>JAXDDW010000033.1:1442500-2100000 GCA_034670385.1 Hoplostethus mediterraneus | reverse complement strand
TCGTCGTGGAGACGAACGCGAGACGACCAGCACGTGAAGGAGCGCGTGGCGGGCGTCTTCGAGGACGTCATGCTGCGCTTCTCCGGCTCCACCATGCTCCACCTGATGACCCTGGGCCTGGCCGCCTCGCCGCTCACCAACATGGAGGCCGTCCGGCTCTTCTGCCGCACCGCCGCCCTGGCCGTCACCGTCGGCTACGTTTACACGCTGTCCTTCTACAGCTCCTGCCTGGTGTTCACCGGGTACTTGGAGACGGGGTACAGGCACGGCTGCTTCTGCCGCCGGGTCCCCAAACCGGACCGGCTGGACTCGAAGCCGGCCTGGTACCGGTGCCTCATGTACACGCGCTACGAGGACGAAACGCATTCGCAAGCGGCCAACCCGCCGCACGGGGTCGATCACGATCACGCTCACATGCCCAACCCGACCCTGACGCACACGCACGCGCACACGAACGCGCACACAGCGAACAACCCCGCCGGCCACGCGCACGGTCACGCGGAGAATCCCACGCTCGACCACACGCATCCTCATGTGCATACCCCGGCTAGCCCGGACCCACATCCTCAGGACTCTCACTTGTTGCTAGGGTGCGTACGCCGTTGCTATGGAGACTGGATCACCAACACCTACGTCAAACCGTTCGTGGTTCTGCTGTATCTGGTCTACATCTCCTTTGGTCTGATGGGCTTCCTACAGGTGAGGCACACACACCTACACACACACACACACACACACACACACACACACACACTGCACATCCGCTTTAATCTGTAACAAATATGATTTGTTTGTCCACAGGTGACCCAGGGTTCGGACCCCAGTGCACTGGTTGCCATGGATACAGCGACGGTGTTGTACGCCCGCGCCCAGCAGCGTTACTTCAGCTCCTACTCCCCTGTCATTGGATTCTACATCTACGAAAGCGCCCCCTACTGGAACACCTCAGTCCAACGAGACCTGCTGGAATACGCCAAGGGTTTCCAGCGGATCAGCTGGCTAGAATCCTACCTGAACTACCTGTCAGAGCGCAACCAGTCCACCAGCCAGTCGCGGGAGAACTTTACCCACACGCTCCGCCACTCCTTCCTCCGCGAGCCCCAGTTCACCCACTTCGCCGACGACATCATCTTCGCCGAGCGCGGCCAGGGCGAAGAGCCCGACGTGGCGGCGTCCCGCGTCTTCCTGGTCGCCAAGACGACGGAGAACAAGCGCGAGGAGATGTCGGTGCTGCTGGACACGCTGCGGCGCCTCTCGCTGACCTCGCGCGTCCGCTTCCTCATCTTCAACCCCTCCTTCGTCTACCTGGACCGCTACGCCGCGGCGGTCAGCTCCCCCCTGAGGCACTCCCTCCTGGCGGTGCTCTTCCTGCTGGGCTTGTCGTCCCTGGCCGTGGTGGAGCCCCTGGTCTCAGTGTGGCTGGGCCTCACCCTGCTCTCCGTCCAGTTCGGGGTGCTGGGATTCATGACCCTGTGGGGCGTGGAGCTGGACTGCATGTCCGTGTTGTGTCTGATCTCGGCCCTGGGACACTCGGCGGACTGCAGCGGCCCCCTGCTGTGCGGCTTCGCGTCGGGCCGGGGCGAAAGCAGGACTCGCTGGGTGAGAGTGGCGCTGGAGAGACACGGGGTGCCCTCCCTACAGACGCTCATCTGCTACAGCGCCGCCCTAGTGCCTGTGGGCTGCATACGCTCCAACCTCACACATACACTGTTCCGCTGCCTCACCCTCACGGCCGGCTGCTCGGCCCTGCACACGCTGGCGTTCCTGCCCACCCTCCTCACCTTCCTGCCCCCCTCCAAGGGCCGGGGCCACCGGCCGGGAGGGGAGGGGCAGAGGCAGGAAGTGGAGTGTGTGGAGATGAACGACAGCACGCGAGTGGTCGATCAGATCACTACTGTCTGACAGAGCATGGGATGTTGTTATGGCCCCTTGGTTGCCATGGTGACCGCCAGCTGGGGATTGGTTCAATGCAGTCTGAGCAGCCACTGAGCATGCTGCAGACAAGAACACTGATCCCTGTGGACAGAGAGAGAGAGAGAGAGAGAGAGAAAAAGAGAGAAACAGAGAAAGGGAAAGAAAGAGAGAGAAAAAAGAGAGAAGGTCAAAAGGAAAACAGATTCAAATAAGCAGAGAAGACAGGGAGGGTAGTAAAGAAAGAAAGAGGGTGTCGGATATCCAATGCAGTGTATCCATGGTTACCTGCTTGTTGCTAGTGTTGTGTGGCATATTAATGAGCTCTTTTCCAAACAGCCAATCAGGAGTCGAGAATCAGCTGAGGTCAGTCGTGGACATGACGTTATCACAGAAGAAGTGCTGCACCTTTCACACCTCCAAACCTGCTTTAGATCTGATCACATTGTTCGGCTACTGCTATCTATTTGCCAGTATCAAGTTGCACAACCACGGCTACAAAGAAACGAGGCAATGATCTGTACGATCTGAGTCTTTTTACTTTAATGCTGGATGAATAAAGGTTCAAACTGAGAAAACGTGGTCTTTGTAAGTGGGTCCGGCTTTGATGCAGAAGACACTAGGTTTGTTTGAATTATTGGGGAAAAGGAAAGGAAAGGAGGCAAAACAAACATCCACATTCTTGGATAGAAAAAAGATATTGATATGTAGAGACAAAATACAGAGCTAGTCTGAAACTCAACTATAAGAATCATAAGTCAACAAATTGCAAAAATGTTCGACCATTGGAGTCTTCTTGCATCTTCTTTCCTTTTCCTTTCAATAAACATTTTTACTGTTTACACATGTGCACACAAAGCACACAAGTACATTCTTTCACGTGGATTTCTTAAGATGCTGTGAAGCTGATTGGTATGGTTAGTGTTACGGAGCCCCATCCATCTCAGAGTGCTGCGCCTTTGATGAAAGGACCAGGGAATTAGCTAATGCTAATTCTGAAGTTAAAAGTGAATAAAACCATAACTTATTCCACTGCTGGCCTGTTGGTTAGAGAGACTGCCACAGGTTTGATCCCTGCAAGATGACTTGTATGAAAGTGCTTTGAGCTTATATTAATTTACAGGGAACAGTCAGTGATGTCAACACGTATATTTGAAACTATAGTTGTTTTTCCACCGCAGGAACCTGAACCTTTTGGGTACTGTTTTGAGCAGGAACCTTCTTAGCAGGAACCTTTTTTTAGTTCCCCAAAAGAGTTTGAGGTTGCTTTCCAACCACACCAAAGTACCCGGGAGATAATGCAAATAAAGGAGTATGTGGCACGACAAAAGTGCGACTGTTTGGTTTCATAGGTCGTTAATCGGTCCATCGGTCCATTGATCCACCGATCCATCGGCCCATTTTCCAACACAATAGATGGCTGAGAGACGTGTTTGATGAGACACAAAATGAGTTTGCTGCCGGTATTGAACAAGCACGGCTGTTTACCGGTATTTAAAAATGGCGGTTGGTGGACTTGATGATTTTTGCGTAGCTTGTATTGACCAATCAGCATTGCTTAGTACTGCAACTCCGCCCCAATGGTTCCTGGTCCCCCATAAAGTACTACCTGACTAGCAGGAACTTTTTTTGGATCCAGGAACTATCCAAGAGGCACCTTTTTCAGGGGTAGTTCTCCCGGTGGGAAAGGTCAAAGTTCCTGGAACTAAGTACCAGTAGTACCTTGGTAGTTCCTGTGGTGGAAAAACAACTTATGTTCCTCCTTCTGTCTTTCTGACCTTCTGCGATTCTGCACGCTTGAATGGAAGTATTATTCATATTCAACCTCACACTCCTCTCCCTCCAGAAGGTAAAAGTAAGCCCTGCCTTCACTCTTGGAATCGCTGCTGAATTCATCTGTTCCTGGTTGACTGTCTGTGTGGGAGTGCTGCTATTGTTATTCCACGTTCTGCTCTAACCTGCTTCACACTTGCCTGAATAAAAGGATTGTTCAGCCTTTGTAAAACATGGGCTGTGATCCAACGCACTGAAGTCACACAATTACAACACTGTATACAGTGTGTGTTCTAAATATAATCACCAGGCATTTTCTTGTAGGTACTAGCTAGGATACTGCTAGGATACTGCTAGGAAACTGCTCGGCTGTATGCAAAGATTTCAATATACACAAATTTACCAAAACATAACATGCAATTACTCTCTCTTTTTTTGCCCTTTTAGGTATACTCATTTTGGAAGAAAAATATTTGCTGTCTCAACCGCTGCTGAATTCAGTGTACTGAAAAAAATATTTTGACAGTATTGTCAGACTCGGTAGAAGCCGTGTTATTAGCATCACGCTGTGCGTCAAATCTCAAAGTCAACGGCTGAATCCTCAATTATTTTGAGTGTTGTTCCTATATGAGACATCCACCTTTGGAAAGTGTGTTGAAAGACAAGGTGACACTTCTACAATTATCAGTGATGCTTCTAAAATGATTGAGGGCACATGGGAACAAATGATTGTGCTTTTTAAAGGTTAGTATGTAACTTCAGCCCTTAACTCCTAATAGGTAGTATAAGTCATTTTATATCATTTTTGAGAAGAACTTAAATGACATTATTCCTATAGACAGAAGATATCCAACCTGTCAAACTAATACATAGTGCCCACCTAGATCATGTTCTACTGATTAAACCGTTGTAGGCCAAGAATAGCATGTGTGGAATCTTACTTTGCAGGCTGTAAACCCTTTAAAGATCCAAATGAGACACGTGAGAACAACACCATTCAAACTTAACCGACCGCCTCAGTCCTCTTCCAAGCGGACTGCAGTGCAGGTTCGTCAGGAGTGGGAATGCGACCGAACCGAGTACAGGAAACGATTATTATCGGTATAAGGAAAACGGATGCCGACAACTGATAACCAACAGTTCCTCTTGGTCGGAAAGCCTAGCAGAACGAAAATGAACCGGGGGCAAACCGCAGTCTGGGCTGATGCTCATATTCAGCTGTTTCCTCATGTGCTCTTAACTGGTATGGACACCAGATAAGGTAAATTACAGCAAAGGGCACAAACAAGTCCATCATGCTTAGCTACATTTGTTGAGACTGGAATTGAAAACTACAATAAACAAGCTACTTGTGAGTCAGGTTTTGTTTCCATGCCCTGGTTCAGACTGAACTGAACACAAACAAGTAACCTTTCTGGTTCAGACCGGGGGTGTAGGTGTGGTGCCGTCCATAAATCACTCTAGCAGATCGGGTCTTCTATATTTTAGATGGTGAATGCTGAACTTCAGGTATAGATTTTCTTTTTCTCACATTGTGGATAGATAGCATTTTGGAAATGTCACCTTAATTGACCTTAACTCTTGACCTTGTTCACCTCACCTGGACGCTCTCTCTGCCAGGCCAACCTGCTGCTGCACACCTTTATTAAATGATATAAACATCCAGCAGCAGGTCTCTCTCTGTGAATGGATAGGCATATGGCAGACTAAATTCCCTTACCGGCATGGAGCTTACCCACACACACACACACACACACACACACACACGCTAACATAACATGTACCATTCCAGAACGCACCCCTGGATTGGACTGTACCACCTCTGCCAAGCTGTGATGACTTATCAGTTTGAATAAATTGTCGTCGTCTCTGACTGTCCCTCTGCAGACCAGCATGGGAGTTTGCACACGAGCACAAGCTCACGCTCACACTCTGCACACACACACACACACGCGCACACACACACACACACAGAATCAGGCGGATCAGGTTGGGGGTTAATGTAACAGCAAAAAAAAAAAGAGGAGAACAAAGAAAGAAGCTGGGGGCAAAACTTGCCTGAGGATTTTAATTTACTGGAGCTTGAATTGCTCACACACACGCACGTACATACACACACGTGCACACACACACACACACACACAGGCAACTAACTCGCACTCTTGACCATAAAACTGCTGCGTCACTGGAGAAGAGCAGTAATGTGCTGCAGTGCCGCTTTGCTCCACCGATTTTATACTGTTTTGGTATCCATCAGTAAAAATTTAAGCAACGCACAAGTTTAAATTTAGTCTTTAATGCCCCCTTGTGGTTAGTGATCAACTACTTAATTGCCTAAGACGCCTACTCCCCCAACACACACACACACACACACGTGCACAATACAGACACACTGAGATTTGTAGACAGAGTATAGTGGCGCCCCGAGGCTCCTCTTGTCTTGTTTGGATTCATTTCACCTCTTACGTCAGAGCCATTCCTCATATTCACGACACAGACATCAGAGTGTGTGTGTGTGTGTGTGTGTGTGTGTGTGTGTGTGTGTGTGTGTGTGTGTTTGTGTGTGTGTTTGTGTGTGTGGGTGGGTGGGTGGGTGAGAGAGATGTTTGACCGGTTTGTCAACTTGTATCTTACATTACATACTTAAGCCTGTGTAGTGTATGCAGGAGACCTCGGCCTCCACCCCTCTTCGGACCACAGCAACACCCAGAGACTAACACGCTCCTCTCCCAGGGTCTTCCTATGAGGTCAAGACCCGCTGCTGTGCTCCCAGGAACCCCAAGGAACCCCAAGGAACCCCCTTTTGCAGCAAAAGGTGGATTTCCCCCATAAAGCTGCCCGAAAAGTAACACTTTGCAGGTTCGACTGGTACCATTAGGAGATGAGACCGATGATAAGGGCCGAGGAAATGTACCTAATCTGCCTAATCTGAATAAGAGAACAAAGAAACTCTGGAATGTGTTGCAAAAATGTGCTTTCTGTAAATGTTTTATTAGATTTGAAGTTCACATCCTGTGGCAGATGATGTGCCCTACTCCCCAATGGAGTATCTTGGTTATTCATGGCACACAGAATGTGTTATCAGGACTTTTGGTTTACTCGCCAGTATTTGGTGGTAAGACGGTGATGTTTGGTGTCATTCAAACCCATTTGTTGTTAGGTGATTGAATATGTCACTTGCATCCCCAAAGGATCAGGAAAAATGATGTTTTTTTCCAAACCTGAAATGCAGTTTTAGGGGATGGTGATCACCGGTCATCAAGTTGTAAATCTGACGCATGTAAATGAGGGAAACACCTACCACTCCTGACATACCATACCAACAAAGGAGGACAACTCCTGCAACGGGCGGGCGGACAAAAAACTCAGGTGGAAAGACATCAAGAAACATCAAGAAACATCAAGAAACTCAACTCAACCGTCCCGCAGCCCGTCCTGGAACTAAGTTTGAACCTGGCTCAAAGCTCTTCTCTCAGCTCAAGTACCAGACCAGCTCCAGTGTGAATCGTGCCGAGACGGCCGATTGAGTTCACTCAACTTAATCCAGAAGACTACGAAACCACGTCAGAAGCCAGACGCTACTCTACTCTGCTTCCTGAACGACGTGAGTCAACTCATCGCCCTATCCCTCTACATCCACTGAGGTGAACCGTTGGCACGACGACTCCGATGAACAACGGCCCTCCTGACGTCGACTGGTCCAGACCAACACGTGCGCGACGGTTACCGCGGAGACGAGGACGCCGCTGACACCCTGCAAACCAGACGGTAACCAACTTTCTTGTTGATGCACGGGTGATGCACAGGCAGTGTTGAACTGTGAAAGTGAGGTTAGCATACTCTCTCTCTCTCCACTATTCTCGGTCCTTCTGTCCCAAGTCTCCCGGAAACTGTCAGCTGTCCTCCATCCCATCTTTCACCGTTGCCACATTGAGGCCACATTAGATGTATTACAGCTCAGGTGGTTTTGTCGGTGCCAACTTCCTTGCCATTGCTATTTGCCATATTCTCTGCCACTGTTACTTGCCTTACCATCTGCCCTCATTTCAGTTAACTCTGTTGTACATATTGTACATACATTTATCTATCATTATTCGTTGTGTTTAATCAGTTAATAAATCTTTGTATTTATAAAGAACTGACTATTGTGTGTCATTGATATATCCTGGACATGAAGGTAGAAAATCACTGATTATTAGACTGATATCATTATAAAGAGACTATTCCAGTGTAAACTGGTGGTGCCCCCGCGAGTGTTAATTCATAAGATATGAATTACTAAGAATGATTTTAATAATTGTCAATTTTCAGAATTGACCAAAATAGTCTCATCGTTCATAACGAAGCACAACGCCCTACACGTGTGATTGCGTCTGTTTTTGCAATTTGCTGCATTTCTCCTCATGTTCCTTACTTGTGCATAGACACACAAACACACACACACACACACACACACACACACACACACACACACTAGATAAAGGATAATACTCTATCCAGGAACTGTCTAGCTCTGCTTCCTGTCGTGCCAGCTGCTGCCCTCCAGTCACACACAAAGAGAGAGAGAGAGAGAGAGAGAGAGAGAGAGAGAGAGAGAGAGAGAGAGAGAGAAAGAAAGAGAGAGGGACAGACCCTGCTTTTTTACCCAGGTTTTCACTCATCACTAAAAATGGTGGTATGGCGAACATCATGGAGCAAATCATATCTTCTTGGTTCATTTATGACAAAGCTCCATAAACATACAGTATGTTCAGGTATCTGCAAAACAGTGTCCAATCATTCTATACTCATCATTCTATTTCTATACTCTCTCTCTCTCACACTCTCTCTCTGTCTCTCTCTCTCTCTCTGTCTCTCTACTTCCCTTTTCCAGTGTAGGGTGTGTCGATATTTGCTCTTCTAACCCTGAGGCAGGCCTCACATTTCAGAAATCTTGATTTCCTGAACGCACCTCGACACACTCTCACGCAACAGATGCACAGACGATGCTCTCGTGTAAGAGACAGGTGATTCACTGAGGAATGGAGGAAAGAGGAAATAACTAAGGAGAGAGGAGAGAAGAGAAGAGAAGAGAAGAGAAGAGAAGAGAAGAGAAGAGAAGAGAAGAGAAGAGAAGAGAAGAGAAGAGAAGAGAAGAGAAGAGAAGATTGCCACAAGTTTTGAGAAACTTTCATCCTGACATTTTTTTGAAGCTTCAGGAGGAATGAATGAGAGGAGGGGAGTGATGGAGAGACGAGGGCATGGTGTGACCAGAGTGAAGAGGACAAGTCCTCATCTGTAGGACACACACACACACACACACACACACACACACAGAGACTCTGCGGCTGCTTCTCGAACAGCATCAGGTAAGCCAGATGCAGACTCCTGCAAACTGTTACCCTTTATTCAGACTGTGTTGGATGTGAAGTCGATGACAATTTGAGTATTTGGACTTTAACGTGTTCTTCTTAATATACTACTTCTTTAACGCGTTGCCACATTTATGTCATGAAATGAAAAGAAAACCATGTGGTGGATGAAAAGAGGCTGGATACTTTTAATTCAACTCAAATATGGCCCTGACATTCCGGTAAGCATGGGCATTTCTTGACAGATGAGTATAACAAGTCCTCATGTGGGAACTGAAAGATAAGCATGACAAAAGGAGGCTTCTGTATAACCTCCAGCTATACAAAGTATAATGTTTACATAAATAAATGGGAGGTGTTAAAAAGGATCTACTTTCAGTTGAATACATGAAAGAATACAGTAGAAGTTCGTTTTTAATATCTATTGTGTCATTTGACCAAAAGATTATTGCCGCTATTGTTTTCCTATAAAATGGTGTTTTTCTCCTCTTCTGGTTCAGATCAGAATCATCTCAAATGAAAGCACTACAAACCTTTCTGAGACGACTGATTGTAGTTTCAGGATGAGATAAGAGATTGTTGTGCTAATGCTCGAATTACGATGCGGGATTACAACTCCTGCCGGCCGTGTCGTTAGATAAGAAAGTGAGAAGACTGCTTGATCTTGATCAGCGTTGCAGTGTGTTTGGGTTTAATTCCCCATATCATGAGGGAAAAAAAAATCTTTAAAGTTTCTCTCTTTCATCTAAAATCTTCCAGACAAAACGATTGCACAAGGCGATTCAGTTCACCAATAATAATCTGTTTTAATCCAGCTCATACCACATATTTCAGATTAATAATGATGGGGAACTCCAATGTCAGTGAGGTGGATCCAAGAATATTGATTGAAGTTTGGTGGCTGATCTTAACTGACTACTGGACCAAACACAGATATACTAATCTTGTATAAATGAGGTTCTATGTGAATGCAGACACTCCCTTTATTGCAGTACAATCAAGACTTACTAGTGTGTGTGTGTGTGTGTGTGTGTGTGTGTGTGTGTGTGTGTGTGTGTGTGTGTGTGTGTGTGTGTGTGTGTGTCTTGGTGGAATTCTATTAACGTATGTACAAGGTTAAAGTGAAGTTTAAAAATAGGAGCAGACAATACTGTAGCTAGTGGAGCAGTATGTTTGAAAGAAGAAAACTGTAACATCTCATAAATCACGACTGAGCCAATTTCTCTGTCACGTCTGAAGTGCCATTTGCAGGTAGGCGACTGATTTAGCTGGTTGGTTTTATCCAGGATGACCTAGAAATAAGAGCAGACAGTGGGGAAAGACAACATTTAGAAAGTTTTGTTCATATCTGCCATTTGAAAAAAAGGGACAGATACAGAGTAGCCTTTTATAAATTAAAATGACTAATGTATTTGTTATATTATTAAGTATTGTTTGATTTAAAAAAGGAAAACTTACAATCTATGCAAGCAGTTTTGGAGATACAGCGCTTACTGAAATGATAAAGCGAGGCCTTTTGTAATGCATCCCGTCTCAGAACTCGCAAACACTTTTCCTCATTCAAAAGAAATAAGGTCAAAGGAGGAAAAAGGAGGTAGGTGTCTCGTACTGGCAGCGGCAGCTATGAACAGAAGGTGATTGTGGTAAAGCGTCAACAAAGGTCTTCTTTAAAGGTCAAGCCACAGTGTGTCTGTAATCCTTCCTAGGGATTCAATTTCACCAGACGACAATAATTGTCTGTGTGAAATGTTCGATTCCAAAATAAAATATATCAAAAAAAAAAAAAAGAAAGAGTAATCAGTATCCAGTCTGTAAGCATACCTCAGGATACCTATATCCTTTAATAATTACCACAAATTCTTCTCATTTTTATGAGTGGGTGTCATTTTATTTTGGAAGGAAATATGTTGGTTGACAGACTAAGAGACTACAAAATAAAGCAGCACAGTCAGACAGAAAAAACAACAACCTGTAGATCTAAAAGTATTTAATAATGGCAACTGAAAATGTTGTTTTGGTGTTGACCAGTGCAAATTTCCTTAGTAAACTGCATGCGTTGGATGCAAAGTGTATGCATAACATAGAAAGACACACATGCACTCACTCACACGCCACACCTATCTGTGAATGTGGTCAGTTGTAAGCTAATCTGCTGTAACCATCCCTGCCTTGCAGTCATCCCCTCAGTTGCCATAAAGCCTTAGATAATACTGGATAAACGTCTCAGTTTACCAGGAGTAAAAAAAAAAAAAAAGAAGGGATTTCTGTACGATCCCGTAACAAAGGCTGCGTGGAGCACAGAGAGAAAAAGTGATCACACACACCCCGAGACACACAAAGGGAGCAGTGTGTGAGATGGATTAACCTCAGACAGAACATCTTTGTTGCCACTTAGAAAAGACAGAGGTTTATATACATCTGGAGAGAGAGAGAGTATGGAGAAAACATCAGACAGGACGGGTGACGGAAAGATATTGGGTCAAATAAGTAAAAACAGCCAAAATTAAAGTATTCCCTGAACCTCAAGACAGCCAGAAATATGGGATAGAGCAAACAAACAATGAAGTACAGGCGGAAATGTCAACATTCAGTCTCAGTCATTGTGAATCCAAGTTACCTTGTGTTTTCAGGAGTATGTCTGGCATTTGCCTTGAAGGACGGCGGAGGCGGACACATCATTTCCTCCCAGTAGTCTGGCTGTGGGTGCTGGCAGCTGTTCCCGCCACAGGTAACCAGTATCAGGAAGTAATAACCTAGATAACTTCCTGTTCCTTCCCTCACCTTTTTTCACTGTGATGTTACTTAGCCAGAAAACGGTTCTTCGCTGCTTCTTTGGTTTCCGCCCATTGAGGTTTTTTTCCCCACCTGTCTCTTGACCTCCCCTCTCCCCAGTGCTTGGCTTCTTCCTGGGGGACAGCAAGGCGGTGCTGAAGGGCTGCGCGGACCACTGGACCCTGCAGGACAGTGCGGGCATGCCCCTGCTCTATCAGATGACCGTGTGCGTCCACATTCGCGTGGCGGTCCCCGGCGCCTGGTCGGCCTTCTCGTACAGCGCCGCCCACGCGCCCAAGCCTGAGCTGGGGCTGGAGGGGGACGAGGGGGCGCTGTACGGGTGGCTCCTGGGGGTCCGGCACCGATTCCCCCTCAGACTGTCCCCGACACACTGGCACAGGGTGTGTCTGCGGAGGGACGTGCTGGGCAACTCCTTCAGCTTAGAGGTAGTACACACTATAAGCCTGTTTGTCTGTTATTATTTACTTCACTGATACTTCACTGACTGTGAATTTGAACGTTTGAACGAGATCTGATTCTTTACATTTGGATTTTATGCGATCACACTTGGCCTGAAAATGTCTGTCTCTGCATTTCTTCCTCCCTTCTCCATTGCTTTACACTGCTTTGTGGCTGGATTGTGTCCAGGCTATATAGGAGTACAGTCTCAGTGTAAACCTGACCACTTCCATTTTTGGTTTTAAAGAAAGCAATGTGAGCAAAATCACATTTTCGCACCGCTCGATCTGATTGGATGACAACTATCGCATTTGTAGTCCAAGCTAAGCTAACATCTATAGGCCATTTACTCCTTGACTACTTCATAGTTCCTTCCATAGGAGGTATACTGACTACACTGACTTTTTGGGAAAGTGCCCCAACTTACCCTTCATGTGACGAGACAATTGTCAGAAAAGAAACAACTTTCAGCTGACAGACACTCTCTGTATCCACTAGACCACCAATGACAAGCTGCGTCATCTTTCAGGTTGACGGGATGGTGGTGGCCGCGAGGACGGTAATCGCTCAGGCCATCCCCCCCTCCGGGTCCCTGTGGCTGGGCTGCCGTCCCAGAAGCCGGGCGCCGGGCGCCAAGCTCGGGGAAGTGGAGCTGTACCTGTTCCGCGTGTGGGCCGACCTGGGTGGCCACGCCCCCTGCGAGGACGGCTCCGTGATCGGCTGGGACTCGAGGTTCTGGGGCGTGACCAGCGCCAAGGCCAGACAGAGAGACCTCAGGCTTCCGTGTGGTGAGGCGCGCACACCGTCTGTGATCACGGCATCATAGACAGCTTGGTCTTAACCTCTTGTAGATACTGTAACGTTGATCTTTCTGGACCACTGTGCATGAATAACAATCCTTATTCAACTGCATTGATAATAGCATGCAGGGTGATCTTTCACGTCCTTCCAAATGGAATTAAGATCTCATGAAGGTAAAAAAACTTTCATGCTCTAGGTAAAATACTGCATGGGATAGCGGATACAATGACAGCCAGCATAGAAGTCCCCTGACATGCTTTCCTGCAGTGCCACAGTAGTCACTGCAGCCTATTTGTCCACAAATGTAATAAAATATAATATAATATGACTGTTGTGATAGGAAACACGAGGCTGCTCATGAGACCATTTCCTGCGGGTCCTGGCAGCTGTAAAGGGAATTGAATTTTGCAAATAATTCCTCCTGGGATGGAGCAGCGGTGTGCGCTAAGACGTGGGACTTCTACGCTGTCTTCATCTTGTAGCGATCGTGAAGATAGTCGTGCATGTGTTTAGAGCATGTTGGGTGTTGAATGTTGCACGTTTCATCCCTTTTTCGTAGACCGCAGGCGTGTGAGACGTGTGAGACGTCACAGACGCCCACAAGGGAATCTTCCTGGTGTGTTTTTAATACATTTCATGCATGTGTGTCTCTGTCGATGTGCGTGTACTCATGTGTGTGTATGTGTGTGCATGGGAAAGACAAAACGAGAAGAGAGAGAGAGAGAGTGAGAGAGAGAACTACATCACACTTATGGTTAATGACCACATTACCTGTTTCAGCAATTAGCACACCGGGATCTAAACGCTTTGAAACTCCACCTCTTGGTAAGCATTGCTTCAGTTCACGCTCTCGTGATCTAATGAAAGGATATTTACAATCTAGCTACTTCCTAATTGTCACTTCCTCCCTCCTACTTCCTCCCTTTGCCAGGATTACCTTCAACCACTGCTACCTCAAGTCCTGTCATAGCGACGTCTCAATCGAAGGTCCCAGGTGAGTGATGTTGACAGCAGCGTGATATTGACAGTGACACGAACGCCACGACCGGTTAGTCTGACGCACGATGCATATTTGTGCGGCTTCTGTTCTCATCTGCTTTCGCTTACACTCCTGCAGGATCCCAACTGATGAACTGTGATGTCGCCCCGCTCTGTTCCAATAAGAGTAAGCGACGACTCCGCTTTTCGTCCAATCAGAGTGTTTGGATTTATGTGTGTCCTTACAACCTCTCGCATTTTCTCCACAGCTGCTTACTATTGGATGTTTGTAAAAGCCGAGAAGGGCGATGAGACTGATGTCGAGCGCCTGGGTGAGAGCGACAAAACACTCATTTCTACACATCTACAGTGTTGGCTTGTGTTCGTGCTTTTTAAAGTCCCAACCCCTTTGCCATGTCCTGCTTTTAAGTCCCGCCTCCTCACCAACAACGCTTAGTTTGCAAGTTAAAGTAGCATCAGGAGTTGATTCCCGTCAAAATGAAAAACAGGTATGCTGTATGTTACCGCCCTGCGACTGACACACATCACCTTTTGAGATGGACCAGTTAAGAGGCTTGAATCGTCCCGATGTAAGCACATTGCAGTTTGTCATGAACACCTTTGACTATCTATGTCTCTCTATCAAGTCTTCTCTCTCTCCTTTTTCCGTCTCTGTCATATTCAGTCCAGTGTAAGATGAGAACAGCGCTTCCAAGGTGTCAACTGAAAAGGTCATTTCTTGTACCGCCCATACCCACACCCATCACCAGTAGCCACCTAGCCGCTAGTAAACCCGTGGGCGGTCTTGGTTAACCTCTGCTTGGGCTCCCTGTAGTAGTACACAGAGTTATCTATTTGTCCTGCTCTCTCTCTCTCTCTCTCTCTCTCTCTCTCTCTCTCTCTCTCTCTCTCTCAGATGTCAAATGTGTTTAGTTGTGACAATGATGTGCACATGACGGAACTATGTCAAGGTGCCAGACAGCTTCAGGTCAGTCTATCCCACTGAAGCATCCATCATCCTTTCACTTAACACACCAAAGTTAATTTCCATCTGAAATGCTGTTGGGGAAACCTGGGTAATCGCAACAGTGTTTGCTCTCTCTCTCTCTCTCTCTCTCTCTCTCTGCAGAAAGTAGAGGTGTCCTGCGATGCAAAAGAGGACAACGGGTAATTGTGTGCCAGCGATCTACTTTGTCTAATCGCTGTGTTTTCCGGACTCCACTTCCTCACAGCGGTCTGCGTACTTTGTTTGCAGGCGTGCAGACTGCAGCGTGCTGCTGCAGCTCAGCCACGCTGTCTCCGTGTGTCAGCTCCAGCGTGCACTGAAGAGGGCCGGACGTGAGACATTTCAGCTGACGGGACAGGTGGAGAGAGTTGGTGAGTAACTGCCCTATGTGCCCCCCCCCCAACACACACACACACACACACACACACACACACACACACACACACAAAAACACACTCACATGCAAACACCTACACATAAACACAGAAATATACACCATTACACCCACACGCGCACATGTATGTACACGTACACACGTATGTATGAGCCCCCCCCCCCACACACACACACACACACAATGTACCCTCGTATATATACAGTATATATATATGAGCACGTATTGATTCTGTCAACATCGTTTGCTAGGCCGAGGGCAGTGTGAGGATGTGGAGCCCTCAAGTGGCGGATTTGTGAGGTGCACATCCTCATCTCCACTGGATGATATTTGTCAGTCAGCGACACACGCCAACGTCACATGGTGAGCAAGATCTGTGTGTGTGTGTGTGTGTGTGTGTGTGTGTGTGTGTGTAGGTGCGTGTTTCTATGTGATCCATATTTCATTCAACGTCTGTTCACCAGCTTCTTCATAGAACAAGGATCCTTCCCGGGTCCACAACCTGTTGGAGAATCCTGCGGCTGTGAGTATTGAACACACACACACACACACACACACACACACACACACATCCTCTTAGCAGACACCTGTATATATACACACACACACCAGGATTCAATTTCGTCTCTCTGCTGTAACCATATCTGTCTGAGCCTCAGGGGAGGGGCCTCGCCTCTGTGACTGCACTGCGTTCTGTAGCGATGCACTTAAGAAAACATCCAGCATATTTGTCTGCCTGCATGCATGTGTCTGTACTGCAGTCTCACTCCTAAATCATTGGTGTCTATACAGTATGTGCATATGTACTGCACAGCTGCAAAATGTACACACTGACCACTGAGTGTGTACTTATATACTATGTGCACACAATGTGTCTAGTAGTGCTGAGGGGTGTTTTCTCCTTCCTCTCTCTCACATTTTCTTTTTTTTAATCTCTCCAGGTCACTTTTTTGCCCTAAGCATCAATATCAGCAGCGCTACTGTCGATGTTAACTTCATAAAAAGCATGGTATGTACAGCGCAGTATGGTGTAAATCTACTCGTTGACGTATTTATGTAATACATAATTGATATGAATGATTTTCTTACTCTATTTCACAGTTGTCCAAAGCCCCTGCTTGTGGCACCATGTCACAGTAAGTCTACATCTGCATTGAATCACCCACAACACAAAACCTGTTGAAAATTGTTTGCTAGTACTAAGTAAGTACCTCTACTGTGCTGATTCACTACAGGGCTGATGACACTATAAGCAACCAAAGAGCAGATGAAAGTGCCACAGCCATCAACCTAAACTTTACTGAGTTGCTAAGTAATGGAGTAGGGGAGTCTTGAAAAGAGCATGAAAGAAAGTCTTAGGCCTGTCGATGGCTCCCTCTGATTGGCTGAAACATTACATGACGTGATTAGAAGTTATCAAACAGTCTAACTAAGGAATGAACAATTGTTTGGGATTGTCCATGCAATAATAAATTTGCCTTTTTCACAGCTATTGACATTTCCTTGTTTCTAGGTCATTGTGCAGAAAGTATCCTGCGGCCCCAATGCACTACCAGGTAATACATATTGCAAGTCACAGTCTGCGGCTGGTACCAATCCGTTACCTTGTAAAAAGCACACACCTAACAATGATGAATTCCTTGATGTCATTTTATCGAGACTGATATGTAACAGTTAAAAACTGTGCTCAGACAAAAGCTGTCAATCATGCTTCATAATTCATTTCCTCTCTCCAGGGTGCTCAGCTGGAATGTCATGGGACAAAACACAGGTAGTGATGTTTTTTTCTGCTGCCGGTTTTAAGTACAGTATGTGTGCGCTTAGAAGAAAAATCCAACCTAAAGCCCTTCAATGCTTAAAAGCAGCTATCGGTGACCTTGCATTTCTGAGCCTATTCTGTTGTCTGGTGGTCTAGTTCTATTATTCCTGTGGATAAACAATCTAAAACATCAAGGGTAAACGTCAGGTTTTGGTGTCAGTCCCTCAGAAGAGCAAGGGCTTCCATCGGAAATCCATCGGAGAAGAGGAAGAGATACCAATTTCTCCACCGACAGTAGCCAATATAGACCAGAATGCAATGCAGGAGCCTCAATAGACCAGAATGCAATGCAGCCACAGGACATGTTGTGTTTTGAGTAAGGGGTGTGACTCTTGCTCTCTTGCGCTATGCTATCATTATTGCTATTGCTCTCTGCACCTTGTCGGGTTGTCGAAAAGGCATTGTGGGAAATGTTGGAAATCACTAACTGAAGAAGAAGTACACGAGGCAGGTTGAGGTAAAGTGGGCACACCAAAAATGTTGATTACAACCCATCATCACAAAATAACCTCGAACAGCACAGATTGATACATGACAGTGGAAAAGTTTCACCCCTTCCCTTTACTCTGCCACTGGTCTCTAGGTTGTACAGTTGCATGGTGATACTCAACATGTCTGACCCTGTGGACATTTGCCCCCTTGCTAACTTCCTACATCGACAAATGAACATCACATCCGATAAGCCACTCGCTCGCATGGGTTAGTCTGTGTGTTTGAGGTTGTGACAGATATTGTCTACTTTTTCCCTATGCTGTAATGATACACACTCAAATATGATCTATATATATTTATCATTGACTGCCCTCTGTCTGTCCTCAGTGGTGTGTGGTCATCCCACTTTGCCTTCCAGCAATCTCTTGGAGTTCAACCTGACCTGGGACGACAGTGACCTGCAAAGCTCTGAGATCTGCCAGCCTAACCACACTCTACAGACATGGTCAGTATTATGGAGCAAACACAGATGTTAATAAAATGATAGATAGATAGATAGATAGATAGATAGATAGACAGACAGACAGACAGACAGACAGACAGACAGACAGACAGACAGACAGACAGATAGATAGATAGATAGATAGATAGATAGATAGATAGATAGATAGATAGATAGATAGATAGATAGATAGATAGATAGATAGATAGATAGACCTGATGATATAATATTTTTCTATTTCTCTGTTCTTTCCATAGCGAGCCTTATGAGACACTTTTGACCTGTCCAGACCCTGGACTCACAACGCTAAATAGTACACGAATCTCACCAGTACTGCGTGTCCTCCTAGCGAGCATGCAAAATGTGACGACGACAGCAACTCCACTGCTTATGGCGCTGCATTTTAATACAGCTATGCCTCAAAATACCACTAGCTATAATAATATCACATTAAGTACAACACCGCCTAATACATCCCCAGGTCCTGTGCACACAACACCGCTTGCTATTCAAACACCCAATACCACTTCACACAATATCACCACAGAAGCGCACACAAGACCAGTTCCGTTAAACGCCACAAACGCATCACGCATGAGTACAACGCAACACAACACAACAGCCGTGCCGCTCAGTACAACACAACCCAGTACAACAGTATCACCAGGACATACAACACAGCCGAATGCAACACGACGCAGGACGACATTAGCTGCTGACAACAGAGTTGTTTATAATACAACCGCCACCGGTAATACAACACTGCAGATAACAACACCTGGATCTGATAACACAACATTCAATATAACAGTTTCTCCCTATACGCCGACGACACTTGGGCCCACGGTGACTGTCTCTGACAATACAACGATACACAACACAACTGCGCCCACCCGTAATGCAAACTTTCACAAATCAACATTACTGGATACCACCACGGATACCCTGATTAACACAACACGAATCACAACCACACAGTCTCCCAGTTACACAACAGCGTACAATGTAATTGCTGCCACCAACGATGGAACACTAGAGAGCAGTACAATTACAACAAGTAATACAACAGGAAACACAACTACAACCTCTCCCAATAACGCAATAGCCGACAGTATTATCACTCATGCCAATACCCAAACTGTCCTGAACATTACAACACTGCCCACAACTACATTATCTCCACACAACACAGCAACAGACAACGTAACCACTGCTACCACCAGGGAAACACGTCAGAACACGACTGTTCCTGACAAATACACGGTGTTATTTACCGCTGCTACCCAAGGAAATGAAACCCTATTAAATTCCACAACATCCCGAGATAACAATCAAAGTTCTACTGTAGACAACACAACTGTTGATCTAACCACAGAGGCTCCGCTTAACACACCAGTAAAAAACCAGACGACAAGCTACACCGCCATGAGCGTGCCGTACAACATCACAACAGCAACCACCCGAAATGACTCCAGGTCAACCATGATTACCCACGCTACCAGCCTCAACACTACCCAAAGTAATGAAACGTTATTCAATCTCACAACATCCCAAGATGATTCAAGAGAACACAATATAACAGTTTCTTCCTATACAACAACAACACTCGGGCCCACGGTGACTGTCTCTGACAATACAACGATACACAACACAACTGCCTCTGGGATCACGACGTTGTCGACGCCCACCCATAATGCAAAACTTCACAATACAACTACTTATAACACAACACAGGTTCCAGCAATAGCCCCAATCAACTCAACATTACTGAACACCACGGATACCCTGATTAACACAACACGAATCACAACCACACAGTCTCCCAGTTACACAACAGCGTACAATGTAATTGCTGCCACCAACGATGGAACACTAGAGAGCAGTACAATTACAACAAGTAATACAACAGGAAACACAACTACAACCTCTCCCAATGACACAACAGCAGACAATATTACCACTCATGCCAATACCCAAACTGTCCTGAACATTACAACACTGCCCACAACTACATTATCTCCACACAACACAGCAACAGACAACGTAACCACTGCTACCACCAGGGAAACACAACAGAACACGACTGTTCCTAACAATAACACGGTGTTATTTACCGCTGCTACCCAAGGAAATGAAACCCTATTCAATTCCACAACATCCCGAGATAACAATCAAAGTTCTACTGTAGACAACACAACTGTTGATCTAACCACAGAGGCTCCGCTTAACACACCAGTAAATAACCAGACGACAAGCTACACCGCCATGAGCGTGCTGTACAACATCACAACAGCAACCACCCGAAATGACACCAGCTCAACCATGATTACCCCCGCTACCAGCCTCAACACTACCCAAAGTAATGAAACGCTATTCAATCCACAACATCCCGAGATGCCTCAAGAGAACACAATACAACAGTTTCTTCCTATACGACAACAACACTCGGGCCCACGGTGACTGTCTCTGACAATACAACGATACACAACACAACTGCCTCCGGGATCACGACGTTGTCGACGCCCACCCATAATGCAAAACTTCACAATACAACTACTTATAACACAACACAGGTTCCAGCAATAGCCCCAATCAACTCAACATTACTGAACACCACGGATACCCTGATTAACACAACACGAATCACAACCACACAGTCTCCCAGTTACACAACAGCGTACAATGTAATTGCTGCCACCAACGATGGAACACTAGAGAGCAGTACAATTACAAGTAATACAACAGGAAACACAACTACAACCTCTCCCAATGACACAACAGCAGACAATATTACCACTAATGCCAATAACCAAACTGTCCTGAACATTACAACACTGCCCACAACTACATTATCTCCACACAACACAGCAACAGACAACGTAACCACTGCAACCACCAGGGAAACACGACAGAACACGACTGTTCCTGACAATAACACGGTGTTATTTACCGCTGCTACCCAAGGAAATGAAACCCTATTAAATTCCACAACATCCCGAGATAACAATCAAAGTTCTACTGTAGACAACACAACTGTTGATCTAACCACAGAGGCTCCGCTTAACACACCAGTAAATAACCAGACGACAAGCTACACCGCCATGAGCGTGCCGTACAACATCACAACAGCAACCACCCGAAATGACTCCAGGTCAACCATGATTACCCACGCTACCAGCCTCAACACTACCCAAAGTAATGAAGCGTTATTCAATCTCACAACATCCCAAGATGATTCAAGAGAACACAATATAACAGTTTCTTCCTATACGACAACAACACTCGGGCCCACGGTGACTGTCTCTGACAATACAACGATACACAACACAACTGCCTCTGGGATCACGACGTTGTCGACGCCCACCCATAATGCAAAACTTCACAATACAACTACTTATAACACAACACAGGTTCCAGCAATACCCCCAATCAACTCAACATTACTGAACACCACGGATACCCTGATTAACACAACACGAATCACAACCACACAGTCTCCAACAGCGTACAATGTAATTGCTGCCACCAACAATGGAACACTAGAGAGCAGTACAATTACAACAAGTAATACAACAGGAAACACAACTACAACCTCTCCCAATGACACAACAGCAGACAATATTACCACTAATGCCAATACCCAAACTGTCCTGAACATTACAACACTGCCCACAACTACATTATCTCCACACAACACAGCGACAGACAACGTAACCACTGCTACCACCAGGGAAACACGTCAGAACACGACTGTTCCTGACAATAACACGGTGTTATTTACCGCTGCTACCCAAAGTAATGAAACCCTATTCAATTCCACAACATCCCGAGATAACAATCAAAGTTCTACTGTAGACAACACAACTGTTGATCTAACCACAGAGGCTCCGCTTAACACACCAGTAAATAACCAGACGACAAGCTACACCGCCATGAGCGTGCCGTACAACATCACAACAGCAACCACCCGAAATGACACCAGCTCAACCATGATTACCCCCGCTACCAGCCTCAACACTACCCAAAGTAATGAAACGCTATTCAATCCCACAACATCCCAAGATGCCTCAAGAGAACACAATATAACAGTTTCTTCCTATACGACAACAACACTCGGGCCCACGGTGACTGTCTCTGACAATACAACGATACACAACACAACTGCCTCCGGGTTGTCAACGCCCACCCACAATGCAAAACTTCACAATACAAGTACTTCCCAAGATAACACAACACAGAATCCAGCAATAACCCCTATCAACTCAACATTATTGAACACCACAACTCCCTCCCTCGGTGTTGCCAACAATCAAACATTACTGAACACCATAGATACCCTGATTAACACAACACGAATCACAACCACACTGCCTCCCAATCACACAACAGTGTACAATATTACCACTAATGCCAATAACCAAACTGTCCTGAACATTACAACACTGCCCGGTAACACAACACTGCACACAACTACATTATCTCCACACAACACAGCGTCAGACAACGTAACCACTGCGACCACCAGGGAAATACGTCAGAACACGACTGTTCCTGACAATAACACGGTGTTATTTACCGCTGCTACCCAAAGTAATGAAACTCTATTCAATTCCACAACATCCAAAAATAACTCCACGCTGGACAATCGAACTTCTACTGTAGACAACACAACTGTTGATCTAACCACAGAGGCGCCGCTTAACACACCGGTAAATAACCAGACAACAAGCTACACCGCAACCACCCTAAATGACACCAGCTCAACCATGACTACCCACGCTACCAGCCTCAACACTACCCAAAGTAATGAAATGCTATTCAATGACTCAAGAGAACACAATACAACAGTTTCTTCCTATACACCAACAACACTCGGGCCCACGGTGACTGTCTCTGACAATACAACGATACACAACACAACTGCCTCTGGGATCACGACGTTGTCGACGCCCACCCATAATGCAAAACTTCACAATACAACTACTTATAACACAACACAGGTTCCAGCAATAGCCCCAATCAACTCAACATTACTGAACACCACGGATACCCTGATTAACACAACACGAATCACAACCACACAGTCTCCCAGTTACACAACAGCGTACAATGTAATTGCTGCCACCAACGATGGAACACTAGAGAGCAGTACAATTACAGCAAGTAATACAACAGGAAACACAACTACAACCTCTCCCAATGACACAACAGCAGACAATATTACCACTCATGCCAATAACCAAACTGTCCTGAACATTACAACACTGCCCACAACTACATTATCTCCACACAACACAGCAACAGACAACGTAACCACTGCTACCACCAGGGAAACACGTCAGAACACGACTGTTCCTGACAAATACACGGTGTTATTTACCGCTGCTACCCAAAGTAATGAAACCCTATTCAATTCCACAACATCCAAAGATAACTCCAGGCTGGACAATCGAACTTCTACTGTAGACAACACAACTGTTGATCTAACCACGGAGGCTCCGCTTAACACACCAGTAAATAACCAGACAACAAGCTACACCGCAACCACCCTAAATGACACCAGCTCAACCATGACTAGCCTCAACGCTACCTTTAGCCCCAACACAACTAGAGCGACCAACTTAAACTTCAACTCAACTAATTTCGACCATGCTTTCAACCAAGCGACCAAAGGACCTGGCTTCGATTCGAAAACAGCAGCACCAGCGAACACTTTCCTAGAGCCTACAACTGCAACTTCAACCGTGGTGACTACAGCTAGACAAACTACAACCATACATGGTCACCCTCCAGTCCAGGCCAATCAGGGCACCACCACCAAGGTTTCCTTGGCTTGGGCAAGAACTGCACCACTCCAAACCTTCACCACCACCACCACCATCAAGACAACAATAACAACAACATCAACAACACCAAAACCAAAACCAAAACCACCACCTCCACCACCACCACCACCACCACCACCACCACCACCAACAACAACAACAACAACAACAACAACAACAACAACAACAACAACAACAACAACAACAACAACTGGTATGTATGGTTGTGTTAGTAATTTAAATAAAGCTGCACTCGGACTATTTGTCACTCTGGTGACCCCAAGTGGCAGCAAGACATAATTTAGGCCCAATCCCAATTCACCCCTTGCCCCTACCACTCAGCCCTACCCCTCCGTTTTGGTAGGGTAGGATGTCCCGATTATTGTTGGGATCGAGGGGTAGGGCTAAGTGCTAGGGCTACATGGCCCTCCAAACAGAGATTTTTCAGAGGCACACTCAAAACCAAGTGTTATGAGAAATCTCCGACAATCATTGGCAAGATGGTGGCGAACGCTGCACAAGCAACTAAAGAAAACCACAAATTTAGTATTTTCTTCATTAATAAAGATTTGTGTTATAGACCTTTTCTTTACAACAAGCATAGCAAAAAATTGCTAGTATGCTAATTGTTACAACATTGTTTTAAGGCTGATTTGTGCATGACAGTCCCACATTTTGACATATTTTCATGTCGCATTTCCCCCCTTTGATGGCATATGAGGCCCGAAATATAACTAAAGTCCAGCAGCGAAGTTGCTGCACTTGTTACCGCTTCTCTAATATATCAGTGCAGACTGGCAGGGTAGGAGCACGGGTTGCTAGCCTACAGAGCACCGCTATTCTGTCATGAAGTGGCCTGGTAATGAAGCAGTGGTCTTTTTTATTTGATGACTTGTTTGATTGATTGATAGCGTGAAACTTATAAGTTGCAAACGAATTGCGAGCGTCCATGCTTTTCTATCTATTAGATAATACCATTATTGCCATAGTAATGTCCGGCAACAAACTCGTCGTATTTATTTACCTTAAAGCCATCGACGACTACTGATGACGTATCAGGAGGGTTGTCCTATTTCATAGGGGAAGATTTCAACCACTACCCCTTGTAACTCTGTTCCGAGGGGCAAGTCAAAAAGTGAGGGGCACTCGAAAATGAGGGTTAGGGGTAAAAATAAGAAATCGGATTGGGCCTTAATCTTTGAGTTTGAAGGACTTCATCACCCAAAAGACATGTAATGTAATGTCAGTAAACTGTGCACTCCTTGGATCTAAATTTCCTCTTAGTGGCTGATAAGGGTGGACATGTTGAAAAAAAATTTTGGCAGCAGTTTCAGCCAGCGTTGGTGAGTCCAGTTTCATTTCAACGGAGTGCTCACTTGCCGTTGTTGAGGAGAAACTTTTGTTTTTAAAAGTTTTGTCACCCGTGGAGAAGATTTCCCATCAGTGACCAGAATTTGCCGTCTTAATTATGGGAGATGCTCTTCTCTGTTGCAGCCCCAATTTGTGGTTTAGGCTGATAACATGAGTGTATTTCTACATTAAAAATCTTGTCTAGTGCAGCTTTAACTTTAACCTTGGATTACATAATACTGATAATGCTTCCCCAGTAGCCAAAGAGACAACCATAACTAACGAGGAGGAGCTGGAAAAAGAAGCAAAGGAACTACTGGCTCAAACACAGGATGCTTCTCAGCTCAACTCCTCCCAGGTGAAGCTTATTTCATGATGCACTATTTGAAGAGTTTCATTGAGATATCAGCCATTTGAAAAAAAAAACATTGTTGTATTAAGAAGACGATTGCTGGCATGAAATCACAACTCATTTTGTAATGCTCGTTGAATGAGCTAACATAAAATCTATTTTTCTTACCAAATAATTACACTTTTTAAAATGAAATGAAGTCAACCTTATATTTATGAATGATTTACTAATTGATTTCATGTAATAATTATTTGTCAGCTTAGCTATATAGCTATTCGGAATTAAACACTTCTTTCTCATTTTCACATTTTTCTACTTAACCACTTTGGAAAAAGATGTTTAACATGGATCCTGTTTGTAAACATCCATTTTGTCAACCAAGGCCGTCTCGTGATATCTTGTTTTGGAAGGAAACTCTTTTTTTATGGATATTCTAGGTGGCGCAAGTCGTGGGAAAGTTGGAGAAGCTTCTAGATGGCCCTACTGTCTCCCAGTCAGTGGGACAGACAGCCATCAACATAATCAGCAATCTGATGGGCGGTGACTCATCGGCCCTCTCTGCATCTGCTAATAGGTACAGCACCACAGAACCTCCACCCACACACTCATACAAACACACACATATAATTTTCCCGAAATGTCTTTGTCTTCCTTCCTGCTGACAGGCTGATTCAAGCGGTGGATAGCCTGGGCTTGAAGCTGGTTGTAACAGATGAGAGCGCGGTCCTGATGGCCAGTTCGCTG
The DNA here is from genome assembly GCA_034670385.1 of Hoplostethus mediterraneus. NCBI lineage: Eukaryota > Metazoa > Chordata > Actinopteri > Trachichthyiformes > Trachichthyidae > Hoplostethus > Hoplostethus mediterraneus. The sequence goes on along the minus strand of JAXDDW010000033.1, from coordinate 2,073,531 downwards.
ATTCTGGCAGTCAGGACAGTGGATGGGACCAACTTCCCATCAAGCTTCGTCGACATCTTAAACACTGTTGGTTTTCAGGTAATCCACCTCACCAAGGTTTAAATTTGGATTTAGTTCATGTTCGAATGGTACAATATTTAAAAAAAAAGAGAGAACAAGAAATACAAGCTGTGTGGGTGAGATGAAGAAACTATAACATCGCACCCTGACAAATGAATTGGACAACGGAAACCAAATGACATCAAAATTCAACAACAATGGCAGCACAAATTCAACAGCTACTGATAAAACAAAGGTAACTTTTAGCTAACCTTTTCACATGACCAACACTTGAAAATGGCGTGTCCAATTTGTGCTATTGTCACATCCTAATCCTTCCTAATCCATAATCCTTTTGTGGTGGAGGAACGTAATCTTCACATTATTCATGCCCACAACATGTAATCTGCTTCAGAGGCCGTGCTCATTTCACAAAATTTTTTTGAGCCTCTTGGGAATTCTCACTTGACACATTTTAGTTTTTGGTCCGTCCATCATTCTTCTCAGTATTGAGGTGAACGAACATTGATGGCTACTTTTTGTCTGCAAATATCTCTCACAAAAGGACTACACTGACCTTTTGGGGCCCCATTGGTCAATTCACCCGATCTCTCTTCCCAGGAGACTTGGAGTGTAACTTGTTTTTGTAACCAGGCTGCTAAAGTGTTGGTTTTTTTTAATGGTGAAGATTGAGATTTTGTTTTCAGAGGTTATGAATCTACAAGCCAGTATAAAAACCAATACCAAGGTCTGTCTTTATACCTCGGATAATGCTAATTGCCTATGATTTCTTAACATACTGTATGTGTGTGTGTGCGTGTGTGTGTGTGTGTGTGTGTGTGTGTGTGTGTGTGTGTGTGTGTGCGCGTCCCAGCTGAAAATTCGGAGCAGGTCCCAGTCCAGGAGCTCAGAAACCATTCTGGGTTCTGTATTCCTGCCCTCCTCTCTCGCTGAGGGTCTGAGTCCTGAGGAGCAACGGCAGGCCAGCAGGGTCCAGTACAGCTTCTACACCAGAACCTCCCTCTTCCAGGTACGTGCTCACACACGGTCATCTCTTCGTTTCTCATCACCCTCAGATTTTTCACTCAACGCTAGAGTAACGCACTCCTCTAAACTCGATCCCTCTATGTCTCCTTCTCTTGCAGGATATAGCGTTAGGTAATCAAACCATTGTCAGTCCAGTCCTGGGCTGCAGCGTGGCAAACCTGTCAATTGGCAACCTGAGCCAGAATGTTCAGTTCACCATCCGAAACTCCGACCCTGTACCTGTGAGTCTGCGCACATGTGAAAGTTGTTTTCTCATTTTGTACTTGAACACCTGAGTAAGCAGGTTCATAGCAGATGTTTGGCACGTTCCTCAATACGAATTATATAGAGAGTAGCTAATTCAGCAGACTGGTGAAAAACATCCTGACCATGGCTGATAGCCATGCTTTATCGGCTGCTGTGTGCTAACCAAGGTGCTTCTTAGCAACCTGTCTTGTTTTCCCTTTCATAGAGGCTTTGCAGTTACATCACAAATGTCCTATCCATCTTGAAAGTCCATTTGAGAATTAGCTGTGCACAAATTTGTGCACAAATATTGACTAAATATATAAATCCAAATAAATAAATACATTTCAGTTACATTTATTTAAATACATAAATATATAGATATCTTTCTCCATTACCCGCAGGCAAACTATAATGCCTCCTGTGCATTTTGGGACTTCACTCTGAATGGTGAGTATGCACCTTGTCAAGCCAGATTAGTGCCAAATTCTGCAGGTATTAATATTCCTGTTTGTCATGTTGCTAATGTTTAGGTGGCGGAGGAGGCTGGAACCCTGACGGCTGCTTTGTGCTCAATACCACACAGGACAATACAACCTGCAGCTGCAACCATCTCACCTCCTTTGCAATATTGCTGGTCAGTGTGTGTGTGTGTGTGTGCGTGTGTGTGTGTGCATGTGTTGGAGACAAGACAGGGCCTTTCAACTGAAGCAGGACTACAGAGAGTGGCAGAGAGTCTAAGCCAGATGTTAAAGCTTATTAAAGCCTACACAGCAAAATTCAGAAACTGTATTGGACTCGCAGTATGTCTTCATTATTTGTGCATTATTTACAGTGTGAGTCCTGTCTTCTCTACAGGATGTGTCCAGAGGAGGAATACCCGACCCCCAGCAGGCTCTCATCCTGACCTTCATCACCTACATTGGCTGTGGAATCTCTGCTATCTTTCTCGCTGTCACCTTACTCACATACATGTCCTTCCAGTAAGTTCTATCTATCTATCTATCTATCTATCTATCTATCTATCTATCTATCTATCTATCTATCTATCTAACAAACTCTTTCTCTGCAGAAAGTTGCTTCGGGACATTCCCTCTAAGATCCTGGTGCAGCTGTGCCTGTCCCTCCTCTTCCTCAACCTGCTCTTCCTACTGGACGGCTGGTTGGCGCTCTACCCAGCTACTGGGTTGTGCATTAGCACCTGCCTTCTTTCTGCACTACTTCCTGTTGACATCATTCACCTGGGCGGGCATTGAGGCCCTCCACATGTACCTGAGCATCGTTCAGGTGTTCACCCCCTACCTCAGCAGATACATGCTCAAGCTTTCCCTGATGGGCTGGGGTAGGTATACCCTGCCTTAACACTGAGCTCCATCGAGCACTATTTTAACATTTTTAAACGCAGTGTATGTATCTCAACCAATGACCTATTTGTATCTGCTTGTGATGAGGCTAGGTAGACAAATTTATGAACTGATGAATCTTTACAATTGAGATTCAATCACCTCTCTTGGATAACTGTGAAGGTCCTGCTCGTTAACATCGTGGTGTTTGCAGGTCTTCCCCTCACCGTAGTGATTATTGTAATATCAGTGGACAAAGACAACTATGGCATGGTTACCTATGGGAAAGACACAGACGGCACCTCAGATGACTTGTAAGTTTGTGCTGTTTTTTGTTTTTACATTTTTTTTTTGTTTTGTTAAACATCAGATTTGGTCCACTGCCTGTATGATCAAATTGTATTTTCTTTGCACATTGCATCAATTGATTTAACATTCTTTGATTTATTCATTCTTAATTTAAAGATAGAGAGTTTGGGTGGGTTACCCTAAAGAGCTGCCAACCCTGAAACAATTTCATTAGTATGAATTTCACTGGAGAGTTTTAGTGTCCAGTGTTAGTGTTTTAGTGTCAATGCTGTTTTAGAAGCTTTTCCACCCTGCCAAGTATACAATTATGGGAAGAAACATTCAATACTTGTAACTGTTTGGCATGAAAAGGGAAAGTTCAGCAGAAAATAACGTCTAGCCACAACTTCATTGCAAAGAAAATGAGTATCCTCCTTCAAAAACACATATTGGTCAAACCCTAATCATTATTAAATATGTTTTACAGTATGATCCCTATAACCTCTGTCCTCCTGTAGCTGCTGGCTGCGTAACGACATCGCCTTCTACGTAGGAGTAGTGGCCTACTTCGTCCTGATTTTTGCACTGTGCCTAGCGGTCTTCATCGTGGTCCTGGTCCAGCTGGCCCGGATCAAGAGGCAGAACCCCCAGAATCAGTCGCCTCAGAGGGGCCTGATGACTGACCTGCGAAGCATCGCTGGCCTCATCATCCTGCTCGGCCTCACCTGGGGTTTCGCTCTGTTCGCCTGGGGCCCCCTCTACATGCCCTTCATTTACCTCTTCTCCATATTTAACTCTCTGCAAGGTGAGACATGAAGAATTTCATTCCAAATTGAGATGTGGAAAATGTGACTTTAACAATTTATTGTACTTTTTAAAGGATGGCTGGCAATTAAGGTTTTGGTTGGTTTACAGAGAGGATCCTCTGTATTTTAGAAGATATTTTCAGATAGTTATTTTTAACCAAATGAACAAAGAAATCCTCAAATATACATATACATATACATATACATATATGTGCACATATGTATAGAATATGCATTTACACAGGCTGATATGGGCCTTTTATTAAAAATTGGAGGTGAGGATATGATTTTACTGAACCAGCTTCAGCGGTGGCAGTGGAGAGTGTTATTGTCCCTTTTCCACCCTGTAAATGTGGAAACCTCGGCATGAAAATGGTCACATTTCAATATACAGAATATCGGCACAAAACAGCGGACATCAGCAGCTCCAAAAATATCTGTATCAGTATTCAAAATCCCATATTGGTTAAACCTCGATACGCAAACACATACTGAAAGAAGAAATCAAACAAACAAATTAAGATAAAATGGCTCTTTATTGTCCCCGAGAAATTGCAGTTGTGCAGCAGCGGATGTACAAAGCAACAACAAAGAAGTATAAACAGCAGGGGTCAAACAGCAGTAGGCTCGAGGGGGTGGAGGTAGCGTTGTACAGCCGGATGCCGTTTGGCACAAAAGAATGCTTGAAGCGTTCCCTCGTGCACTTAGGCTGGATGAGACGGTGGCTGGAGGTGCTTCTTAGCCAGCTCATTTCTTTCACCTCTCCTTTTACAAATTGTTTTCTGTTTGTCTCTCCTCCCCAGGCTTCTTCATCTTTGTCTTCCACTGTGCTGTGAAGGAAAATGTCCGCAGGCAGTGGAGAACTTATCTCTGCTGTGGAAGTCTACGATTGGCTGAAAACTCAGGTGGGAACTCTCCTCCTTGTACCACTGCAAATTTGATTGGACAGATCGGCCCAATCAGAGAGCAGGATTGAGCAATTTGATACATGTGGCCAATGATGCAATATATTTTTCAACTTACGCACTCACATATGCTTCGACTTGCACACTGTTCTGCAGAATGGAGTCGGACGGCCACCCAGGACCCTAAAAAGCTGTCAGTCACCACAGCAACCAGCTCAGCTTTTAACCTCACCTCTCGAAGCTCCTCTGTCATCAGCGAGGGCACCAATAGCAGTGGTAAATTCAGAAATTGCAATTGCAAGGTCTAACATATTGAATGGGGAGATACTTTTCGCAAAGTATGTCGTCTGTTAACCTCTCGTGTCTGTCCACCACAGGCTCTGTGTTTGGGGACAGCGGAATCTCCGACGGTTCCCGCGGCGATGTCGTTCTCAACGAGATTCACCGACGTAATACGGCGGGGCAAGACGTGGCCTGACGACAGCGCCGACGTTCATTTACAGGTTGCAGTAAAACGACGTTGTCTGCGTGGTGTGAGAGAGCTGAGAGGCCGGTCAGAGATTTCTGATCTCCTCCTTGAGGAACCACAACCAATCACGGGAAGTAGAAGTTCAGAGGGGGCTCCAAGAGGCTGGTCCGTCACAGCGAAGCCCGAGATAAAAAGAAGACGACGGAGAAGGGTTTTAAGGTGTAATGAAGACGATAAGAAGAAGGAACACCGTTGTCTTTCGCTTGTCACCTGGCTCTACGAGCGCTGGGATCACAGATTGATCCAGTGACACGAGCGAAAGATGTGACTCTATACTGTGATTCTATTTTGTCAGGAGAACAGAGCCGGTCCTACCCATTAAGTGATATAAGCAGTTGCTAGAAAATATATTTTTTAATGAACACGAGACAATAACAAAATAAAAATTGAACATCCTAAACAAAAACTGACAACATTTCGTGCCATTTTTGACAACAAATAGTGTTTTGTCACTATTTGTAAGCTCGAAATGGAAAATTTTATGGGATAAGTATCTTCACAAGCTATTCTTCGACAGTTTGCCAGCACTTAGGGGGTAACAGACAAATACTGTATTTACTGTCGTTAAAGATAATGTTGCTGCTAGTAGGATCCACTTTAGTCTTTACATGCTTATTTGTACATTATGTGTGCTTAAACTAATATTTACAGTTGGTTGGTTCAGTGCCATGTGAAGTGGCAACACGTTACAATGAGGGGGGGCCCCCAAACCAAATCCTGCTTAGGGCCCCCCAAAAGTCTAGGGCCGGCCCTGCAGGAGAATATATGTAAAATCCTTGTCAGCAGTGGTACATGTATAGTAGGTGTATTTCTGACTGACAAATTATTATATTCATTATTACAGCTGTGACTCAGTGGATGTGTATACACTTTGTTGTTTTGGTCACATTAAATATGACATTTACATTGTTTTCAGTCTGTGATAAAGGTTATGGCATGTTGAAGATAAGCAATTACATTTGTGGCTTAATGGAAAAAATCCACCCTAAATCTACCTAGAAAAACAGCTGTTGGCAATGTACCTTGCATTTTTGGACATATTTTGCTGTTTGGTGTTTCTTATTTATGCTGCTAACTTGCCATATATGACTTGATGTCACGTTGAGATATTTCCAACGCTGCTGCAATGGAGTTTGATAGCAGAAATGTTTTCATCCATCTAACACGTCAACAGTGAACGGCAGGTTTTGATGTCAGCCCCTCAAAAATGAAAGAGCAAGAGCTTCTTTCTGGACCTCTTGCTCTCTTGCTTTTACTGTGCTATCACTAACTTCGCCTACACGTATGACCCACAGCTGCAACAAGTATATAACATATAACAATGCAACAAGTTCACGCCTGTTCTCTGGGGGTTGCTGAAAGTTATTATATATGGGAAATGTACAACACAAAGATCAATTACAACATTCATACATACATTCATCGTAAAATTATTAAACCGCACTCCACTGTGGGTGGATTTTTCTTCTGTTCTATTTCACCACAACTCAGTTTCTATACTCCTACTCAAAGTTTATAGATTATATAGAGCTTTTACATGGCACTATAGTATAGCATACACTAAACTCACTCTATTCATGTCCTTTTTAACGAGGACAGATACTAAACGACCTTGGACAGGAACATGAGCATGCCACGAAACAGGAGGTATAATGAAGCTTTCACTCATTACTTTGTATATATTTCTTCTTTTTTTTTCAGTCAGATATTCAGGTCCAGGAACTTCAATCAACCCGTTTCATGAAAGACCAGCAATTAGAATCAGCGGCGTGTCACACACCCACACGGCACACTGTTTCAATCCCGGCCGAAGGTCGCCCTCAGTGGTTGGTAGCAGCTCGCTATCAAAAGTTTTACTCAGAACAGTGTGACCTCGAAAAACCAAACCAAGTGTGTGAATAATGGAGGGGAAATACTGTAGATGTGACTGATGAGTAGAAATCACTTGAATTGCTTTCCTATTAGATGTCATCCCCCCACGCAGATTAATCAACCGCTTGTATCCACTTGAGTTTGAAATACAATAACCAGTAAGACTATTACCGTTATCTGTGCCAGAGCATACAGGCATCTAATGCAGCCTGGCTTGTGTGTGAATAAGGAGATCAACTTATCATGGTTCATTTGGCTTGAATGCCTTTGCACTTGGATATACTGTGTCATGGGCTGATGCCAAAATCAGCAAGTCTTCCACCAGATGTCAGTGTAAGCCTAGACCTTTTTTAATCACCTCACATAAACCCTTTGTTTACACAGGGGAAGTCGACTGAGCACAACGTCACCCTGCTTCCCATTCATACAGTACAGTAATATATATCATGTCATACTGGCCCCTCAGCAGCTTCACGACAGCAATTTGATGCTAGGTGCCTCTCTAAAGAAAACCTATTACTGGGGGATGGAAGAGGATTTCTAATTTATTTATGATTGAGGACTTGAACCGGCAACCGATTTCAAGCCCATTTCTCTAAACTCTAGGCCACTGCCACCTCACAAAAAAACAATACTGTGGCAAAGACAAAAACAATGCTCCTGGTGAACAAGCAGAAAAGTCTTTCCAAATGACTTTCTCCTCAAAACCTAATTGCCTATTATTTTCTGTCCCTTACCATCCTGTCAGATTCAGTTTGCCTGGATGCAGAATAAGAGCGGTTCATTTGTTTGCTTTTTATTTTTGAAGAACTTTAATACTCCCACACTATCAGTCAAAGGGGCAAGGTTATTCCTTCGCATGTGCTTGCCTGACTCGTAACTAGATTTGAAAGCTAACTTTTAGTCCGAGTGTGGCCCACACACGCTTTCACAACCTCAACCACATGATGCCAGTGTAGTGAGAGCGAAAGAGAGAGGAAGAAGAGAAAATCATCAAAATCGTTTAGCGTTTCATCTCTAAACGGATGTTTCACACCCCATTTTCGTGCATGAGAAAAAAAAAGCTAAATAAATTCTTGTCCTAAAGTTCATTAACAAAGGATTCCCCCCCACCCCAACTCTGCTGTGCCACAGAAATGTGTGCTCTATCCTCTATTATCGCAGGCCATCAATATTTAATCCAGGTCAAATGAAAGGTCCGTCTCTCCCTGGGGGTTGGTTCCTCAGCTGAAGACCTGACCAGCATTCTCATGCAATTTGAATAAAATGAAAAAAAAAAAAAAAAAACACCTGAAATTATATTACAGATGGCTGCTGAACAGTGCACTGGAGTAGTTGGGGGGTTAACTGCCTTGCTCAAGGGCACCACAAAAGCAGTTGTTGAGCATTGAGACAGTTTTTCATTCACCTCCCCTATCCTGATTTTCCCAGTTGAAGTCTGAAGATTCAATCTGGCACAAACCCGCCTCTCTCACCTTGAGTTAACCTTCGCTGATGGCCCATAGTTTGTACTGCGTGGTGTGAATATTGATGGGATGAATTATTGTTATTGGTTTGGTATTTGTGTTTTGATTCAATTTGACTTGTGTTTATTGTGTTGCATTCCCCATATCAGGCTCCTAAAGCCTTCTGCCTAGGTCCTGTCTGTTTTGCCTTGCCTTCCTCTCCCCTGGGCCTAGCCCACCCTGAGTATTACATTACATTCACATCAGAATTAGAATCAAATTTATTGGCCAAGTACATTCGCACATACAAGGAATTTGACTCGGTGATATTGGTGCATTAAAAAAACAGACAGGCACAGCAATCAGATAAAGAAACTCCAACAATCAAACAATATATACATATATACAATGAAATAAATTAATTAAGTGTGTGTGTGTGGGTTATGGTCCTGGGTTATGGTGGTGCCCCGGAATCTGAATGACTCCAGAGTGCTGACAGGGGAGCCACACAGGGTGAGGGGTGAGTTGGGGGCCGGGCTCCTCCTGAAGTCCACTACCATCTCTACAGTCTTTAGAGTGTTCAGCTCTAGGCTGTTAAGGCTGCACCAGGAAGCCAGCCGATCAGCCTCCCTGCGGTAGGCAGACTCATCCCCATCAGAAATTAATCCACTGAGGGTCGTATCGTCTGCAAACTTCAGGAGCTTGACGGACTGGTGACTGGAGCTGCAGCTGTTGGTGTAGAGGGAGAAGAGCAGGGGAGAAAGCACACACTTTTATCCAAAGCGACTTAAAATAAGTGTATTCAACATAGGTAGGCAAGAGAACGATCACCAGAAATCATAAGTGCATTTCCTCCCTAAACAAGCATCTAAGAGCTGAACCAGTGCTGAGGTAAAAGTGCAATAAGTTAGCGAAGCGAAGAGCCGTGACCGTGTAGATCGGCCACAGGGGACTCTGGTTCCGCTTACTCTGCATCAACACCTGGTACCTCTACTTCAGGTTAAAACTTTTAACTGTGGGGGCGTTTGTTCTTGCCACATTTAATGCTTTCATTGATAGCAACAGACAGTGTCTGGGAGTTCCTCTGCATGTTTTGTAATTCTGAGATATTAAAAAAGTGTTCTGGTAATAACTCCCTTGACTACTCTCTTCTCACAAATGCTAAATACATATCTAATTATTAATATAACTTAATATTTTTTTGCCTCCAGAGTCAGGATGTTCTCTTTTTGCACAGCCAACAAACATCCACACTTGCACAAACCCCTTATTACATACAGGTACTACACAATTCATATGGCAGGGAACAGCTGTTGGACAGCTGAAGGCACATATCCAGATCTGCATGCACTGTACATGTTCGCTACATCTGTAAAGTCATCTGTTTTTCATGTCATTACTTGGTTTTGTCACACTATAAAAAAATATATTTTTATTTTGCCCAACACAGATTTAAAGCCTTTATTTAGGATGTTTAGAGATAAATGCTGTGATAGATCAACATTATTAGCTGAACAAGTCATCGTCTATAATAATTGACAATATGGTATTATTTAATAGTGTAAGGTGTCTGTAGTACAGCGTTGGTCAGCGTTTTTAATGTTATGACATGTTTACACGTGTAATTCTGACACACGATTCCTTATCATACACGAGGAAGCAGTATGAACAACCTAAAGTTTGAGATCCACTGCCGTTATCATAGCCAAGCTTGCTTTGCTGTCAGCATTGCTTCATTCTCATCATACACCTTATTAATAAGATATAAGCTGTAAACAGTGATGCATACTCCATAGATGACGGCGCTGTATTTGAAACCAAACGGAATGGCTAATAACACGCCCTGGCATCAGCAGAAATAATGTTTCATGTGAGAGAAGTCTCCACTGGGAACCATCAGATCAATGAAACAAACCTCTGAATCAAATGCTGATTGAAGGGGGTAAAGGAGTCGTCGAAAAGGACCTCATCAGCAGGATCTCATCAGCAGGATCTCCATTGTTTGGTAGGAATTTTAGGTTGTATTTATGAGCTCATTGTCCTGCAGCTATTAGATTAAAGCCTTTTAAAGTCTGGGAGATGTAAAAGGTTAGTTCACATGTGTAAGTTCTAACCCCTAAAAAGTACAAAGACGCTCCATGAACACTTCTAAAATAATGCTGGAAAATATTACTATTGCATTTATAACCATAAAAAAAAAAACATTATCCCTCCAAGTTTCATCACCTGCGATATGATGTTAGCACTCCTCTCATCAAACCAGCAGAGGAGAAAGTCCACCTCCATCTCCACATTGCTTTGGACCTCCTGCTCTAGCTTCTCTGGATACACACACACACACACACACCTCGTCTACCACAGAAAAGATGGTGTCCATCAAATCCTGCATACGTTCCTGAGGACAAATAATGAAGAATAATACTTCCAAATAAAACTTACCAACTGGTGAGAGACAGAGAGAAAGTGGAGTGGAAGAGAAACAGACCTACAAAATACATAAAAGGCCACGAGAAATGCATTGCTGGGACCAACAGGAAGTCTTTTGCCACATCTCTTGTCCAGCTTGCATCAGGAGGGAGGAGGGGGATGCTTGCTCATCAGTAGTGCAAGAACAAGCGTAAAGAAATACCCAGGGGGAACAAAGAGGAAACAAGACAAGTCTACCTGCAGAGGAGCTTCTTGTTTCTTTGGTATCCTTTCATGAAATATGATACGATATAAAAATAACCATATGTGACCGGAGCATTGAAGACGAGCATGAATACTGTGTACCTACTTGTATGTACAGTAGGAAATGTGAAGGGAGAAGGGATGGTTTCTTTGGGACCACCAATCCAAATAATATATCGAGGAGGCTTACATGATGGATCTAAAACGATAATGATATTAATTAAAATAAACATAATCTTTTAACTGCACAATCCAGAGATTAACCCAGAGGAATTTTACATTTTAAATAAAAATAGCAGTGCCCTCTTTACAATAATAAGAACAGTTTATAAATCATAGAAAACTAAGTCAATATTGAATTGCCGCACTGGACTGAACTCATGTATGTTAAATGATTTTGTTAGTACATTTGTTTATCTTTTTTATCTAAAGTTTTAACTGTTCATGCTGTGCAAACATGTGTAGGGTTTTATAATTTGTAATTTATAATTTGTTATTTGTAAGCTTTAACTTTTCCAAGGTATTTCTAATCCTTTATGAAGGTGCTGTAAATATAGGATAAAGGAAAAATAGCAAATAGCAAATCATCGAGATGCCAAATTACCCACAAAGGTCCAACTTAAATGCTACCGCAACTGGATTTAAGTGTACAGCAATGATGTTGATCCATAACGTTAAACTAGCAGTCAACGACTTTGTGTTGTTAACAGTTTTATTAATGTTGTCTGTTCTCCGTCTTCCCAAGCTGATCAAAGGAATCCTGAGCTACTTGCACATCCCAATTAAAAAATTTTGATCCCAAACTTGGATATGCCTCAGGTTTAGGAGGAGAGTAAAGGTTCAAAGTATTTTTTTTGTTCAATAATGTGACACAAAGTGACAGTTACCTGGTTGTTAAGCAGTGCCAGGCCACTAAGAATAATCCTCCCAGCAACAGAAAGGTAAGAAGATCTGCTTGAGAGAACACAACACTGTTATTGTCAGAAGATCACATTTAAGTTAAGGAGAATACAATCAGTCGGATAAGACTAAGTCATTTGGAACTGAAATTAAATCCAGTAATTACAGAGATGCCGCAGTTATTTCTAGTTTGTAGTTTTAATAAACTGTAGGAGAAATTATTGGATGTCAGGGAGCTCTGCGGCCCACTCAAACTCTCACCACTGCACATTTAGAGTAAACACTAGGCAAAATAAATTCTTGACTAAATGAAATCGAAATAAAGACAATGATGAGATGAGAGAGGTGATTCAGGCCAGAGAGCCATGTACCTGGCCAGCTGGAGGGGGAGGAGAGCGCTATGATAGAGGGGCTCATGAGGCACTGGATGATCAGACCTGAGAGCAGTCAGTTGTTGAAGCTCGGGTCAATTCCAGACGGCACAAATCCCCAGAATGTGACGCAAACAGCTGCTACCTGTTAACACTCAGCGCATGTTAGCACTCTTCGCAATCTTGGCAGTGACAAAAGCTGTCCTCCATCCAGGCAAAATTCTTCTATATCATCAATAAGGATGGATTAACTGTTATAATACTCATTTACTGCGGTCAGTCCTCTTCTCATGCTAGAAACAGTTCAGCTTCTTGAGAGCAGCATCTCACAGCTAGGACCAGTTATGACCAACAATACATAAATAATAAATGTCAAAATGTAAAAATAATTGAGACATTATGAACAAGACATCTCAAGTAACTGGATGAATGAGTACCAAGATGTAGGTTTAAAAATGTATCATGCAGGAGATAAAAGCATTGAAGTACATTGACCTGAATCCCAGTTGCCTCCTGTAATACTACAGTTGCCAAGGGACTTTGTAATGGAGAAACAGGAAACATTTAACAAGAGGAACATTAACTTCCTCTCGGAAGAAATCAATGAGCCATATTCCTTTAGAAGATACACTTGGTTAAATGGAGGCCAAAATAAAACGCCCAGAGAGTCACATTGGATCCCAACCTCTTGACGTGCATGACATGATGACATTCTTGGTGTTAAAAACCTCTTTCCAGCACTGTTTGAGAGGAGAAATTATCTAGTAGGTTTGCAAGTGAGTAAGTGAGATGTTAGATAAAGTTCAGAGGTGACTGACGCAGAACTTTAGTCTCAGTGAAAGGAGCGTGTGAAAGTCTGCGTGAATATCTGAAGTACCTGCAGGCGACTTCTGCACCTTTCACCACCTTTCCATTCATGTGATCATCAAGAGTTTTTTAGTAAAACTGAGAAGCTAAACAAGATCATCATGCCTGCTCATTGGTAAAAAATGAACAATAGCTGATAAGCTATAAGTTATCAGTTAAAAAGGCCACAAGCAGACAATCAATGCATGTTTCCAAGGACAAACCTGTCCACACAGGAGTGGTGGATGTGATCTATTGAAGGCAAGAAACAGATGAGCTAATTGTTTTGACTGAGGGTGCATTTACATCAAGCATGTATGGAATATTTTACTCAAATTCTGGAGCGATTATTCCTTTGGTTCCTTTGCACAGGCGAGGACATTGCCATTCGAACTCTGGTGTACACCAAATAACCTTAGGGGGTGGAGTGTGAACATAATTATAGCCAGTGGTTCCTCATGCTTGGGAAGCCTAGCATAACAAAATGAACTGAGGGCAAACCGCAGTCTGGACTGATGCCCATATATGTGTTTACAGGCCCTGGTTCCCTTGTAACTGGGCAGTGTGAACCTGAATGAACCAAATCCAAATATGCAACGAAGTAAACCTTTCAACTATGGCTCAACTATGGTGTAATGAAAGTAAAAATAAACTCACAGATCGGACACAGAAAACAGCTGATGAGTTACAAAGGCAAAGTAATCACTTCAATGAATGTTGCATTTTCTTGCTGCATGGACTACCTACACATAAAATAATCCTCAGACCCATACATATATCACATTCTTATGGCACCCATTTTAGGCATACTGGAGTGGATTATCATTACACAGCAGGAAGCACTCTCTTCATTGGTTCTAATTGTGATAAATAACAATTAGGTGTGTCACATTAGGGAATGCTACCTGGCTATTAACACTGGCAGTAACCAATTCATCCAGCAGCATGTGTCGAGTGAGCTATATTCTGGGATGAGGCACTGTGAAGAAAGTCTGATCAAACGCCCTCTGTATTGCTTCTCGCTGTGATAAATAACATGGGGTTCTCATCTTAGGGAATGCTACCTGGCTATTAACACTGGCAGTGACCGATTCATCTAGCAGCATGCGTCGAGTGAGACATAGTGAGGCACTGTGAAGAAAGTCTGTTGAAGACACAGAATCTGCCAACTGAGGCCACAGACTTTTATTCAAATGTTGAATTTCAGTTCAGTGAATTGAAAGTTTTTTTGCGGGGTTTGTTACCAAATCCCCAAGCAGAGCCTGGCTAGCCATGATGAAAACATTTCTGGTCTTGGCATGGATTTATGTAGACCTGTTTAGAAGAAGAAACAATTAGGTTCAAGGAAATACAACAACAGTGACAGGTCTCTGCCACAGCTTACCCTCACCCCTCCTGCCCCCTTGAGCTACAGTGGCCTGCAATTGACACAAATAATTATAGTCACATTTTCATGAGAGACAATTCAGCTAGCTAATTAGAGCAGAGATCAAACAGAAAGATCTAATGAAGAGGTAATATATAAAAACAATGCAAAATATTGCTTTGCCATTTGCTTTTTTTGGCTCAAGAATGAAATGTCTTGGGTTGCTCGTTCATAGCACCGTCCTCCATCGCTGAACAGATGCAGTGTCTTGAAATTCCAACAGATGGGGAGTTTTTTCCAAAACAGAGTACAGGCTGGAAAATTAGTTTTGAAAGCCAGAAATCTCAGCACCTGGCAAAGTATTCCTGAGTCATTGGCTGATCAACGACAGTATCATTTTGTGCCAGGGGACAATAAAAATCTATAAAAATCTATTGCACCTTTAATTACCTGAGTATGTAGAAAATGTAGGCGATACGTGTAGGAAATAAATGATCTTTGTATTTCCTGTCTGTTTACAAATAGTTGTCCAGTGTGCAGACCACCAGAGACTTGAATTCCCATTCAAAACAACATCCTTGAATGGTCATATGGCTGGCACATGAACACATCACTGTTTCAGTGAATGAGAAACAGATGGCTGATATGCTAACATTTAAAAAGCATCAATGTCAATGACATTTCTGTTTGGCAGATGTGTACCAAAGAAGATTAGTGTGATGTGAATTGCCTCTCCTATCCATTTTAATAGTACATTGCATGGTCTCATGTGCTGTTCTCATATAAAACATGATCATTCCCATGACAACTATCACTGACAAATCTCAGTCATTTTTTGTACGGTACTGAGAATGAAAAAAAAAACCACATTGGAGTTTTAATTATGTAAACATTTGTCGAAGGAAGAGCTGCTCTGGAGGCAGAAATAATCTCATTGGTTGAGTTAAACTTCAGTGGGTGGAGCCAAAGACCACAGTTTTCTGACTGCAAGTTAGCTACTTGGCAAACTAGACTGGCAAGTGGCAACAAAGGAGCGCTGGTCAACAGGCTAGCTAACTATATGACCTAGATAGCTTTAGTCTAGTATGGCTAGTATGAACTTGGAAAGTCAGCTAGGCTAACTAGGTAACCTAGACAGTATGACTAGATTGCTCTCTCGTACCTTTTGAATTTTTTACAGGGCTTCAGTCTAACATTACTTAGCAAATTGAGGTTTAACTCCAAAACTGAGATTACTTTTGACTCCAGAGCAGCTCTGCTTCCAAGAAATGTTTGCACAAGTAAAACTCCAATCTGTACTGAGGAAGGCTTCCGTGATCCACCAGGAAGTGCACTCCTTATCAGTTCTATGCTCAATAGTAAGGTCTACACATTTTATAAAATGCCACCTGGCCATTCAGGGTGGCATTTGCCAAGTCATCCAGCACAATGCTGGAAAGAAAGCCATAATCTTGGACTGGGAAGTGCAAAGAAAGTCTGTCGAAGGAATAGAATCCATTAAAATGAAGCCACGGCCCAAAATTCAAGAAGTTCAACTTTGTGAACTGAATATGCACACACACACACACACACACACACACACACAGGCACGCACAAAGACCAAAGACATGCATCTCTTTATAGTGCGAACAGAAGCAGCCCCCTGAGCCATAACCTGCTTGTATGAGCATAAAATCTACTCCATAACAATGTTTTCCTTCTCTTCGACGACAGGTAGGTCTTTATTATCTTTAAACTCTAACAAAAACAAGAATAAAAAAAGGTATCTTCATGTATTTGATAATGTGTATACTTTGTACAATGTACATGTACACAGTTTGACACTTTCTGTACAGATGTATGGCCCTCTGTAGAACCATCAATGTGAATATGAGCACATGTTTGCACCAATATATATACTGTAATATCACATTTTCTTTAAAAAACATTTTCAAAGGGATCATTTTAGTTTAATCTTAGTTATTATATTTAGCATAGTAGAAATAGTAATAGTTTTAGTAGCCGTTCTGGTAGCAGTAGCAGAAGAGGTAATACTACTCATACTACTACTACTACTAGTAATAATAGTCGCAGAAATGGTAGTAGTAATTAGTAGTAGTTTTAGCATAGCAATTTAGTACTAGTAGTAGTAGTAGTAGTTGCAAAAGTGGCAGTAATAGTAATTTAGGAGTAGCAATAGAAGTAGCAGTAGAAGCGGTAGTAGTAGTAATAGTAGTGGTAGTACTAGTAGTAGGGATAGTTGTTATATTAGTAATAGTAACAATAACACAACTGAGCATTGATTGGCCAAGTGATATCACTACCTAGATGTAGCCTGTATTAAAAACTCAACTTAGGATGTTTTAACCCGCCATCATTAACAGAGCCACAGTGATCGCTACCACAGTCTGTTGTCCAGTGACTGTCACTGAAAAATAGTTTAGAACAATCAAACAATCCTTATTCCAGCCAAAAGCAAGGGTCACGCACCTACTGCTCTAGTATGTGATTGATTTATCACGTTATAAAGTAATAAAGGTGAGTGTGTTCAAGTCTCCTGGAAATTGGTGACTTCTGCACAAGGTACTTCCTGGTATGCTTTGTAGTGTCTGAGCTCATTCTCCCTTTCCAGGCATTTTCAAGGTGCAGCTATACAGCAAAGGGTTCATGAGTAGGAGGCCCATAAGACTTGATCAGTTTCGTTAACATACGTCAATTATGATAACACATAACATCTAGAGAAACTCCACCTTTCTTATCTTGCCAAAGGACTCCCCATAATACAGTGTCTTCTTTTTTTTTTGACCAGAATTTCAATTCTCTTTTAAATGTGTACAGATTTCCCGGAGTCTCATTCCAAATGATGAATCCAACTACTCAACCTTCACTTTCAAATTGGTCTGTTTTTCAGACATGCAGGCACATTTGCACTTAAGTTTGAGACCAGGGAAATTGCATCCTTCTTAGCGCCGAGCCGCCAGTGGTCCTATAGGGAGGGGGTGTGCCATATACTCTTGGCAGGATGATAAAAACACTTTTGAATTGCAGATATTAAAATGACATCAATTGCGCCCGCAAAGGCAGTTTGACTGCATGTCTGTGCATTGATCAGCCTTAGAGAGTGGCATGATCCACTGACACTGCCATTTCAACACAGTTCTGCTTTGCCAGCACACTACAGTGTGAGTGCTGTTCTGTAAACAGAATCAGTGGGGTTCCATGAAGACAAATGTAAATGGGTTCTTTGGCTGAGAAGCTGCGGAGAGTGATGTTCAATTTTCTGGGTTTTAAATGTCTTCTAGCTGCAACTTGTATAAGATTCTGACACTATAATTTTGGACTTGACAAAATTAGAGTGCTGTTTAGCTCTTGAATAAATATTACTGAAACATAAAAGGCAAACTAAAGGGAGGAAAATAATCCCAAATGTCTCACACTGTAGTTTATTTACAGAAGTGCAAGGTTGCCCTTTTATAAGTCGGCCATATTTTCAGATCTTTCAGCTTTTTCTCTTTCTCTTCACAATGCATCAGATTGAACAAATGATCACCTGTTCACGGCCAATGTCTTCCACTCTACATACATCACGGTCCGGTATAGAAAAACAACACTTGAGGGACACAAATGTTCACGGATGTAATAGTAAATCTGTCACAGGCCCCTTTCTGCAGCATTATTTAGATTCCCCCTCACGGCGAGCGAGAGCCTTCCTCTATCATCACCTCTCTCAAATAAAGGGCAGCCTTGCAATGTGGTCTAATGAATGTTCTGACCTGGACACCCAATGTGTCCCGTTAAGAAAAGAGCAGGGTCACCTCCTCATGATAGACACAATGATAAATGATTGCATTTCATTTTAGCATAACCAGAGGGGAAGCATGCTTAAAGGAATGAAGGAAATTTAGCTTGAATCATTTATATAATGAAATAAATGCAAAAAATGTCTAAATCCACTCAGCCGAAGAACTATACAAGTCCATTTTGACATTGAAGAGTGAACACACTGGGGCATCTGCCACAGAGGAACTGTGGGGAAGGGACTACGTTCCCCAGCAGGCCCCAGCTGAACCATATCACTAATCAGCCAGGTGGGAGCTGATTGCGTGACACTGCCTTTAAGAGTGCAATCTGCAATCCACAGGGGGGGGGACGAGAAAAGGTGACCCAGAGAGGAGCCAGGGGGGCTGCTGCAGATCCCTCCAACTATTTGGATTTTTTAAAGAAAAGTTTAGGTTGCCATTTGACTCGAGAAATAAAGTATCATTTTTGTTTGAACCCTGTCCCCAGTGTGTCCTCAGACTGGGCTTGTACAGTTGTATGGGCGATCCAATCATCTATAATATTGCACATTTTGTGAAACTGCACAACCTCTATTGCCTTTAATGATGTACACAACTGTAAGTGTTTCTCATTTTTCAACTTGAAATGCACATAGACATCTGGAGTATAGCAGATATGCTTCAAAAATCTATCAAAATACTTTCAGAGCATACACGCAGGCAAATTGGCTTGCAAAACCCAATTGTCTAGACTTTGCGATGAAGAACTGAGGATGACTTGAAGGTGCCGCAGTTCAGTGGTGGTTTCTAAGGCAACCTTGAGTCCAAGTTCAAGTTTGACATAACAAAGCTCAAAAAACCTGCTTAAATCTCTCCTATAGGAAACAGTTGCATTATCTGTCCCTTGAAAGCCTTAGCTTGAGGCAAGGCTTTCATAAATCATCCCTTGTGCTTCACTTTCAGGATAAAAATAATCCCGTCAATTTCAAATGCTTACCATGTCAGATAGTAACGGAAGTCTTACTTTTTAATGGAGAGAGAGCGAGAGAGAGCGAGAGAGAGAGATAGAGAAAGAGAAGAAGGGGAGATAGTTACTGTGGGAGTTCTGGTTGGTCTGGTTGTTGGGTTTCTTTTGAATATGGCTAGAGCAGCTCCTTCTTATGTAAGTTTGATTTCCTCTGGCGCTGGTAAAAAAGTGTTTAATCTTGCCTTCAGCAAACTCTTCCCGGCTAATTTTAGGTAGTGAGAGGGGTTTACGGCGTGTAACCTCAATGCAAACGGCTGAAGATTCAGCTTTGTCTTTGAACTACCCATCGTAACAGAAGCACTTAAGTCTCAGTTTTGCGCTACAAGGATCTTTAAGAACCATACGCTCATTATTTTGTAAAGAATAAAGAATTTTTTTGTTTGAGACTCGCGATGATACAAGTTTGCTTTTCATTCTCTCCCTCTGTTCCCTCTCGTGGCGTACTGTGATCTTGTAGGTTGCCCCTGACAACCAAGGGTGCCTTCAAGAAAGTCATTCAGCGGCACATTGATTTATTCTGTGCAATCAGCCATTTCTGTGCCAAAA
Source organism: Hoplostethus mediterraneus (assembly GCA_034670385.1). NCBI lineage: Eukaryota > Metazoa > Chordata > Actinopteri > Trachichthyiformes > Trachichthyidae > Hoplostethus > Hoplostethus mediterraneus. Next base: position 2,053,548 of record JAXDDW010000033.1, on the reverse strand, counting down.
ATAATGGGAAACTGTACCTTTATGGGTTCATAACATTTCTAATTAAGAAAGTAATCAATATGTTAACAGATGAATTCATAATTATAACTAATGACATTTCCAGAACACAGAAAAGGGTACCATTACAGGCAACTGTTAGCCCAATAAAATCCACACCTGACAGGCAGTGAAAAACTTTTAATCAATGTTGAATACTGTAATGAATACATAACTAGCTGGCGCTCTATTGATTAAGACCAATTTCACTGCTGCCGCCAGCTGATTAGAACATTCCATTTCATTTAATCGCCGAGTGTATTTCATTTCCTAGGTGTTGAAGGGACTCTATCATAGGTAGACGTAAGCATGAGTCGTGATCTCTGGCTCCCCGAGGCAAACTCCTGCAACGCGGCAGGATCCCGTGACGTAGACATCCCAGTGTGTAGCTCTGCCCCAACAGCACTGGGATCAGTAGAAAACGTCTTTATCGACTCCTCCGTCTCAAGTCGATGAGCGCGTTCACTCCGCGTGACAAAAGGGTTTCTAACGATTCTAACGACTGAACTTACGCAGGTCGACGATATTACTCATGTTCACTTTAGGGGACATGACTAAGTGGCTTTGATGTCGGTGCTTCATAATCTTATGTTTAGCGCTGAATTCACTGTTGCAAAGCATTCCCAAAGTATTAGATTGTGAATAAAGTACATTAGGAATAAGTTCGATTTTTTTATTTCAACTAAATTATGTAATGTAGCTATAGATTTTTACAGACATCACATTTCCACTTGAATATCAGTGTTACCCAGTTACCTTTAAGCTTTTTTCAATGCTTTCCTGGCCTGACTGATCTGACTACCATGACGCTCACCACTTACACCTCCATGCAGTAACACACGTCATCAATACACAGAATACACAGGATTGTGCCATATACTCCAGGGCAAATACTCATAGAAGCCCAATTCAGATGTTATAGGAATGATACAAAAATCACCAAGTGAACACCACAGCAGACATCAGGCCGCACCGCCATAAATCTGCAGCGTCACCATTTGCCAACTACCTACTCTAGCCAGTACACTACAAACAGTGCGTGTCCTCTGTGCTCCATTTACAGAGAGGTCTGGTGCTCCAGAGGTAAGGCCAACCCCCCCCCAGGCCCCGGACATAAAGCCATCGGGGGCCTCATTAAAGCTAAGGCTATAGTTCTCCTAACATGGTAGGGTTAGAAATGTCTTCCGCTAGCCAGAAAAGGCCAGAAAAAAAGACAAGTGAGAGACAAGGAGGCAGAGAGAGAACACTGCTATGGTATATGAGACCATCCATTAATGTCTGTTTCAGCTGTTTACAAGAAAACCAAGGTCAGCAGATTTTTCAACATTGCACCGCATAGGATGCACTTCCTCTCTTTGTCTTGCAGGGTTTTTTTTATTTCTGGGCTATCAAAAAGACGTAGATGAGGGATGCCTCGATAGGGACACGTATTTTGCAATAAGCGACTCATCAGTTACACAACTTGCAACACATCAAACCTTCTGACCTGATGAAAAATAAATAAATAACAGCGCACAGGAGATATTCTCAGGATGTGCGTGATGGTTTTCCCTTGACAGTAAATTAGGTGAAAGGCCTGCTCATTAAAAGGAAGTAATTATCTCATCACTCGTTGATTATGGCACATCTCATTTTGATTGGCTGTCAAAGGGTCCATTAGCAACCCATTAACCGGCTCTGGGTATGTCCGCAACTAGTATAAAAAAAGCCCTGCCTTAGAAAAGAGATGCAGGCTAAATGCACACTAAAACAGGTTTTAGTGTGACGTCTGCTCAAAACCGTCATTTTATTTTGAAATAAGGCAGTTCCTTTTTCATGTATTAGTGTGGCATGGGTGTATAGGCAGCATCACAAACAAACATGCAATTTTCATCATATCCTTCATATCCTTGGACTCCATATACATTTAAACATAAGGCATTTGGCCATGTGGAAAAATGGATGATGTTTGAGGAGAAGCCAGACTTCTCTTTCATCTTGTTACTGCGAGACCCTTTTTCACAGGCTGTGATAATGAAGAAACCTCTGATCCCAACACACACGTACACCTCCTAGTTTCACTGAGTTATAGTCTAGTTTTCTGTTAATTAAAAAAAATCATATGCTAGATACGCATACGCTTGCTAGAGTTGTAATTTGTTTAAATACAGGCATCGAACACAGAGAGTTCATGGTACTGCTCATGGATGTAGGGATTAACTAGTAGCCTGTGTTATTTGTTCCAAAATTATAGAGAATATTACATAGCTAGTATGAGCAACTCTCATAAGACACTCAGCCAACTGTAATTAAAGGTCTTGTTTTGGGATTTGAATGACCTTTCTTTATCCAGGGAAAGTTTTTCGACACAATTACACACATTCACACCACATTGGTGCCCAATGCATAGAACCAGAACTGAGCTTCAATTTTACGTGAACATTAAGGGCTCAATTTTCGTGATGGCGCGATATCAAGATATCAGGGGTTTTGCGACAGCGAAGTGGCATTTTCGTTTTTTTTCTTTCACCGTGAACTTGGCTGCGCCGAAGTAGGAGGAAAGGCGTAGTAGGGGGTGTGTCGGTAACGATCAGTAGCGCAGAGCAATTTGGGTGTCAGAGATTACAGGGATTTGTGCTTGCTCAGACCGAAGCGCTGTGCTATTTGTGTTGCTTCACTAAGTGATGCACGCATGAACAAAAGCTTACCAACCCTTTTGTATATGATATGTTTGACTTCGATATAAATCCCTCAAGTGGGGGGGAAAAAATGAGATCCAAAATTTTTCAATGGCTGTGGTGTGAATGCATATCATCCAACATAGAAGTGTCATGACGCACGTTGAAGAGATTTCGGTAACACTTTAGTTGAAGGGGTGTGCATAACACTGTCATGACACTGTCATAACCATGACATGACACCTGTCATGACCATGAAGGACGCTTCATGAATGTTTATGACTGTTGTCATTAAGTGTCATTCGGTAAAGACATCTCAAACAATGTCAACTTTGCATTAACAATGACATAATTTACCGAATGACACTTAATGACAACAGTCATAAACATTCATGAAGCGGTTAGGGTTAGGGTTAAGGTTATGGTCATGACAGGTGTCATGTCATAGTTATGACAGTGTCATGACAGTCTTATGCACACCCCTTCAAATAAAGTGTTACCGAGATTTCTTCACAAACTGATTGGTTACCTAGGCTGTATAGTCACTCACAATTTCCTTTCCAAGTTTCCTCTTGGGAGACGCTATGGACCGTTCTCCTCCATCACCCAGTTGTCAGAGCACCGTGGCAGAGAGCGCTCTGCTTTTAAAGAGAAGGAAATTAAATGATTGGATCGGTCATAGGATCACTACACCGACTGTTAATGAAGTCATCCTACACTGACAATCAGTCGCCATGCCCTGTGCTCTTACGCCGCCTGCTTTTGACTGCACTTTGTGGCGTGCACCATTCGATTCACGAGTCCCTCAGTGTTTGGTCTTGAGCTGTTCCCCTGGGGAAGTTGGCGGTTAAGTGCCTTGCTCAAAGGGCACCTTGACAGTAGTTGTTGTGGGAAGGGTGTTTCTCATTGACTCAGTTGTTTTTATAGGACATCTCCACAAATAAAAAACTCTCTACAGGAGTCTCTCCAGTAAGGCAGACTATTCAGTTCGCCCCAAACTAGTTCCTGCTGAGGACACATCCACCCTCTCTCCTCCGCTTTCCTCACACGCAAACTCCCTTTATTTCTAGTTTCAAAATCCCTTCTGAGAATGCAGATCACTGCTGTCTGCTCTGCGTCCCAGACCGTTTTCATCTACGGTAACGAAAAAAAATTCTGCCCTATGGCAAAGAAACGAGAAAACCCATAAAAGGCCCGCCATTGATTAGACTACAAACAGTCGTCTGTGCTTTCTCTGTCGCGTGTTCAATAACAACTGAAGGTTTTCAAACGTGCTCCCAAGGTCACCCCGACGGTTCCCTGTGAAGTTCAAAGTCTGTCTCATGTTACTTTGATTTGGTGCGAGGGTACAACCTGGGATCCATATGACCTAAATTGACTCTCATTTCTAATCGGATCAGTCTCATGTGAAATATTTAAAGGGATGTTCAAAGAGTCTATCCTGCTTTGTTCTCTGAATGCCCTCACCCCCCCTCCCCATGACATAAAAGGTGTCCTTTCAGCGAAGGACCCTTAATGCATATGCCAGCCATGTCCTTGATCAAACAATTTACCTAGACACTACATGGCAGCGAAGATGTGGTGAGTGATTTGAAGATTACATGATAATGTATAGCATCCATGGGAATTTGCAGGTCTTTGTAAAAGAGTGAAAGTGATCCTGCAACACCACGATGGTGTCACGCACCCCTGACCCTTCCTATTTCACCCTGTAGAGGCACCATATGGCTTGACAGCAGCAGGGCAGGTGTCACACACTGACATAAGCCGTAATGATAAGGGTGACATCTTAAGCCATGGGCCAACTAACCTCGTTCCCACGGCAGCCATATTGAACAGCTGGGGTCGTAAACTCATGCATACAGAGTTCGCTAGCAAGAACTGTTTGTTTTCATCATTTATTAAAAACTAATACTCAGCTACTCAGTTGATACTTTTTATTCAATTCATTTAAAGTCATTTAGAACTGATAGAAGTCAACATTTTTAAATCTTTGAGAAATTGAAATATGTCTGAATATCTACGTTTTCTCAAATTGTTGTCACACCATATTTCATTCAAATATTAACACATGTGAAAATAAATGTGAATTGTTTAACAACTAATACCAGATATTGACTAACACACTTCTGATGAAAAACTATTTTAAATGATGTAATCTTGTTTGGAGAAATACCATTTGACTAAAAATGTGTATTAGTTTTTGATAAATGATGAAACAACAGGACTGGAAGGACACTGTGTACATTTAAAACTAGTATTCCAGGTAAATGAGGACTTCAGATAGACCTAACAGTTATAGAATTAGCTAGCAATCATGACAACAACTACAACAATAATAACGGCCGCTTTAATTTAGCAAGGACGTTCGCAAGCTTACTAGCTAGATTCTATAGTGGGCCAAATACATGACTTAAAATATGAACCTATCTTCTTGAGATCCATTCATTTGTAATATGGTTTCAGTGGGGAATCTGTGAAATGAAAAATGTTTGTCCGATTCCCAACATTTGTACGAATGTGCATCTTGGTACACAACAGCAAGACATTGCTAGGCTGTACTTGCTTTTGCAGGTAGAGTTTCCCACCATGAGTATGAGTTCAAAATAGCCACTCTAGGAATGAGAGAGAGAGAGAGAGAGCGAGAGAGAGAGAGAGAGAAAGAGAGAGACTGAATGCACAGTGCTTCTTTCAAATCACGCCCACCCTATACATAAACTTTATTGTGTACCTGCAACATTGCATGTACAACTCCTATTGATGGAAACGGCTCATACAATAAAAGCCCACTAAATCACTGTATCGTGACAACTTCTGTTTCCCAGATTACATTTTCCTGTAGAGACACAGGCTGGTAGAGAGATGCATTTCCCTAAAGTGGTTGTCTTTCCTCTCTGGTGATTTAACACAATGTCTATGGTTGTTATTGGTTGTAAACTGAATAGGAGTAATACTAGCAGAATGTGTTTGGTGAGCATTTGTTTTCTACACTGGGTCTATAGCATTGTAATGAGTGATCTTTTTGAATGCTCCCAGTGAGCTTTCAGAGTGGAGACCTTGAGGAAGTTTTCACAGAGCAATATTGCTTGTTTCCTTTACCCAGGTATTTAAGTATAGCTCTCTCTGTGGTCTTATCAGCACTCACTTTTTGAAAAAAAAAAAAACACTGTTGATGAGTCTTGAACAAAGTTGTTTTTGCCATTACCGAATGTCACTACAGTGTACAAGTTAATTTGAAATTGAGGGCAAACGTTTTCACTGCAATTATGCTAATTGGAGTATCTATAAATGCACACTATGCTTACACTATGAAGCAGCAACGTACTAATTCTATGGGGAGCATGTTCCCAAGGCTCTATCTTACCAGGGTCCTATGTTCCCAGGTTCCTAAGTTCCCTCAATGTAATTGTATGTATGTGACATCCTCCTCTCCACTCAGACACCCTTCATCTTTGTGAAGGGTGTTACATTGAGGGAACATAGAACCCTGGTAACATAGGGAGGACCCCATTCAATAGACCGTGCCATTGGGCATTGTTTTAATGTTGTGTGCACTACAAGTAAATTGGACATTGTGTCCTGGGGTGCTTTCAATAAATGTGTCCTGGTGGTTATATTTCAAGACTTTCTCAAACTGCTGTGTTCGCCTGTGTTGGACTGCTTCTTGTATAATACATTACTATTAATGCATTCAGATCCTGGAGGAGCGCTTGACCAGCAATTTCGAGATGAAGCAATTTTGCCTTAAATATTTACAGTTTCTTGTTCTTGACGATTGATCCCGGGTTCTTCACTTCAGACACATATTGCATAAGTAAACAGGTTTAATTTACTTTACAGGAAAATATGTTTCATGTAAACCGAAGGTGAAGATACTGCCGTGCATACAGCAAAAAGGGGGCAGGAGATCTTCAAAATATCCCCTGGAAATCTACAGTGGGAAATTAGATTTAACACTTCAAAAATCACCCGCATGATAAACCTGGCTCTATTGTCAATTGAAATCCCCTGCCGGAGGGAGGAAGCAGCCATGGCAGCGGTTGGACAAAGAGAAAGACGGGACGGGGGGGGTGGGGGGTGGGGGGGCTGTTCATTATCTGACTGCAGCGCCGCAACAGGCCTGATACACTTTGCATCTAATCAGGTTTGGTTGCTTTCAGCTCCGGGGGTTTTGCTTCCCAATGTAACACCTTTACCGGGGCACTCACCAAGCCACTTAGCCACACCTGAGAAGATTCTTTTTTTCTTTCACAACAACACAACGACACAAAACTTGAGAATTTATTTAAGCCGAGGCGTGATGGAGCTGTAGAACTGGATCCGAGTTTAGCCCCGGCGTCCCGAAAGAATATGATGTCAGACTGTGACAGGATGGGTGAAGGGTTGCTAGCTTGCCCAGAGAGAGACGATTTCATATTCCGAGTCATGCGCTCCCTCGCTCTCATTCCTATTCTGTGCCTTTTATCACCTGGCATCATAGGGTTTCTCTGAAATAGCAGTGGGATAGAGTGGTAGATATCGTTTTTTTATCCGTCTCTCTGCTTCTATCTCGTTCTTTTTTTCCCTTTGCAGTATGTAGCTGGAGGTGACGCGGGGGGCGAACGATGTATGTACGGTACGTGTCGAGCGTATGTCGAATACGTCTGCTGTATGATATCCGCTATCCTGCTGTTCCTTTCCCATCTGAAGGTCAAAGCTTCATCCCTTCAGGTGTTGTCGGTCCCCGAGAGAGGCTGAGCGTCGGGGGTCAGAGGAGAGATGTGAATGCCACGGGTCTGGGTTTATCCTGCCTCCATACACCACGACTCAAATGTCGGTGGTCAAAAGACAAAGAGGACAGATGAGTCATATGAGTAGAATGACAATCTAGACAACCCAACTCAGTGACACTTCTCTAAGGTCACTGTCAACACGGTTTTGTGTATCAAGCTCAGAGCTCACTGCCATCTATTTTCAATCTGTGATTTTATCCTGAGTGCACCTACTACACAAGTCTTTTCACAAGCTGAGTGGGACGGAAAGCCCCCCAAAAAAACCATGAGTGTACTTTTTGAAGTGAGCCGTGAAACAGTTTGGAAAGGTTTCGTGTGCGAATGGGAAAAGCAGAGTGGCTGCCCGGTTTCAGCCTCACGTGTTGCTTTCTGTTTTGAAAAACGTACATGCCTGATAATGCCATCACGGCTGACTTGCCTCACTTTGTCGACGCAGCAAGCTTGAAATCCACTGACAGACAACAAGATTCACTGAGATTGCTCGCCACTGGCCTCTTTCATCACAAGAGGGGAGCCAAAGTATGTAATATGTAATTCCTTTTAGAATCACATCAAGTAAGATGAAACGGTAGCCATTTTTCCTGGAGCAAAGCCCCCCACCCACCCTGCAGTGAAAGGGCCTTCCAACGTACAGTATCTCTTTGACTGGCAGTTGCTGTCAGGACGTGTAGTGGGAAGATTGATGACGTTGTACATGACTGCTGTCAGCCATGAGTGTCCATTTTCCTATGGAGGCATGAGACTAGTGCTCTTGACGACAGATTAAAAAAGCCCTGAACTAGATAGCTTTAAATGGTACACATAGTCCAGCATTTCTACACTATAGCTGGTAAAATCACAGTTTTTTATTGGGCTTGAAGATTCACCTATAGAGTTACATATATTGAAGAACACATTCAAGTGGTGAGTGGGAAGACATGCTAGTTGGAATTGTTAAAATATGTACGTGGGGTTTTATTTTTTTATTTTATTTTATATTTTGTATTTTATATTTTATATTTTATATTTTGTATTTTATATTTTATATTTTTATTTCTGAATGGTGGTCATCTCACCTCGGGATGAAGCTGTTCATATATGTTTGATCATACAGCCATTTTCACTGGCAGCTTCTGTTTCAGAGAAGAAGTATTGTTGGAACGTCTTCATAAACAGACAGATCTATAGGAGCTATGTCCTCAATTATTCATGGATATTCCATAGGTTGCAGACCGAAGGCCAAGCCATACATATTTTAGCATCCTCTTGAGGTGAACCTCAGCATGGACAAAATTACTCACTCATCTGTCTTTGTTGTTTTGCACGATAAGACAGATTTCTAGACTATAGCTGGCTAAAATCATCTGTGTGTGTGTGTGTGTGTGTGTGTGTGTGTGTGTGTGTGTGTGTGTGTGTTCCCCTATTACCACAATTCTTCACTATACATTTGTCTTCAGAGTGACAAAGTAGGTTGAATGGCTGGCGTTTGGCTGTGAAGTCAATGAACCCAAGATTCCCCTTCCCCCAGTGCACCAGAATCACTACCAGAAACCAAACAGAAACTGTCAGGTCAGCATTTCATCCAGTTCAGAGAAAGTTACAGTAGATTATTGTAAAGGTAGAAGTTTAAAAAAAAAAAAAAGGTTCAAACCTCCAAGGTATTTCAGTTTTTTTTCTCCAAATAGCTGAAGCACGCAGCAACATGTGAATGGTTTCAATCCAAAATGCAATATATCCACCTAAGGGGAAATAACTAATAACTTCAATACTATTCAATCATCAGTTTTGAAATCATGCCAATAATCATTTTGTCAAAGTAGGTGTCACATGTGTCACACGTGTCTTTGGCATGAAAAGACGAAGGCAAAGAAGACAAAACCTAAATGATGCAGGTGGAGAAATCAGTTGCTGCACACTGTACCACCTTGATTTGATAGAGTGCACAATCTCCACATCGTTAAATCCATCGATCTGGACTCATTACTTTGAAGTTCATTTTAATTTCGCTCCAGGAGACGCACACATGCTTCTCCGGGCTCTCAGCTGAAAAGGTTGACCGCAAGTGGCTTAATTATCAGCCTGTAGTGGTTTGCTGCGTCCTTTGCGGCGTCCAATCGACGGTCCTTTAGTTCTCTGGGAGGCTGATGATGATTTCTGTCTGTCTGTCTGTCTGTCTGTCTGTCTCCCTCATATACATACTGTACGGCTTCAATGACCCGAGGCAATGTCAGTACTGTTCAGTAATTGCTATATGACCGTGACATAACGACCAGTACGTCTATTTCCAGTCTATGGGGGATCAAATGATAAACTGTTACCTTGATGGGTCACTTGGGGGTTAATTAGCAACATAATACTCAATAGAGCCTCGATATAGTCAAATTGATTGATCAACACAGCAGCAGTAACAGTGGATGCTGAGATTTTCAGTTTTATAAAGGGGCTGAAATAATGACTAATTCTCAGGGAAGAATATTTCCCTTCAGATATTGTGTTGGGTATTTTGCTTGACTGGAATAACAACATTGTATAAGCATAACAATATGTTTATTTTTATACAATGTTGTTTATTCCAGTCATTGCTCTTCTATAACAACTGCATTGATAATTATCCTCAAACCTAAAGGCCTTTGAATGAAAAGGAAGAGAACAATGCTTTAAGGCAACATGCTGTTCACGCTGTTGGAGGCTGATCAATTATATGCTCCTTCCTAAAGGCATTTTAAATTTCTCCATAAAGCTTGTTGGGGTAGAAACCACGGCCAAACACAAAGAGCTCCCGGCACTACTCTGGTTTTAATGCCTTGTCAATGATGATGCCAGATGAAATTTGCCCTCTAAAGCCACCAAACACTGATCATTTATTGAGCTGTTGGCCTGCTGCAGCTGGACGTGGGAGGCATTGGGCGTCTTTAAAGATGGAGTCCAAATGAACATTTTCCAAAGTAATTCACGTTCAATTATTAAAGTATTGCAGTAAAGTATGTTTGGCCTTTTTATGACTTTATTGACAGAGATAGTGAGACAGGAAGGTATGGGAGAGAGGGGAAGACATGGCAAATGACCGCAGGCCCGATTCGAACCCCGGGTCGGCTGCGGGAAGGACTGATTCTGCAGAGGCTGATTCTGATCCTCCTCCTCCTGGAATACATTGGAATACATGATCAATAATTGATCATGATGTGCACAGTTGGTGCCAGAGATTTGGAGGCAAAATAATCATTTCAGAATGCAAGCACAGGCACCTTCATCCTCGTGAAGATGGCATCAGTTTGATAGGATTGTATTGGGATCGTTTATGGGATGCATTTAGAATGAACAGACCTCTGGCCTTTGTCGGCTGAGCAGGAGGAAGGCAGAGATTGATGCATCTCCCAGTGCAAACCAGCAATGGAGGGGGATTACAACTTAAAACCTCTCTGATATGTGGGATTTGACTGCTTCATGAGTCCACTCACCCGTATAAGCCAGTGGATCTCCTTTTTGTCACATCAAATAGCTTTCACTGGATTGATACAGTTAAAGAGTGACAGACGCTGGTGTATATGGGAGATTTTTTCTTTATCACTTGTAATGATTCAGCGAGAACACGTGGGTGTAAAAATGTGAACTACAACTTTGGGGAGTACATGTGAGAAAAGCAACTGGGGGTTTGAGGGTTTTTTTCCCGCATGCTCTTTGTTTTCCACCTTAACTTGTTAATTTCTTGTGCATAATCCATTCCTAAATTGGAATGATTGAATTTTCATGATTACGCATCTCTTCCCAAATGTGCTTAATTCCTTTATATTCCATTCTGTATGTATTATTTGCAAATTTGCCTCGTGCCATCACTCATTCCCAATTAATGCCGATTAAGATTCTAATCACAGGCCTTGTTATCTGGGGAGCACTGGCTCGGAAAAATCTATAATATTTGACCAATAGCAATTGCATTGGATGACAATCATGGTCAAAACGTCTTATAAATAAGTCGATGGCTAAACGTGTCGTCCCCCAGAAATAATTCAGGCACCCTTTGGGCCTATCAGGAACAAGACGCATCATCCCTCCGAGTTTCATCAAAATCAGACCGGTGGTAACCTGAGATTTTGTTTGACGGACAGAGAGACACAGTTGCAGCCTCTTTTAATGACATTTTCAAAATAAAAGAAGCTGCTGCCAGTCCAGTTGCATGAACAACTGCAGCTCCTGTAGCAACTACAGTACTGATCAAATACAAAGTACAAAACATTGTGGTAATGTTGATAGTGGAACAAATCAGCATGTTGCAGAATTGAATACAAATATTTTTCTGCTGCTTTTTAGCGGAATATTGAAACATGATATTGAGCATTGAGCTCAAATATATTGAGCAATGTGAAATTGCTACACCTAAAATGTTTGCCGTAACCAAACAACAAGAGCCATGATTCACTTTGATAATTCCAGGTTGGAACTGGATGTGTGCATGTGCACTGAATGTACTCATTACCCGCAGTTGTTTGGACGGTACGGCAATGCAATCAGTGCTCCGTTGACAACATCATCGAGCCGTCATTGGATTTACAATCATCTCAAACCAGGTTCATTTCATCCTGAGATATTCTGAATGATCCTGTCATGTAAGAGGGCACATTTATATGAGAAAGATTTAGACAAGAAAAATTGGGTAGTGAAAGCGATGTGCCGCTTACTGTTAGCCTCTTTTATAATCTTTTCATGTATAGTAAGCATAAGTTGCCCGCAGGGGTATTCTCCATTCCACCAAAGTACATGATAAGCAGCATACTAGCGAAGCAGTTAAAGGAACAGTGTGTCAGCTCTCCCTCTTTATTGCTGTGGAAACCAGCAGCCTCTGCAAAAATGCTGACAGAGAAAATGACATATGTACGGGTGATTGCGCACACACACACACACACACACACACACACACACACACACACACACACACACACACACACACACACACACACACTTAACATAGTAACTGATGTTTCCTCATGAATTATAAATACATTTATTTTGACCGTGTGAATTCAATGAGATGATCATTTTATGCTTGTCAAGTCATTTTCAAGCCATTTATTTCTGAGGACACAATCATTGTAATGGTTGAATCCGTTAATTTCAAATGAAGTTTGAATTGTGAACATCCGTCACCGCCTGTCTCACCAAGGATAGGTGCTGGAATTAAAGTGTGACCAACATTATTATTATTCTGCGGTGCAAATCCACTCATAAGTCATTATTGTACCACGGTCGTCGTTCCAGACACAGTCGTGGTAGTGGAAGCATATCTTCATCAAAGAAATACAAACCACAAACTCTGTACCCCATGGAATTGAAGTAACCTGATAATCCATTTCATATTTAGACAAAAAGTATTTTTTCTGAATCCACCAGCATCAATAGGGTCAATTTATTGAACAGGATTGGTGCCAAACAAATTAATGTTCCAGTTGGACTCCATCACTCTTTCATTTAGTATAATGAGATATTATACCAAATTATATTGCACTAATCTACACATTTCACCTTACAGTTTTTTACAGTCGCTAACACCCATTTGTCCAATCTGTAGTCACATTTTCAAAACGCTAAACACAATTAAGCTAACACTAAGCTGCAGCCGGTGTTCTTTTTCAGAAGAGAAAAATGAAAGACATCAGCTCGAACTCTGCAACTTCTCTCCATTCCCCTACTGAACTTCCCTCCTACATTTTTTTTTCACACATGATCAGTTTACGACAATGTGAGTAATGTAATTGCTTCAATTCTCCACGAGCAAGACGGGAAACTCCATTTGCATTTCCTGTGGTATGGATCAGTAAATGTCAAGGGCCTGGAAGTATAAAAGCCAACCATTATCCGATACACCAAGCTGAAAGCCATTTTATTACTGAGGCCACAATTATCTTTGGCTTATATAGTATGCTGCCTTTAGAGCTCTCACTTCAACAGCATTTACACCAGGTTTGTACATCTCAGGTAAAAACACATGCTGTATACTTAAATAAGACTTGACAATTCCACTTTCAGGGAATGTTGGGGCCTGAACTTGTTGTATTCACCTGTGGGTTATACGTGTAGGTGGAGAGAGCAATAATGGCAATAGTAAGAGACCAAGAGTTTCCAGTTTTGTGTCTGCATGCATTGCATTCTGATCTATCTTTGCTACTGCTGGTGGAAAAATTGAAAAATCTCTCCTTTTCTACAATGGATTTAGTCATTTCTTTTTCCGATTCATTGCCTTTCTTTAGAACGCCATGCAACATCTTGCGGTCAACTCTTCAAAATGAATCATTTTGAAGCTCAGCTTGCTAGAGGATATCTACACCTTCATGACTGATGAAATGGTTTCTAAATCCTCATATTCCCTTTGTTGCGCTTTCATCGCAGCCATTGTTGTGGACTGAATATTTGTCACCGCTATTTCCAGTTTCCCTAGTTACAGTTATCTCTTTAATCTTCCCCCATTGGCATGGAGTGTAAATAAATGAACAATACAAAGATACAATACATTTCCATTTCGCTACTCTCACACTCTAAACTCTAATAGTGATCATACCCAGTTCATGAAATCTTTTATATTTGCTGTTCTACACATCCAATGTCAAGTTGCCCTAAAGTTTTCACTGGCACTGTGTCCTCACCTCGACCAGGGGGAAAAACAAAACTTGACTTCAGTTTTGTTTTTCCTATTGCTGGCTTTTCAAACTTTAAAAGGCTCCAAACTATAAAAGGTTACCTGCCTAGTTGTCTCATAATGAACTGAGATTACGCGTCTCTGTGATCTTATTGTCTTAAACCAAAAGCCTCCATTGATTCTACAATGAAGTAGTCAGGTTATACAGGCAATTAGTCTACTTGTGATTTATTTAGTGCATTTCTATCATTTCCTAAGGGGATACAAACTTTGGCACAACACCGGGAAATTGATCCATTACCATGACTGGAGCCCTAAGAGTTTTCATAGGGGAGGGGGAATCAGCAAATAAATCCCACTAGTGAGTTGTAAACCATGGCCCTTTTTAAATTAGTTTGAAAAAGACATCTGCTTTGCTGGAAACACTTAACAGCATGATGCCACCAGCTGTCACACGCCTGTGTAAGCTTTTACAATCTATTGGCGGATACATTGAGAGAAATCGTCTACACAGTCCCGAGCAAAGAAGGAAATATGAATATGAAGAGAAATCGTGTTCCTTCATATAGAGTGCAAAGGAAGTTGCAAAAAGTACGGGGCTTTCCCTCCAGAAGACTTTTGGAGGGAAATTGTCTTGTCAAATCTGTCATAAACAGCCTTGCACTTTATAATTGAAGGTGAATTCATCATAGTGATAATGACATATTTCTGTGCACCATACCTGTTCAGATTTTGATTCTAATGCTGCTTTTAACTTAAGTGGTAAGAGTTTTTCATCCATGGGGACAACTGAGATTAAGATGTACTTTTCATCAGTAAGAGCTATGAGATGACTCAATCAGGAAGCTGCTGTTTGCTATCTTACATTGATTATGGATGTTTCTCCTGCTGTGAGTAAGCTTGACATCAGTTGCTCAAATTTAATTCGAGGACTGTCTGTGGTGTTCGTAGAATTAAAGACTGGAGTTTCAAACATTTTCTCCTAAGAGTAAAGTCAGCTTCCCTCTAGCTGTGCTGCTGACATTGAGATAACACGGACTGTGGTTCTGTGAAGTATGAATACAGTATCTGCTAATCCACTGTATGCAATGCCATGAATTTCCTCACCATAAGAATATTGCTGTGTGATCATGTTACCACAAGCCTCTTTATTTCCTCGCTGCTTCAGTTTCTAGGGAGGTCACCAGAATTGAGGAGGCTACAGATTCCATAACGCACTTGTGATATTGTTTCTGTTTCCTGCAATCCTGCCATCTTCTGGCTCTGACACCGGCTATGTTTCTGGCTCTGACAACCATCGTGGATATCCGAGCAACCGCAGGGAAATACATTGCCAGTTTGACACCAAGTCATTGAAACAGATCCCTGTAACATTTTGTGTGTGAACAAACGTGGGCGGCGTGGTGGCGGCTCAGCGGCTAGCACTGTCACCTCACAGCATGAAGGGACCTGGGTTTCGATCCTCTGCCCTTCATGCGCATGTGAGTTCACCACATTTTGTGATTGCTTTGGGTTTTCTGGAATAGGCTCCAGCCACCCCCCTGGCATTTCAGTCGCAAATGCCCTGTGCGCTGTTACTAGCTCAAAAAACAAACTTTTTGCATCCATTATTCTATTTGTGCAATAGAGAAAACTTTTAGTAGAGTTGGCCTATGAAACTTTTTTGATCCACCGCCACTATGCCATCAGCTCTTGTCTCTTAAAAAATTTAAATGCCTCCAATTTGGCCCCACTACAGTGTTTAACAGTGTTCAACACCGCTATGGTTAGCCCACTCAAAGACAATTACTGTCAGATTAATCTAAAACTCATAAGATTTTATTGGTTTCAGTATTGTCCACTACTGAATCAGTAATTGCTCGACCCACACATAGTCTGGAATTGAATCTTACTTGCAGCAGTGCAGCTCTGTTCGGTTAATATCAACTTTGGCTTGGAACAGCATGGGTAACTGTTGTGCATAGGCTGCCAAAAGTACACTCAAATAAACACAAATCAAGTTTTTTGGTGGGGTTCATTTATTTCGCTGCTTTGGTCAAGGGATGTCACGTTGTATAGCAAGCCAGGGGTCATGCACTCACATTGGTATTAAATAAAGGAAGCTTGTGTAAAATATAGTGTTTCCCAGCTTTGGTGTGCATTGAAACGTGAGCACAGTATAGGCCAGACCCATGATTATTTGATAAATGATGGTCCTTGAGAGTCTTGAATGCTCTTCACTGGTGAATTAGGAAAGAGGTGGTTAGATGTTTGGCACCACACCTCAGGGAAACTGGACCATTCTCCCTCTAAAAAATGTAGGTCACTTTTTTTTTTTTACCTTTTAAGATGTTAGATGTTAGATGTTAGGCTTAGGAACACGACTACAAAAGGCCCACAGAAAATGTTATCCTATTGAAACACCAAGGGTACTTTTACACAAGGACAGTTGAAAATGAGTGTACAAAGATGCTCACGGAAACGCACTTGCAATGCTATAGGTCAATCGTAACTTCTGTTGCTCGGGGTTGGATTCAAGGCTTTCGCTGGTTCATTGCCCGCTTTAGATTTTTAGCCTCAAACATTTACTTTGGGTCAGCCTCTGCCTAATAAGTGTGGTTTATGCTCAATGGGGCTTCTTCTAATGAATACTAAATTTCTCCATAGAATATCTCCAAAGCATCTTCACAAGTTTCCTAGAATAATGGGGCATTTATAGTTTCACTGACTCAACCACTGGAGACCGAAAAGATCACAGTGGATGACTAATGATGGTTAGTAAAGCCATTAAGTACACTATATGGCCAAAAGTCAGTGGACACCCCTACTAATGATTGAGTTCAGGTGTTTCAGCCACCCTGTTCTTCAGGGTTTGGGCTTGGCCCGACTTCAGGAGGAAGAAGATGCCTTCACAGCCAATACGGATCAGGGGGGAGGTGGTGGAGGAGGTGGAGGACTACAGATACCTGGGAGTGGTGATCGACAACAGACTGGACTGGAAATCTAATACCGAGGCTGTGTACAAGAAGGGGATGAGCAGACTCTTTTTCCTGAGGAAGCTGAGATCCTTCAACGTGTGCAGCAAGATGTTGGAGATCTTCTACCAGTCTGTTGTTGCCAGCGCCTTTTTCTTTGCTGCCGTGTGTTGGGGCAGCAGCATCAGAGCCAGCGACACTAACAGACTTGATAAATTCATCAAGAAGGCTGGCTCTGTACTGGGTCTCAGGCTGGAGACTTTTGAGACCGTGGTGGAGAGGAGAACGCTGAACAAACTGTTATCCATCATGGACAATGATCAGCACCCTCTCCATCACACAGTAGACAGACAGCGGAGTACCTTCTCTCACAGGCTGCTCCAGCTCCGCTGTCGAAGGGACAGATACAGGAAATCTTTCCTGCCACATGCCATCACACTGTACAATAACAGCTAAAACTCTGGTCATAAC
This sequence comes from Hoplostethus mediterraneus, assembly GCA_034670385.1. Lineage (NCBI taxonomy): Eukaryota > Metazoa > Chordata > Actinopteri > Trachichthyiformes > Trachichthyidae > Hoplostethus > Hoplostethus mediterraneus. Next base: position 2,036,051 of record JAXDDW010000033.1, on the reverse strand, counting down.
ATACAGTCACTATGCACTTTATATGTTTTTACACAACTCTGTTCACTGCACCTCATATTTTATTTTGCACTACAATAATAATGCTTATTTATACATTTTTATATTGCATTCCATATTGCCATTTTAATATGTCTAGGTTGTTCTTTTTTTATTTATTTTTTTTATTCATTGTGTTGTTGTTATTGTCTCTGTGTGTAATGCTGCTGCTGCACTGCAATTTCCCAGCTTGGGATTAATAAAGTACATCTATCTATCTATCTATCTATCTTAGTTCCAGTGAAGGGTAATCTTAATGTTACAGGATACCAAGACATTTTAGCCAATTGGGGGCTTCCAACTTTGTGGCAACAGTTTGGAGAAGGCCCTTTGCTGTTCCAGCATGACTGTGCCCCTGTACACAAAGCGAGGTCCATAAAGACATGGTTAGACCAGTTTGGTGTGGAGGAACTGGATTGGCCTGCACAGAGCCCTGACCTCAACCCCATTGAACCTTTGGGAGGAATCAGAAAGCCGATTGCGAGCCAGGCCTTCTCGTCCAACGTCACTGCCTCACCTCACTAATAATCTTTTGGCTGAATGGGCACAAATTCCCACAGACACTCCAAAAGCTTGTGGAAAGCCTTCCCAGAAGAGTGGCGGCTGTTATAGCCGCAAAGGGTCCAACTCCATATGAATGCCCATGGTTTTAGAATGGGATGTCCAGCAAGCTCATATAGGTGTGATGGTCAGGTGACTTTTGGCCATATAGTGTAGGTAGCCTTTCACTATTTGGTTTGTCAGGGTCAATGCTGGCTCCTTTTAAATACAGCTTGAAATCAACACCATGAAATAAGAAAAATCACTCTCAACACTTGCAGATCTCCATAACATCGTCTGCAGTCTAGGAAGAATAAAGCGTGTGAAGGAAATCAAAGTTCTTTTGCATGGATAAAAATACACTGTTCTCTGACTTCTGAGTTGCAGTCTTTGACCCGTGGGATATTTACACTTCAAACGTCTCTACCTTCCAACAGCCTTCATTTCCTAGCGGGGTTAGCTCCTCTGAGTACAGGTTAGACCCTTGAAGAAAATAAGCCGGAACTGTTTGGATCATCCTCTCGCTCATAGGACTGCATGACTACAGTCTCATATACCACAGTACAATAACCTTGGGTGAAAATAGATACAGAATGAGAGATGCTTGGAAAGGAAAATCGATACGCCTACCAATTAATGCAAGCAGATTAATCAAAGCAGTGAAACACTTTATGCTGTTCATCAAGGGAAAGTTAAAGATCATTATTTGTTTGTTAGTTTCAGCTGACATTCTGGTGGGATAGCAAATTTCCACGGAGGGCCTAAAATGTCACTCCAGTTTCCACAAGTAACTAAGAGATGAGAGCATGAGGAGTCGACTGCCCGTCTAAGATGCCATTATGGTTCCCAGAAGAGCCATTACGGGGTGGAGAGAGAAACAGCAGTGGAGAGGGGGACTGCCATTACTCATCTCGAACAGCAATAAGTGAGGAACATCAATTATACTGACAGCGGTTCAGTTGTCTCAGTGTAATTCAAATAGGTATGGAACCGGGTGGATTGTTAGCCTATTTGAGACTATTAATGATATTGAACATCGTCTTACAAGTGTCTGAATGTAAAGAAGCACATTGCGATCTGTTCTCTTGAGCCCCCTGTCTTTTCTGTGTTCCCACTGGATGTGGAAAGCCACTGGCCAACAATAGAAGACTGGGATTTTCCTGGCAGCTCCCAGCAGCTTGTAACTGTGTGAGTGTAACACAGGGTAGAAAAAGTATCAATAAAGGTTAAAATATATATTGCACCATAGAGGTTAAAGGACCACACTGAATAATAAAAGGTCTAGCTCCTTACATTAGATAATGCTTGTTGCCTACGTGCACTTAACATACTGTATGCTAACATGTTAGCATGTGCACAGGACAGAGAAATCTACCAGAGACACAAGAGATGATTTCGGTGGTTCTCCTATCCTGTTGACCAATGAGCCAATTTCCCAAAAAGTCGGTGTGTTCCTTTAAGTGTCTGTAGGAAACTATTATTATCTAACATAAGAAGATAGACCTTATATTAATCTAGTGTTGGTGTTGTTGTTTGTACCAATCCTCTTGTCATATAAAAGGTAAGTTGACCAACAGGCCAATTTCACAAAAAGTTAGTCGTTTAATGAGGCTGCAAAAGAGCCTGCATCAAAGGAAAAACAATGTAGTCCCGTGGGAGTTCAACTTGCTGGGTTCAGTTGAGGCAATAATTTAAAACTTCCCTTGTCATGCTGCTTTTAGTCTAATGTGGCTTTTTGGTGCCTCGTGTTGGAGCTCCTCAAGCCTCCACGTTCTCTCTCGCCCGCCTCGCTCCAGGGACTACTTGTAGTGAAACTCTAATGGACGTAGCCACAAAACAGATAACGGCAGATCCACTGCGGGTACAGTCGATAACACACCCCGAGCCAGAACCCTTGCCTTGAACCCAGTGTTCTGGTGCTCAGTACAAAAGGTTGCCTTTGGATAGACTTTTCTACTTGGTGCTCTTTCGGGAATATAGGCAAAAGCTTTCATCCACCTACACAGGGAGAGTTAGTATCAAGAGAGATGGACGCTCTCAGGGGACACAATAAATGCAGGGAAGGCAAATCTTAAAAGTCAGCACTGTATAATAACCTCCAGTCTAAATTCAGGAGGTTATAGAGAGCGAACTACCGCCTCTTGAGATTTTGAAAGCAGGGTATGATGTACATTTGCCAGCTGTATGTCTTTTGTGTGTGTGTGCGTGTGTGTGAATGTCTTGCGTGTGGGAGGAGAATTTTCTTTGAAACTCAATGGATTTGAAAGCGAGACCTATGAATGCCACTCTCCCCATCTTCCACAGAGTAACAAATGCTTGACATTATCACATCTGCCACATTAAACCTATCTCCGTCAGAACAAAATGCCAATTTAAGGAAAGCTACAATCCGTGTTGAAAGCAACCCTTTTTTTGTTTAGCATTCCTGCATTGAACTGCATTTTTCTCCGCATTTGTTCGGTCACAGAATGCCGTGTCTCGCAAATCTTCGTGACATTTATGAAAAGCGATTCGGTGGGATTTTTGCCATCCGTGCCAAACGTACTGCTAAATCAGCACTCATGCTATCGTTTTAGACCTGAAGATCAGCATTTGAAGAGAATATAGATCCACGTTTTGCTTTAGTTGTTGCGGTTAAAGTGACAGTAAAGGCAGTAAAGCTACCCCGCAAACTGTCAACCCACCTTTAAACCACTGAAGTCACTGATCATGATACTTGTAGACCGAACAAAGCCGATCTCTCAGAGGTTCACACCTTACACTCCTGCTGATCTGAGAGTCAAAGAGACGCAACATCAAAGACCCGCAAGTCAACCTTAGAACTGGGGAGCACAGTAGCTTTAAACCACCGGGAGGAAAAAAATGACTTGAATTCGTTGGCATAAAGTTCAAAGACTGTCGCTGTCGATGCTCGTGAAACCAACCAACTTTGCTCTGCCATTGTTGAGATTTCTATACTTAGACCATTCCTGCCATTACTAATCAAAGGCTGTGTGGAGTGCGCTTTATTGTGCCCAGTTAAACTAAATCAAATCAGATGAAGACAGTCAGCGAGTTGTCGATTTGGCACAATTCATTTCTAAACAGGACAGCTCGATCCCTCCGCGAGTAAGATGCAATGCCAACGCCGACAAGGGAAAATGAAAGAAAAAGTGTGGTGACAGGTTTTCCTTTTATGGTTTATATGCAAGACTAGCAGAGCATCATAGCTGTTAGAGCGTGGAGCAAAAGCAGTGGCTTAATTGGCATCCAGATGTGTATTGGCATCTCCACTGCAATCCATGTTATTGATATAGACTGTACATGAGCCTCTGATGCACAGATCAATGGTCTCCCAGATGGACTAATTAGAAGTGGTTATATATTCACTTGTATACTTGTATTGATACTGGGTTAATCCTGCAGCAAGATGGTGGAAAGGGTGGAACGGTCACCTGCTAGCTAGAGAGAAAGTACAGTGTGACCTTTCGTCCTGTAACCTATGAGCTTTCGTCCAGTAATGGAAAGGTCACAGGTCCCATCCCCACAGCAGCCGACGTAGTCCATCCATGACAAAGTGCCCTTGAGTGACACACATTACTGTTCCAGCGCTTTGACCCCTCTGCTGAGATACATGCCTGTATATGTGTCTCAGAAGCATTGTAACATTGTAAAAAAAACAAAAAAACAAAGACATTGATAACATTTACTAACAAGCATCTAAATCAGAATCACTTCATAGCCAAGTATAATACATGTATAGGAATTTGTCTTGTTGACATTGGTCCATCTTAAGTAGTTATGTGGTCTACTTTTGAGTGTTAAATCTTGTTTTCCTTAAAAAATGAAAGAAAATCTGTTCAATAGGGTGAAATAATGTCACTTGTTCCCCATGCAGATTCAACTGTTTTGAGAATCCCCTCTATCTTGATATAAGACAGACAGACAGATAGACAGACAGACAGACGTCACTTGTTTCAGTCAACTTCTTGCCCCAAGTAGATTTGCATTGGAAACAACAACTCATCTTACCTTATTGGTACTGTCTTTTTTCACTTTTTTAGTTTAAAGTTAGTTTTAAGTTTTTAAGACTGGACTAAATTTTATTTGGCACAAGAACAGCGTCTTCCCTCGAGCGGTGGCCCTCAAGCTCCTAAGCACACCGCAATGCACAGTAGCACTCTATATGTTCTTATATAGTCAACTCTGTTCTGGCTGTATAGTTACATATTTATATCTATTTATACTCTGGAACCTAGTAATCTTCTAGATCTAGATCTGTATATATTTCTGATTATTCTTTCTTTTGCCCTATGACTGACTCCCATAGCTTCCAATCAGTGCAATCAGCCAGGATCCAATAGAGAAACCTTAAATTTCTATTTTAAAATGTTCTCATACACTACTTATAGGTTTCATATACTATTTACATGCTACTTTATTTATATACTATCCCAAAAAGAGAACTATTCTATATTTCCACTTGTGTATACGCTACTTTTTCTAAGTTTGTGTTGTTTTACGGTTAATGCGACCCGTGGTGATCATCCTGATAGGATTGTTGCGCTCGATCTTTAAGTGCTTACAAACACATCAACCAACGATTCATTGTCAAACTCGGAGGCAGTTTTCCACAGCGATCCTACATCACACTTTTATTTGAATGTCCCTTTCATTGAACACATCGTGTGAACAGTTCGGTTGTTTTGCTCTTTGAACAGAACAGCGATAGCCTCCGAGCAACGTTAGCGTGTCTCTTCTAAAATATGCTTGAATTTTTGTCGTCTACCACAGGGAAGCCACATAGCCCCATGAATATATTCCATTTGATATTCCCTAGGCTGCTTGATCCTCTGCCTGTTTTCCTCTGCTATGAATATATTACAAGGACACAAAAGAAAATAATTTTATTTGGGGGAAAAACACAGGGGTTGATGGCAAGGGAGATGAAGATAACAATGGCTAAAGAAGACCATGGTTTTATCAAACAATACTTTTGATAAGTAGTTTCTGAAAAAAGTGAAAAGTAGGACACAGTTATTGTTTTTTTGTTTTTTTTAAGCTGGCAGTTGTGACGAGAGTGGTTACCAGTAGCAACCAAAGCCATCGGCAACTAAATATATCATAGCATGTTTTGACAACTCCCACAAGACACATATCATTTTATCACATGCTCACGAGGAGATGTGTTTTTGTGTCAACATTTCATTCAAGCGCCCACACGCCAATTCAAAAAAAAAAAAAACATCTCATAACAGAAATCCGTTATGTAAAATAGAGAGTTTTGCAAAATCCTGCCCACAGCCACACTCTAATCATGTCAACGCGAGTGTGACAGTGAGCGTTTCCATGGTAATCGTTGGCCATGTGAACATTGAAAATGTTATAGCTCCGAGTGACAGGAAGAAGGCGCCGACATCTTTGCTTAGAGTACCGGGTGTACACTCACAGGGCTGCAACAAAAAAAACTGCAAAAAATGTCTTAAGAAATTTGATCTGGAATTGAGTCTTAAAATGTTATTTCTATTACAATAAGTGAAAACTTGACAATATGGTGAGATATTTGAAGTAGTTATCAATGCAAATAAAGTTGCTTCAAAACTTTTTGTGACTGGACCAAGTCCAAGATGTTGCTGTGTATTTCTTTCCCATTGGCAGACTTTGTCAACTTTTTAAAAAAGAAAAAATCAGAATTTCAGACAGAATTCCAAATTCAATCACAAATCAAATCAAATTTGTCTGTACCGTCACTGCTGGGACGGTGTTTCAATTCATTAAGTAATCAAGTGCTGAGAAGAAAGAGCCAAATGAAAAGCATTGCCAAGTGGGTCATGGGAAGTTCCCATGTGGGTGGAGGGATAAGCAATAAAGCAATTTGCACACTCTCTGGTTTAATCTGGTGGTTTTCGTGTGATGTGAGAGAATAAACTCTGGGATAGTATAGCATCATTTCACTCCACCCTAGAGCCGGGCAACAACTGTGGGAAAACTATTCTTGTCCAAACTAATCCTTGGATTGATATTTGTTATATCTCTATGTCTCTTCTTGCACCAGCACACACTAAATGTGTATCTCCCTGCTCTTCGACAGGAGAGAAGACGTGCCCAGACGACTAAATCAGGGTCCCCTGCTTTCTGAAGAAACAAGAAAATGTTTTAGGAAAGATCTTCTCAACACGACTGTCATTTGTCTTTGATGTTTATTTCGGTACGCTTGTGCGGGGAGAATGTTTCTCTTTGCTCTCATAGCATGTGCGCCTGAACATGCATATTCAGATTCATCCCTACGATTTGCCAATAAAGTGGTCACCCTGGAAACGACTCCGAGGCAGCCAATGGCCATTCATCTTTCTGGCATCGCTGTTCAATTTAACCCCTCGTTTGCTCGAGAGCTCTCCGCGGGCAATCCATCACCGTTACAGTACAGATGACAACGTGACGTGATTTCTCATCAATATCATCCATGGGAACTGCTGAGCCATTAAAACTCCATGATAAGAGAGATCACAGCTCCGGAGAGGGAGAGGGGAGTGGGGAGTGGGGTGCTGGCGGGGGGGTGAGGGGGGTTGGCTGAGGGAGAGCGCTGACGACTTTATCATTTTATAAAATTATATTAAAAAAAACTGTGTTTCAGTGAAATGAGAGCGTTGATCAAAGGTCGTTTTCATTTCGGAAGTGGGTGTTGGATGACTCAAAACTTCTTGAAACCGCAAATCAAAAATACTCAGTTTGAAGTTTGAAGTTTGTTTGTCAGTTTGGTTAACAACTACCTTTTTTTGTCTTATCTGGGTTTTTACAAGGAGAGAGTTGTTCAGACTTGCTTTCCCCATCTGAAAAATGCTTCTAAAATGAAATTATTTTTATCCGGCTATGTCGGATAAGTCATCCGCACTTTTATCTCCTCTCCACTCCCTTTACATCTGTGTTTCATCAAAGGTCCCTGCCACATCTCCCACTACAAACCGCAGAAGTCTTTCACCAGGACTAAAACAAGAAATCACACCCACCCAGTTTCAGTGTCTGTACATCAGTTGTCACTTCGGTTTATAGCTGATTTTAAGATTTCACTCATTCATTCACTTCAGGCTAGTTAGGTCTGGCCCCTGGCTGCTTCACATCCCTTTTAACCCCCAAAGAGGTGAAGCAAAACTCAAGTTCATCCGGTTGGGTTTTTCTAGTCATACCAAGTTTAGACTAAAGACTCTAAAGGTGACCAAGCCTCAGTGGGGTTCCTAGACGTTGGACCAACCCAAGAAGCTTAGGCTAGAAAACAGCATCATCTTTTCAAACACGTCTTAAAACACACTTTTAACGGTCTTAGCGTACATTTTAGTACCTTTTTCCCCTCTCCTTCAGACACTTTCATTTTCTATGTTTTAACTGCTGTTTTGTGATTTTCATTCTTTGGTTTTATTATCTGTGTTGACAGTAAAATCTGCACTTAAAGAAAATCCACACATAATTTCTCTGATCTGGTGAACAAAGACAAATTGCTTCCAAAGCTAGAATCAATATAAACAGGACTGTTGTTGTCATTGTTGTCATTATTTAGATGAAATAAAGGCTGGTATTCCAGGTTTGTTTTTGCTTATTAAAGGAAAAATCTACCCTTGGATAATACACTGTTATACTGTATATATCATTAATCTGTGATGCTCAAGTTATTTTATGATGAAGTGTTAGAATTTACTTTTTTGCCGTACCCACTTTCCCTCAACCTGGCTCATCTACTTCTACTTCAGTTAGTGATTTCCTACATTTCCCAGAATGACTTTCAATAACCCCCAGAGAAGGGGTGTCTGTGGGTTATAAGTGTATAGAAATAGTGATAGCGGAGTGAGAGGTTTTCCAGTCAAGAAAGTTGTGCCCCTTTCTCAAAAATGTCTTCTGGCTGCATTGCATTCTGGGCTATCTTAGGCTACTGTCGGTGGAGAAATTGGTATCTCGTCTTCTTCTACTACACGATGGATTTCTCCCTGTATGGTTGTTGAACGTCAGTCTAGAAAGAAGCCCTTTGATTCTGAGGGATTGACACCAAAACCTGACGTTACCATTTTATATCACTGAAACATTTTCTGCTATCAAATGCCAATGTAGCTGCGCTGGAAATATCTGTCTATGTTTGGCCATTTATCCACGGGAATACGAAAAACACTCCACCAAACAGCCAAATGGGCCTAGAAATACATGATACATCACCAATAGCTGTGCTAAAGTGTTTAAGGGTGGTTTTTCCTTTAACCGTTTTCTGTTTCACACTTTTGTCTCTCACAAAAGAGGCGTTAAAGAAAAATCTGAATGGTTGCCAGGAGGTCTACCTCTCTTTGTCTCTCCCTCTGAATGACTTATAGATTTATACACAATATCCACATAACACAATGTGTAAAAGCTACACACACAAATCCACTTATCCTTCAAGGATACAGAGATCAGCACCTCCTGGTGTCTTCAGCAACAAGCACATCTGCAGTGTTATCGTTGGGACACGCGGTGCTTAACTGAAGTGTGTTTATGTGTGTTTTTACAATGTGTAATGATGAAATGACAAGTTCAATAAGTCTGGCCTTACCTTGGATTGTAAACAAAATAAAGTGAAAGGGAAGGAAAGGTGGAAAACTTTTAAAAAACTCAAAAATGCTGAAAAAGCTAAACATTTTATTTTACAAAACGTTATTTTACTCCAAAAATATGGGTTTTAAATTTTAAAGTGAATTTAGCCAACAAAAACAAATTGTACCAAATGAAAGAAAGAAGTTATCTGAGCTACTGTTTGCAAGAACAGCAGTCGCTTTTTTATTGTTAGCATCAGAATGCATCATCACAACTAATTTGATATAATACTATAGATACTATAGACACAGTTTCAATCGTCAATGCAGTTTCTATAAACAGGCTGGAGGCATTGTCCTTGGTTGTAAAATCAATACTTCTGCCAGTTCTGGCTACAGCGTTGTAAGTATGGCAACCATTCAGTATTATGAGACATGGCTTCAGGTAGTTGTTTATGACCATGGCAGTAAAAGCTACAATTATCAGGGAGCCAGATGGAAAGATTTAGTAACACTGGCAACCTTGCTTTTGCAGTAAAAGTGACAATGTTTTATCAGTTGCTGCATTTTTCAGGAGACAGAACAGTCAAGGCGAGGCAGGTAGGTTTCAGTGTGAGCTGAACCATCTTGTTTTCGAAGGAGGCCCTACAACATTATGTATAATACAGAGAACAACAGTAGTAAAAACAACACCAACATAACGACAAAGAAAAAAAAAACAATAAAACACAGAAAACAATAACTAATTAATAATTAATTTACAACCACAGGTGGCCACTAAGTGGCCTGGGACAATTGATCAGCAAACTTAAAGTGGTTCATTAACAGGGTGATAATCTATGATAGTATTAATTAGTTAAGGGATGCACCAGTTGTTTTAAGGTGAGAGGATGATGCATTCTTAATAGGCCAAATGACATCAGGGATTGGATGTGTGCAGGTAAATTATTCCAATCAGAAGGAGCCTTAAACATAAAAGCTCTTTTCCCAATTTCTTTGGAGACTGTAGGGACAGAGAAAAAGAGCGAGTGCCTCAGAGAATAATTTAAGGTAATGGGCATAAAAAAGTGTTTTAGGTAATTAAGATAATTAAGATGGACACATTTGAAGATGAGTTGCAGCCAATGAAAATGTCTTCTTGTATTGTGAAGGGGGCCAATTAAGTGCATCATACATTAGACAAAAAAGGGCATTCCAAAATAAATCTACAGAGGCTTTTGTGAACTGCATTAACAGGAAGAAGATTTGTTTTCCAAAATCAGTCGCAAGGCAAGTCTCTTCTTAACACAGTTTCTTGAGCACCAATGCCAAAGTTTGGTACATACACGGTAACACACACACGCACATAGAAATATTTGATCTCTTGCTCATGTGCACACACAGTGATGATTGTTTTTCTCTATTTTTTTTTTTCTGTATAATTCTACTGATAGAGCAAGTGACCTGAAAAGCTTTATTTATGCAAGGCAAACTGAGGCCTTCTTTAATGCAATGTTGTGTTACCACTCCCTCGTTCTGTCGCACACAACAACTGTGAAAATAAATGTGACCTCAAAAAGCAAATCATGTAAACAGAACTGGATTGGCTCTTGGTAAAATCTGTGTGCATGCTTGTACACACACACACACACACACACACACACACACACACATACACTAAATGCTTCTCACTGATGCATTATCTTTATTAATTGAGGACATTTTGCTCCCCCTCTAAAAAAAATTAATAAATTGAAAGTGCCTTTGGTAATTTCCTATTGAGTGTTTACAGGTCACTGGGTCTAAATATATGGAAGCATATAGTTAACTTAATTCAAATGTTAATTCAATCCCACAATAGCATTTTAATAGCAGAAATTCCTATGCAATCAAATTATTCCAACTGATTTTTCATTATATTTGTGTAACATTTAATTCCGAATTTTAATTCAAATTCAATAATTCCGCATTTTCATGCTCTTACCTTTGACTGTGGTCATACATTGGCTAACACATTCATTGATAGCATGGACATCGTGAAAACATCATCCTGCCTTCATGAAGTTGGGGAAACGACTTGTTAACGACAAATCAGGAAAAGTCTTTGAAAATGCAATGTCAAATGACTTTTTCATTAACATTTCATAGATTGCCCAAGGTGAGAGCTTGAAAATGCTTTAAATTGTGACTGAAATGTCACACAAATATATGAAAAAATAGGTTGGAATAATTTAATTGCATTTGAATTTTCTAATTTGAATTAACATTTGAATTTTGTTAACCATAAAGCGGGGCATGACTTTGAAAATGAAATGTCAAATGACTTTATCATTAACACTTAAATATTGTCAGCAAATGCACATACCTACAGTACATACCCATATACAGTACGTGCATACAAATAATGCATGCAAAAGGGGAAAATGAAAATGCTATTCTGGGATTGCATTTTCATTTTCCAGTTTGCATTAACATTTGAATTAAATTAGCTATACACTTCCGTATTCCATATGAATGTAGCAGGCAGAGTAGTAATTCTAATATTAATAATATAAAGTATAGTATTAATGTAACGTTGTGGAATTGAGTCTTGCTGTCGACTAAACACAGGTGAATATCTTTTGAGTTAACAACCACAGGAATCAGGAATTTGATTTCCACACTTCCATGCAGAGAGACACGTTTTTTTGCAGCCATTAGACTTTCTGTTCAAAACCTAAATGCTGAGTTAATTGGCTATAAAGTGGATTCTTTAGCACTTCTTCCCATTGAATTACAGCTAATTGTATCACCTATGTCTGGAACTGTTTTTCATTCTCGTCTATCTACTCAATCAATAGACTGCAACTTGAAGCTTTCATCTCTGTTACAGTGCAGCATATCAAGTAGAACTGGTTTCCTGTGAGCGAAATGACTTCTATGTATTTCTCACAACGCTCCATTATCACAACCATCTGTCCGGTTGTGATAATTCATTTTAAACTGGGTTTACCCTTAAAAAAATATCTCCTTGATCACAGCCGCAGCACAGTCTGAATCGATACTTCTACATCTCGTGTTTCAGGAATTTGAGCGTTATCCTATTTAGTCTGCACACTCTGGATGCATTTACAGGACTATACAACGTGGAGTGCGTTTACATTTCTGCCCGCCGACAAATTGGTTAAATGTTTGAAAGGCAATGTCAAATACTTGTATTATCTTATGCTTGTAAATTTGTGGGAAAGCATACACCAGCCTAATCCTAATTCAGTTTTTCAGTCTTCGTGGCGAATTCATCCAACCACTTAACACGTGATAACTAAAATACCCGACCCGAGCATACTGTCCTTCATGCAAATACAGAGTCAGATAAGAATTACAGCCCATCTATCCTAATATTAGACTATTCTGTCAACCAGTCAAGTGTGAAGGTGGTTATTACTAATAATGTGCCTATGTGTGTTGACAATTCATGAGATGTCCCATCAACGGAAATGAAAAGGCTGACTGATTTAGAGTAATAACTAGCTTTCTGGAGGCACACTGATGTGAAACCTGCAGATTGATGGTGCTGATATCAATGTGTCATGGGGTGGAAAAGCAAATTGTGACTCTCAGCATAAACTTTGGAGAAATTGGCGCGTCTGCGTCCGGGGCGTGGACGTGTAGTGCCATAATGACATTGATACAACCAGAGATGAGAGTGAAGTTGTTAATACGTACGTGCGTTGAAAAGAATGCATTCTGTAATTTATCTTGCAGCATGCATCTCATGTTATATGCTGGAGTACAATTTTCTCTTCACTTTCAATTGTAAACTCTTGTTAAAATGATAAAAGAATGTGTCCCCACTTTGTTATCAGTGGGCGGTGGTAACATCAAGGACAGAAAAAAAGCTCAACAACAAAGAAAAGTTTTTTTTTCTGAACTACAGGGCCCTTGTCCTCCCTTCACTGCCACAGAACAACTTTGGTGAGGACCAAAATAGCAGGATATGCTGCTAGTGATTTGTGAAATGTCCAATTTTATACACATGCCTGTTGTAACTTAGTTTGCTGGGGTTAACCGCCATCGTTTTCTTTAATCACCAGAAAAATAGAACCTCCATCATTGTTTTTGACTCATGAATTGCTAATGCAACTAAAGTGATTCAGACATGCACACATGACTCTTTGTTCCCTCCAAACAACCATCAGCAGGCACCTGCATTGCGCATCTAATAAACGATAATGACCTGCAAAGTGAGTCGTATTGGTCTGGGTTTCGCTGCAAAGTTGTCATTTCAACATTGGAAATAGCCGTCTTTTCCACCTTCGCTTGTTAAGTGAATGGGGTCATTCTCCCTTCGCTTACCGAGGCCACGATCAAAATAGGATCACACAGCTCATCTCCATATGTTATGGTAGAGGGGCCTAGGGCTCCAAATGAGTCACTTCCCCACTATTCTCCCACTGACACAGCCTCCAATACTCATTTATGACAGATTGATGCTGACACATTTCCACCAACTATGGAAATATATTGGACAGAGGATTTTTCAGATAGATATTATTGCAATTTATTCAACCCTCAAGATGACTCTTGAGGATTGAATGAATTCAGATTTTGACAAAGAGTCTTCGGGTCATGAATTACTTGAGTATATTTATTAACACAAACAAGCTGAGCTCAGGAGAGATGTACACACAAGGTAGGGTATGCAGATCTCTGCCAGAGAACTATCTGAGTGATTATAAAGGGGCAGAAAGACAGGAGGGGGTTTAGTTTCTAAAACATCTATAAGGTTATTTACAGCCTAGACTGAACAATATGTACGGTATTGAAGGTTTCTTGAGTCTCTCATGGGGTCGGTCTTCCCAACAATACGTATGGTATTGAAGGTTTCTTGAGTCTCTCATGGGGTCGGTCTTCCCAACAATACGTATGGTATTGAAGGTTTCTTGAGTCTCTCATGGGGTCGGTCTTCCCAACAATACGTATGGTATTGAAGGTTTCTTGAGTCTCTCATGGGGTCAGCCTTCAGTATGGATTCACAGTAATGCAACAGTTAGGATCACCTCACACTAGCACTAGAGATGTGTAGAACACAATCGTATTACTCAGAAAGCAGATATTGACAAAGAGCCTTCGAGTCATGAATTACTTGAGTATATTTATTAACACAAAAATCTGAGCTACAAATAGTGAATTATAGTTTACAACATATTTCATTCATTTCATTGGAGATGAGAGTGGCTTGAGAGTGGCCTCTAAATCATTATGAAAGAATGTATAATAACCTAAGCAACTTTCAGCCATTCAAGTTTTAAATTAGTGCTTTACTTCTTTACAAGATGTATGCATCACCATTACATACTGTCAGAGTTCTGTGTTCAGTACATGTAATTTACTTTGTTTAATTGTAAATGTTATTTACTTTAGTATAGTATTTATTTAGTATAGAACAGCTACTTTAATTGATGTTAAAAGAGTTGATAGACCATGAGGTCCTCTATGTTTCTGTATGATAAAATGCTTTTATACACACAAGCACACGCAGACACGCATGCATACAGCATCAGACATGAAGTAGAGTATAAAAACCTTCAGTTGGCAGTCGGTGTGTGGCTGAGCAGCGAGAGGTATGTCAGCAGGTAGGGAGTCAGGCAGCAGATATATGGACCAGGATTCTCCCGGCAGCTGCTCTGTAATCCCTAAATCCATGAAACGACCTTTTCCTCCTCCGTCCCCATTTTCAAAGTCAAATCAAACATAAACTCATGTTTTTACACTGTTATCATGTCAGATCAACTATTAGCAACTACCCCTGATTTTTTCCCTACTTACATATAAATCTTCCATGCAACTGCAATTCGCAAGATCGGTTTGATGAAGTTTGAGTTTCTGTAGGTGACCCTTTTTTCTTTGTCCGTTCAGCCATGACGGCTATCGCTGCTCATGCTAACTACCCAGTACTTCTTCTGTTTATTCCAAACAAAGTGCTGTTGCTGCCGCTGGAAATCACTTCCATGTGCACCAGAGGATTTTTTTCCCCAGGAAAGACCTACCTGAGAGAAGAACAGCAAATTTAGACACTTTCATGAACTAGCTAGAGGTCAAATCACTATTGTGTTATATCAATTGGAGATAGAAAGAAGCAAAACGGACATTTATTTATATGAAAAGGTTGTGGGTTATTACTTAAATGTATGCTGTCTTTGATTATACTGACAGGTGATTACATTTCAATTTTCTGGTGTATGAAAGTGTCAGGTAAGTTTTTGAGGTTGAAGGGACCACCTACCATCTGCTTGCAATCACAGGACTTACTGCAAAGAACACTGCTGTTGTGACAGATACTGATGCACATCGCCAAAAAATGTTAAATTGGGCCAAATGGGGTGTTTTGCATTTCTAAGTCACTCTCTGGGTTAGATTTCGGATTTAGCACATCGTGCAACAAACACATTCTTTTTTTCTTTTTTTTTTCTGTGTGTGTGTGTGTGTGTGTGTGTGTGTGTGTATGTGTGTGCAAAGGCACCCAGGAGTGCACAGTAACCGCTACATCTGTGCAGTCACTCTGTGCCATCTCTCTCAGTTGACAAATTGAGCAATCCTTGACTTTAAGGATGTCAAAGGATTAAGTGGCTGTCAGCTTATGTGCTAGCATGTAAAATGAATAATTGCAGAACGTGCGAGCAATGCAAATGTGTTGGAAGCACTCAGTCTTTAGTCTTTATCTGTCAGGTAAGGCCAGACGGAGTTTGACGTTCAGGTATTGAAATGACTGGGGAATCTGCCTACCTGCCTAATCTCTGTGTTAAAATCACTTTTTTTGTAACCAGAAGATCACTAAAAAGAAGTGAAGAAGATAATATTCAAATATAGGGCATGGGAGAAAAACTTTGATTTGGGGTCTAATGCAAAAATTAACCCCAATAATTGTTTGCCAAAATAACCGACCTCATATAATCTTTGGGTCTCAGTATGACTGTCTACAATGTCAGCTCATTACGTCTGCGCCAATTCAAATCAAACTCATCCGATCTTCATCTCCCAAGCATCTGCATCTCTATTCACAGATTCCCCAAGTTAGGAGGGGCAGAAAGAAAGTGTCTTTAATAACATTAGAATGCTGTGAGGGGAAAAAAGAGCAGCCGCCCAAATGAGATTATCCCCGCCGAGCATTATTATGCATAAGTCCATTATCTGGTTACAGCGACACAGAAAGAAGCACCCCACATTAACATTCCCAATATAGGAGCGAGAAGCACAGCATAAATCTCCGAGGACCTGCACACCTAAAGGTTAGCAAATCGAGATAATCTCTACCATGTTGATGCGGAAGCTTTGGGGAAATCGGATTCTGTTATGAAAATCCTCCTCCCCCTACCCCCATTTCATGAAAAACCTCACACTGAATTCTATCTCTTGACTTTTAAAACTTTCTGAAAGTTTATATACTTGAATAAGAGCTTTTTGAGCAGTTTGTCTGTCTAGCATTGGGCTTGCATTACCGTTTCAAAGAGTTACTATGCAGCGTGTGTTATAGGGTGAATAAAATATCCCCATGCACCAGCGCTATTGCAGAAGTGGTCTCATTTGTGGGGGAAATGCCTTGTTTGTCCTTAAAAGTTAGCATTGTCTTTTTGCTTCTCGCTGTTCTGGCATCTGATTTAGATTTGGAGTACCAGACTCCTGCCAGGTTTTTGGAGATGTGACAACTCCATCGGTTGTGTCAGGCAACCCAGTTTCATGAATAAAAAAATTTAAAAAAAGAATTATTAGCTCTGTGGTTTCAGAATATAAAGGATTATTGTTTCTCAGGCTTATTCAATTTGAAGTTGAATGGAGCGAAACAAGCAAGGCATGATTCACGGAACTATGGAGGAAAAGGTGCTTATGTTCCTATTATGAGTAAAAGTAAAATAAGAAAGACAAATTGGTCATTAAAAACTTCAATGCGTCTACTTTATACTCTCCTAATCATTTCATTTGAATGCTGATTGAATGCGTGTTAATTTTACAAGATGTTGGGAAATGATTCCAAACCATACAGCGTGTTTCTAGATTTGGTTAACTATCTATATTACATACATAGCACAGTCAATGTGAAATTTGAGTAGAGTAAATCTACCCCAGAAGGTTGTTGCATGAGTCTATCCATAATCTCTCATAAAGGAAAGCATGTTAACCCATGTGCGCCTTGGCTGTGACTAGATTGGCCCTCTGATTTAATGAAAGGGTTTCGTGCATCACCTGCTGATTTCACAGTAAAATCTGCACACAGGAAAACATCATAAGCTCAGAAATCAATAAGGCTTTAATGGTGGGGGTTGAGGTCCTGTAGTGACTAGGAACACCAAGCAGGCAAACTACTCTAAGTCAGCAGTTGTGCCAAATGGAGCAGAAATGCTCGTTATAACACACCAAAAGTGCCATCCCTCAACAAGGATTCAATTTGGCCTTCAATGAGAATGTTTGAATTCACACACAATTTTTTTTTCTTCTTCTTTGTCTCTCATCTCTGCCTGAGCCAGCTGTGGAAAAAGCTCGCAAAGAAACAAGCTAATCTGATGCTAAGGCCTCCCTCTGAGACGATCTACTGTAGATGATAGTGACAGCACTAGTCCTGAGTTGCAACTGTCCTTCCCTGTCAGTGTACGTCAGTGCTCTCTCCGTGCTTGCTGTCCTTAAGCGAGACACTTAAACCTGCTTGCTCATTCTAAGTTGGACTAGAGTGGATAAGAGCACCAGCTCAGTGCCTAAAATATAAACGTACTGTAACGTCCAGAATAACCAAAAGAGAAAACCAACACAATTTAAGCTTTTGATAGTTTTGAACACCTATCAGAGCCCTATCAGTCCTATCAGTGGACAAACATCTCTCCAGTCAATACTTGTCAACTCCAAGATTATTGTCACCAAATAATCAACACTTATTAACGGTGGGTAATTTGCTGTGTAATGTGGATTCCGTCTGAGCTTGTCAATCAAAATCAGTTGTGAGTCATCAGCATATTATTTTGTCCAGGAGGGGTTGATTGGAGAGTTGTTTGTCTACTCATGTTCAAAACTATCTAAAAGTGTTTAATTAACTGATGGGTGTGGACCTTCAGCATATAAACACTGGCATAGTGTTGATTTTCAACACTGACAACTTATATACTCACCGGCCACTTTATTAGGTACACCTATCTAGTACCGGGTGAGACCCTTTTTGCCTCCAGAACAGTCTGAATTCTTGGCGGCATGGATTCAATAAAGTGCCCCTCTGCACATCACTGCTGTTATTGGAGCATCTGTGGCCTTTCTGTTAGCTTGAACAAGTCTGCCCATTCTCCTCTGACCTCTCACATTAACAAGTTGTTTTTCATTCTCCGCCATTCTCTGTAAACTCTAGAGACATTCGCGGTGAAAATCCCAGGAGGGCAGTGGTTTCTGAGATGCTGGAACCACCACGTCTCCCACCAACAATCACACCACTTTCAAAGTCTCCTAGATCACGCATCTTGTCCATTCTAATGTTTGGTCCAACAAAAAACTAGACCACTCCACCATGTCTGCTTTATGCCAGCTTTATTGAGTTGCAGCCACACGATTTGCTGTTTGGAGGAGCAGGCTATTTGCGATAACGAGCAGGAGTACATAATAAAGTGGGTGAGGAGTGTATATTTCAGTTTTGCTCACTGAAAGGAATGGCCCATTTCACCCAGTAAGCCAATCAGCCTCTAATTGGATAGTCCTGACCTCAGTGGAAATGTTTTAAACTGTGTGAGCGACAGCAACTTTGACACAGCTCTGTAATGCCCTGTCCGGCTAATTGTCACACCACAGTTGAAGCGTGTCCTTTTAACATTCATTTACTAAGCTATCATTTGAAACTAAACACATTCGCTGCCTCCTAGTGAGATAATGATTGTAATTGTCACAAATAATTAATCACTTCAAATTGTTAGTGCCAGTCATTCTGGCTGAAGTTGATGAGCGGTCTCTCTTTTGAGGATAATGATACAAATCAACCGAGTGTGTGATTTATTTGACCAGAAAGGAAAAATCCAAGGACAAAGATCAGCTATTAGAGTGGAGATCTAAGACATGGACATTGTCTTTGTTGTTTTTTAAAATTAGATGTGCCCAGTCTACAATATTAAGCGTCTCCTAATAAAGCGTGACAGCGGCGTACCGTGCACCCACCCCCCTCCTGCATCTGCTCAGGACTGGAAGATGTATTTTTGAACAGGCTTCCTTCCTCCACCACATTTAGTTTAGCCAGGCTGTCAGAAGATAAGATGCGCTTGCGCAATTGGTGCGTAAACACCAGTCTCTGTCAGTCTGTGTAGGTTATTGGGACGTTCAAAACCATCCTGGAACTGTATCGACGCAGAGGAATTAGTTTCAATGCACAGCAGCAGGAGAAATTAGTGGATTTATTGTTTTGGTGAAAAAGTTCACAGCGGATTTATAGAGTTGACGACTATTTACCGGCGCCGCATCTGGAATAACACACGGCATATCTCTCGTTAAATGCTCTGGACTGGATTTGGGAAAAGTTAAATGTACGTTTGATTACCCGACAAGCTTCTTCCAACCCAGTAAAGAGGAGCCACAGCAAAGGGCAACCAGGTAATGTGTAAATACTGATCTACCGTAAATAACCTACTCGACATTTGCTTCCAACTTTGAGCCTATGAGAAAAGATATATTACTTTACTGCTTTTTTTTGTTTGTTTTTTAAACAGAACTTTTGATCATGAACCAAACCGCAGGCGCGACAAATACATATCGCAGATGCTCGAAGGGAGGAAAGGTAAGAATGTCATATTGAGAGAAGTTGGGATTTGGAAACCAAGCGTGTAATGTGACCACTGTAGCCTCGTCCGCCCGTGCTGCTGCAACAGAGGCAATCTGGCGCGCGCTGCCTGGGTGATTTTGTGTAGTTATCATAACCATGCTTGTTTTCACTATCTGGATAAGCGTCTGAGATCTGCGCTTTGCACGTGTGCGCCTTGGAAATGTCATATACCGCAAAAATCAATACAGGATATAATTTTTTTTCGCTGCGATGATCCAGGAGAGGTTAATGATCCGTTTCTGAACACATAGGCAGCCCTTGGCCACCAGAGATCCATATAGGCGCATGTGCATTATAAAAAATGCCAGTAACCCAGTCTCATGTTCAGTATGAAAATCTTATTTTTGTTAAAACAAGTGAAAAAATTCAGATATAATTCCCGATGCTTCCAATGCAGTTTCACTTCAGGAATCTTGTTGAAACAAGCATTAATATATTGAAACACCCAAATAAAGCAAATCCCTACAATAGCATGAAGAAATGAAATGTTTTAAAATTTGATTTGACAAGTGAAATGATCTCAACCACCTTTTCACTTGTTTGAAGACTCAATATTCCACTCAATACTTTAGCTGGATATTTTTTGCAGTGTATGTGCCTGAGTCTATAAATACTGCAGGAACATCAAACAAAGATTTCAGTCATAAGGTTATGTTGCCTGGGGTTGTGGTACTGGTAATTACACCATCCATAAGTAACTTGATAGTTACCTGTACTCTTAAGTAGAGCTACATGTGCTCTTTAGTAAGATGCAATCTGTCAAAGATGATCACAGTTGCGTTCCTTCCACACAGATCCATATCGTTGCACCATACCGCCATCGTTTCCCTAAGCCTACTGTACTGTGACCCATATTATAGAGCTGCTGCTGTGTGGATCCACTGTAGTCAACAGGGAGAGGAGAAGGGGGGGGGGGGGGGGGGGTAGAGAGAAACGTTGACAAAGGGAGGTGATGAGAAAGGGACGGCTGGGGAGTGAAGCAGAGTATATGGGAGGGGGGGAAAATTGAAAGAGTTGGGGAGGGGGGGGGGGGGGGGGGGTACTTATTCCCACTGGGTCTGTCAACATGCGAGATCAGGGTGGAGATGAAGTACAGGATGTTAGGTTGGTTATGAAAGCCTATTCATCGCCAGCAGCTATGGCACATGGAATATGGGATGATGTAAGCAGTGTGATTCCTAATCTCACAGTAAAACAGTTATGAGCAGTTATGAACCTCCGAGTTAGAATGAAATACTGCAGAATACCTGGAAAACGTGAGTACACAGCGGCTGGGGTTCAGGTCCCTGTGGTAGGTCTGTAGTTTACACGAAATGTAGCACAAAAAAAACGTGTAGCCGAAAGCGAAATGGCAAAAGAATACTTTATGTTCTCTGAAGTTGTCAGCAACATGTATAATCAGTTTTATCATTTTATTTCCTATTAATGTTAAGTTAATATTGTTTGTTCTACTTCAGTGTTTGCGCTACACTATACGACTTGTGATGAGTTTGGGGTGTCTCATCTCCACGTCAACATCACACTCCTCCAGACAGCAGTGTCCATTTTATCACCCCCCCACCCCCCCATGCTCACTTTTAGTTTGCCTGCAGGATCATCCACATTTTCAACAGTTTGGGTTTGTCTTTGTACCTATTTAAAACTCTAAAGCGCTGTGGCAGATTTCTCTTTGATGAGTCTCTTCTCTCTGTGGAGGTTCTATTTCTAGTGATGTTGACAGCCGGCCACAGAGACATTTCACCGTGGATTAATGACACTCTGATTAGGCCTGCATGTGTTCTGCGGGGCCTCCCGACAGGATAAGCCTCGCACGGTCATGGTCATCAACTCGTGACAAACTTTGACAGGTGAATAAACACCTGAAAGGAGTGTGCTACGTCTTATTTTACGACGCCTCATAATTCCCTCTAATGTAATGTCGACAGTTTGTCATTACTATATAAAGGTAGAGGAAAAGTTCACCCTAAAATACTTTAACACTTAAAAAACGCAGGTATTTCTGGGCCCTTTTTTGTTGTTTGGTGGTGTATTTGTCTTATACCCTTTGACGGTGACATGCTGTCATGTTATCTGAAACCCCCCTTCTCTCGAGGTTGTCTAAAGGCATTCTGGGAAATGTAGGAAATCACTAACTGAAGAAGGAGACAAGTTGAGGGAAAGTGGATGCAACAAAAAAACGTAAATTACAACACTTCATCCACTCCTGGAATGCATTTAACATCGCAGATTGAGGATAGATTGAGGGTGTTGCGCGTGTGTTGGGTGGTAAACTAATATTTAGACCTTCCTACTTCCTACTCCACAAGGATCATTTGAAAAGCACATTTAAAGCATTAGTCACTTACACTGAGTGAGCAAGAGTGTAAGCCCGAGGACGTTTCCACACATGGACGGTTATGGACACACTGGCTGTTGTGGGGATCGAACCTGTGATCTTCTTACAGGTTGAAGTGACTGCAAATATCAGTCACAAATACATTGCTTTTGTTACTGTTTTGGTACGTATCTGTTTGTATAGGATATTAGATTAGAACAAATGAAATAAAAAAAGAGCAGGAAAAAAACTGTTTCGCTTGGTGATAAACAGAAACACATTATACTGTAGTTATGCCATGATGAAAGTGTCTGAACACGGTGGAGCCACCAGAGGGCATCGTGGCACTGCAATACATGTAAAGGATCATGGTTATGGACTGGAATGGAAATACAAAAATGTATTTTATTTTGTATTTCAAAGTGTAGTCTGATTGGTTTGGAGGAATGTCACCCTAAACAGGACACGGTTACAAGAAATATTGAAAGGTATGTGTTCATGATTTGTTTTACAGTCCATGTTGCTCCACTGCCTTAATGTTTACTATAATATTTCCTTTACTTGAGCTTCATCAACCATTTCGCCTCTTTACAGTAGTTACACTATAGTTGTTAGGTGGGAACTGTAAGGGATTCATCTTGGGATTGTTCAATTTGTGGATATCCATCGTGCTCTGAGATCGATTCCGAGCTGAAGCATTTGTTTTGTTATTGTCTGTCTGTTCAGTTCATAATGTTCAAGATGCTCCTTCCCTTTTGGTCTCCTGTTGGTCACAGTAGGTTAGCCTGAACAGCGTCGCCCCGGACAGCCCTGCAGTCATGCGTGTGCACGCTAAGTCCCAATTAGCTCACTCCGTCTCGGAGCCAGTTGGAACGACGCTAATCGCTGCATCTGCAAAGCTCAGAAAATCCTTCCCTTTCCTCCTGATTGCAATTTCCTAACGGGACTATAAAAGTTTAATTTCTGTGTGTCAGCTGAGACACAGAAAAACACAAATAAATGGATGGTTCCCTGCAATGAATATGCAGGAGCTGCTGCTGTCCAAAGGCAGATTGATCACTGGACAAAATCTCCATCAACTCAAAGTATCAAACTTTTAATCAGTCAAACGATTGGAAATTCCCCCCCGGGGGGCGTATCCTCCTGCCTTGTGATGACATACATCTTTTGCTTGCCGTTTGTTTCTGCCGTTATCGATCTCATGTCAGAGCACAGATCTCTATGGCATCCGGTTATCCGGCGTAGCAAAAGTGCTTAAAGATATTTAGAGGAGACTGGAAAGCCGAGCTGAAATGTATTTGGATGGAGGGTAGACTTCTTAATTACAGCGGCTTTGTTGGCCAACAACAGGGCAAACACCAGCAGGAATGTGCCAGGTATTGATCCCCCCCTCTCATTACACCGCAGGCCCATAGTAATGCACGGTTATCACTCCAACTCCCACATTGGGAGTCTATGGAAATGACCATTGATTTTTTTCTTTTTTTTTTTTTTCTTAGGATGGCAGTGGAACGCCTGTCTCAATCATCTTTGCGCTCTGAATTGTAACACTTGAGGTCCTCCGCTGTTCATTAGCACCAGCAATCTTTTTCCTGATCTTGATGAGTTTAGAGGGTGAGGCCATACCACTGGTCAAGTGGAATTCACTCCCAGTATACTGCCTGTGCAGTACTGCTTTTTTCGGGGCGGGGGGGGGGGGCTTTTGAAGTTGTTCTTTCATTCTGGTTTCCAACACATAAAAGCGACTGTCTGTTACCGATGGGATGTACTCCAAGTGTGCATTTTATCAAGGCCATCTGCTTTGGGAGTCTGAATTTGGAACAACAACAAATACTTACCTTCATCTATGTTCGCGTGGGGACTTCGATGCCTTATTAGTCCATTTGGAGCCATATCTGAGAGCTCTACCTTTGTGAAATGAGTAACGCAATGCACCCATGGAATGGATTTTCCGGCTTTTAACACTAGTAGATGCAGTGATTTATCTGAAATGTGTTGCAAGATTAGTAATTCTGCTGTACTTGCACTTTCTGTGGGTATTACTGGTGTGTGTGTGTGTGTGTGTGCACGCTTAATCATCAGGTGCTGCAGCCATGCTCCCCTGCCTGGCCTTATACACCACAGGGGGTAGGGGTGTGTAGGGGTCTCTAAGGAAATCAGATCATTATTATGTTAGCCCAGGAAAACCAGACAAATACACACAAGACTCTCTCACACACACACACACACACACACACACACACACGTCAAACAGGCCGAATCAGCATCAGCACAACTGCAGCGATCCCCGCGTCGGTGTTACTCTGGCTGCGACAACTTGGCTGCTCCGTGCTCCCCGGCAATGATTGACACCACGGGGAGTGTAATTGCATGAGTCACCGAGACCTTGCTGGCCCTTTTGAGTGAATGTCTGCCTCCATAAAGTGCTTGGGTCATGACAGCCCATCTGGTGGCATATCAAAACCAGTCAACAAGGCCCGATGAGACAAATGGTGCCACAACAGTAAACAGCTGCCACTGGTTGGCAGATAGACACGCGAGCTACATCTAAAATCACAGGCCATATCCTCGCCGCGCCTCCGGAGGGCTCGGTACCCGTCAAACCAGACTCAATCTGTGTCCGGAGTAGCACGTTTATCAGTGTTTTGTAGCGAAGGATCACTCGAGGGGCCTCGGCGACACAGACTTTGCCGCATTCGCCTCCGCTGTGAATAGAAATCAGCCGTTGCGATCATCATCAATCCCAATGCCGTAGCGCCACATGTTCGCAGCAAATTGGCCCCCCGAATCGTGTTGCAGCGTTGAGTTTCATTACAGCGTTGCCTCGGTGCCGCCGTGCGAGAGCATACGCTTCCGTCTGCCGAGGGGCTCCAGGTCAGGATGAGTTTGCCCTCTGCTGGATGAAACAGTTCATGATCTTCAGCAACGTGATACACACATCTCACTCAACTATGTCGACTGGCGTGGAGCATATTGAGGCATCTGAAATGGTGAAACTGTAAATTAATGTTTTTTTCTCGGTGAGACTTAGCATTGTGGGTACTGTAGTGCAGGTCTGTAAAGCTTATAGAAAATTGATAACTATCACTCCAACATTGATATAATGGAGTTTGTCTCCATTACGTATCTATGCTACAGTATGCTTTCTAAAGTGACAGACTATCATCACTCTGCTGTGTGTGAAAGAGACACGGTGGGACGTTACACACCGTGATGTAAACAACAACCACCAACAACCAGAGCCTGTCAAAATTGTCAAAATAAACCATTTTTTATTCATTCTATGCCTGTTTTGTTTTTCCTTTCAGATGAAAGGGAATATGAAAATGCAGATCAAAGATCCTTTCCCTGGTTTGTGCTTTTGATCCTGCAGTTGCAAGACGTTGCAGGCAACATAATTAACCCGATTGGAAGCCCTGATGGAAAACAAAGGCCACTTTCCGTGGCTCCGGTCCGAGACTTCCCTAAACCGCACTGCAGCGCCCAGGGCAAACTACTGTGTGTGTTGTAGCCTTGGTCAGATATCCAGAACCATATACACTGGTGGCCATTTTACAAGTCTCTCTTCACGCATTTATCCTGCCTCTACACTGCATTACGATACTGCATATAATTCTTTCTTGAAATTGATTTTTATTAGTTCAGCCAGAATGCGGTGTAAACAACACTCACATAATAAAGGTATAGACTCATCAATAAAGGCTCCACTGCACAACGAAAGCCTTGCTTTTACCAAGTTATTCAATCTAGTATCTAGTAATCTAGTAATAATCTAGTAATCCAGTATTAATACAAATAAAAATTGAATATGAGACTAAATGATTGTTAAGATTACACATAGTCTGTCTGAATGTGTCAATTTTTAATTTAGATATCAAAAGTCTACACACATTCTCTAGCTTTTATTGCCTTTAGGCCTGAAATCGAAATGTATTAAATCAATCTTTTTCCTTTTTCCTTTGGATATAGTAACCAGCAAGACCCTACAATCCTTTTGCTTTGATAACAGCAGTAAATCTATTTGGATAATCTGCTAATTTAACAAATCTGGATTTAGGAATTTTCTCCCGTTCCCCTCCTCAGCCTCAGTCCACAGCTTTTCAATTGGATTGAGACTCTGACTGAACCATTCCTGGATACCGATCTTCCTTTTTTTCAGCCATTCCTGGGTTGACTTTGTCTGTCTGTATCAGATTGTTGTCACGTTGAAAGACACAATCCTAGTTCAGCAGATATTTCCCAAAACTATGCTGGTATATGGATCCAGTGTTCCCACCTCTTTCCTGACAAGAGCCGCTGTCCAGCCCTGTAGCATGATGCTGCCACCACCATGCTTACCAAGAGCTACTGTGCCCTTTAGGTGATGGACTGTGTTGGTATGAAGTTCTACCTTGGTTTCATCCAACCATAAGACATTTTCCCACATGGTCGTGTCTTCTTGCATGATCAAAACATCACAGGTTGTTATGTTTAGTAAGAAGTAGCTTCCGTCTTGCCACCCTACCCCATAGTCCAGAAATGTATGTAGCCAGAGTAGTAGCCAAACTGTACCATACAGACCTGTAGTTGTTTTTATGGTTGGTTTTGGCCTTCGGTAGCTTCCTCCTGGCTGGCCATCCATCTAGGAGGGACGCCCTGATATAGGCCAGGTCCTGGTGGTGCCATAATTCCTCCTCTTCTTCATAATGGTCTTAACTGTGTTCCAGGGTGTATTAAAGGTCTTTGAAATCCTTTTATATCCCTTTCCTCATCTGAACCTTTCAACAATAAGATTTCGAAGACCTTATGTTAGCTCCTTTATAGTGCACACATCCACACACTCTGCAACGAAGAAACCTTTGGGTCAAATCCTAGTTTTAAATTCTCCAATTGGAATCGGTTCACTAGATCTTAGGTGAAGCCAAATTAGCTTTGTGCACGCTTTGGAATGAAATGAAAACAAATTGGAAAGGGTGTGCATGCATACACAAGTCTTTTATTTTCAAGTGAAAGGAAAAAAAAGTCTGATGTATTGGGTTTTCATTTCAGGCCTCAAGGTAATAAAAAAAACAAAAACAAACTGTCACTATGTGTTGTATTGAAAACATATGTTTGCCACGACGGCACGCAGATGTCGAAATTGGCGTTTTAATTGCACGCTGGTGTTAATTCCCACGTTTCAAATCTCCCCCCGTCTAACCATACCGGCTTTAATCATTTGAAATAAGGTAGTCATTTCGCCATCATTTGGCCTGATTGCCTGGCAGTCTGCTGGCTCGGCCATGACTCTACATCTCTACTCTGTCCTCATCTCGCTGCACTTGCAATTTGCAGCCTTTATTGAAATGTATAGCGTGCCCCTGCCCTCAACCCGTTTCCATACAACTGCTGGAGACGATTTTATTGACTTATTGCAAAAAAAAGCTGGTGTATAACCCCCACGTCTCCAGCAGTTAAACAGAGATGATTTGTTGTGTATTATGCCTGAACTCCCATGGTGTTCTACACTGCCCCGAAAACGAGCTGCTGTTCCACTTGACAATGAACACTCGCCGCCTGAACATAAACAACAGTTTTATTGTCCTCAAGTTGGTCGAGCCTCCAATCAATGCTCAGTAAATCATTCTCAGGAGGTATGCTAACTCCGACGCGGCGCAAGCTATTTTGCGTATCCAACGCTGGTCTGGAAGCACTGGCGCGTGATATTGCGGATGGATGAAGAGGAAAGGGCCCGACGCCGTGTACTGTAAGCCGGTATCAATATGTGAGACTGGTAAATACCTTTTTGTTGCCAATAATGGCAGGCACTTTGAGAGATGAGAGGGGATCAGCAAACCCATCAGGCGGCCTTTCAATCCAACTCCAAACGTAAGCCGTCGTTAAAAGTTTGACAGATGCGCTCAAAAATGATATTTTCTGATATCTCACTATGGCTGAACCTCACCTCGGCGTCTATTTGTATTAGTTTCACTTAATGGGTTTTGTGGCCTCCAGAGACAGTGCAATCTAAATTGAGCAGCAAGCTGTAGAAACGCGAAAGTGGGACAGAAATGCAGGTGCGACGGAGGAAAACAGCCGAGTCGGCTCTGTCCTGCGGGCTAACCCGATTCATTCTGTGGTGGTAGACTTCAGTGTCCAGTCTGTATCGGTCAACTGTTTCATTACATCCTTCTCTACTCTAGGCCCCCCGCGAGACGGCTACCGGAAATATCATCTTTAACTCTAACCCTTTCCTAATGATAATCTCAATAGACTTCACGGTGTTTATGTGTGTATACTGTCGTACCGGCGCTCTGTAGTTTTGATGATAACACAGCAGATGCCGGATATCGCCTTGTGTCTGGCAGGGGGCTTGGAAGATGAAGGGGCTTGATAGAAAGCTTCCCCGTCATCCATCAATCTCATCGCGCCTCTCATAATGTTTCGCGCCGCAGCGTGACAGCTGACTGCTTTTGATGCCGGTCTTCAACTTTTTTTGATTTCGAGAGATGCGATGATATTTGCAGCAGCAGCGGCGCCGGTTACTGCTCTCTCTCTCTCTCTCTCTCTCTCTCTCTCTCTCTCACTCTCTGTTTTGGTCGTATTTCTTCAGTGCTAATTGTGTGTGTGTGTGTTTCGCTTGTTCTTTTAACCGGGGTGACGGGAGTGTTGTGGCAACTGTGAAGAAAGCGCACACAAACACGTTCATGCACGCGCACACACGCACACACATTTTTGTACTGTATAGCCCCATTAGACTTTTATCTACAAGACCTTTTTTGCAATTTTTTTTCTGGAGTGTGCACACAGGCAGGGTGTGAAAGGTGCCAGTAATTTGCATGCTGACAACGATTGCCGTGGAGATTACAGCCGGCTGATTGATGGGCATGCTGTTGCCCCAGAAACCACCTTGGAGCGACGTGATATGGCTCTCCCGTTATCAGACACTAAAGCATATTCCCGCAGTTAATCTTCCCAAATGGGCGTTTCGCCGAAGACATCCGGCATCCGCTGGGGCCTCGGACTGGTAATGAAAGACAGACGTTTTTCCAGTGACGTCTCTGAACGCAGCTTATGTCGAAGCTGCAAAAGATTACATGCACTATTGTGACTGAGAATGACAGGAGTGGCACTTTGCTGGCATGTTTCATTTTCATGCAGCGGCGTGGAGACGTCCACATAAGATCTCGGCCATATGATGGAGGAAATGTGCCCCCTTAAAAACACATTAAAGCCTATCAATAAATCAGACTCAGGTGGTGAGACTGCAGATGTAAACATGTGGCAAAGTGATTGATACATCATAAGAGGACAGACATTTGTGTTGATTTCAGGCAGACCTCGCTATCGTCTTTTATCGGTCTAGACATATTCACAGTCTTTCCGTTACAGCTCGGATTCTCCAGCCTCAAATATCCAAACCGGTCGGCATGTATATCTTAGGTTTACATCAGACAGAAAGAAAGATGGCGGTGCCGTGAAACACTGTAGGCTGCCATCCAAGGCACTTGTGAGCTAACTCATGTTATTTGTTCAGCAAGAACGCTACCAGTCTCTCTTAATGGCCGTTGGCATTACAAAGTAACCAAGTCTCACCATTTTTACGGTCTGTTGACAGTAGAGTCAGACATATGCGACATGTTTATGAAGCTTTTCACAGAATAGATGTTTATGATGTTTGTGAATCTACGAGTCTGGAGTGTTTTTTTCCCCACATTCCCTGTGTGTGTATAGAGACAGAAACCGCCGAGAAACCATAATATATGGATTTGTTGATTTTGTCACATCAACCTAAAAAGAGTCAGTAGACCTCTTTAATGCCTTATGGTGACTTATGGAGAGGCATTTCTATACAGCGTCTTGAAGCGGTAGTGCAAACATCACTACTGTAGAAGCAAAGGCTCAATGATAAATTAACTTGTTGAACTGTTGGTAAACTTGTCTGGTTTACTTCAAAGTGGTAACCTGCAATTTTTTTCAATTTTGCCTGCATCTTTGGTGCTGAGCGTTAATTTCTGTGGTGTTTTTGCACTGCACGTTGACTTTCTGTAGGTGGCGCTCTCTTCTCTGTCTGTTCAGCCACGGCGGCTATCGCTGCTCATGCTAACGACTCAGTTCTTCATCTGTTTATTCTAAACAAACCGCTGCTGCTGCTGGAAACGTGAAACCCATCACTTCCTGTGCGGCAGAGGATGTTTTTCCCAGGAAAGACCTACCTTGACACCGAGGTGTTTAGATCAGCAATTGTAGAAGCTTTCATGAACTGGCTAGAGGTCCAATCACTGTTGATGTATGATATACCAATCGGCGATAGAGAGTAGCAAAACGAGCATTCATTTATATGAGAATGACACCTATTACTTTAAAAGAAGAGGGCAAAACGGACACGTGCATGCATTCATTCTCTCTTTGTGCCCTTTTAAACCTGCTAAAGTGTGAGTTGTGAAGCCGAAGCCAGCTGCTGTGCTGTGGGAACTCATCATCCGTCCCTGAGCGGAGCAGAGCAGGTTAAAGTGATGAATCTGATCCAAGTTCCTGACAAACGCCTGCTGTTCAAGGCAACTGTTCCATTAATATTCAGATGTGCTCACCGCCTCCATCATGGGGTGGAGGGGGAGGGGGGGGGACCAAAAGTCTCCTTAAGTTGGAAAATAATTACACTAACTTTTCCCTCTCACTCTCCCAACTGCTGCTGATACAATAACATGCGCAAGGTAATATCGCGGTGTAGCCTGACCTGCCGAGGTCACTGTACATCATGTTGTATTAATTAGGAAGGTTTGCTTGATATAAAGTACAATTTGCAGAACTGCAGCTGCTGGATGGAAACTTAATAGGTTGTTTTTCAGGACATCGCTGAATGTTGTTTACCAGAAACAGGAGTTAGAGGAAAGACTAAAATTATGTTTCCTGTGCACTAACAAAACGTCATTCTGGAACGAGCAGATTTTTGCCCCACTGAAACCACCACTGAATGAACCAGACTAAACAATGATCGGTTCAAGATACTGCTGCTCTGTATGTGTGGCAGCGATATCGCTAATAGACCTCCAGCATCGAGGCCTCAAGATGAATGTACACTTCCTGTGCACCATTTTTCTGCTCCTTGAATTTATTAAGGCCGCTGCTGATCCGTCACCCTGACAAGCCGTGGCAGGGGAGGTCAGAACAAGACTTTAATCCAGATTATGGAGCTCCCCACCCGCGGCATAATGCACCCAAAATGTTTTTTGCGGAGGCACAATTTCACACTCTATATGTACAAACCAATCAAAAATAATAGGTATCAAAACATCTTTTTCCAGCATGGTGATATTTTCAAATACATCCATCTCTGGTGATTTGTGGAAGGATTTTGTCAGAATGACACGGAGGCACACTAAACTAGCTGAGATGAGAAATAGTAGAAAAGATTACTTTCCGTCCGTCTCGCTAGCTAGCTATGAATGAGCAGATAAAAACATGTAACAAATCACTGTCGGACATGGCTAAACTCACATTGCACAAGAACATGACCTATGTGTTATCCTAGTAAGACTTCATAGGTTTAGGACCTAAACCTATGAAGTCTTACTAGGCTTCACTAGGCTTTTACTCTTTACACTTTTACTCCTTTC
Source organism: Hoplostethus mediterraneus (assembly GCA_034670385.1). Lineage (NCBI taxonomy): Eukaryota > Metazoa > Chordata > Actinopteri > Trachichthyiformes > Trachichthyidae > Hoplostethus > Hoplostethus mediterraneus. Next base: position 2,004,263 of record JAXDDW010000033.1, on the reverse strand, counting down.
CCCAGAATGAAGAATCCCCCCAAAATTGTCTGGGAAAAATCTAATATTGCTCTCTTTTGAGATATTAAAAGTTTGAAATTATGTGAAAAGTTTGAATTTTCTTTTAAAATATTAGACCAACTTGGTTCTACTTTTTAGTACACTTGAGCTCACCGATATGCCGTGACCCACCTGTTAAGAACCACTACCAGAGTTAGCTTGTCCTCATTTTGAGTGTAAGGACGTTTTACCATTTTGTTGAAACGATAGAATTCAGGCAAAGAGAAATCCGATGTTGTCAGGGAAGAGGGTGTAGCAGCAGAGTAGGTTTATTAGCTTCGATTTTGGTTAGACGGGGAATCTTTCGATAATTTTATTTCTCTTTGAAATGAGTTCAAAAATCTCTTAGGTTGTCATTTGAACAGAGGAAGACAACAGTGTAGGGGGATATCATGGTATTGAGTAATTGAGTTGATAATGAAGCCATTGATTTGTCCTCAGAAGGTCCCACTTGAGTTTATTGTGCCGGATGATTGCTGTCAGAATGAAGCTTGTCCTCTGGACTCGCTCCTCGAGGGGATGCAGGCCAATCAATCCTGGATTTGGGAAACTTTTAATCACTTTTGTCTAAAAGCCTTCTCGGGTTTGCCTGAAGTCTTTTCCTGGAACACGGCCAGCCCTAGAAACACCAATACAAACATTCACACACACACACACACAAATCTGAAATGGTATTATTGATTGGAATTTTTATGTATCTACTGGTGCGTGAATAACCACTAAATCTATGTTGTTTCGTAATGAGATTAATTCAATGTATGAGATTATGAGATTATAAATACCAAGAACTAAAATAAAAATAATCTTTCCATTTATTGTTAAATATGTGTATGTTATGATATGGAGAATTAGCAAACAAGGTGAGAATTAATTTTCCTTTCCCGACTTTAAACCAGCCGTGCAGTTCTACCGGCCTTCTGTCGCCGTTTCTAGTATTCTCCTCATGCAGCAGCCATCCACACTCCAGCAGCTTTCCTCTTCCCAGCAGAGCTCCCATGCAGCTCCAGTAGCCGTGGCTGCTGTCCGCTCCGTGACAGTCATCTGCCCTTTTTTTTCCTGAGCGTTGCTGGGTAGTAGCGGTTTACCCATCCCCGGCCGGCCATTTTCACTCCCACTCTTAACATCAGGCAGCTGCTGTCTGTTTTTGTGTGGCCGACATGATCGCTACAGATGTCCTTGGCTGCCACACACATGCACATGATGAATTCTAACTTGGCCTGCTGTGGCTAGCGTGGGAATAAACAACACGGGGAGAGAGGAATTCAATATTGCATCTGTGCTACGGGCCAGGTTATGGGGTCAAGAGGAGTTCACGTGGCAAATTTGATGCGACCCCTTGAATAGATGCATCGCTATCAGCAAAAGCAGCAAACTGTTATCCCACAAGGATGCATTTACAAGACGCCATGCTTTGAAAAGCGTGTGTCATGAAATACGGTTATCCCATAAGGATGCTTTAGACAGTAATGCTCTAAAATGACCCCCACAGGGTGTTTCTGAAGAGGACCATTAAAAAAAAAACGCCTGTTTACAGTAAAGCAATAGCCAGCTGCCTATCTTTGCATCCGCTCCCTTTTCCTCTGTCAGCAGTCCAGCTGGAGTCCAGGGAGCCTGACGCCCCCATTAGGTTGTTTTGACAGCCTCATCCACAGTAATTAATACAGGGCAGTTTAAAATGAGATTTATGTGAGACATGCTGTTTGCAGGGCCCAGCAGGGGGAACTTACTGTCAGTTCACCGCTGTGAGTTTGGGACATTCAATTGCCTGCAGGCTGCATCACCAACCTACATTTTTATATGGAGTAAATGTTGAGGGTCCACATTCAGCAGATAGCCCTTCAGAGTGAAGTCGATGCATAAGGTGTGATAGATAACTGAGTCAAATTCCACTGAGCTTCAATCTTTTTGGCGTCTGATAGTATAGACAGGTACAGTGAGCTCCTGAGAGCTTGGCTGCCACTGTTGGTAGATAGTTAGTCTCGGGCGGATGCTGATAACTTTATTTCTCAGAGGGAAAAAAAGTCCCGTGTTGCAGGTATTTGGTCGTAATCCCGAGTACAGCAGTACTTCTGAAAAAGTTTTTTGAGAGAGTTTGGCTGCGGATAAGGGTGACTTGAGTTTCTAAAGGGAGAGAAAACTGGCAAAGTGACAGACATTATAAAGTTGGATGATCACCACAGATCTTGGCAGGCGCTGGATGCAGGATTCTCCCTCAATCGTGAAATGACTTTATACCAATCAAGGATACAGGTTTTATGGAAATATGTATTTGCAAAACAAGAAAAAGTTCATTCTTCATTCGATAGTCCAATTAAATGTGCTTATGGGTGTGCAGACCTCAGGTTGGTCATAACAAGAATGCGAGTCCATACGATGGCATTTCCCATTATCTCATTGTACTGCTCATTCCGTGCAGATTGGGTTTTCCAGCTGATCGGTGAGAACTAGCGGCGGTGGCCTGTGTTGGGAGTGGGTTTTTCCTCAGCCATCATTAGTTTACGTGCTGCCCATCGCAAGTGAAATGTTTCCCTTTATTCTGGCCGCGGCAGCACGGACAACACGCACCGACTGTCAATTGCCGAGTGAGGAAGAGGGAAAGGGAGCGGAAATATCTGGTCCGCTCACATTAAACGAGGGGAGCGTCTTTTACGTGATCTTCCTAGCGGGGTGGGGGGCGAGCGACGTTTATGTGGTGATCTGGAGTGGCTGGGAAATTAATGGGAGGGGGGGCGGACTTATTTCCTCTCAGTGCTTTATTTTTTATATATTGCATAAGAGGAAAAGGGGAAACTCGGCGGGTATTATTTTTCAACGGGATATTGACGAGAGCCCACGTTTTCTTTTTTGATCCATGCGTTAGGTTGTAAGCCCACCCACTTAATGAACTGGCTCGCTACCTAAGGGTCTGGCAGGGAACCGCTGGGAACAGAGCTGGCTGTCAGGAGCGGTCCAAAAAAAAAAAAAAAGTCTACACATTGAATGTTTTGAAAGAAGAAATCCAAGCCGCGGAGAGAGAGAGAAACAACAACAACAAAAATGAAGGAAAAGAATCTGATTGAGACTGCAAAAATGCAGGGCAACGTAATGGTAAGAGAGGCTTTGCTTTGATGATCTTTTTCCATGACATTATGACGCTGGGGAAAAAAATGATTTCAAATAATGTCCCGTCTTTTGGAAGTAAAAGCTCACGCATGATCCACATGCGCTTTGACGCACGTTTGAACATGTGCACTACGGCTTTGGAAAATGCATATGTTACTCGCTGTGTTACGGGGTTTACCTTGTGGCTTTTTGCATCCGTAGTAGCCTCGTGAGGAAATAGCACAGCATGGCTTTTTTTCTTGATAGTTCACGCCCTTTTGATTTCATGTGCCATTCCCTCTTCTCCCCCGTGTTTGCGAGCAGAGCGGATGTAATGATATCGCCGAGTTATGGATCATAGTAAGAGTTGGAAAGTTTTGTCCTGTCTTTTTTTTATTTTATGGGTCTAATCATGATGACTGCTGGCTTTTGTCTTTGTCTCCCATGCCTCATGAAGCCTTTGAAGGCAGCGGTAACCTTTTGCCCAAGCAGGGACCCATTAATATTTTACTACACCTAAAGCTGTGAATTGCCGGGTATATTTCCCTGTCTCTCTCTGTGTGAGGACCTGCGGGTAGCTGTTTGTATGTATGTATGTATGTATGTATGTGTAGATGTCCTGTGGGACTACAGCCACTGCTTCTTCTTCTTTCAATCAGGACAAATATCCTGATACCTCAAAAAAAAAAAAACGTGGCTTAAGGAAGATCATGGCTTGACTGAACCCCTGTGATGTGCGTTAACCCCTTATTCTACTGCATGCAAGTAGATGTTCGCATCTTGAATTATGAAACCGATATCCAGATCAGATCAACTTTGTTCTTGTGTAATTTGGTTCGATAATGCATTTTTTATTTGCCCCCATGATGGCTTTATTTATAGCTGAATAAGCTGTGCTCTACAAACACTCAAGGCCATCTTTGGAAGATATGGGGCACAGCTGTGCGGAGTCAGGTTTTTGTAAATGGTTCCATCACTGAGGACAGTCCTTACTCCCCATGTCCTTATTTTCATCTCGAGATGCGCGCTGTATTTATCTCATTTATCCACCGTGTAATGAAAAGGAAATATGTGTGCCTTTCATGATGAGGATTTTGGTCTGTTTCCACGTTGGAATCGGAGTGAAGGGGAAGTGAATATTTGCACAACTTTTCATTTTAACAAGCAAGTTCAGTAGATAGCTGAACGCGTGGAACTTTATAGGTATTAGGTGTTCAGTTATGGTTTATTTATCCCATTTCCCATTTTTCCCAGGCAGGCTGAACTGCTCCGTGGTAGCCATCAAAAATGACACCCCAGCCTGCATCTATGTATCTATCTACTAGTACTGTACAGCCATTGTAACTCATCCTTCCTCGGATTTGTGTATAAAGCTGAGCAGAGCAGCATTACAAGACAAAACATTTTCATCCTGCGACTTTCCAGACTGTTTTTTTTCACCTTCCGAGGGCTTGAAAGGAGACAAAACTAGGGTTTTCATAGCACGTCCTCTCAGAAGTGGAGCAACCGTGCAGCAGAAATACAAATGAAAAGGACTTCTACAATCGCTGCATCGATGAGAGGAGTCCAATGCCAGACTCTTTTTGACATCTGTTGGTCCATTTGTGTTTCCCCAGTCAGATCCACAACCTGTCAGTTCAGTTTACTGACTAAATACTCCAGCAAGACATGTCAGGAGTATTTAGTCAGGAGCCCGAACAGACTACCTTGTTCTCTCAGCGCTTCTGATACCTTGGATAGCAAGGGAAGATGAAAGCAACACACACACATTCACACATTTTTATTTTGTGCATTTAGATGCAGTTGTTTTCATTGATTTATTGATGTGTTCTTTTGTGTGTGTGTATTCGATTTATTGATTGATTTATTGATTTATTGATTCGGCCATCTGCAAACTTATTAGACCTCTAGGCTATGGTGGTGGTGTTGGTGTCAACTTGGAAATGTTAATGATAGGAAAACAGAAAATGTACTTTAGCTTCAACGTGACAGCTTTATTGCACAAGGTGAATTGCTTCCTGCGCCATAAGCTTATACTCTGGGGACAGGGACTAGTGATGCCTCAGTGGGAAGCCCTATATATTCATCTAGCCAAGAACAGGGAGGAATCCGCACAGCGTGATCACTAACCATCTTATATGCATGTTGGACATTGTTGACGCTCATTGGGGATTCTGCCTGCAAATGAAACAGGTAACACTTAAAACAAGCCCCCAAGCTGTTCTGTCTGGATAAGAAATTGCAGCTAAGGCTGCACTCGGAAGCCAATGGGATAATGACAACAACAGTGTTGCCATCGGATGTATATTGTCTTGTCCCCCCACTGGCAGTGCGGTGCGGGAAGCCCATTATGCTTTATGTTTGCAAATGAATGAGTGTCTGGGTGCCTTTGGCAGAAGTGCAAGACCATTTTGAACCAGCTCTGATGGTCGTCCTCCAGCTCTTTTACTCTGTTTGTTTCTGATTGCTCTCCGCCACGGCAGACAGGCCTTCAAGGGCACAGTCGGCGGTGTTGTTGAACGACTAATGATTTGTTGCTTTGGGCTGAAATGAAAAATACCTTTTTGGACTCAGCGAATTATCTCTGTAAAAGAGACAAGACATTCAAAGGGGCTAAGCACGAAGGACTCCTTTCCCCTGGTCATGGGTTTTTCAGACCTTTTGAGTTGTCAGTTGGAACAAACAGTGGTGCTCCTCCAATGATTGCTTTCATTTTGTCAGTAGTATGAATTCAAATGATGTGTGCTTGTACCTGCTTTAAACTTTTAACTGCAGGAAGTGTTATGAAGTTGCGATTTTTGGCGGGCGGTTAATAATTTACGGTAAATCACCATTTGATCATTCTTGGTCAGTTACATCATCCTCTCATCACCACTGGTCAACTCACTCACAATGGGATTCCTCCTGCACTCTGCGTTGCTTTTGTAGCGTAACGTTGTTGTCATGTGAAAACCTTGTAACTCCAAACACACTTGGTGTGTTTTACATTCAAATGAATGATTACATGATCACGTCAGACTCGGACTTATGAAACCCTTTCAAAACAAAAGCGCATGGTCATCAAGTTTAAAACAAGTTTGTTTTTTCTGAGTTTCTGAAAAGTTGACATAAGCTCGTTTTGCAAACTGTCACCTTTTCTTGTGGATCTGCCTCATTTGCTGCTCATAATACGTTCCCTGGAGCACAGACTGAAAGCAGATGTAGCCCTGTTTGTATACAGGAGAATGCCTCTGTTTTGCACCTCAAACAGCTGGTTGGCTTATTACACTTGCTTGTGCCCCTTTGGGCTGATGACTACATTTTGATGGAGGACCGCTCTGCATGATTAGGTGCTCCACCACACCGTTAATGCTTTTGCGATACAACCTTCAGGGCTGTTGGCCACCTTGTAGGAGTTGTGTCGGCTGCCCCGAGGCCCACTTCGCTTGCTTTTATGACGAGCCTTTTCGTCCACCTCCACATGCATGTAGCTTTTATTGATTGCCGTGCAATGCCTACTGCACCCTGCGCCGTGATTTTCCAGTCATCTGGCATCTGTGCACCGGTTACCCACAGTCATGTAGTGAGTGAGTCAGCATTACCATTATAGTTCTGTATGTGTTCTTGATTCATCCTGACCCTTTCAAACATATCAAACAAGTAGTGTGACATAAATAGCGCTCTGATGGAAAGACAACTGTTTTCTATTTTTTTTTATAATGGATAGGCAAAAGTGATTCATCCGGCAATAAGACTAGACAATAACACAGGAGTACAAAGGCAGCACTAATAATCGTTGGTGAGGCGATATTCTTCAGAACAAGCCCTTCCTCGTGTTTGTGGATGCTTACGGGATATTTGTGTGTTTGATTGGGGTCAGCATGTTGCAGGAATGGGGAAACGTGTGGGGCTGGGAATGAGGGCTATGATTTATAGTAACCTTTATGTGGGCCACAGTTTTTCAACAGTGCCAGTGCGCAACAGCAGCATTTCATTAAGCATACTGGAATCCATCATACTGAGTGTTTCCCTTTTGGCTACGTGATGCCTTACAGAAACATTCTGTCGAGTGTTTTTCCAGCGAGGCTGCCAGATGGCGAGGGCAAATCAGCTGTTTCAACATACAAGCTGAGATCTCATGACAAGGGTAGTTAGTTGATTTTTTATTTATTTATTTTTTCATTTTATGAGAGACCCCTCTCATCTCCTGGGTTTTCCAGTTTTTACACAGCAGTTACACAGTTTGTTCATCTCTTTGCGAGCTGGACTGCGTGCAGGGAGGATTAGGCTAATGCAATTAAAGGTGCAATAAGTAAAATACGGAAATATTTCCTGCCCCATTGCGCAAAATGACCATAATTGATCATCAGTACCAGTGAGTCAACGATTACCTCCGGAGGTGCTGAGAAGTCTGCCTTTCATGTCTCACTTAGCAGCCTGAACTCTGTTTTTCCATCCACAATGTACCTTTTATTATTTATGTCAATTAAGCTCAGCCAGAGACCTGTTGAGGTTGATGAAAGACACATACAAGCTGTTTACTTAATGGCCCCTTTAAAGATCATTCATGGCTGGTTACATAATTCAAACAGCATCTTTGACGTGATGCGTCTCCCTTGCATCTTTGTGCTTTTGTCTAATCCTTCTGATAGATTTTCTCAGGTGTTTGATCCGTCTCTTGTGTGGATATGTATTCATTTAATTGTTAGATATTGTTTTTGTTGAGTTTTTGGTCAATTCATTCTTCATTTAAAGGCAGTGAGTTTCTCTGCTATTGAGGCGCGATGGGTCACCCTGCCCTAAAATAGTGTTATTGGTCTGGGTTTCAGAGGATCATTTTAGCATCACATAATGGTGTAAATATTGTTTCAGAGGTTTTTTCCACCCTGACAAAAATACAAATATCGGCTATTGGCAGCTTCAATACCAAAATATCGCCCCCTGCCTTCCAAAACCCCACATTTCCAACCCTGATATGTTTTTATTGTCAATCCATTTATTTCACCAACTCTGAGTAACCAACGATGACGTGAATTTCTCCAACTTGTTGCAGCAGCGGCCCACTGTGAGCTCTGCCTCGTTTTTTTCTGCCACATGAATGGGGGGGGAAGAAAAAAAAAATGTTGTCCCGCATTTCCTCTCCTCGCTCGTGTAGCGTCTCCCGTCTCTGTCTGTTGCGCCCTCTTCCCCAGTCCCAGCAATCAATCACTACTTAGCCAGACTACAACATGCTGGGTGCTCCAGTGAAATAATGAGTGTACGGTAGCTGAATATTTCATACACCCCACCCCATCCATCTCGAGATCGAGGGACCCGTTAGTAGTTCAGGTTCGGTTGCTATGATATTTGTCTTTTTATGAAAACATGCACTAATTGAGCTTGCCCGCCTCACCGTGTTGATTTCCCTCTTCTCTTGTTTTGCTGCTGTTTTTAGCTATTCATCGCTGTGAAGCTGGGGATAGAGTTGGAACACATCGTCAAAATGTCCTGACCGCTGGAGTGATATTGTGCCTTGGCTCCGTTTTTCTCAACAGGAGATGTTCTACTACTCAAAGCTCACAGCGGTCTCTGGAGGAGCTGAGCCTCTCATAATAAATGGACAGCATTGTCATGAGAGGCTAGTTTGGCAAACTGGTGTGTGTGTGTGTGTGTGTGTGTGGAGGGGAAGGGGGGGTGTAATGTGGGCAGAGACTGATGCTAGGTCTGTGTACATGTGTGAGTATAAAGCCAGTGAACGCTAACCCGCAGCCAGCTCTGTTTTTCTGGCTCTACTGTAATCAGCCTGAGAGAGAGAGAGAGAGAGAGAGAGAGAGAGGTGATTGTCTTATGAAGCTCCCCTTTCCTCTCCCATGTAGCGAAGACGTTTTGTGCCCCGGCATTAACTGTGATTTCCTTCAGTAACAACTCGTTAAGAGGACTCTGACATGATAAGCCGGCTTCCACCACTCGTGGCGTTGAGTGTAATTTGTGTTTCGTCGCCAGGCTGCACGCACAGAACGAGCAAAAGCAGGGGGACTTAATTTGTCTGGAGTCACTGTAGCGCTTAGCATCTTGAGCGCTATATCTGGTTGGCAGAGGAAGGGGAAGGGGATATAGTCAGGCTGTGTGTCCCGGTGCAGTAATGGTCTGGGACACGAGGCGAGCGTGAGCAGAACCGAGGGAGACAGAGAGAGACAGAGAGAGATGGATGCGGAGGGAGTAGGGCAGACAGACAGACAGAGAGACAGATGGAGGGAGAGAGAAAGGTTGTAATGCCAAGTTTTTTTTTTGACTTTCAAATTGGACCTGTCCGGCATCATGAGGGAGTTTTGGAGCTCTATTAAAAAACTAAGCTGACTAAAGCAATTCTGCCAAAATCCGAGGGCCAAGATTAGCTGCACTCTGTCAGACTCGTGAAACAAACATCTTTCTGACTCAGAGACTGTCACCACCAGAACCTACAACAGCAAAAAAGAAAAAAAGAGGCAGCAGAAACCAGCAAGCTTACAATATTTTCTGCAAAACGTAAGGGAGATGAGAAAACACCCTGTCATGCATTTGCACATGGTAATCTTCGGGCTGGCAAGCTGCGGTGCCTTTGGGATATCCATCTTGGTTCGGAATTGGCACAGTCAATTAGTCGATTAACCTTCAGCTGACATTCAGATTATACTGTTTCCTGTTCCTGTCCTTGCTCAAGCGAATCCATCTCATTTTTACATTAGCGGATGAGTTCTTGATATGAAATTTAGTGTCTTATTGTGAAACAGGCCTCTTAAACAGCAAAACACTTAAATCAAATTCACACTACATATCTTTTATCTCTTATATTTCTTGTAAAAAGTAATATCATGAATCTGTCACGGTGCCAGAGCACTTTATTTTTTAACATTTGTTTGGCATTTAAGCTCATGAGAAGTAGCCGGTTTGACACACTTGCAGGGGTGGAAAATCCAGATTCAGAAAGTAAAAGGTGTTTTATTTTGATATTCTTTATTGGTTCCATTTTACAGCATGGGGAGGGACTAATAATTAACCTGGTTAAGAGCACAGGTGGAGAAAAATCCTGACGGGACTTTTACTTTGTGAACCTGGAGTTTGCCACCTCTGCTTACAGCAAGTCTGATGACATGACTTGTTGAAAATATGATCTGAACAAATCACACCTCCGTAAAATGCTTATCAAAAGTGCAATGAAAAAAAGATCCCCAAACTTTGCTCACCAGTGTAAATCATGTTTGCTGTACTATGCTGGGGTAGGAGTGCCTGTGCAAAAAGGGTGCACACACATACACACACACTCTTGCCATCAGACAACCTATGATTAATCTGTGCCATTTGGTTCCTGGCAGAGGAAGTTGGGGAAACTGCCGGCTAGAATTCTGGGTAATGATGTACAACTCACTCTAACAAGATTCTCCGCTTGTTTCCCCCCAGTCTCCATGCAACCGGGGGGCGGGGGGGGGCGGGGGGGTTTGTGCATGGCATGTGCATTTGTGCATCCAGGGAATTCAATTTGCTTTTCTGGCGGGTTCTCAGAGTCTTGTCCGTCTTGTAAGTGAAGCAAGCAACCCCCTGTACACCGCACACGCTATCAGACAGACACCCGACCTCTTTGTGTGTTCTTGGAGAAGTGCCCCCCTTTTTGCGGCATTATACTCTGTCATGTGGCAGAAGTGCCATAGGCTGTTCCCAGTTAGAGTGGCTGTTTAATGAGATCATTAAAGCTAGCCAGACAGAAAATGAAATAGCACCTGTTGCAGAGGGAATGCTGTGTATTCCCCAAACATGAGAACAATATTACCTCGCGGTGTATGGCGAGGGATGCTCTGCACTTCTAAATTAACTTTTATGTGTATCTGAGTCTCGTGTAGCTAATATATTATTAATTGTGGGACGGATGTGCTCGGGATTCGTTTGAATTAATTTGAGGCCTCTCGGATGCCCTGCAGACTCAATGCCATTTTCTCTACAGATTGGAACCAACATTTTAGGGCGCATTCACAACCATCAAGTTTTGTAGGGTTTTTTTTGTACTCTTTTAGTTGTTTGTTTAGCCAGACGAGAACTGCACCGAGACGCCTGAAAATGCAGCAATTGAACCAACTACAGGAAAAGACCCCAAAAAATGCCCAGTTTTATGACCTCTGATCCACTGAGCCTGCAGTTGCTCATTCTTAGAAAACCTAGTTTAACAAAATGAACCGAGGGCAAACTGCAGGAAATGCCTCCTCAGTAAATAGGCCGAGGACCATTTGTTTTCAGGACTTGTTTTGACCCTTTAGCCCTCTGTGCTCCCGCTGCCAGAATCTCTACTCTCAGAGGGATGACCGGCTTCCAAAACTGTCTAATAAACAAGTTACTTGTGAGTCCGTGTGTGACCTGGTTCACTTGTAATCGGGTGCTGTTGATCTAATGAACCACATACAAAAATGCAACGAAGCACACTTTTCTGCTCTGCTTTGGTCTGAAGAAAACAAACCGTGGGTGTGATTGCATCCTGAAATTCTTTTGAAACTCTGTGGACCAAAGTTTAAATTGGATGTTTGTGTGTGCAAGGTGCATAACCTCCACTAGCAGTAGAAGACAGGAAGTAGTACAGGACAGGACAGCTCCTAGTTATGAGTGTCTTTAACCAAATGTAGGTGAAGCAGGGCGTTGCAGAAGAAAAAGGAATGTCCATAAATCTTCCCCTGGGTAAATGAAGGTTGAAAATGATGACATATCAGGATGAGATTAACTTCCCCAGGTGGGATGACAGGTACATATTTGTCTGTCCATGGGGGACGTAGAACTCATTTCAGTGTAGAACGACCAAAACAAAGTCTTCGCTGTATCCGTTGCGGAGAGACACAGGAAATCAAGGTGAGTCTTACTGTTGCTAATTTCATTACTGTGGGAGTAACTTCAGCTGTGACGTGCAAAAAATCCATTTCACACTTGTCACTTAAGTGGAAGTGGGAAAAGGTACTTCTGTGAATTTACTTTCCCCGTATGGCTCTTAAACGGTGCAGTGGCTGAGGAACGCTGCAGAACCGACCGTGCTGGGATGGAGAAGATTAAAACCAGGTGAAGATGATGGAGGGTCGATGGCTGCTATTTGCTTTCCGCCTTGTCTAACTGCTTCGATGAGAATGTGGAGTTTTTCAATATAGTCCAGCTAAAAAAAAAAAGTCCACAGCGCTTTCATATCTAAAGCTCATATATTAACTTACTACAGTATAAACCGTGACTTACATGCAAGCAGACAGGTGTTACAAGTAGCTACCCCACGATGCAGAAAGTCAATGTTCTTTTAAAGGAAAAATCCACCCTCAGATACTCTCAGCCTGTTATATATCATCAGTCTGTGGTCTTCGGTGCATTCCAGGACTTATTTTGTGATGAATTGTTGTAATTTAGATTTTGGTGTACTTTCTCCACAACCCGCCTTGTCTTCTTCTGCTTCTTCTTCTGTTTACCTACGCTTCCCAGAATGCCTCTCCGCAATCTCCAGAGAAGGGGTTGTTTGTGCTAAATATGTGGAGTCGGAGCAATCTTCAAATTGTTCAAATTACCAAAAAAAAGCCATCAAAGAGTTTGTATTTCACATGCTGCCGTTGACAGATCTTCATAATGGTCTGTTGTGGGCTGCTGACATTGGTGCCTCTTCCTCCTCTACCAGGGATTTCTCCCTGTATGGTTGTCAGTGCAAAATGGTGGGTCTAGAAAGCAGCACTTGCTTATGTTTTACAGCTGATGTTTTAGAGAACTGGAGCTTTTTCTGCTTCAAACATCCAAACACAACATGAAAATGGGCCCATGCATGCAAGGTACATCACCAATAGCTGTTTTCAAGTGTTTCAGGCTGGATTTTCCTTCCTAATAAACGACAGTATACAACGGCTGATACTTGGTTCACAATATCATCTTTGCATTGCAGGAATACACGGCATAATCATCGGCATAACTATTCACTATTGAGCTAGAGAAGCAGATTTCTTTGACCAGAAGGTCACTGGTTTGGGTCCCGGACACAACTGGGGAAAACCTGGGGTGGGGTAGTGAATGAGAAACACTTTACCCTCCCTCAACAACTACCGTCAAGAGTCCCTTAACCCCCAACTGCTCATGGGAAGCTGCTCGTTCGCTAACGGCATAGGACTGAGGCTGCACCGGGCCGCTACCAGGTGTGAATGTGTGTAATTGTGTTAGTGTGAAGTATAGTGTTGTTGAAATAGAGCATCCGCGCTCAATCAATCTTACTTGGATGGGTTAAAAAAAATAGGGGAAGCAAAGTGAATTTGGCAGCGGCAGAGCTGGTGGTTCAGGGAGGCACCTCCATCATATCACAGGTGGACGACGCCGACCGATATCTGATATTAAATAAAAGGGGCCGTATCAACCGGAGATATATATACCCTTGTATGCACACAGTATGTTACCGTGGAAACAGATCTCCAGCACTTCAAGCACTTCTTTGATCTAAGAGATGTCAATCAAAATGTTATTACCGCGAGTACAGGTTGAGTAAGCTTCCCCTTCACCGATTTGTTTACTGGAACATTTAAGAAAGAACATTTTGGTGTGTTTTTTTAAGGGCAAAATCTCTCGTGCGCGTTATTGAAGTGAGTATTTGGACAACCTTATGTTGAGGAACATCACCTGACGGAAGCCTGTAGCTGATGTGTGTATACATTTACAGGATGAATTTTAGTCCTGCAATGGTGAGTTCACAACAAATAGAAAAGGTGTAATTCATCTTTTTAAACAGACTAAATGATTCAAACGTTGTATAGATGCATGCGATATTTAACTTAGCGGGATCCTGACACCCGGGTGGGAAGCTGGGAAATATTCTCGGTGGGAAATCGCGGGGAGCCCAACTCCCGATATTAATCATGAGCTAACCCCGCCACCCCTTACTTGTGTTAAGCGTTACATTCGTGCTCGGCTACCAGTGGTTAACTGTACATTCTACACCGATCCACTGTGCACCCCTCCATAGAGAAGGTGCTGCAGGGCTGTGTCCCTCACAGAGAGCCCAGTCAGGCTGACTTAATGGATTACAGCAGCATCCCAGGCTCGACTGCCAGTCCCCGCCGTTTGGGCAGATGCTCACTGGCAGGTATCCACACCAATGGTAGGCTCAGGCGCACACGGGCGCAGGCTTGTTGTATACACACATGCACACACACACACACACACACACACACACACAGATTTATTAATAAGGGCCCCACAGAACAGGAAGCATGTTTCGCTGTCCGCATTGTCACCGGGCTCCTTGATTGCATTTGTTCTGCGGGGAGGATCTCTGTGATTTCTGTTTGTGTCAGTGTCCTTCTCGTGTCAGTGATAATGAACTAAGGCCGGCCTCAGAAATGCTCATCCTCTGTATGTATTGATCGTAAGGGAAATACCTGGAGTCTGACATGGCCAATTTGTCACGAAACGGCAGAAGCTCACAGCCAATGCCGCCGTACAGGTCCCATTCATCACGCCGTATTGACTCGCTCCCGGGTTCTTCCTGGCCATCCATTATAATCGCAGGTAAAGGCATCAGCGCTGTGCTCAACCGACTCCTATGTGTTTATCATAGCGGCCCGTGGAAGTCGTTTGATTCGTGCTTTTTTTTAGCTATTGACTGATCTGCGTTATATAGAGCCGGTCGGTCCCGTAGCTTAGAGGCGTAGTTCTCTACAACAGCAGTGGTGCGGGAGTGCTAGGGAGCCTGCGTCTGCACTAGCGGCTCGCTGCATGCATGGGGGTTGCAGACACCACACACACACATGCACACACTCACACCACTTGCCATTTTTTTTCTCTCATTATCCCCGTCTTCACTTCTGTATCTCTTTTTCTCTCGCGCGCACACAGGCAAAACCCATAACCTCCACCTGCCTGTTTTCCTCTTTTCCACTTAAACATTCACATCCTCAGACGCTTCCTCTTAAATAACATCTTCCTCGTATCAACACCTCTCCAAACTCGTGACATTTCGTTTTTTGGTTTTTTTTCCCCCCTGGCGAACGAGAGAGAAGAGAGAGCTAGATTGATAGATTTTGGCCCGTAATGAGAAGAAGGGGGCCCTGGCTTGTAAGGCTTGTCAGGTGAGAGCGTATGGGCCTCGCCCCCCAACCCCCCCAACCAACCCTCCCCTCCCCCGGAGCCTCGGAAAGGTCAACGAGCCTCTTAATCAAACATCAGGCGAGCCAGCCCTCTCTGTCAGCTGGATGTTGCCGCTCGCTTCCCTCCCGCTGAGTTTAAAGTTCACTCCCATCTGCTCCCTGAAACGTTACCCCACGCGCCACAAAATGGCTACCGTCACCGCCCTCGTAAAGCTGTCGTGAGGCTGATTTGATAGCCGTTTGGATGGCGTGGGCCCTGATGATGAGCAGGCTTTACGGTCCTCCGACACGCCCCCCCCCCCCTCAGCTACATTACACAAATCGGTCATGTATTCGCACTCAAGGAGGAGCTTTTATTCTTTTTATTGACTTTCATAAGGTGTGCTCGGACATTAAAGAGGATATTTTTAATACTTTGAAAGCAAGCAATGAGACTTGAGGCTCATCCGGATGTTCTGAAACAGTGAGAGGAAATTTCTCCGTGAGGACAAATAGAAAGAATGTTTTTGTCTCTTTTTTTTTTTTTTTTCAGCCAGACATCAAAACACGTTAGATTAGAGAAAATGTCACACTTTTCAATGTGTTTCTAAGAGCTAGACTCTTAAAAAAATGTCTCAAGCATCACTTGTGACGGTGTGATGTGGTGTCTCTCGCCGGATGGCTGCAGCCTCAGAATTGCCTTTTTTGGAAATCAAAAATACCTCAACTGTCTCGACTCGATTCATCTCTCGTTCATCTTCTCATATGTTCTTTGCTGTTGACGTTTTGAAAAAGGAGTCCGGTCCAGTTTCCTTCCTAGATGGTGTGTGTTCAGTAATAAGACTGCGCTGCTCCTCTCCCTGGCCTGGCCGGGAGGAGTGATACATTACTATCAGGGCTAATCAAGTTTAGTGTGGCTCATTGGTCCTCTGTGGGCTGCAGCACACTGAAGCACCACTATTTTCCAAAGGCAAATTGGTCGTGGGGATGATGTCCTCCTAATGATTGTTTCTAATGTAAAGCTAATGTACTGGTGATCAAAGCCTGCCTCTGGAATTTAAATGGTGTGTGTGTGTGCGTGTGTGTGTGAGACAGAGAGAGAGAGAAAGATAATTGCTTTTCGGAAAGTTTGCAGGGAAAGTAATTAGGAGGAAAAGTAAAAAAAATGTGAAGATGTGTGGGGGTATTAGCTGTGTTTACAATGAACGCAGTGGAATAAAAGTCTCCTCAGTCGCCAACGCTGCTCAGCTAACTGACCAAAATGAATCACTTGATAGGACGATAACGTGAACCTACTGATTACTACTCCAGTGTTATCTGTGAGTGCTGGGAGATTCATTGACAACCTTTTGTGTGTGTGTGTGTGTGTGGGTGAGAGAGAGAGAGAGAGAGAGGGAGTGGGAGTGGGAGTGAATGTCACTCTCCTCCCCACTGTGAATCTAAGTGACCAGTGCCAGGGACAGCAGCCATACTTCTCAGCCGGGACTCTGGCCAGTGCAGCGATATGATTTAATGCCAAGTCTCGCCTCCCCCTCCCCCCTCTCTCTATTTCTCTCTCTCTCTCTCTCTCTTTCTAGTCCTCTGCCACATCCTCCTCTCTCTACTACGCCCCACAGCCAATTCCCTCTTTGTAATTAGCTGCCTCTACTCCTCCTTCCTCCCTCGTTCTCAGCCCTCTGTTGCCGCTCCAGGGCCGCCGCTCGGCGCCGTGATCCGGATGTAACTCTGCAAGTGTAGGGCAGCGCAATTAATCAAGCATAATCATGTATCGCGATTTTTAGTTTCCGCAATTAAAAAAACGAGCACGTGAAAAATTCCACCCTCGGATATTGTCACATTGTTAAATCTCACCCTGCCTCATCTACTTCGACTCGCGTTGGTGATTCCCTGCACTTCGCAGTGACTTTTAACAGCTCCCACACAAAGGGGCGTGAACTTGCACTCAGCATGTGTTGGTGGAGTGAGCAATAGCGCTAGTAACGGCCAGAGAGTCTTTTTACAGTCGGGGGAAATAAGTGAGGCTCAAAAGGCACCATGTCTTGTAGCTGCATTGCATTGTGGTCTATTGAAGTATTGAAGTGTCTGCAGTATTGAACCACTTAATTTAATTTGTACGATGATGTTTAGATATACAGTGCAAAAAAGGGCATTCAAATAAATTAGTTGGTCAAATCATGGAGGCTGAAAGGTTGCCAGTACAAATCCCCAGACTGGCTGTGGAGATCTGGATGGAAAAAGTGAATACCCCCCCCACAACCCCTACACTCAAGGTTCACGGTGCCCTTGAGGAAGGCGCTTAATCCCAACTACTGCAGTGGACTGGTTTGCAGCTCCATGCAGGGTGATTCTGAGACAGAGGCTGCGTGCCCATTTGACTTTCGCTAGATAAATAACATTTAAAAAACCATCAGTTCTCATAATCATGATCAAAATATCTTGCAAAATATAATTTTGGCCATAATCCTGCAGCCCTGCTCCGGATGCCAGGCCCTGGCACAACTAGCAAGCTAACTTGCACCCTTATGTGCACTCACTATAAATAGGAAGTGGTAACACAGATAGTTAGCGCTATCTAGTATACATCCTCAAGGCAATGCTTTAGCTTGAGGCTCGCTGGACATACGTGCTTTACCATTGTTTTATCAGTTGTTCTGACTCTTTGGATGGAAGCCACGTATCGTCAGGTTTCAAAAGACGGCGCGCGGAGTGTTGTTCACCTCTGTCGGCTGGTGTTATCCCAGGATACCAATCCATTTTGCTGTAATTATTGGAAAAGCAACTTTCTGCAACACAGCAACTTTTCTGAAAATTGATGATATTGACATTGGCATTTCAGGGGACGTACCAAAGGAAAAGAGGAAAAAAAAAGTCTCAGAAGGCAATTTAACCCACTGAAAACAAACTACACCAAAACTTTTTTTTGTATTATAAACTTGGAAATTTTTGTCATGAGGGTAAATAACTCTGTAGGTAACAGAGCTGCTTGTCAAAATATTGTTTTTGTTTGATTTTTCACAATTAAAATAACACATGCTGTAAACCTTGTGTTTTCACTTTTGAAAAAGATGAATCACCTCATGAAGTGGAAATGACTTTTTTGTTTTCAAAATAATAGCTTTCAATTACCAGCTAGTCAAAAGTAGGTCCACCGATGCAACCAAAACCTCAAATTACGGAAAATATGGACCTTATACAAGCAAAACATGGAAAATGTGAATTGACACCTACAGCTACAATCTCTTTTTCTATGCAGGAGAGTAATTGGCCTTCAATTCAGACTGAAACATAATAGCAGAATTAGCTGTATTTCCCATGCAGATTCTGCTGTAACTAAGGCTCTCATTGAAATTCACAGCCTAGGAAGTGAATGGTGGTGCTGTGTGTTGCCTCAGTGCTAAATTGGGCAAAATGTGTTCTCTGAAAGGATTTTGTAGTAGGGGAAAGCCACAGTGTCCCAGGGGAAACATATCAGCATTTCTGTGGTGTTCCTGCTAAAATGACTATGTAGCCGTGAGCCGTCTGTGCTCAGCCTCACTATGGCTCTCTTGTGGAATCCAGACCAAGATAATGGCGTCTAGACAAATTTGTCATTGACATTTTGCATGTCCCGTTTCACACGGAAAGGAATACAAATGAATATGGCTGCCTTGTGAAGGTGGTGTTTGTTACCCCCCCCCCCCCCCACCCCCCGATGGCTGGTGTCTAAGGAGTCTGTCTCACCGTGCTGGCTCTCAGTTATCGTTAGGCTCAGTGCTGTATACCTTCAGTTTGGTCTGTGTATTCATTACCGAGATATAGTGACACCTGGAGCGAGGAATCGTGTTGAAACTCCGGAGTATTATTTCCGTGGTGTGTTTATTCACTTCCTTATCGGGGGCGGGGGGGGGGGGGGAAACGAGAGCGAGAGAGGGCTGGTGGGGTTGAAAAGGGGCGGAATAGTTGATGAGAAGTATTGAAGCATTATAGACGGCTATAGTGAATGAAGAACGAGAGAACGAGGAATGTAGATATGAATTGGTAAAGCGTCGCCTTGTTTATTTTCCAGTTCTAGTCATTGTAAGAAAAATACCGAAGATCTAAGCGCTCTCACGCAAAAACCTCCGGGGAGGGAAGAAAGATGTCGAACTGTCAAGTTTACCTCACGACTAATGAATGATAGCACCGGAGCGCCGACAGGTCTGTGTATGTGCAAATGAAGTGCATTATTGCTGCAGCTGCTGTGAAATAGAATCTATGGGGAGGAACTCCAATAAACCCCTACGAGACTAACTTTGTTAGGGCCTCGCACACAAAAAACCCCAAATAAGCATATGCCTTTTATGGTTTGGTAGAGCCGCGAATAACTCGTCAGAGGTGTGAACATAGCAGTTGCCCTTTATTACCTCGGGCGGTGTTATGGTGCCTTTGAGTCACTCTCTACAATAAACGGGTAGCTACTTGCGAACTCAGACCACGTCCACCTTGTGGGGGGGGGGCCTGGGTGACTGAAATGCCCCTTTCATCTAGGAGGCATATGTCTGTCTCAATATCCCCACGGTGCTTACGGCAGTGTGAGCACAGAAGAAGAGGTGAAGGAGGAAGAGGAGGAGGAGGAGGAGGAGGAGGAGGAGCAGAGATAGAGAGATGTGATGTTTTCCCGTCCACCACACCGTATACCCCTCCCACCCCTTTTCTAATCTCTGTGGTGGATGGAGCCTGGAGGATGCAATCAGGATGGGGGTAGGGGGGCATTTGGCCCCTGTCTACTTGGAAACAAGGGGACAGTTGAGGGCAACACTTCTAACCCTCCTCCCCACTACCTTCTGCCCTGCCCCTCCCCTCCCTGTTGTACCTGTCAGGGCTGCAGTGGTAGAGATCGCCGAGGTTCGCTGGCGCTATCTGCTCACTGCTCAAACAATATCTCTCTTCCCTCCACCCCGGGAGACCGCCAAGATCGAATTCACAAAGTGTAACTACAGTTGATGTGCTAAGTCAACACTTGCTGTATGCTCAAAGGCTCAAGCACCTCGATAGCTTCCTGCATATTTTGACATTGTTTAACTGAGATCAGTTTAAAAGCAAGGGCAGCGCCAATAGCGTCAACAGTGACTGATAGCGCTTTCAAACGGAAAAAAAAACCTGCCCTAAAAAGAGCTAGCGGTGGACTTTCCCTTGCTGTTTGGTGGTGTGTTTTTCTTATTCCCGTGGATAACTGGTCAAGGTTTGATAGCTGGAACATTTTCAGCTAGCTACAAAATCAACAGTAAACACAAGGTTGAAGAGCAAGCTATTTTGCACCAACGTTCAACAATCATTTGAAGGAAATTTCAGTCACACTTTATTTGGATAGTCCAGAAGTATTCAAGTAGATCTCTGGGTTAGGGTTCATTTTAGGGTTGGAAATGGCATCAGGTCAGGATTAGGGTTACGTAGTCTGTAGAGATGCAGCAAATAGGCAAGCGACCCATTGTTGAAGTACCAACATGAGGCTATCCAAATAGAGAGTTGTAGATTGATTGTAGAAGAGGCAGAGATGCCAATTTCTCCACCAACAGTAGCCTAGACCATAATGCCACGCAGCCACAAAACACAAGACATTCGTTTTGTGTAAAGGGACAAACTTGTATAAAGTCTTGCTAATGCTCTCCCTGCGTACCTGGATAACCCACAGCTGAATGCAACAAGTTCATGCCCGTTCTCAGGGGGTTCTTGAAAGGCATTCTGGAAATTGTAGTAAATCACAAACTGACGCAGAAGTGGACAAGGCAGGTTGAGGGAAAGTGGGTCCATCAAACATCACAGATTGATGATATACATAACAGTGTGAGAGAGTCTGAGGGTGGAATTCCCCTCTAATTTCCCTCGCCGCTCTCGCTTTCCAGCCAAGAAAGCTAAAAGGCACTGAGGCACTGAAGACATTGAGCTATGTCAATCTACAGCTCTCCGTGGGTTGTATGCTTTGGTTACATTTGACAGTAATGTGATGGATTTCTACCGTAAACTGTTGTACAAACCCACAATGTACTGCAAAACTTTGTATGTAGCTTCATCACATTCTCTCTTGATTTTTTAATCCTCTCAGATTTACAGCCTTTTGAAGTTCAGCAGGCAGCCGAGCTGATGGTGATACAGAGTAGATTCAGGAAACCACCATCGGTAGCGCCTGACATTCCTGCAGGAAATGACATACCTCCTCCTAGTCCTCTGTCATTTACCTTGAGCCCCTGTATGACGAGCTTTTACATTATTAAACAGTGCAAAGGCTCTTTCATCTGTCACCGTATTGGCCTCTCCTGCCGGTGGTACCTGATTGGCTACAGTTGCCATGAATCATAGGTTGCTGAATTGGTCTGGCATGCAGAACAATGGCCAGACCGAAGAGTGGTTTTGACCTTGGTCTCAGCCGGGCCCTTTCAAACTTAACTTCATAGAGAGGGGGTAGGAGGAGGGATTCTATCCAAACTAATAGATCAGTATTTATGAGTGCTGTAAAGTCCTCGACCTAAACCATTTACTCTCCGCCCATCCCCATCTCCCTTCAGCATGGCATGAAATTAACTACATGGCAGTGAAGTGGGCTTCTCTTGCTGCACTCTCACTTCTGACAAGCTAGCGCTAATGCAGGAGGTGCCCTGGATTAATGCCTGTGTTTTGGTTAAAACACTCTCGGCTGAGTGACTGGTGGAGTTGTTTGCCGGCATCAGTGAATTACTTTGCCGTTTTGCATCAGATAGAAGTCTGTTTAAAAGGCAATTAGGTGAAAGGAACATTGTCCCTCATCTATTGTTCCCCAATCTATTCTGTACAAGACAAATTGTTTCATTGAAAGCAGTATTGAGGTAAATTAATCTCTCAATAGAGTGCTCATTAAACTGAAAATTTTGCCTCCACTATATGCTTTTTGTTGCTTAGGAGCTTAAGCTTTCACTGAAGCTGAATGGCGCTGGTAAATCATGGGTGAGTGGTGGAGTTGTTTTTAGTTCTGCTGATATATCGTGCCGGTATTGGCCTTTTGTTAGATATCAGATATCGGTCAGTCAGTGTGCCTGACCACAGCTGCATAAAACATCCTGTAAAACCTGCTAACACACAGAGCCCAGTGTGTCTGTGAGGATGTACCACAGGATTAACCCCCCAAAGAGACACTAGATGGTGTTGAGATTGGATGTGCTAGCATATTGCTCTATGCCACTCCAATACCTCTATGTGCCTAGTGATTGTGCAGTAATGTATCCCAGGTTTCCCCCCCCTATCATTGAATAGGTGCTGTAGAGAGGTTTAGTATCACATCATTGTCTGAATGTTGTTTCAGAGGCATTTCCACCCTGCCGAGAATAGGGAAAAACTACATACATTACATTTTTTGGACAATGATTTATCGTCTATCACCAAGTAGTCGGGCGAACTCTTATTAAAATTAAAAGTAAACGCAAGATAACACCGGTGAAATGGCTATATATAATTTTTTTCTTTTGAGTTGTTCCAAAAGAACATTTGTTGTTTGTACTGAAAACAAAGTGGTCATCCGGTTGAAAGACAGAACCATTCTTCGTCTAAGCAGGGAAAGAGCACGAGAGCTTTGTCTGCGAAGGGGCAGGCTCTCCATCCAAGATTGACTTTAAGTGCTACATGACATCAGAGTACTTCTTTTTTTATGTTTTCAATGCTCGGCACCAGGAGAATGTGGGCATAATTGCACCGTGTTGCATTGTTCCACTGTATTTAAGGGCTTCTCTCTCTCTGAGAAGTGTCAGTCGTTGTCTGTATTCGAGATGAGAATTTCCTTGAGCGTTCCACGTCATCTGCTCTGTACAGTTTAGATGCTGACTCTTTTCTCCTCTAAAGCGCCTCTATAGTAATTGAGATGAGCCACTAGAGAGAAGAAACTTGGAGCCAAGTCAAAACTTTCATCTTTTATTCACCAGCCGTGGCATGAATGCCATTTTAGCCCTTCCTCATCCCATCTCCCTGAATTCTCCCTTCTTCCTATTCCTATTTTATTTTTTTTAACTTTATGCTAGCTTCCTATAGGGACCATGCATAATATTCTGATAGTCCTATTAATAACAATTCCAATAAAATATAACGGCAGAGAGTCTTTCAGACACAAGTTTTATTATGAGCAATGGAGCAATTTGGCTTGAGAAGCATGTGGGTATTCAAAGAAGGCCCATCACTTATCTAAATAGCAGAGAGTCATACGCTGAATGTCAAGTTATTAACTAAGGCTGTAATACAAATTCGATTCAGAGGCCAGATTAAATTAGCAAAATGCTGAACTGCTTGCTAATCAAAAAATGGAAAGCTATTTCAAAATGGATTTGTGCCACGTCATAGCAATTTTTCATACAGATGACTTCCTGTTTTTCAGCGAATGATCCTTTTGTTTAAATTTGGCAGTTGCCCTATTAAAAACACTCGCAGGAGCCTACTGCACATTTATTATTATTTCACCATTTTGATAATTGATCGTGTTCATTTTCTCTTTCTCGCCTCACTAAGGAGGGTGCTGACAGGTCTTACCTGGCTCTGCCTCCGTCCAGCCTCATAGTCCGAGACAATGTGTTGGAATTGCCTTTAGAGGTTCTTTGGACCTCGGGGACCTTTCTCATTTTGTCTCTTCGCTCCTTTCTTGTGATCTGGGGGAATTGGAAAGTCAGTGCTCAATAATGGCATAAATGGGTTTAAAGGGATGAGGTGGAGGGCCGTGTCCTTATCCAATATTAGTTAACAGCCCAGACACAATATCAGGATGCTCTCTCAACTGTGGATGGTTTTCCACCAACCCCATCAGTGTCATTCCATTTCCCATTGACTTTTGTTGAGTCCTGGTATATGTTCAACTGTAAACTATTCTGGTGTCATTACTCAATAATTGTTTAATCACATAAGGTTGCTGCAAGACCATGCTACTTGTATTTTCTCAATCACGGTAGCTGAAAAAAGTACCTGGAAAAAGACGATTGGTCCTGATGAGGCTGTAAACACACACATTTAAAGGATAAAGGTGAAACTGGTGCCATAGTTGTTTGCGTAATTGCTCTCTGTCAGCACACTGTTCATGAAAGGTTAGCTGGGATAGCAGCTTTAGTGCTAAGTGATCAGCTCAAGACATCTGGAGGAAGTCTTGCAGTGCTTTTTTTTCAGCTTTTGGTGCACATTACTCGACATGATTTTGCGAAACTGCAGCTTTAGAAGTAGAGTAAACAAATTTGAGCGTAGGATTGGCTTATTCATCAACATCATCATTGGGTGCACCGACAAAATCCAACTGCAAGCTGAATTGAGCAAAAGTTAACTTCTTAATTTGGCTATTCACGATTGCAGTGTGAGTCGTCAGCTGACTAAAAGCCATTTGTGACTCAATAAAATGTAAACAATGCCGGCCCTTGTAATATTTCGGGTGAATGCCTTTTACTATGACAGCTAATTGACTGTGTGCACTGACACTGCTGACGTCAAGGTGAAAAATGTTTGGCCGGCACCTGAGCCAGATCTCCAGATGGACCTGCTGAGTTTTTACCACAGGATTTTCTCGAATCTCTCCCAGATATCCTTGGCCTAATATTTAATACCTGAACAGTTGTAATTGATTTACTTAGCGGAAGGAGCTTGCTGGGTTCTTTATTTTCCACCAATATCATGGCATCATCTTTGGCAAAGTGCTTGTTTCTGTTGCAACACACACACACTTTTCACACAGAGAAATCGCATCGCCTGCGTATTTGCTGTTATCGAGCAGCGAGGCCTCCTCAACTCACATGAAATTGCATTCATCGGGAGCGGCCAGTTCATCGCCCTTGCTCTTCTTTAGAGATGAAATTCTGTCATCCCTGAATGTATTTGCGGTATTGGAGTGTTGCTGAGCGAGCATGTGGTACTTGATAGAAAACTTCCGTGAAGTTTCTCATCGCAGAAGTCGTGTGCCTCCCTGAGTTGAGTCGTTTTTCAAGCCCTCCTCTGTAACCTTGCTTGTTTCCGACTCGTGTACTTCCCGTGGTGCTTCCCGTTTACGAGCGGGGACTCTGCTGGCCCGGCTAGTGTCGTGCCAGTGTAAAATTGGTCATTCCATCTCGGCACTTTGGCCTACCACGCCATCGCTGGAAATGCAACATAAATAAAGCAGCATCCCTCGCACCGTGCCCCGGGACCGATCCTCCCGGGAGGCGGGGTAATTTATGAGGCGCGGTGCGTGGCACATAAATATCACCAGCACTTTATTACTGCCTATCACAGGGACTGATTAAATTGATCCGTAGTTTGGTGGACAGCAACAGACACTTCACTGGGCTGGAGAAACACAACCCTTATAAAAACAAAGTGTGGAAAACAAGTGTTCCCACATGTGGTTTTTGTACACGTGTTTTAGTTTTTCACATGTGAATAAAGCCAATCACATGAGAAAATGTCGAATTCACATGTGATTTTTGTGACACAGACTTCATTTTCACATGTGAATAAAGCCAATCACATGTGAAAATGTCAAATTCACATGTGATTTTTGTGACAGACTTCATTTTCACATGTGTAAACATTTTTTCACATGTGAATAGGGACAATCACATGTCGAATTCACATGTGACTTTGACACATTATATTTTCACATGTAGAAATTTCATGTGAATTTCATTTCACATGTGAAAGTGCAGGTACATGTGACTTTTCTTGTAAGGGAAACTAGTTTATATGGGAACATGACATAACAACTTCATTAATAAATGTTTTTCTTGATTGTTTATTATCATCAATCATGAGTTTATCGTCATTCTTTATTTTGTAAGCTCAGATGTAACAGATTTCATGCTGCCTCCCTGTTCCGCTGCACTCCCCCACCCTCCCCTACTCTCTCTCTCTCTCTCTCTGTCTCTCTGTCTTGCCTTTTCCCACCTGCCACCTCCAATACACCCACCTACAAACACGCAGGCACACACAAACCATTGCCTCCCCAAAAGCCGTGATGGAGACATAAGGAACGGCGGTTTCGGCTGCGCTCGCTGGCAGATGCCTCTCCCGTGGCTCGCCCAACAGATCTACGCTTAAACCTCCAATTTAGTTCAGGTGCTGAACCCGCCAAAAAAAACAAAAAAACAACCAGCCTCCTGTGGGAAAGAGCTTAGCAGTGAGGGAGTAAGGTAGGGATGAGACAGAGAAAGAATGAGAGGAGAGAGAGAGAGAGAGAGAGAGAGAGAGTAGCCCAATAACACAGCCGGGCAACCACTACTACCAAGTGAGAGTTGGAGGAGACGACTTGTCTCGGAGAGACAAAGACTGATAAACCCCGCGAGGGAGCGCAGTCAATGAGAAAGATCGAGAGGCTG
This sequence comes from Hoplostethus mediterraneus, assembly GCA_034670385.1. NCBI lineage: Eukaryota > Metazoa > Chordata > Actinopteri > Trachichthyiformes > Trachichthyidae > Hoplostethus > Hoplostethus mediterraneus. Next base: position 1,977,799 of record JAXDDW010000033.1, on the reverse strand, counting down.
GGAAAAGTCAAAGAGGGATAGGCAGAGCGCGGTAGAGGGAACGGGGGTTGAGGGATGGGGGGGGAGGAGGAGGAGGTGGTAGAGGGGAGAGAGAGACAGCTGGAGTGAGAGAAGCAGGGGGGAGCACACATTTCCAAAGCGGCCATCCCGGCGAATGGATCACGGCGCGTCAGACCGGAGCCTTGTCGCTATGTGATTGATTGGCTAACGAGAAAGTGCGCCCGGGAGTGCGCTAGTCAGCCGACGGGGGAGAGCGTGGAGCGTGTGTGTGTGGGGGGGGGGAGGGTGGTAGGTGAGGGAGGGGGAGGGGGGGGGGGGGTCGCAGGAGTGAGGAAGAGGGGCTTCACTGATCCACCCACTTTTAGGTGAAGCCCCCCCACTCACAAGCCACTTGTTCAGAGGACTTTCGTGGATTGAGGATAAAGGAAGGAGTGTTTGCGGGAGCTCTGTGTCACTTCAGCCATGTCCATGCTAATAGCCACCCACCAGATCGACACCACCACCACCTCCAAAATGGTAAGGATGAAAACTGCACTCCTGCTGTAACGTAGCGTGCATGGTTGAGAACTGTTGAGCCGTGGCGTTGATTGCAACTGTAGCATAGCCTGCTCTTATAGGCCTATTGAATCGTGTGATCGCGATACACACGGACCGTTGCGTCACCTTTTTTTAGCTGCCAAGGCATTTTTTTTTTTGTCAGTTGTGTCATTCTTGCTGAATAACAACAATTTGGACGTTAATAAGAAGTATTTGCAAATGATTTTAACTGGATGAGCGGAAGTCATTCTGGTGGAAATATCTATCGCGTGACGAGACATCTATCAACGCCGCGGCGGTGGCGGCCGGTGCGCAGGAGTGGGACGGCTGGGTTGCGATGCAGGGAGTTGTTGTTTTGTTTTTTTTCCCCCTGCCGGTCCGGTGACAAGAGGGTTTTTTTTTTTTTTTCTAGATGGGCTATAGCGCTGCCCCTGGGGCTCGCCTTCATAACTCTCTCACCACCTTCTCAAGGCTCCCCGGGGCGGAAGGCGGGACTTTAAATCAGACCGCTCCACCTGTCCTCGTTAAATCATCGGCTCATCGTTTTCTCATCTGTATTTGCGTATTTGAGCCCTCGTTTGAACCCTCGGCACGCCGTCGCAGTTTTTGTCCACGTCGGCGCTTACTGATAGATTGTGGTTTGCGCCTGGCAGAGGTTGCTTTTAGTGCTTTGGCTGGCTTGTTTGGGGAGGATGATGTGTATGCTTCTGAAATGCAAAGGTGCTTGTCAAGGGGCCTCAGCTGCTGTGGCTCGTGGGTGTCGGGGGAGTTTCAAATGACACGGGGGGGGGAATATACGAGATAAATATGGGAATGCGTAGTATACGGCGGGTGCTGCTGAGTCGTCGGTGTTGCGTCGCGGTTAAAGAGACCGTGCCCGGAAAAGCTGTGTCACCCATCGCCAGCCTGTTGAAGTGTCCTTGAGCAAGACACCGAAGCCCCTACACCCGCTTTTCCTCGCTGGACGTTTCTCCGGATAAAGCCGCGAGCTGAAAGCATGAAACGTGAAGTGTTAAGGCCCGCGCCAGCTTTTGAGACCCGATTTCACTTACCTCACACCTTGTCTCGCTGGGTTAGCGGTAATGCCTCTCTCTCTCTCTCTCGCTCTCTCGCCTCGCCAGTCTCGATTCTTGAAATGAGAACTCCAGCCAACTTTTTCCCCGGCTGGGTTTTAATCCCTCTCCATAGGTTACTACCTTGCTGCAAATTCTCGGGAGTGGGCTGTAAATCCACGGGGGTTATCAGCCTTGCAGAGGCGGGTGTCTCGCCTATAGCAATGGATAGGTTTGAAACGGGTGATGGTATTGAAATTGATTCTAGTTCCTTTTCTACTTTCAGTGAATCTGATTTGTGCTTCATTGACATTTGAAGTTGTAAAAGGAAACGTCAGTCAGTGCCTTTTTTTTATTTGCTTTAGCTCTACACTGCTTAATATCTTGTCTCAATAGCTTATCAGCACACACACTGTTTCATCCAACCGGTCACCATCACTCCGCTATGACGGGGATGTAAGTGGATCAACTGTTCTCCTCCTCCCCCAAGTCCCGGAGCCCAGGGAGCCCAGGGAGCTCAGGGTCAGGCCTTTGATACTTGCAGATCAGATGATTTACAGCCCAGTAGCCGCAGCCACCAGGCCTGTTTGAGGTCAGTGATGTGCCAGATTTAATACAAAGCTTTCCCAGTTCCTCTCACACACACACACACACACACACACACACACACACACACACCACCCACCCCCCCGAGCGGACAGTGCACATCACTCCTTCATGCTAAGATGTTTCATTTCCCAGCTAATGTGTCTAATTCCGCTCACTCTCTCACACTCAATCGGTTTCCACCTCATGAACTATCATCCCTGTTGGAAATTCTTCCTCTCTGAACAATAGTAAGGCTTTTCTTGGAAAGTCCAACGTTTTAAAGGAGTGTAGGGATGTTTTTTATGACGTATGATCCAAAAGCTGTAAGGGATGTATTGATAAAACAGTTTTAGTGTCGGGTTTTGTTACAAAATCTACTCAGGTTTTGTTTCAGCGTGAAGGAATGCTTCTGTTATGCTATGTGGCAAATTAAAGTTGTGAAAATGCGGGATGTATTATAGAAAAGCTACATTCAATATTGATTATTATTTATTTGTTTATTTACACTGCAAAGGCTGAGATATGACTAAGAGGTTTTCTCAGAGGACATTTGTCTCTGGCATGGCTCCTCTGTGGCATTTAAGTCCGACTTCCCCCCAAAATAAATCAATAATAACTTTAAATCCACTATTTTTTTGCTGTCACTCGCGCAACCTTTTCATTCTCCGAGCCAGAATACTAAACGAAAAAGTTGAGTGGAGAAATGAATAATGTGGAATTAAATGTATTGATTTTCTTTCTTTCTTTCTTTCTTTCTTTCTTTTTTTTTTTTTTCTTCAAAAGTGAAGCATTGGATAAAGTTTTCCGGGGCAGTTCAATCGGCCTTGAGTCAAAACAGTGACTGAAATCCGCTAGCACAACAAATTAAAAAGCCATCAAATAATGGCAGCCGGTTTTTGGTCGTAATTACAAAGCTTTTTCACAATCATGGACTCTAGCTGCGTGTGTGTGTGTGTGTGTGTGTGTGTGTGTGTGTGTGTGTGTGTGTGTGTGTGTGTTGGGGCACTCCTAGCCAAGGCTTTTATCTTGTCTTTTCATCCCTCTCAAGTCCCGCTCTTCACACCCCTTTTTGCTTTTTCTTTGTGCCCTTCATTCATTTCCTGTTCTCCCTGCTCTTTCTTCTTCTTCTTTTTCTTTCTCTCCTCCCCATCCTGCTTTTCTGTAAACCTCTCCTCGGTTATAATTTGAGGACATCTGGAGGTGCAAATAAACACTGAGGGCTGTGCTGCAGTCAGCATCGCTTGCAGCAAAACAAAAAAACAACAAAAAAACAAACAAACAATTGAGCTGCAGCCAGAAGCCAGACTGTTGTTTCACGCTTCCGACCTGATAATTCATATTCCACATCGGCATCTCTTCTTTGAAAATGAATGGTAAGCTTAATGAATCCAATACTCAATAGAAATTATTTTTAATTAGTGCAATTATTGTTCAGAACAATGGCTCAATTCATGCCATTCACTGGGGAAAAACAAGCGGGCGTAGATTCAACACCCACGTTTATCAACCTTACACAATAGGAAGCCCCTTTTCAAATGAGTGTGTTTCGGGGTCCCTGCTCCCCCCCTCCACCCCCAAAAATGACAAAGCAACCCCTGGCAAACAGACCGGCGTACTTGGACCCCGCCATCCCAACCATACGTGAAATTATTCAGCTGGCCCTGTCTGGGAAATGGGATCCAATCTGGCAGAATACTGCGAGATAACTGAAAGTGTGTTTTTTTCTCTCTCTCTCTCTCTCTCTGTCTCTCTCCCAGCCTTGCATCTGCAAATTACCTTGGTGTCTTCACATGCTCAGTGTTTCACCCGCCTCCCGCAACTCACATCGTCTGCTCACAATGCCTTGCTCTTTTTCCATTTTCTGCCCTTTCCAACCCTCCCTCTCCCTCTTCGCTCTGTCCCTCTAAATTTCCCGGGGACTTTATCGTGCCCGTTTCAAATAGGATTGGGACTCAATTTGCCGTGCTTCGTGTCAGTTTTCCTGGAGAATTCCTCAGTTGATATAGACGCATCATAAAACTGCGGAATGAGCAAAATTGGATTTGTCGAAACTTTTCGCCGCCTCACCATTTGTCATTTTTAAGATTTGTCTTTCTCCGTGATGGAAGTGTTCTGATTTGTCGTGAGGAATCTGTGCCGTGGCGTTGGGCAGATGGAGGTGTCAATCAAAAGGTGTTGTCACCGGATTGGTGTTGAGGCAAGTAGGTGGTTTTGCAGCAGCCAGTGACAGCACCTATTAATTTGGCCATTTAGTTTTTTAGTCCAACAGCGTCAGGCTCCAGCACCTTCAATCTCCTCCTGTCATTCAACACAAGCCTCTTTCCAGTGGCCTCGCACACACACACAACCACACGCGTGCACACACACACAAACCCATAAAGGAAGAAAAATGCCTTTAATCTAATACTGAAACTTTCCTGAGAGTGAGCGTGCTTGTGTACCCAGGCAGAAACCATTAAATCAATCAGATTTATCCTACCACATCGAAAGTTGCTGCTGTAACGTATTGGGCGATACTTAGGGACAGATGTAAGGGTGTTTGAAAAGACTGCGGTTGCAAATTCAGTTCCCCTGTCATAAAGTAGAGGTCCAACAGTCCCAAATATCCGGGGTAATGGCCATATTGATCCTCCCTCTGTGAAGCTCAGGAGTGAAGGCGGTGCTTTATGGCAGCTTTCTAAGTGAGAGATGGGCTGCAACAGTGAAATGTGACACCGTAGTATAAATTCATGAGTTCTCGCATTCTCTTTCTCACCTGAGCCGTCACTCCTGCTGCGACAGTCTGCTCCCATCCTGCTTTCAAGAGAGGATTTGTTTTTTGACAAGGTCAAATTTCTCTTATGTCACCCACGTAAACTTCCCCATTCTTCTTTAACTTCCAAATTTGCCCAGGTAGGTTGGGAAATTGGGGTCCATTGGGAATTTTTTTCGATTTATAGAGGGTGCATGAAGGTCCTGGAAAAACACTTAAAATGTTTGAAATGATATTATCTAAACTCAGGGCCTTAAGTGAGATTGTTTGTGTGTGTTTTTTTTTTTTTTTGGTGTGCTTTTATTCTGAAATTAGTCCAGTCAGGCAGATTCAGTTGTTTTCATAAATGTGACATTGGTCTTATATTTTCTTACATTTATGTTGATGTAACCTGCAGACACATAATGTTATGTACAATTTAATTCTTGAGTTTTTTTTATTATACATCAGCCAGCATCCAGGATTCTGATACCCCTTGCTTAATTATTGTTGATTTAAAGCTTGTCATGATGATTGACCACGTCTCCTGGCCACATTAATTGCTATCTGGCAGTCCCAGAGCTCACGATGTGCTGACAGTGACACAGCTTTTTGGAAACACTACGGATGGTGGCCCGGCTACTCACTCTGACATCCTTCTGTGGCAACTACTCTACCGCCTCCATTCCTGTTATAGAGAAACGGATTTTGAGATTGCAGCCTTTTCTGAAGCAGTTCCGGTCTGTAGAGAGACATGGGGGTTGATAAGTACAGCTCACACGGGGTTGTATCAAATGAGAAGCCATCCATCATGAAGCCTGGTGGTCGCATTTTTTTGGTCCAGCCAGGAAAGAACGGTTGACAGAATGGGGATGCATTGGCATAAATAATACATAAATAATAATAATAAATAAACTCTTCCTCAACATTTTGACATGACACTGACAAATTGTATTATGCCACACAAAAAATTGTGGTGCAACATATTGCCTAAAAATAAAGAGTCATAAATGAAGCCCGCCTCATCCACTAGATGCCAGTGTTGATTCAATTTTGGGAAATTGCATGCACAGTGTTTGCACATGAGTTCTAATGAAGATTTGTGAGTGTTTCTGGTTGCTTCATGCTGGACTCTTAAGCCACTGCTCTGAAATAATACATTTGCATTGGTGCATATTGGTGAATAAACATTCAATTTGTTTTATTTGAAGTCATAATATACCATCACATAAACAAAGTAACACTCCGAGAGTTTCTACTGCTTCAGGCTGCATATTTGATTGTTTTCTGATCAAAAACAGCTGATTTTTTTCTCCCACCCAGAACGCACTGGAAAGAATTGCCATGTCATAGGCTCGTGCAAATCACCTACAGTAGCCTACGGGGGACAGCAGTCACATTTTTGCTCGCCCATTTTTAATTTCACATTTTATGATGTTTTAAAGGCGTTTTTGTCCTGAGCTCCTGTTAATTGCTGACCCTAGTTCAGAGTCACTATGTGTATTATTCATTTTTGCAGCATTGATATGTTGCACTTTGAGCTTGATACATGAACAAGCAATCAACAATGTTTCCACAGTGTATTCGTTTTGTGATGAATGTGGAACAAAAATAAATGGTGCTCATAACTAAAAAACTACTTACTCAAAAACTTCCAATATACTGGAAGCTTTCAGTCTTGCTCTTTTGCAGGTGCGTCCTCAGGAAGTCTGTGTGGCGGCCCACCAGAGGATGGTTGACATTGGCCAATCCCTCCCCACAGACAGAATATTCTTCCTAGGATTAAGCCACACAGCTCACAGCTCTGCCCTCTGCTGCTGAGCTGCGGGGCTGATCTCATGCAGCAAAGAGCAAGTTGAATTTAACTCACAGTCTCACTGTAGGGAAGACCCGCACAAATAACCTCATTTAAAGTATTCTATTAACCTAATCCTGCTCAATGTCACAGGGTAATCTGATGGGGTGAGATGGCAGGTGGGCCAAAACGGAGTGAGAGACAAAGGGAGAGAGGAGCTTCCCTGTGGTTTCATCTGCCTGCTCTCACCACACTTTCAGGAAATGCTTTCACCATTCATTTTCCCCATAGAGTATCAATAAACGTAGGTTCAAAGAGGTTGGCAGCCTCAGAATTTCAAGCGGTTTCTGACTTGTACAAAATAAGATGAATCATTTAAAAAGAAATGTCTGGAAAAATCTTGCACCCCGGTCTTTTTTCATATCTCTACAACACTTTGAAAACTGAATTGCATGCTAGGTCTTCTGCTGTACTCTGAGACGGATTTGATGTGCAGAGCCACTCGGAAGCAGTTTTTCTTAGAAAGACTCTGTTGAAAATCAATGGTAAACATATTTCCTAGAACCACGGTGGTAGGGCCAGGAGTCTGTGCTCTCTATATGTGGATTGGAATTCATCTTTATTAAAATATCAACCTGAACAGTTGTTAGTTGTTTTCTCTGTCTTGTGTCCTTATCCCTATAATATAGGAGGAGGATGTGCAAAAACAAAAAGTAGCTGTCCTCTTTCCTGGAACTTGGGCTGTGGAGCCTGGATGAATTATTGTTTTCTTTTATTCTGCAAGGCTAAAACCCTGTATGCTAGACGTGTTTGTTACAGAGAGGGAGATGTTCTATATCTTTTTATGACAATGCAAGATCAAATCCGCTTACAGATATTGCTTTTTGTCTAGAGAATGTCTTTGTCTTGCTATCCTGGCATTGCAGATGCAGTTGAATGGTGCTGTATCATGTCTAACAAAGGGTCTGAGCAGATCTGCAGCTGCACAGAGTAACAAAATGATCATCTTTTATTATCACTGCTCACTGTTGAATGTGCAACATTAATGAATGATGTAGTTCCGATTATTGTCCGACCTTCAGTGCATCATCATTTGCCAAGTTCGTTTTAGTTTCGTTACTGACCTTAAAAAGTAACGAAGAAGTCATTATGAGAATTGAAAAACTAACGTGTTGAGTTAATAGTTACTATAAAAAAAGTAATCTGAACACCGCCCCCAACACCTTTCTCTTTAGATTGCCTTTTCATTTTAATCAATTTCTCTTAATGGTGCCAGACTAATTAGCCATTTTGTTTTACCGTCTATCCAAACATGTCTCAATAAAATTGTCCCATGGCTGTAAAAAAAATAAATCTTTGTGGCTTTTATTCTTTTTAACGCTGTTTTATTTCCACGTGGGGGCGCTGTTGTTCTCCGCATGACACGCCGATAGACCGAAATGGACGGAAAAAAGATAAGAAACTAATAGAGATACATGATCCCATGCTATCTGCAAAGTCATGATAAGTTTCGACCGCAAAACCTCCGATACCTATCTGTTAACGTTGCGTCCGGTCGTTGGCAGCTCTAAGGACACATCAGCAGGGTCTCTCCGCTCACTTGTGTGGCACAGACCTATTAGTCTCTGAACGTTTATCAGCGGTCACTTTATACCGGCGGGGGGGGGAGGGAGGGAAAGAGCGACTGGATATCGCCGAGGCTCGCGCTCTGTCTTCCGGGGCCGGATAACAATCGCTTCACGCATCCTACTGTAACCTACACTCGTCTGATTTTTGCATCAGTTTCGCGTCAAGTTGGGAAAGTAGCAGAAACTACGTGGCTGCAGCGTCGGAGAGACCAATGAAACCTGTCTCTCTCTCTTCTCTCTCTCTCTCCTCTCTCTCCCTAAACCAGTGAGCTGAAACTACGTGCTGTGAATTCAGAGCAAGGCTTGGACTCATTTGTTTTCTACTGGAAGCTTGGTTCTTCTCAGATGAACTAGTGCGTCGTGTAATCGAATTACCTCAGGCGGTATCCATTAACCTCCTCCAGAGACATTTTGATCAAGCGAGTTTGACGTTGGACTTTTTTTTTTCGGTGGTGGGAGGGTGTCTTGATCGATACGCACCAGACTCTCCCAAGTTATTTTCTTTCTTTTTTGACAAATACGCGCGATGGCTTCACTGTATCAGAGATTCACCGGCAAGATCAACACAAATAAATCATTTCCCAACCCGCCAGAGGCGAGCCATCTCCTCGGGCAAGGTGTCGAGGAGGAGACCGCGGCGAGGACCGAGCGACCCAGACTCCAACATCAGTACAGGCGCCACTGCGAGGACGAGGATGTAAGAAACACAAACTTTACACTGTCGCTCCCTTTGCTTGTCCAGTTGCCTTTTTTTCCCCAGATGATTTGCGAATAGCTTAATCTGAGCGTGCACGCTTTGACACACTATATGGCATTATGTGGCACCAATAATCAGCAATCATTTAGAGTGGCAAGTCCGGAACAGATACCCCCTAAATCTAAATCATTTAATTGATTAAGTTAGATTATAAGGCCTTCTTTTCTCATGAACTTGTATGTAAGCAAAGTTATCAAACTTGTGCGTCATTGCCTCAATTGGTCGGCGTGTCTGTCAATAAATGACGTGTCAGTTACGTCTATTCCAAGCCAATCGAGGCGCAGTGCCGCTGTCCGCTAACAGATGGCAAGTCAATATGACAATTTGACTTTCATCATTAATATGTTGTTGATCCTCAACTTTTACGGCTGTGATGCTGCTGTTTTTTTAGGCCAGTTTTCTTCAAGCCGGCTCTAGTGTCAAATTCCCCGCAAACAGCGCGATCTGAATGAGACTGTCAGAAAAAAACATGTTTGTTTACATCAGATGATTCATTTCTGGCTAGATTTGACTGGACAGCCAACGCACATGCTTCAGACGCCTTACAGCCGTCAGACATAACGGCGCCGTCCGTGGTGCTGAACCAGAGACCCGCTTTGCCCCTGTTGTCTCTGTCCGTGGTGCTGAACCAGAGACCCGCTTTGCCCCTGTTGTCTCTGTCCGTGGTGCTGAACCAGAGACCCGCTTTGCCCTTGTTGTCTCTGTCCGTGGTGCTGAACCAGAGACCCGCTTTGCCCCTGTTGTCTCTGTCCGTGGTGCTGAACCAGAGACCCGCTTTGCCCCTGTTGTCTCTGTCCATGGTGCTGAAAACTAAACTAAAGAAAGTAGCTGTTTTGGTGGCACATTTCACTTTCATGTATCGGTCGATGAAGCTATTCAGTTGTCTTTCTCGTGATTACATTAGAATCGCATGGCAGACCACTTCCCACCTTTTCTTCCCCCCGAGTTTACTTGAGTGCAGAATTGTGCAGCTTGGCGTTGTTAACCTCCTCCTAAGCATTGCACCTTGTATTTGGTTTTACCCACTGACGGTGTCATGTATCAAATTGCTATCTACAAAAGCTTTTGTGTCTGCAACATTGTGTACAAAGGAGCGCTGGGCGTAAAACATCGGTTGAGGTGCATATGAATATAACATGAGATTGATTTATTGACCGGCGGTCCTCTCTCTGTGTTTGTTGGTGCAGAGAACTCCAACATGATCTGAAGTCAATATGCAGAGTGATGAATAGTCCCTATTCATCAAACTGAGAGTCTGGCTGTAGATGCAGCATGGGACAAGATCCAACTTATAGCTCGGTCAGATCCCAAGTGTTCTAGCCACAGGTCTATCCAATGATTATTGCAGAGCACAATAGGATGGAGAGCCATTCCCATGATGAAAGCCCTGGGTCATTTGTGTGTACATAATATACCAGTTTGTGTGTGCTTTTATAGTGTTTATGCCCATTTAAGCAATACAGCATTGTCCTCCAGCTTGCAGAAAATCGCCTGTTTTATATCTCCCTCTGTGATCACAGCAACGGTTTTGGTCGGTCGCCCCCCTGATCCTAATCCTGAACAGTGTGCTCCCTTTTTTTGTAATGCCAGTCCAAGCTTTGGCAGGTATCCAGCCGTGTGGCCTTAATGAGTGAGTCTGGTGGAGGTGACATTTACGTCACGCTGCGTGGACCAGGAGCCCATCCACCGGCTCAGCCTCCCCGCCAGGCCCGCTGCTAGCTCTGCCACTTAACAACCCTTTCTACCCCTTTTCTCCTCGGCTCTCATTATCTTACTCAGCATTTCTCATAGTCACGCGTGGCTATTCTAGGGAGACGGGGATGTTTGTTACCGTACCTTTTCACCATTAGGGTCCTGCGCCATGATCCATGCACGCTCTGCTCTTTACTGCGTGTAATGTTGGAGGTCTAGGATTCATTGCAGTCGTTGTAAGTCGTCTCTAAAACACCTTAAATGTTAGCTTGACAGTCATCCTCTCTCCCTGTCTGCCACCTCTCCTTTCTCTCCCTGTCACCCTCAACACCTCCTTTAAAAGCCGTTTCTTCTGTGTGCTCTTTCACGTTCACGTTTTAGGCATTTAGCTGAATCTCTTTCCAGAAACCAGCCACAGCGAGGGAGCAGGTTGGGATTCAGCGTGCTGCTTCGACAGAACACGTTGGTTATTGATGGACACATCGGCTGTCGCAGGGATCAAACCAGCGACCTATCAGTTCACGGGACATTCTCTCTCTCTCCCCAAGGCCATCCTGCAACCTGGTGTTCCTGGTGTAGGGATTCCTTACACTGAGCAAAATGACATCTGTGGTTAGGATATAGCCTCAAAACCTAACATCAACACGGTTCACCAATATTTATTATAGCAGTTATACCCAAGACGTGTTACTGTGATCACGGCTGTGATGTACAAGGTGCAAATAATAATAATAATAACCATCGGAGGCACTGAATTCAATTAAATCAAGTACATTTTTCTTTTAATTATATTTATATGCACACTAGGTTTGGGCCTTGTCAAGTGGCTCCCCTTAGTGGTCACACATTACTGATCGTTGATAAGAATTGCTCATAAACAATTACAATTAAGATGCTATTCAATAGACGAAGCCAAATAAACAAGAATAAAACAGATATTTTAGAAGAATTTAGAAGAAATTGAGACTGAGAAAACTCGAATAAGGAGAGCATACTGGGTAATTGGTTATTTTGTGTTTTAAAGAACATCCTCAAGGGTATTATGGCTTCTATACAATGGTTAACCAACCCGTGTGTACTGTCCTGAGTTTTTTTCAATGTACTTATCTAAAAAACAAACAAACAGGAGAAAGCAAGAATCATCGCTCACTAAGGCACTTAGTCATCAAAGCATTTGGCATATTTACCATATTAGCTTTATGGGAATAATCAGCACCATTGAAATGTATACTGACCATCAGATCGGTTGGCTACCAATTGTATAATAGATTATTGATCTAAACAAAATGGATCAAAGCGGAAGAATTAGTCTCCTCTAAATAGGAAAATGCATTTAAAATGACTCATTCATGTTTTTTGTTTGGCGTGAGCTTGGCTTATTCCCTATTGTGGGCTAAATCCTGCTTTTGTCAATATATGTGTTAGTGATCGTAGTCTGAAATCCTCTCTGATGATAATCCCCGGGTGTTGAAACAACTCATTAGTATCTAATCAAACACCTTTTTCCATTCACCCTACTAGCCTATGTTATCTACATCTGAGGTAGCGCGTCTCATTTTGTGTGGGATGCAACTTATTGTAGAAGCAAGTTCTGCCAAACTCCTATCTGCTGACGTTCATAGTTCACTGAGAAATTGAGATATTATGTTTATGATATTGTGCAGCCTTTTTTTTCCCCCGTAATTTGGTCCGGTGTGCTTCGCTGAAATCCGTCTACATAACGACATTATGTAAAGCTTATGGCCCTCTGGTTCCCCCGCGCGAGCCTCTACCTTCCCCCCAACAGCTAATAGTTAAAATGAGCAATACTCGCGGACTCGCATTAAAACCTCGTTAATTAGAGATCCCCCCTTGCAACGGGATTTAAAACGAGTCCAAGACGGTTAGGAAAACAGAAACGGGTCTTTAGTTTCACCATCAAAAGTTAGTCCCTGTGGTCAGATTTTCCGTTCTCCTCCGCAGACGCTATTACAGGAGAAAACGTCTCTGTTTCCGTCTGGTACTATCCACACACTCGTAATGAGACTCGGGAGATTCTCTGTGTAGGAGTGCTAAGTTAAGTCTACCACCGAGAGCAGCGCTTGGATGTGTTTTTAGCGTGTTTTGGTTGCCGTTGCTTATTCCCACCGTGCTACTTTTTTTTTTTTTTTACACTCTCGCCACTCAGCTCAACTCATCTCTCTTGGTTCTGTGGTCTAATGGCCTTGCCCCTGCACTCTGCATTAAGAAGGATGAGAAAGTAATAGGATAAACCCATAAGCGCGCACCCTTTCTCCCTTTTCCCTCCCTATCTGTCTCTCACACACACACACACACTCACTCACACACAGACAAAGGATAGACAGAGGGTATTTTTTCTGTGTCTGGATTAAGAGATGGCCAAGTCCTGGAATGCCCTCTTAATAACACGAGCAGAATCAGACTCATGTTTCGTGATAAGACAAATAATGGCGATGAAGAATAGCAAAAAAAGAAAGAAGTAAATAGAAATGTCCTGCTTTTATGTGCTATTTCCACTGTGCCAGCAGATATAAAGCTTATTTTTTGTGCATAAAAGACTTCTGGCTAAGACGTGGGAATCTGCACATTTGCTCTTCCTATTGGTCGGATGAATTCTTATAGTATCTTTTCTCGCAACTTTAAAGTTGTGGACTCAAAAAGTTCTAACACTGTGATGACGCTATTCTTCCAGTGTTAGCATTAACACAAGAAAGCAAAAAGTGTCTGTATATCGAGATTCTGGTCCCTTTTCTTTTCAACACAACACAACACAAGACTGTCTGTCTGGGAGGAGGAAAGGGAAATTGGCTGTTTACACGCACGGTGAATTACATTCTCAAGTAACCCAGTTTAGGCTTGCATGCATGTACTGTGAACGTCATAACGTGGTTAGAATAACCCGGTTAAGCTCATGAGAAACCCTTTTAAGATGCCTGGCTTCCTCTGATATTAACCAGGTTGCTGTAGCATGGAAACATCTTACTCCTTTAAGTGTTAGAGGAGGGTTAGATATCATTTCTTAACCTCCGTCAAATAGGGAGAGGGTACCATCTCTCATATCTCTCATCTCCCATCCGGATCTGGAATTTCCGCCATCGTTTTCTCAAGCTGTAACTATGAAACGACTGGAGATCGAGACGTCATGTTTTCAGGGTCGAGAAATCAATTTAACTTAAGATGGAAGCGACAGAAACTATGTCTTTGGGTGTAACAGCACGTCGGGGAATTGTTCAGCGTCTCTGAGTGCCTTCTAGTTATCTTAACGATGACGCTGGAAGTATAAAGCCATCAGTCTACATTCTGGGTGGGATCTCTGTGTGTGTGTACATGCACAATGAGTGTTTTTCTGGGTATCCGAGTCCTCCAGAATCTCCCTGAAAAGGAATGGAATGGATGGAATGAGGGCTGAGGGAATTAACTGGCATGGAGGAGACCTATAGCATTGTCTGCCATTGAGGTTGGCGCAAAGGGAGGGGTTGCTCAGCTGCTGAAGCCTCTCAAGCAGAAAGCAGCAAATTCAATTGTTTCCTCTTCTCTGTATACTCTTCCCATTACTCGATTAGCATCCTCGTCTAAATCTTCAGCAACGTGCCCCTTTGACCTCCGGCTCTTTTCCCCCCCCTCATCTAGCTAATTTCCCGCTCATCAACAAGTCCTCAAACACTTTTCGTGTAGATCGAATGTGACGCGCTCGCATGTGCATCCTTTTTCCCCAGCGATGAATTATGCGGCCAGTGAGGTGTGAAACGGCGGTATGGTTTATTTATCCTCAGGAAGCTCTTGCTAACCAAATCAAATACACATAAAAACAGCTTCGGACCAATTACAGCCGCCCGAAGGAGGTCACGTGATCCGACGGAACACAGGCGGGAGTTGACAATAATGTATTCGTGTCAAAGTTACTATACATACATATATGGATACATCTATAATGTATAGCCAACAAGTACAGAAATAGAACGTTTTGTAATGATGTCAAGGTTTCTTCTCAGATTACCACCACATACATCGAAGATCAGTCACAAACCGCAGCTTAGATTTCCAGAATATTCCTCATAGTGACTCTCTCTTTAAATCTCTAGTCCATCTCAGTGATTAAATGTGCACAGAAAAGGGGGGGGGGGGGGGGTAGCAACATGCGATAATCCTGCCACGCTGAATGGATTCGTCATAGAATGGCAGTTCAGAACATGTACTTTACAGTCCGACCGTTTAAACCGCGTGCTGGAATCTCGCCGTATCTCTCGCAACCTGTGATTTGCAGAAACGGAGAAATAAATGTGCAGTAAATGGAAAGCTACAGCTCACAGCTAATCCAGGACAAGGCTATCCATCAGCACCAAGGTGTCATCCCCGTATCTCGGTGTGTTTTGACGTCTGCAGCTCCCCCAGCTGGTGCTGCATTCCTCTTTTTTTTCTTTTTTTTTTGGTGGTGTTGCTGCGGCGGCTTGTGTCTGGCAGCTAGCTGACGATAACAGATGGCGGGCATTAATAACTTCATCTCTGCGTAAAATGAATTCATATCCGGCCTCTTCACAAGTCATTTCCATCCGCGGGGGGAGAGAGAGAGGCGAGCAGGCAAGAGGAGGACGGTGGTGGGGGGGAGGAGGAGGAGGAGGACGAGGACGCAAGGGGTTGAGTCACCAAAAAAATGCTCCTCCACTGGGTTTCAAGCAGCACTCTTCCCCCCCCCCATTCATCTCTCTGACACACACACACACACACACACACACACACAGACCTTAAGAGCTGTGCAGCATTTCACTTTTACAGGTCAGAGGACTGGAGTGCTGATTTAGTCATTATTTATGACTGGACGCAGTATTCCAGAGAGGCGAATAACTCTCCGCCGGTCCTGCTGGTAAACAACACCCGTGTGTTTTTACATGGAACACGTGCGCCGGTGTTGGGCCATCAACGGCATCTTAACATGAAGATTAACATTTTAAATGCGCTTTGGATCGTGCTTTGATTCCCCATATTCTTCTATTAATCTCAGCTTCTGCTAAAAATCTCCCCGTAGGATTGAAGTCAGAGATATATCAGATGATGTTGTGAGGCTGCAAACTTCCAGAGCCTAAATTTAGACGAGCGTGTTTACTTGTGCAGGTTTGATTCATTCTTCAGATGTTGCCTTTCTTTTTTTTCTTTCTTTTTTTTAATGCGATTGATACAGCCGTCTCTTTCATCAGGTCTGACAGTGAATACTCCTTTTAAGTTTTATTCCTGCGATTCAAAGCCCATCTGTTAAGTATTTTCAGTTTTTTGGGGGAACCAAAATAGACTTTAAATGCAATATTTTGAGACGTGGCATGTCATACCACTTTCAAGAATCTCAACTTCTATCATAAATGATGTCATCTGAATGCACAAATGCCTGCAAGTGTCAAAACGTAATGTTTCACTTGCATTTTGAATGTTACATGTTACTTGCGGGATGGCTGGCGTCTCCCATTATCTCAAGCTGCAGCATAGCACTGTGTGTTACCCAATTATTGTGGTTTGAGAAGACGTATAGCTTTGCTTGAAGTGACCCCGTTGCGCCACTAGAGGCTGTCCTGCTCCTGTCTCAGAGTGAGGCACATAATTTTCTAAGGGGGGGGGGGGTTGGAGGAGGAGGCCTGAAAGATGGCTCTCTGGCAAGCTGGGTCTATAGGGAGCGAAGGCCAGTTATACAGAGTGAGGTTAAATCAATGATGTAGGGATGAGGGATGATGAAGGGAAAGTATAGAGGCAGAGGGAGGGAGGAAGGAAGGGACAGCGACAGATAAGATAAAGCCTCTGCCTTGAAGGGGAAAATGGGGGCCTGCACAGAAAGACCGAGCCTGTGCTTGATCAAAACCAGAGGCGGATAATTGAATGATATATAATATAATAAAAGTTGAGTAGTGTTTGTAGTAGAGGAGGGTAGGGGTGAGATCCAAGTCAGTAGGGTCACAGAGGAGGCATGATGGAGGAAACGCCACCGCCTGATTCCTTGTGGTCAAAGGGTCAACATGTCTGGTTAGAGGTTTGATTCACTTCTTCCTCTTCTAAAATGCTTTAATTGGCTTAAAAAAACAAACAGCTTTTGACAATATACTTTACATTTCTGGGACGTTTTTGCCGCTGAGGTGGTGATTTATTTTCTTATTAAAGTGGATCGAGTACACAACGTCACGTCAGAGTAAGGGGCGTCTTTCTGCACCACGTTTTGCACCGCGTTCTCCACCAACAGCATCCTCGTCAGACCAGAATGCACAGAGAAATCAGTGTTCATTCAACTCTGTGTGTAAATATCAACACCATGCCCATGTTTATATATATGTCCATGCCCATTAAAGTTAAAGTGAATCGCCATCTCCAACTACATGTCCTGAACGCAACAAGTTTGCGCCTGTTTAGTTGGGGGGAAGTGAAGCAGAAGTAGTCGACGAGGCACGTTGACAGAAAGTGGGTAACGTAAATACGTAAATAATGTCACTTTATTGCGAACATCACAGATTTATGATACATATTGTTTGTATCTGAGGATGGATTTTTTTCCTTTCCAACATGTTGTAGCAGAGCATCCTGTCTTCAGACTATAGAGGATAGGACTGATAGTGATTTGTATTCACGTGTAGGCAGAATGTATAGTAGTTTGGCTGTGTGGGGGATATAGTATCATCCATACTATAATAGATGATGATGTTAATGGTACTGAGTGCATTGCCCAGTGTTCCACAAAAGAAACTACAGAGGGCAGAGTTTCCTAGCAGGACACGACAGAGAACCAACAGGAACAGATACTGCTTTCCACATCACACGACGCCGGCTTGTTTATTCCTCGATTTTTGAAGACAAAATGTCTCGGTGCAGTTTATTTTCTGCACCTCTCAGAGAACAAAGACACTTTTTTTTTTTCTGTTTTTCGGAGGTGCTCTCTCTCTCACTCTCTTCCAAACTTTGCTTTTTAGGTTGACTCGTTCTGCCAGGTGAGACGCTCTTAACAGCCCCGCCCCCCTTAAACGCAGAAATCTCAAGGGGCATCTGACATCTGTTCTTTGATGTGGAAATAGGAGGGGGGTGAAAAAAAAAAAAAAAAGGCTCTCGGTGTTCCTCCTCATTTCAGAGGTTGGGTTAGGAGGTAGTATAGGATGTGTCTCTGATTGCTGGATGGCTTGGAGTGGAACATGGCAGCTCTGTATTCAGCTGTGATGGAGCAAAGTGTGATGGTGCATTATTAATGTGCAGCCTCTGAAGTAACAACGTGTTCATGTCATATATACACACAGGAGAAGATTGTTACCGTCACTGCCGAGGACACGGTGTGCTTCCGGAGGGGGGGGGGGAATGTGTGCACGCGCGTTATATACAGTACACACACACACACATGCTAGAAATTGACTGCACGTTATTTGTACAAGCAGAGTAATCGTCAGAGCCCATAAAAACCTCGCGTTTCCACGAGACGGCGTAAACCTGACGGCAAAAGAGATTGATTTTAAACTTTAATTGGCGCGTCCCGTCTCTGCAGCGCTGTATCATCCGCAGTGCATCTTCTCCTTCCTCGTATGTTGGCAAACAATTTGTTTCCCCCGCCGCTTGACTCGCCCAAAGCTCCGTTAAACTCCCTCCCTCGCTTTTGTTTGTATCAGCATATTTCTTTTTTTGTTTTATTCTATTTTTATCTTTCCCTCTCTTTGTATTTTCTTAATGATAAACGATGGTAATGCATTTTGCTGTTGCATAGATGCTCCCCCCCACCTCCCTCCCACACAGACACACACACACACACACACACACACACACACCTCTCCCTCCTGACTCCCCACTTGCTACTTTCATCGTAATTGCTCCTCTCAGCTTTGCACCTCTCCTCTGTTGTCTAACAGAGACAGCGACTTAGCAATTACACATCATAAACATCTAAATTAGACTCCTCTCCTCCTCTTCATTCGGTGCCCTGCGTGCCTTTATAAAAAAAAAAACGAAAAAAGAAGCAGCAAAATGTTTCCGATTGCGCTTTGTGTGTCTCGGTTGTTCAGACGTGCAGCTGAAAGAACGACCGAGGTCCCTGGAGGTACGTGACCACTTGAGGTTGAAAAGAACGTACAATCATTCAAGATTTTTATGAATGAACCATAGAAACCGACATAAGACTGTTAGCAAATGGTGCATCTTGTGTAGGCCGATCCGTATTTATCCTTTCATCCAATCCTCAGTCTTGATTGTATCCACCATTCAGCTGAATCACTTTCCTTTCCCGGTGACCTGTTGAGAGCCTCTGAATAAACTGCCCCCCCCCCCTCCTCCTCCTCTCCTTCCTCACCCGCCTTCCAGTCATCCCTTTGCTCCTCTGGTCTTATTTCCTTTTTTTTTCCCTTCTTCTTCTTCTTCGCCGTTGCTCGCCTTTTTGACCCGGTGTCTTGGGAAATGGCGCGGCCCGCTGAAGCGGAACATTACACCAGCACCCTTGTCTCTCGAGCCAGACCCAGGCTCGGGTCTCCGGCTGGGTAGTCAAAGCTACATGTCTTTTTTTTTATTTTCGGCTGAACTGACATGCAGTGAATAGAACGCCACTCTTTAAAGAGGTTACGGCGAGCGAGGCGAGCCCGGTTGGTTTTCTAGGAGAATCCAGTACAAAGGTGAGGAATTAAAGCCTGACAGCCAAATGTAAAGTAAACATGTCATCCCCCCCCCGTGAATGATGCAACTGCCCCTTCGGCCAATCGGTAGCAAGATGCAGAGAACCACAATGGAAATAAGTTGTCGTTTTGCCAACTTTTTTGTGTTATCCTCGGCAATTTATGATGCGCATGGATGTGTTGGCATGTGTTTAAGAGTATGCAAGTTTTTTTGTTTTTTCTTTTTTTAAATTGTCAAATAAAAACTAACTAACTAACTAATCATCCCTCTGAGTTTTGGCAAAATTGGACCAGTGATGTAAGTTTAGTTAAGCTAAGTTTAGTTAAGAGGGGCCTGTGCAGACACATGCACCGCCTCCTCTACAGCAACACGATGCATCGCTGTATTATTTTCACCGTTGCCCTGGTGATAGATCTTATATGGCCTCTTATCACAAATTGATTTTTCCATTCCACCACTCTGGGTGTTCGCTACCTCTGGAACAACCATTAGGTGGAACACCTCACGACCTGTTGTTTCTTTGTTTACACATACGAAGACCTTTGCCCCGCGATGAAGACGATGCGCCGAATCACACGCTCGGGTTTTTGGCGTGCACGCGCCGCATGCAGTGGAAGGACTCGTATTGTGAGTCCTGGTACGTGACCGTCTATCCAGCGACCTCCACTCTTTCACTTGTTTTGAATTCACCCGGCTGTCAGGCCACGACTGGGCTCGCTGTGAATGCGCCTCGCCGCGTGTGAGGAATTACTCTCAGATGTGAACTGAAGGGAGTGGAGAAAAAATGGTCTTATTTATTTTCAACCGAGAATATTGCTTTTGTATGGCTTGTGAGAGACGTATGTGCTTTGAACGGATCTGCCTGGAAAAAGGGCTTGGAGACTTGGATGTTGCGTGGATGAAGTCTTTGAAAAACGGGGCTTAGCTCAAGATGTAGCGTTGTGCACTTGATTCCATCTTGAGACGACAACAAGCTTGCATGCAGTCACGGTGAAGTGGTTTCGGTTTTTTTTGTTCGAGCAAACACTAGAATGTGCAAGATGCGTGATCTAAGCGACCTTGACCGCGGTCCGCCTGGACCGTCTTTACAGAGAATGGTGGATAGACAAAAACCATCCAGTGAGAGAGGTCAGAGGAGAATGGGAAGACTTCATGTAGCAGAAAGGCCACAACAGTGGTGTGCAGAAGCGCACCTCGTTGAATCCACGCCACGAAGAATCCAGGCTGTCCCGCAGGCAAAAGGGGGTCGTACCCAGTACTAGATAGGTGTACCTAATGAAGTGGCCAGGGAATGTGTGTGTGTGTGTGTGTATATATATCTGTTATAGCTGCACTAGGCAACCGCACACTGGCAGCGGGAGAAACATACACACAAAAAATAAAATGGAATTTGTGAAAGTTTGACTTCATTAGCCGGAAATCATAACGTAATGCGATGTCTGTCAACTCTGCACTCCGGACCTGAATTTCTGAATTTCTTCATCTCGGCAGCTGGTAGGGGTGGAGGGTGTGTGTGTGTGTGTGTGTGTGTGTGTGTGTGTGTGTGTGTGTGTGTGTGTGTGTGTGTGTGTGTGTGTGTGTGTGTGTGTGTGTGTGTGTGTGTGTGTGTGTGTGTGTGTGTGTGTGTGTGTGTGTGTGTGTGTGTGTGTGTGTGTGTGTGTGTGTGTGTGTGGGTGTGTGTGTGTGTGTGTGGGTGTGTGTGAGACGGATCACTCGCTCGCTGTTTAGTATTCCGCTCTAAAGTTTCAATTCATCACTTCCTTCATTTGGGCAAATACAGCAAATAAGGACGGGGTGCGCTCTTCTCTGTCGTGGAGAATACACTGAGTGATGTGGACTGATAAGATGGGTGTATTTTCACATGACATCTCTCTCGCCATGGTGCAGCTTTAACCAGAAGATATCTTAACACCGCTTCAAGGAATCGAATTAGCAGAAAGATATCACATTTGAAAAATCCCTTTACCTCAGAGGGTTTCAGCCCCACAAATGAGACAGTCATTAACTGGGTATACTATAGCTATCTCTATGGTAGGCGCCGAGGGAGGAGGATTTGTAAATGAGCTTTTTGCACAACTTCTGTTCGGAGTTAGATCGTTGCACTGCTGACCCTCCCTTTGCGACGGGGCCTTTTTTTGAAATTTCGGGCTTGTGTCAGCACAATCTGCAACCACCGCAGCATGGGCTTGAAACAGATGCACATACATACACACACACACCTCTCTCTCACTCTCCCTGTGTGTGTGTGTGTGTGTGTGTGTGTGTGTGTGTGTGTGTGTGTGTGTGTGGCCTTGAGAATGCAGTTCCCAAGTCACCTCCTGATCTGACAAGAAATAAATAAGCAGAGACGAGACGTTAATGACACTCGCCGAGCACTGCGCTGTGCTTACCGCGGTGGTAATACCTCAGGTGCGTCAATATGCTTCTGTCTGTCTGTCAGGGACGGGGGGGAGGGGGGAGGGGGGGGGGGGGGGAATACACCCTCACTGCTCCCTCTCCATCCTGGTGGATTTTTCTCCCCGCAGGCCACCAGGCTGAGTGCTCACTGGACCATTTCTCCAAACTGTCTCAGAGTCTTTCAGAAGTGTCACAGTCCCTCCATGGTTTCCCATTCCCTTTGCCTCTCTCTCTCTCTCGCTCTGCCCCTCCCTCTCTCTCTCACTATGCCCCCTATCTCTATTTCTTTCTCTCTTGTCAAACAGACAGGTAGCAGCCTTCCCCAGTCGCTCACCCTCCTGCTGCAGTTTGTCTTTTGGTCCATGTGATCCATTAGTAAACCATTTCAGGGGCTGTCGGGTTATACCGGGTTATTCGTCAGCTTTGCACTGACCAGTGAAGGCTCAGGATGGGTCTGTGACAGCGGTTGGATGCAGTCTGAGTAATGCACTACTAATAAATACAATAATGGTCCTGTATGTGAAAGAAGAGAAGCTGGAGTGGCTTCTATTGGGTTTTGGTGTGTTTTTTTTCAAGGCAAACGAAAAGCAAACATGTTAAAAGCCTTTTTATTTCATGCTAGTTCAGAAGAACATGTTAAAAGCAACTGCAAAGCCTTCCTCATTCAATGCACTGTGCACATTTTTGCTAGCGCTTTAGCACAGAAAGATGGCTATCGCTATAGCTTAATACAACATTACAACATTACAACATACAACATATTGCATCTGAAATCCACCAGTATTCTAAGAGCAACACCTTCCATCCTGTAAAATGTGCTTTTCACTTCATGTTTTTTTGTAGGTTATTTCATATATATTTGCTGTTTTTCAGTTCATTTACCAAGACCACATTTTTCGTCTCCATTTGTAATCCTTCCTTCATGTTACAGGAATAGGAATCGGAAGCAACAGAGACTATTGACTTCCTCCTACGAAAAAAAAATAAAAAAAAATATCAACTTTGAAACCACTGACTCAGGTTGCGTGAGATTTACTGTGAATCAGGCCCTCCAAAATTGGCCATTTAAGCTTTGGCGATAAAAGATAGAGGTTTAAGTGTGTGTGTGTGCATGTGTGGGCAGCTGCTGCAAAAGCAGGTTGGTGGAAGGGAATGCGTGGGATTGCATTATTAACCATCATCAAGTAGTTCCCAAGTGGGCAAATATTGCACACATGCACACACCCACACACGCGCACGTACACACACACACACCATTTCCGTCTCATTGTGTATGTATGTGGGCTTCTGCAGGGTGATTGCCTTGGAGATTTAAAAAAAAAAAAATCTGTTGTTTTTTTTGGCTCGGCCACTGCGAGAGATCGGTTTCCTGACGAGGTTGCAATTGTTGTGATCCAGTTTCTGCTCAGAGTAATTGTGCGTGCTGGATGTACTGTATGTCTCAATATACATGAATGGACGTCGGAGTGCAACAGGGTAAAGGGCAACCGGTGCCAATACGTTTGCAGTGTATATTTGTGTGTGCATATATGTGTCTGTGTGCACATATGTGGATGAATGGACATACACAAATACACACACACACTGTACACACATGTATTAGGGTAGTGTGGCAGTGTCATCACAATACCATAAATATGACTTGGACACCTCTGATACCTCCAGCTGAAACTTTTTTTTTTTATTGTCAACCCTGAAAATATTTCCAGGGAATTGCAGCCAATCTCTTTGTCCCACCGGCATCCGACGTTTAAGTCTCCCTCGAAGAATTTAGGTGTTATTTTTCACCCACTTTGAATTCAGAGCAGCATACCAAAAAAAAAATCTACTTCAATCATGCTTTTTCCAGCTGAGAACCATTGCCAAAAATCAAGGCTGCCCTGTAGTTCCCAGACTCAAAAGAAAATTATTCATGCTTTTGTGGTGGCGCGCCTCGACTGCTGCAATGATTTGTTTCATTACCTCAGATAAACTTTGACGGCTCGACTCGTAATGGTCCAAAATGCTGCTGCTCATCTATTCACTTATCTTCAAATCTTTACTGGCTAGTTTAGAATCAGTTTTAAACTACTATGGTGCAGGTTAGGTGTGGGCGATTATCGTGTTTATAATCGTAATCGCGATTTAATTATCTAATCGTGGCAAATTTTCAAAATCGTTCATTTCGATTGTTATTTAGGCTACAAGAACGAGGAACGTCTAGAAGCGCCAGTTAGCAAAGCAACCAGTGTGAGTGTCATCAGACGTAACATCACTTTCCCGTGAATGAATGGGCCAAATACTTTCCCCAATACTGCGTTCATGAACTGTCCCCTTAAAAAATACTACGTGGTATTCAGTCACGTCCCTCCGCCCCGTCCAGTAACGCCGTGTTCAGACAGGTTTGGACCGTTCGTTTTTTTGCGAGCCGCGAGCGAATGTGTCAAGCCGGGCAGGAAGTCGGACACAGGAACGGCTTAGAGCATCCGGTCAATTTCAAAATAAAACAAATTTCAAAATAAAACAAAACAAATAAAATGATCGTTCATTAATCGTAATCGAGGTAAATGTTTAAAATAATCACGATACTGATTTTTAGTCATATCGCCCACCCAGGTCTGCAGGTCTAAAGGTGTAGGGCGTGTGGTACAAGTGGGCGTGTCCAGTCTATTTGTTGACCACAGTCCGTTTGCCAGTTATAATTTATGTACACAACATGAATTAAAGAGTAGCTTCTCCGACCGCACAGCACTCCTCCTCAGACGACGCAATGTAAGGGATCCACCGGCTGCATGCGCTCTGGTATCTCACCATCACATACTCCACATCTGCTACAGGCTGTGACCCAGCAAAGAAGACACCGTTTCACTGTGATCAGAGGCAGAAAGGATGGTAGTGAAGTGTTTCTCCTCTCTGGCTTGACTGCCTCTGATTCACACATTCATTCCACAGGTGTAGCTCTTAAATAGCTAGGTGTGCTAAACATATGAAGAAGATTTCATTGAGTTAGTCTGTGGGTGAAGGATTTATTTAAGATATAGCCTAACTTGCACAACTACTATTAAACTATTGAGTTTTTGAAACTACTACTGTGTTTTCCGCCTGCTCTTACACAATGGATATGATTATTTTCAATCTCCTGGACTATGATTTTCATTTAAAGGTCTGTGATTGTGTGAAAATATTGTTTCTAAGTGTGTGTTTTATCCAGGCTGATGATATGTGTTGCGGGTGTGTATTTATATAAAGTACTACTTCTGGGAAAAACCTCTATAGGCATAGAGACTCTGGCACCACAGTACTTTTGTGCAGGTACTGTTGTTCTGCGCAACGCTTACACACACACACACACACACACACACACACACACACAAGCGCGCGCCCACATTCACAAGAGAGCCGACTTATGATCTGAAAATCGGCCACTTTCCTGTCTGTACATCCCACCATGCTGTGGCTCTAATGGCTGGATAAACAGTTTAGCAGTGATTGTTCCCTCTGCGGCACACTCGTGTTGAGGTGTTGAATTACCTCTGTTCGCTCTCCATCGCTCCCCGAGCATCTGCAGCGCCAAACTCTCACTCATTAGCTTAAGTCCTCTAATCGCACTGTCGCTGTGCAACAGTATAACAAATATAACAAATATAACACACAAATGTAACCGGTCAAAAAAATAAAATAAAACAAGTAAAATATGAGGAGTGTCCTGGTGCCGGGGGGCGGTTGAAAACCGATCTCGGCCGTGACCGTCTCCGGCCTCCATTAGGGGGTGGGGGTGGGGGTGGGGGGGGGCCCGTTAATGTGCGGGCCGTGGAGGCCGTGGAGACAGAGGGGCTGGAGGTTGTTTTTGTTTTCATCCGGTTGCTGGGAACTACACAGCGGGGTAATGGCTCTGGGTGTGGCAGCCGCTTCATTAAATGGGTGAGGCCGGGTGGGCCGGTCGCAAACCAGACCAGTCGCTTTTTGTCTCGCTTGCTTCGCGCACTTGGCGGAGCAGCTGTGGCATCCCGAAGCAAAGCGAGACGGCAAGAGGCTAACTAGAGCCACCGGCAGCCCGCCTCCATGATGATGTTCAAACATTCCCTGGGAGTGCCGCTGAGCCTCCATCGGAAGCCCTCCAGGGTGGAGACGGCCAAGAGGTTCTGGAGGGTGAGCGGGATGTGTGTGTGGTGTGATGAGACGGAGCTTCTGTCTGATGGTGTGTGTGTGTGTGTGTGTGTGTGTGCGGGTGTGTGTGTGTGTGTGTGAAACATGCTGGAAAATATAAGGAATTTTTTTTTGTGTGCAGTGTAAACAGCATCTGGCCTGTTAAAGGATGTGCTTTGTAACGAACGTGGCATCGATGTGCGTCTATATGCTCTGCAGTAGAGTAACGAGTCCATTTGAAGTTATTACAACTATTGGAGGAGCACGTCTGATATGTGGCATGCTATACAAACAGACAAAGTATATATAGGGAGCTCATTGTGAGGGTAACAGATCCATTCAACCTTGATTTATATCTCTTTTACATCGTTTTAGATGATCCGATCTGTCTTTTGTCTGAAGGTTACCGGTGTTTCACAGCAACACGTGTTCCTTAAATATCTTTTAAAAGTCCCGATAAAAAGGCTTTACTGTTGCCTAGAGAGCTGTCCCACATCTCTGATAAAGCCCCTTCTTTATCGCTCCCAGCAAATCAGTCTAATGAGGCTGTAAAAAAGACCAACTGGGTGTCCCCCCTTTGAAAAGCTGCAGCCTCAGAAAAAGGTTTGCCCACAGATCAGCTTTGCACCGGGGAGGAGGATGGGGGGAAAGCCGGGCTCCAAGTTTGTCTGCTACCTTAAAAGGTTATCCCGGGGGGGGCGGCGTAATGAAACTCAATGGTGTCTGGAGGCAGGACCGAAAATGCTACAGAGAGGTGTTTGGAGCACACCGAGCTCGAGCCGGTCAATATTGTATTCCCTCAAGACGTCGGCTTTAAAAGGGTAAAGACAGACTTTCGGGCTCAAAGTGGCGCGATGAATACAGATGCCTGCCGGGGTTTGACAGGGACTAGTCGAGGGTTTTTATGAAATCTAGAGTGGAATCAGGAGTGCATCTTGATCCCCCCCCCCCCCCTCTCTCTCTCGCTCTCTTTCTTCCAACCTACATCAATCTCGCCTTGTTCCCTCTCTTCAATTTAATCTCTATCACTCATCATGTGTGCCCGGGCTAAACTCTCCCTATCTCGCGCTGTCGACCTTTACTCTACTACTGTTTGAGCCGCAGTATGTAACGCTCCACCCTTCTCGACTCCCATCCCGGTGAGTCAGGATATAGGTCTGCGTGAAGTAGTAGACCGGCTTCGCTGTGTAGCTTACATCACTTTAACTGCTCTCTGCACAATTAATGAAAATACTCACTACTGCAATTTCCAATTTTTTTTTTCCATCAAAGGGACATCTGCTCCAGACCAGTCCCCCCTAAACAATATATTCTGGCGCGGTTGCAGAATCCTTTGGCCTACAGTTCAAGTTGCATGTTGGGGAACATCTTTCTGAGTAAATCCATAAGAACCAGCTTATTTTTGCAAGGGCTGAAAAACAAAAAAAATGTGTGTCTGCATTGGCAATTACAGTATTCGTGCAGACCTGGTGTGTGTGTGTGTGTGTGTGTGTGTGTGTGTGTGTGTGTGTGTGTGTGTGTGTGTGTGTGTGTGTGTGTGTGTGGTTTCATGTATTAATCATGTAATCTTCTACGCCGAGCCAGCCAGCGTAATGTAGCAGTGTGTTCATCGGGGTACGCGGGGCAAAACCCAAGGCTCTTAACGGGCAACCTGTTCATTAAGAAGCTCATTTCTTCATTGTGGCGATAGGGGACCGGGTGAATGGAACAGACGCAGATAGGGTTAGGAGAGAGACAGAGGCGTCACTGGGTTCCGACAATCAGGGACCTGTAGGCCAGCACAGCAGACATATAAACACAAGGCTTTTTCAGCTTGTTTCTTTATAGCGCGGCCGCTGTCTCTCGTGCGTCTCGTCTCTCCGGACCCAGCTTCACTGTGAGGGGTTTATGGCGGGTTCAGGCTACACGATATCAGGCCGGTTATAGCCCGATTCAGCAGACGTAGGGCGTCGGGTCGAGTCGGGAACGACAGGGTGCGAGAATCGATCGTTTTATGTTGTGTAGTGTGACATAGCGGACGACAACCAACGCCACATCTGGGATGCCTCACCACATCCCGACATGTTCCGCCTCAAACATGGCGAAGTTGTTGGTGCCGCTAGGTGGAACTATGAAACAGAGGAAAGGTTTGTTGAGCTCTGGCTCCTGTGGCTGGCTAGCTTGTGGAGGCTAGCCAGCTACATTTAGCTAGCTACATTTAGGTTTCACTACAGGCTAAAACATTGTTATTTTTCACCTCTTGAAGGATTGACAACCCATACTGTTTTTTCTTTTTTTTTTTGCCTTTTCGGAACACAAGACCGCTAATATCATGCATACCGCTTCGGACGCCATAGTTTGTTTACATTGTCGTTGCCTAGCACCTGCTTTCCGATGACATCACACACGTCAGCAAGCGATTATTGGTCGGTGACCAACGTGTACTCTGTCATGTCTGTCGGCCAAGACACGGCACAAATTTATCACTCTATATCGCCTAATCTGACACAGTGACCATCGTACCAGACAAAAATATCGTGTCGTCTGATCCCGGCATTAAGCGCAACGTTACAATCAGCCAAACGACTCCCAGGTGCGTCTACCTCCCCCGCTGAGGCCACACCCCCCTGCCATATACATGTTGGAGATGATATAGACGTTTACCTGCCTCTTAATAATGTTTCTTTGACATACAAGTGAACATTGTGAGTAGTTTGCTTCCTTTCTCGAGGTTTAGTGTTGTAAAGGTGTGTAAGCCTTTTCTGCGAATCGAGCCAACTGGTTGATGATGTGGAGCCTGAATGGAGCATTCACTGGTTGTGAAAATCGATATTTCTAATAAACACAACAAAGTCTGAAAGAAAGGCTTCAGACTGCCTGTGTTGCTCAAACACCCACCTGTTTGTCTCCTTCCTTAATTGGTGCAACATCTTCTCCGCCCTACCTCCAGTCAATCCACCACTTGCTGTTTCAGACTGCTGGCTTTCTCTCTCTCTCTCTCTCTCTCTCTCTCTCTCTCTCTCTCTCTCTCTCTCTCTCTCGCTCTCTCTCTCTCTCTCCCCTCGTGTCACATTCAGATTGGGTCTCCCACTGCGCTGTTCTTCATCTGTGTTCTCTGACGTCCATGTCTCATCATGACACGTTAACCTCCCGCTGACGTCCACAGGCTGTATTAGTCCTTTTTCTTATGCTGTCAGATCAAGTAGCTGCTTGAGAGAGTGAGGTTTCTGATATATGTACGAAGTCAGACAGGAATCTCACATCTTGCTGACGCGGCAATACTCTCCTTCATCTGCTTTGGCGGTTCATAAAGTTGGCAAGGTAAGATACAAGTCATTTCAAGGTCACTCAGGTTTTCTCCGCCTCACTCCAAAAAACTGTTGTTTTTTTCCTCCATTGTTTCCTACATGAAACTCATATTTTATAGATACTTTATTTGGGTAGTCTTCAAAGTTGCCAGGTCATCAAAGTTTTCTTTTAATTTTTGGAAGCAAGAGTCCGAAGCTCGCTTTCCCTCTCATTACGTCGGATATGAGTCAAAATCAATTTTGTTTACGCTGCAGTTTCCGGCTGGTTCTCACACTGCTTGCCAAAGAATCATTTCCCTGACATAAACCAGAAGGGTAAACTATTCTGTCCAATGCATCCAACTTCTCATTCTTACTGACATCAATAATGTAGCCTTGAGAATGTAAACAGAACGTATAGAAAACCGGAGCTGATAACCGGTGGATCCTGACAACCGCCAATCTGTGTCAATCAAGAAATGAAATGTCCTTGAAGAAGAGAACCAGGGCTCTGTAATAACCGCAAAACACGTCTCACCTGCCAGAATGAACCAAACTAAAGGAGAAAGGAGAGTTTGAACTGCTCCCAAGCACCCGAAGTCTCTCTGGATAAGAGTGTAATCTAAAAGACTAAAATCTGGCCTCCCAGGAGAATTTTTCATAGGACGTTGAATATAAGAAAGCATTTTACAGTATGGTAGCATAACCTGGGGTCACCGCGCATGGGAGGTTTACTAGTTTGCTAAACCACCGAGGCACATTAGTGTCTTTGGAGGGAAAACAGGTACACTGAAACAAAATGCTGGAAATCCAGACATAAGAGACAGGAATATCACCGGTGTATGGTCCAAGTCTATTTCTGGTATTCACTGTCTTCAGTTGCATGATCCAGCAGATACCTGGTTTTCTCCCCCCATCCACTCAGATGTATGTATTTCATGCATGGCTGCTCTCTGCAATTTGGCTATGGCTGAGTGTGTTGCAGTATGCCTTGCCCCTTGTCTCCTTTTTTTTTTTCATCAGCTCACAAAACGAGAGCAATACCTTTTTTTCCTCATTCCTTGGTATGCACCCCGCCCCCACTCCTCCGAACTCTCCGCATAACTCAGTCTATCTTTTGTTGGAGCTATGGAGTTGACAGGAAGGTATTGTGTGCCTGATTGCAGGGAATCTGTGGCAAATGCCATTTCAGAACGGCTTTTGGTTTCATCCTTTTTTTTTTTTTTTCCTGCTACAGGATGAAGTGCTAATGGTTGCGCTAATGGAAAGCATGCATCTCCAAAAGGCTTTTAAGGCCCGCTGTTTTTTTGTTCCCCCATAAAACCCATAAAAAATGAATAGTATGAAAAGCTAAAGTTTGATTAAATTACACCTATTTGCAGTGTCACAAGTTTTCACCGAGATTCAATACGGTGTTTTCTTTTGCCGCAATACCCCTTTATCACTGGTCTTTTACAGACTATGGGGTGCTGCTTGTTTTTTAGACACCAATTGGGGCCAGAAGCATAACTCAGCTGGTTTTGGCTCTGAGAATTAATTCCAAAAAACTAATATATGGTCCAGTTAGAACAGCTGCTTTATAGCCTGACGTTGTATTATCGCTCCAGGCTTATACTGAGAAAATTATCAGATGAGGAGACTCAACCCTAGCGACACTATCTCTCGGTGTCGGTGGAGATATAATGAGAATGCAGACCTTGAGTCTTTTAAAGAAGTCACCCTCTGCTACAATGTTGAAATCCAACCTTTTTTTTCCCTGGTGCGCTTTGAATTAAACTCCCGCGGCCTGCCTTATCCTTTTGATTCCAGTATTTTCCATACCTTAAACCTCATTAATGCCCACATTTTTTTTTCCCCATTTTCAGCAAGATACAGCAAGTCTAATAAAGTAGCAGGTTGTCTGTGGTGGTCGTTGCAAAAATGTGAACTAGCTTGATTGATTTAGAAGGCTGGAGGAACGTCTCTACAATTAGAACCAGTGCTGTGATGATCGTCTGACATTCCTGACTTTGGTTTGCAATGTCGCCCTACAAGTAAACTCAATGCGCAACGTCAAATGATTCACTATCACTTATCCTTGCGACGCCGTCATGAAAACGTCTGTAATTCGACACTATGGTGCGGTTCTGGTTGCGTGCTCTATGGAGGGGGATGCTGCAGCGTCGAATGATAGAGGAGGTTTGACCCTTGAGTGAAGAGTCCAGTGGGTGTCATGGTTTCGGCGCAACCCCTTCATCGCTCATGAGCAGGAGACTCTGGTCGCTGTGAGCAGAGGGAACTTCCATTCAACCTACGAGCAGAGCGTTCAAGAAGAGTTGACTCTGTTCATCCCATCTAGTCTTTTCCTGGATCGAAATTGGAGAAAATGCTGGATTTGCGAATCCAAGCCAAGTGAGTTTCAGGCGCCGAAAACCCTTTCACCGACTCTGTCCTTGAGATTTCTCCAAGTGCTCGGATCGTTTATTCCCCTTTTTTTTGTTTTGTTGAAGAGCTTAATGAAATTGCTCGCGAATTTGCCACGATGACGAGTGCATGGGTTCCATTCCTCTTCTGTGTGCTGAGAGCTCTTTGTACGCGGATCCTTGTTTGGTTCTTGTCGATGAATTAAATCCCTCTGAGTGTACCAAGGCTACCCTGAGTACTCTTGAGATGTTGATGATCTTTGTGATTTGTGTATTGCGCGTTGTGTGTGTGTGTGTGTGTGTGTGTGTGTGTGTGTGTGTGAGTGTGTGTGTTTGTTCATACGTAACACACAGCACAAGATGTATGATGAATACCGCCCAGTGTTTCTCCACAATGCTTTCGCTCGCCGCTGCACACTAGCACAGATTTCAAGGTTTTGCAGCTCTACAGATACAAGATTTAGCAACAGCAATGTAAATATTTAACGGGCACCAAAGAACACAATGGTTTTATGCTGATCTAAAATTGTTTGACCCACTGTGGTTGCGCCGCCACACTAAGACTTAAACCCCCTCTTTGTATGCATGGCCAGGCTAACTTACAAGAGAGACCTTTTATGTTGTCATCAAATATTTATGTTATAATGGTTTAGATGACAAGGGCTCTTTCTCTCTGGAACGTTAATGGCACATTTGTCTGTTCCCTGGCTCCTTGTGTACGAAAATTAGACAAGCTGTATAAAGTTAGAGAACATATTGCGGGACGGGGGGGAAACGACTCTCCAAAACGTCTAGTACAGCACGGCGGCTGGATTGCAACAATATTATGAAAGGGGACTATACAGCATCATTTGGCGAGGCAGCACTCCCTGTCCATCCACCCCCAGCCACCCCCAAACACTCCAGAACCACAAAGTATTTGGCATAGATTGTTGCGGGGTGTTGAACCGAGCTCGCCTGGCTACCCTCGCCTGGCATCGCTACTCTGTCATCAAATGTCAGCATCTGCTGGAGTCGAGTAGGCCTTTGGTGCAGATCGAAGCGCTTCGGGGGTTTGTTTTGGACTCATTTGGATTCACTTTGAGAGATACTTCTGAGTCCATCTGTCTGTCTCAAACTTTTGTGTGTGTGTGTGCATGTCTTTGTATGGTTAAGCGTGCGTGCGTGTATGTGTGTGTGTGAGTAGGTTTTTGATCAATATGGGTTTTTGAAGGCGGATACCAGTACTGACATGTTTGTACTGGCAGCTGCCAATAGCCAATATTTTGTGCCAATATTATAATATACAAATGTCACATTTTTATGCCAGTGTTCAGTGATTTGCCAGAATTGTATTCTTGGGGAAAAGCCTCCGAACCACGAGCATTTAGCCCATCATAACATTAAAACTCACTGAAATGTAGACTTATGAACTTATTTTAGGGTTAGCAGCTCTCTAAGGCAGCGTGACCCACCACACCTATATTCAGTGGTAGGGGAAACACTGGAATAGATAGAAGAAGAATGTAGAATTGATTTACAAAAAGCCTTATTGAACAATTAAATTAATAAATAAATGAGCAAAGGCTTCATTGGAGGTTTTATAGACTGTTTTTATGTAGCGAACCTCCATCATATCGCCAGTGTACGACATGACTGCCTGATATGTAATAAAAGCCCAATATCAGCCTGGTATATGATATATCGGTCATGTATGTGAATGTATGTCTGTGTGTGCTTGTGCGTGTGTGTGTGTGTGTGTGTTAAAGGTGTTAGGTCCTGGCCGCTGACTGTGCTGCAGCAGATAACAGCAGAATTAGTGAGGGCCGACAGCTGTAAAGGCCTGTTGATGAAACTGCTGAGAGGTGATAAGACGGCGACCTCAGGCGGAGAGCTGCCCAGGGCGGAATCCCACAGATAGAATACAGAGGCAGGGCTGCCGATCCTGAACGCTCCCCCGGCGATAACGGGATGCAGTGTTGCATTGTTGAACTGCGCCGCACCGCTCCACCGAACGGAAAGATGAGAGAATGAGACAGATTTTTTTGATGTTCGCTTCCATGACGCCTGTGATGTCGCAACAGTGGGGAAGGGCGCGGGGTTGCAAGGTGTTCTATAGGAATCCATTGGTTGCATTTCCTTTTCTTTTTTTCCTTTTGTCATGGGAAATGCTATGCGGGGCGTGGTGGTGTCTGCCTGTGTGGAGACACATTCTGGTGAACACAATAAATCAAGAACGATACGTGATGGATACTTACACCACCAGTTCCCCCTGTGGAGTAGAAGATCTAACTAGTCTGGGCACAGCTTGCTGCAGAAATTATTATTATTATTTAATAACAATACACTGTATTTGTTGTTACAGTGTAAGACCATTGGTAGCAGTACCTTAGCTACACTAAGCGTTCTCTGTTTTCTGAGGTGTCATGATGTCAGAATTTGTTAATAATAATAGTAATAATAATAACTTTAATTTAAGAGCACCTTTTTATAGTAGGCACTTAGTAAGGCACTCAACATGAAGAAGAGGGAGGAAAACTAGGCTAAGCAATAAAAAGAACAACTAAGCTAAACGGCTGAGCAAACAGTAAAGCAGTTTAAAAAAAAAATAAGAAGAAGAAAAATATTTTCTTAA
Source organism: Hoplostethus mediterraneus (assembly GCA_034670385.1). NCBI lineage: Eukaryota > Metazoa > Chordata > Actinopteri > Trachichthyiformes > Trachichthyidae > Hoplostethus > Hoplostethus mediterraneus. The sequence goes on along the minus strand of JAXDDW010000033.1, from coordinate 1,943,605 downwards.
AACCACTAGAATGCTTCATTCTTTAGGAGATGGAGTTCAGGCATGTTGATATGGAAAATGTTGCTTATTAATGCATTAATAACTGTTTCAATATTTGATATACATTATTCTAGAAGTCATTTGTAATAAATGCTTAAATGTCCTCAATCAATTGAATGTCCTCTCCGTTCACGTAGAGTCAGTTGTCATGTGAGAGTTAATTCATAACCTCTGTTTACTCTAGGAATGTGTTTTCTCCAGCTGCAGCTTGTGCGTGGAGGGTGTAATACGATTGGCCGAGGCCTCCCAACAAGCGTCACTGTGCATTCTCCCTTGGCACCAGTGTCTACTAATTATTGCTCTCATGCTGTGTGTGTGTATCTTTTGCATCCATTAGATGGCAAGGGGAGAAAAGGAGTGGGAGGTGGACTTCCTCTCTTGGCCGTGTCACTGAATCAACGCGTAAACTCTGGAGCTGGTCGATTTTCCTCCTTCTCAAACCTGCACTTGGCTTTAACTGCAGAGAGGATCATTTTCTTGATGACGGTATCACAGCTGCCTAATGGCATTTTTCAAAATGACGTCAATGATAAGTTGTCATTGTCAGGGCAATCAAGGAAGCCGGGTTCGCCTGTGGAAGAAGCCCCGGCCCAGCTCATATCTCAGAGAACAACATGATGGCGTTTTTTTTGTCTTTGTAATGTAAATGGCTGCCATATTTCACTACGTCACACCAGGCTCGGATCTTAGATCGTGACTCACGGCGGCACGTATTCAGCGTATCTTCCGTTAGCCCAACTCTCTTTGGATTTGCAAGATGGGGTATCATGTGAGGTGTGAAAGCAGGATTTATTAGAATGTTAATTCCAGCTCAGGAGCTGATACTGGAACTGGAGACTCACCGACGCTCGCACAAAGTTCATATTGGGAACGCGTCGTCGGGAGAACAAATCATTTCGCCATTTGGAGATGCTAGGCAGAAGGCGATAGCTTGACGGCTCGTAAGTGCAATGACACGAAAGCACAGCAATAGCACTGCGGCAGCACCAAATCTGAACGTGTCTTTTGATAAATGATACACAAGCACAGCATAATCTCTTCCATCCCCTCCCTAGCCATTATTCTGTAATGTCAGTGGAAAGCTTTTACTGTATCTGAAGGCTTGTACTGTCCTCCCCAGATGCCTGCGTCTTCCAATTCAACAGCTTGTATTTGTGCTCAGCAGGAAGCGGCGCTGTCTCACCGGTCCTCATTGACACTTTGATCAGCCAACCATGCAGTGCTTTGATTTGCCTTTGATTTGACAGTCTGAGCGCACTGTTTCCCCACCCCAAACACACCTTGCTCACTGACACGCAGTGTGCACTGGTATTTCCAGACTGTCATCCTCAGCGGATGGAGGGCGAGCCATCCAAATGCAACCGTAGTTGTCATTTTCAGTTTCAAATACTCCTTTCTGATTTATGACCATTCATTTTCCCCCTGAGAGCTCAGACCTGCCAGGCTGTGATGTGTGAACTGTACTGTGTCATTCTGTCAATAGCGCAGCGAGATTTGCTACAGAAAATGCATCAAAGTAATTGTTGGTCTCTGACAATAATACACTGTATTTGCTGTTAAGGTGTAAGACCCTTGGTAGCAGTACCTTAGCTACACTAAGTTTTCTCAGATGTCATGATGTCAGAATTTGTTTCCCATTCTTAATAGATTTAACCTTCACTCAGTAAAGTCATGCCTGCCAGGGTAGATATTTGTCGCGGGACGCATTTGCTCGCAAATTTGTTTCGAGTAAATTAGTTTGGCGGGTTTTTGCCCCGGCCAGTCGACAATCCTTCTGCAGCTCGCGTCCTTTGCTAGGGAACAGTAGAAGGTCAAGTCATCCACCCCAGGCAATCGAGCAGCTGGCCTACTGCTTGATAGGAGGGGTATTGCAAGCCAGCAGACGAAGACGAAGAGAGAGAGAGAGAGAGCTGGCTCCTGGCAATCAGAGTCGCTCCTTTCCTTTTACCACCTCTATTGTGTTCTCTCCTGCTGGGAACAAAGTGGGTCATTATGTTCAATTACACTGGGCGACTGTACAGCAATTAACCATCGGTGCAAATTTACCTTGCACCGATCTTATTCGGCGGCGTGTTGCAGCAGCTGGACACGCATTCGATCGTAAGTTAGGGTGTAAACGCGACGTTAAGTGCTGCGCTTAAACCAGTTAGTTTGACAGTAAAGCTTTGTCTTCGTTTAGTTACACCACGGAGACTTGAGGTACATCTTAACTAGTAGAGGATAAATGGACCGCTAACCAAAACATTGTCGCAAACTGTGCCGTTTTCACCTCCTGTGGCCGTTAGCATGCCAAAATAAACGTATCCCGCCCCAATGAACGGTCACCTGAGTTAATATTAGCTAACTAGCCTTAGTGAGACAAAAAGAGGATAAACCTAGCTCATATAGCTATAGTCGTTACTTAACCATTAAGGGTAAAAGCTTAACTAGCAGTGGCTCATTGGTCAACTTACCTTTTCCATGTTAGGATTGGAGAACCACCAAAATCATCTCTCGTGTCTCCGGTAGTTTTCTCTGTCCTGTGCACATGCTAACGTGTTAGCATAAGTGCCTGTAGGCAACTAGCATCATCTCACATCAGAAGATAGGCCTTTCAGTAATCCACAGTCACATCCTCTAGATTGAGCTGACCTTGGTGTAGTCCTGCAAGGGTGAAAGTATGTATGTATGTATGTATGTGGTTAGGCCAAATGCAGTTACCTCTATCACTAATAGGGTGGAAAAACATCATTTTATTGTTAGCTAGCTAACATTGCAGTTTGGTTCATGCACAGTTCAGTGATTTAATGTCATGTTGCCGCCACAATCCATGCTGTTTTTTCCTCCAGCAAGTTTTCCCATCTAACAAATCGATGCACCATGCTAACGGCTATTTTCCAGAGGACTCTACACCTAGTAGGGGGCAGGTGTAAATTGTAAGTTTTTCCGATGTACTAACTATTTGGTGCAACCATTTTGTGCTAACTGTGTTAACTCGGACTTGGTGGGAAGTTATGTTCGAACTTGTGCTGAAACACGTTGCAGATCCCTTTTGAAATAAGATGTTCGTTACAGAGAGCTGACACTCACACACCCAGGCTTACACACACGTCAATATGAATTGATGTTTTTCACAGTTGCTAACCTTTTACATCGGGAGGCAGAACTATGGTGATGCAGTGTCTGTACCAGAAATCAGTCATAGCGGCTTTGGTAACTTTGTCTGTATTTTTCTTCACCATTATTGAGTTCATGGTCAGTGTGTGAGGAAGATATTCAATTTTCAGTGCCGGGTCTCATTGAAACAACAACTAAAGAATGCTCTTGGGAAAATTGCGAAACGAAACGCCATTCAGAAAACGCCGATGCACACATTTCTTTATCACTTGCACTTTTATAATCAACTTCAGTCACTCAAAACCCTTATTATTAAAAACCCATGTTATTCCTGATATGCACGGGCTTTGACATTGAATCAGACAGTTTGATAAAGGAGGCTATTTTGATAATGAATTTCAAATGCTGGGGTTATTTGGTTTGCGATTCAGAATCGGCCCTCCTCACTCGGTTGCTTATCTTCTGTCTTAGGAGACGAGAAGTTTTAATGAGTTACTTTATTGTCTGCTTCTAGGAAGTATCCCCCTGCTGGCAATTTCACCTTTAATATTTCAAATCGTCCTCACACCATCCTCGTACAAAAGAATACTCTGGTTATAAGCTGCGTATCTGGAATACTATTACTTCTATAATTACCTCTTAAATCAGCTCGTGATCTAGGCTGATTTCTCCCCACTTCAAAGCTCCAGATAGTCATTGACTTTTAAATCAGGGCTACGGGTGTGCTTTTTTTTTTACTCACGGTGATGTGATGCAGACAAAAAGAAATCCGGTCTGCCAGCCTCTTTGTTTCCTCACTTCCTCCCTGATGATTTGTTGCTCTGCTGCATTATTTTGGAGTGAAAAAAATAAGACATGTACCTCGGCGAGGGCTTCTTTTATTAGTCACACTACTTGGAATGTGTTGAGTAGTAGAGTAGAGGTACTAGAGCCTATATGGAGCCACTGGAGAAAACATATTAAATTGTGATGTTTTCTTCCTTGGGCATTAGCAAATCCCCCTCATCTTCAGCATCTATAGTCGTATACTTTTTATCCCTCTCTTCAGTTCTGTTGCACCCTGCCTACCTCATGAACCATTGCAGAGTGGCATACGTCTGTAAAGTCACTGTATTCCGAATTTCCCCTGTGGCATCAATATTGAGTGTCCTGCCTGTCAGAGGCATGGCTTACCGTGTAGCCGTCTATTCTTCTTGTGGCTAGGTTGGAGAGCGGCCCACCGGGCTGCACTTCTATCTCAGCACCACCATGCACTACTGGCCCTATTAGAAACCCAAGGGCATAGCTAACACAGCACAGAGGCTTGGGCAGTGACAAATTCACAACAAAGCTTTTCTGTGAGGAATGAAACTACCATGGAGGTTGAAGAAATGAGAAGGAGCAAGAGAGGGAGAGCGAGACAGACAGAGAGAGAGAGTGAGAGAGAGAGAGAGACAGAGATAGGGATAGAGTGAGAGAGAATGAGAAAGCAAGAGAGAGAGACCTGGTATGATGAAAGCACATGTGGCCCTCTGTGACAAATGGTCCTCCCAACTTGTGATTTATCACGGTTTAGAGACTGAGAGAGCACCACATGCAGCAGCCCCAGCTCCATTCCCACCATTACAGTTCTGGATAATATAGATGACTACTCATAAATGGAGAATGGGGGGGGGGGGGAAACTCTGCTTTTTTTTTTTTTTTTATTATTGCTTTTTCACTGTATCTGAAGGCTGCAAGGAAGCAGGAGATGATTGCAGTATAACGCCGGACAGTCGTAACCATTCTGGAGGAACTTGGCATTATCTAAATAGCGCTGTGGGATAAAAGGCCGTTTAGAGTCACAGTTTCAGGCAGAACAGAAGTGCTGAACTGAGAGAGTTTGGTGGGTCATTGGCATCGAAGAAGCTTAATGGAGCACACTGCCATTAAGCTGGGCCAGTTAGGAGGCAGGGTGTCACGTGTTTATGCTTTTTGTTTATCGCATTATATATCATGCTTAAAGACACCAATTGTGATTGTGCGTTCTACATCGAAGAGCAAAATGTCTCCCTTATAAACAGCAAAAAAACCTGTCCATTTTTATTAACACGTAAGAATAATAAGGCACTATTGATATTTATATTTACTACATGAACAGAATAAATAGTTCTGTTATCTGTAAAAAGTACAATATATCATATTGTCAGTCAACTCCTATCAACTCAACCCACTGAGTCAGGACAGCATGGTCCTTCAAGAGAGGGAGAGAGACAGAGATCACGTTGACCTTGACCACGTTGACCTTGGGACCATGTTGACCTTGACCTGTTGCTGCTCTCTCTCTCTCTCTCTCTGCTTTGTCTTTCCCCTCCCTGATCAGTCACTGTGTTGTCAGGGAACTGGATGTTCCCTCCAGGAATTAAAGGAAAGTACAGTGGTTATTCAAGTCATTGCTATCATTTGTCTGCTACCTTGGGCCCACTTTCATATCATCTTCTGATGCTCATTGGATCCCATTTTCCCCTCAAATATCCTACTTGGAGACATTCTCATCACAGCCGTAATCCATCAGTTTGAGAATTAGGCAGTGTCAGCTTTCCATACAGAAATAGCTTCCTCAGTGTTTTCAGGCAATCATTTTGATAATTGGCAACAGCGAGTTCCCAGTTCAGCAGTGATTTCAAGTCTAGTTTATATTTGAATTGAAAGCCATAATCTTTTGATCCCATACATATTGTTTAACATTATATTGTATGTTGTGTAGTTAGTGCTCACCATTCAAGTAAAGGTTTGCTTCCTCAAAAACAATGTAAATGGGAAGTAACATTGAACAATGTAAAATTAAGCTACAATGAAGGAAATGAAGTGAAATATATAGATATTTAACACCAATAGCTGCAGGCTTAAACCCTGGTAAAGCGGTCTATCTGTAGATACAATGGTCCTGTAACACTGCAATCAAGAATAATGGTGCCATGTGATTATAAAGAAGCTTTGTTATGTATGAGTGAGATGAATTATCTACTAGCTAATGCGTGAGTAAAACAATTTGCATTGCTCATGAATAACTCCTGAATGTAAGAAAGTAAATCACACCTTTCAAACCAAGGTTACAAAGCGCCTCACAAAACAATGTAATTTCATTACCTAGCCAAGGTAATTTCTTTGTCCTTGCTCTTAACCCATTGGTACCATCACATGCAAACAGAAGGAAGCCCATTGCAGTGGTATTTTCTCTACAGGTTTCCTTTATGTCCCGATGGAAGGAGTCCCTGGTAGTAGAACTGAAATGCACTGTGGGCGCTGTCCATTAAGAGGTGCTGAAATCTATGATAGCTAGATAGAGGCTATGGTTTGATGGTGCCTGCGGTATCGGGCTCTGTCCTTTTAGCAGGGCCTCGATGTGCTAGCTGGTGCTGTTTCCTATTGTGCTACTGGCTGTAGCAGAGAAGTGTTAGACTTTGATGGAACGGTAGGGTGTTGAGTCAGCCACTTGTCACCTTTTCCAGAGAGTATCCGAGGTACTTGGGCAAGACACTGAACCCCAAATTGCTCCCGATGGTCAGGCCAGCACCTTGCATGGTAGCTCACTGCCATCGGTGTGTGTGTGTGTGTGTGTGTGTGTGTGTGTGTGTGTGTGTGTGTGTGTGTGTGTGTGTGTGTGTGAATGGGTGAATGAGAGGCAAAATATTGTAAAGCACTTAAATGCTACCATTTACCATTTTATTGCTGTCTTAGATGTTCTGCTCTTAGACGGAGCTGCTTTTATACCTTTTATTTTCTTAGGTTAGGATGATTATATCTTTTGGTGGCTGTTTCAAATGGGCCAGGAGACAACTTCAAAAAGGCACCCGCAAAACAGCTCAGTTTGTGATGCACATGCCATGCGAAACACGCAGCGCTGACGTAAAGTAATCATGAACAAGGCGCTTTAGTGCATGATGCAACCTCTGTTGTCATGACAACAGAGAGGCTTTCAAAAACAAGGATGATGACCATGCAACACCTGCTAAGAAAATCCCATTAGCATTTGTTTGCATGATGACGAAAGCCCACCCACTCTATCCTGAGCCTGGGGAGCCACTATTGGCAGACCTGATTGGCGTCCGCCTATAGATTGTAGATTCACTCATACCAGTGACATCAATAAGGCAGAGGCTGGAGATTTCACTTATTTTCCACTATGGGCTCGCCAGGCTGGTGCTGGGACTGACTGTAGGCATGGCTGCTATGGAATCCAGCTCTGTTGACATTTCACATCTGAGTGGTGTGAAGCTTGATGAGTCACGCCTGGCATAAAGTAGTCCACGCCAGCAGCAGAACAGAAACTGCACCCTGATGCATCCTCTCACCGTCAAGATGACGGGTCAGAGCTGTATTTACAGAGGGACCACGGACACATACTATATTCAGAGAGAGAGAGAGAGAGGGAAAAGCTATTACGTCCCCCCCCCCCCCCCCCCCCTCCCCCAACATCCCACTGCCTACCATCATGTGTCAGACAAATAAGATCAGGAAAAAAATGGAAGTTCACAGTCCTACATCCCACCACCTGCTGGGAACTAGAGCCTCGGTGTATGAATACCAGACCTCTGGTGCTGACACAGAGCTGGACCAAAGTAATAGCTTTTCCATCCTAGACCTCTCTCTGGAGAGATTGTGGTCTTTTTGTGTGAACGTTCTTCTTCCATCATATACCGTACAAAATCTATCCACAGCGAGAATATAACAAGAAAGAAGTAACAAGAAATAATAGTGCAATCCAAGAGGAAATGGATGAGGTGTATTCAGTCAAAACAAAGCAACTTTCCTCAACTGTGTTGTGACACTAAACAACTTTTGTTTTCGAAACATCCCATTACACTTGTTTCCCTGGATATTCTACGCCTTGGGGGGCTTGCTATATTGAAGGGTTTGATATAGGAATTAAAGTAACCCTGATAGATGGCTTTGGCAACAGCAGACCATGTTCTGGGAGAACGGAGCTGAATATGACTCATAAAACACATTTTTAGATTCCATTTCCTCCTCAAATGGGTGTGTTGGGACGCATTTCACCGACGTGAATGCACGCATGCACGCGTAAACTCAAAAACACACACTCGCTATACGTACATTATGTGCATGTGTGCGCATACACACACACACACACACACACACACAATATACTTAGGATTCTGGATTGTTGAATCACACTTAGTTTATTAGGCTTGGGACTCGGGTGTTGGTATCAGATCAGTGTTTTGCCAGAACAGTCTGTACTGCACCACCCTGCCAGGGAGTGATTTTGAAACTTCCTGGAAAGTTCTGCACAAGAACACACCAGATTTCCGTGTCATGTGCACGGTCCCTCTCGTACCCGGTGGTGTTAACAGGGATTTTATCTAGAACTTAAAGCAAACACTTAAAGCAATTAAAAAAGCATTTCAGGAAACAACTGTTTGCGTCGGCCGAAAGCTGGGGCAGACTTTACTTGGCTGCTGCTCCTCAGATTAAATTGAGGAAAGAATAAAAATATTTTAAAAATGAATTCACTCCGGAGCTTTGAACTTGTTTAGTTGCTTTCAGCCCTGTCACCCCTTTCACCTCCTCGAATCCATCTTGAATGATCGGATAGATCAGAAGGGATTTATTTGTTTCACAGCTTCCACTTAATTGGCTGTTTGGCTGCGTATGCCCCCCCACCCCCCACCCCCATGTGTGTGTGCATATTAGTTAAAGGGGGCAACAAACACTTGAAGGCATGCACATTTGAAAAATCAGCTGTATCTATCGATGATGCCTTCGCTGTGGCGCACATCTCCCATCGAACGCATTGCAGCAACCGAGACATGTGAGTGTCAGACTGGAAATTTGCGGGGGCTAATTGGAGACGCCTATTTAACAATAGCAATTATTTTTATCTACATAATCATCACCCTAGTAGCAAATGATTATTATTATTTATTTTTTCCTGTAATTACAGGGCTGTTATCAGCGCCAAAACAATGCATCGGCGTATAGTATTTTGAGGTTGCGGAGTGTATTGATTAGTTTGAAGTTTTAATTAGTCACAAGCACTTCCAGTTCATTAGGTTGGCCACTACCTTGGCACCGGTAGCGAAATGATTAGGTTGAAGCGAGCGGATGGCTCCATTTGTTCAGGCAGGCGGGGAACGCCGTCAGTCAATTAATCTGGAACTTTCCAGGAACGTGTATTTAAACAGAGCCACCCCGAGGGGCGTTCGCCATCGCCCCTCCCCTTGTCCATTTGTCAACATCAGAGACGTGAGGGGTTTTGTATACACACTCTCTCTAACACAGCCACAATAAGGCGGTTATTATGTTCTCGGGCTGCTCGCGGTCCAACCACACAGCATCCGTCATCAGCCAATGGGGCTTCGGCTCAGAGCGGCCCGTCATTAGTTTGGAGCTGATTGATTGGCCGTTGAGAAGTCCTTTCGAGTTTCATACATCATTCTGTTGATGGTGAATATAGCCTGAGTTGTTTGAAGAAGGTTGTTTTAACGTAGGTGTGAGCCCACTCATGCGTGGCGCCGCAAATATCGGGTGGTATTTCACTCGTTCTGTGCGAGAGTAAATCTGTGTGGGCTACTTTGGGAGAAACCTTTTGCTTCGTAAGCCTGATGGTAGTGGCACACCAGATGTCACTTCACAAGGCAGAACAGTCTGCTTCCTTTCCTCGTCTGAGAAGGCGGTAAACAGCATGCAGGCGGCGTGACAGGATAGGTGGTAAAGCATCGTCTCACAATTACATTATTCCTGACATATGATTATGGATTGTTTTTGCAAAATGAAATGAAGAAAATGATAAAATGCAAAAATATGTCTGTGTAAAGAAGTGAAGTAAAGCAAGAATTTGCTGTGGTGATTCACCCCGACAGCCTGTTGCACCAGTTAAAGTTCAAATGTAGGCTAGTTTGAACATGAATTCTCGCTAAGTCAGAGTTTAGGCATTACTAAAACTGAAATAGTTCCACTATAGTCAACTAAAACACCGAACTTAAAACATTACTTAGCCTTACTAGGTGTAAAGTCCTCCATAAAACAGCCACTTGCATGGTGCATCAATTTGAGAAACTACATTGGCAACATGAAATGAGATCAATGTTAACAATGTTAGCTAACTAACTATCACAAATAGTGTCTTTGCACCCTATTAGTGACAGAAGGAACTTCATTAGGTCTAACTACATCGCTTTTACCCTGTTGAAATGACTTGATGTTGCTATTGTTGCCTGGGTTAGATACTTCTAGTTGTACACGTAGGTGTAGTGGGTATGGGAGACAACCTGCAAATTACTCCTAATGCTTTGTACTAGATAACGGGTGGTGATGTTACATCAGCAAGGTTTTTTTTTCTCTCACTATTGTGTAAGTTAGCCAATATTTTCCTCAGCTACTGTTAATGAGCAGGAGAAATTGATTTTGGTACACACATTATTGACCACGGAAGGTGAAAACGTCACGTGTTTTGCTTAGTGGTCCCTGTATGCTGTACTAGGTAGGATGTAAGTCTCCATGGTAACATTAAACAAAGACAAAGACTTGTGTGTATGTGTAAACTCCAGTGCATGTTCAGCCGGTGCAGCAGAATGCCGGAAGCACCATAAGCGACGACTTTTCATAGAGCAAGTGATGCAAAGCGAAGCGGTTCTGCTCGGGTCTGCACGCGCCGCCAGAACCCTTTGGTGATAGTTAGCTTTAAGGCTATACCTATTTGAAGGACAGGCTATTTTCTGCCCGTTGTGCTCTGTCGGTCACGTGAAGCAACGCTGCAGATATTGGTTTGGGGAGTCCAAGGTAATTGACTTCACAGAGGTGGCACCTGACTTTAATTAACAAAGTGCAGCACATTCCATTACAAACCTGCAATAAGGAGAGTCGTATTAGAGACTAACGTATTAATTAACATTTAGTACGCGTCAAAGCCCAAGTAAGTCATTTCCTTGTGGTGGATGATAGGGAATACCGCACAATAGTTCTTCAAGATGTAATTAATTGAACATTCCTTATGAAAAGAATGAGTTTGGCTCTTATCATGAAAGGCTGTGACAACATGAGAGATACTACCGTAGTGAACTGAAGATTCTCTTTAATTCTAATAATATTTCTGCCTCAAAGAGAGATTCAGTTAAAATCTCCCCAACTGACTGAACTGTCTGGTTACATTTCTGAAGAAGAATTTACACCGATTTGGCCACAACCGTAACAATTTGCACTTTATTACTACTATTTCATCCCTGAACAAGTACTTATTTCAATCATTCCCATCATCATCATCATCATCATCATCATAATGTCAAACTCATGAGCCAAACATTGTCACTTTTGACTCTGGTACTATTACTTTTGCCACTCCTGTGTGGGTAGACAGTGTTATGGTTATTACAGTACATTTGAGTCATTTGAGTAATAGTAACAATAGTTATAGTTGTAGCAGACATGTTATTTATGGCAAAATTACATTTATCTATAAAGGTATTAAGAGTAACGAGAGAAAAATGTCTTAAAAAGTGCTACTTTCATCCCCATTCTGAAGAAATAAACTGATATGGAGATGGGCCTGTTACATGTACTCTGGTAGAAATAAGATGAAATGTTGTAAGGCATCGATCTAGACTGATGCTGCAGGAGTTTATAGTCCATATGGATTTACAGTAGCAATGCACGTTAATTAGTCTACATAGTTTTTATATGTAATATTCATTGGGCATTTACTCCTTGGCTGTGAGAGAGAGAGAGAGAGAGAGAGAGTTCGTGCGCGTGTCTTTGGGGTTGGTGAATTGCTCCCGCAGAGTCCCGCATCAAGCATTTATCGAACTGATGCGCGGTCTCGCTCTCTCTCTCGCTTTCTCGCTCTCTCTCTCCATCTCTCTCTCTCTCTCTCTCTCTCTCAGTTATCTCCTCCTCCTCTCTTTCGGTTCCACTGAGAATCCTTTGCCGTTTCCCGTCTTGAGCGAGGCGTCCTTCCACCACTTGTCATTTCACACCTTGGCCGCTGCAAACGCAGGGTAGCCTATCACTAGACGGCCGTGAATAGACCTTCTTCTTCTTCCTCCCGGTTCTCTGCTGGCTGCACCTGTGTATCCGTCCTGGTGGTGTTTTTTTTTTTTTTTTTTTTTTTTTTTACTGTTTCTCCCAGCTGTAGGGAATCATGACCACGGCGAAGGAAACCAATGCACCGCCGAAAACGGCTCAGCAGCAGGAGCAGGTACCGATGCGCTTTTCTCTCACTCCACTTTCCACGCATATTGACATCAGCATTAACATGTGCCCGGTGCGTCCCCGGTTCCGTTTACTAATATTGCATCTGTGCGCGTGTCTCACTTGCATTTGGGCGTTTTTGAGGTTGTTTTTTTTGTTAATTGCCCCATTTGGAATAAACGTGTGCAGCTTCTGTCGGAGTCACTTTGCTCTGTAATTCAAGCGGATGGCCGGGCTGTACCGTCAGCTCATCACGACCCCGCCGCCTCCGGCTCGGTTAATCATCGTTGTTGTTGTTATTATTATTATTATTATCATTCAGTGTTTATTATTCAGTGACTTCTTTTCCCACGGGAGATTATGAGCAATTTGTGTGTGTGTGTGTGTTTTCTTTTCCATAACACTGACCGTGCGCTTCACCTTGCTGTAGGACACGAAAATCACCTAATAGCCCACCTACTAACTTAATAATGATCGTCTAAGGCCTGCACAAGAGCCAGCAGACGTTGATTTTTTTTATTTTTTTTTATTTTTTTACATGTGCTGCAATCGGATGTATGTATCATAGAGCCATATCACCCCCCCATGTATGGAATACGCTAAGAAAAGCCCATAATAACTTCTGACCTATTCATAAAAGCCAGCAGTTAAACTCTGCCTCTCCTGTCATAAGGACTGACTACACTGTTGCATTTTAGTGTGGTGCAAGGTTGCTCTGCTCCGGTGACATTTTCTTTGTGACCTCCATCACTTATTCTCAGTCAGTGACGATAGAGCCTCTTTTCACCAACCTCCACAGAGATAGAAAATAAAATCACCGAGGATGGTTTTGTATGTTAGTGTTTCATGATCTTTTAAATTGAGAACACGTCTTCTACTCAGTTGTCGCCAAACTGGCATACGTCCTCATTTTACCTCCTTTCCCAGAGATTCAGTAAACTTAGACCGCAAGGAATACAGTTCTGCATGGACTGTCACCTTTTCAGTTTTGTGTAAACCTGCATATAGTCACGTAAGAATAGCATCCTTTTTGTCGTATGTAGGAGTCACAGTGCTGGATTTCCCCCAGTGAAGCGGGGTCTATCAAGGCATGCTGTAACTTTAGACGGCATCTGTCACTGTCAGGCTCCTCCTGTGTGCTGCACCTGTCGAGAGAGAAAAAAAAAAAAAAAAAATGACAGAAAAGGTGAGAGGGACACTTGGCTTTATCCCGCCGAGCAGACAATCTTCTCCTGCCTCTTTTTAACTGCAGACGTCACTCACACCCCAGCGAGGCAGGGGACGTCTGCCAAGAGTCCACATATTTCACACATACAGTACGGGGGCTAGCGAGGCAGAAACGTCAACATATGCTCCATACGCGATGCGCTTCCAAGTAAAACTATTTAAGGTTTGAGGACGTTTTCATGCACACCGATACTCAGATTCCTGGTAGCAATCAGCTTTAGCAATATTTTCATTTTTATATTTCTGTATGCTCCAATAAATCAAAAGACTGAGTAGAAGTCTAGGTATGTTAACCAGGTTGCTTATTGTTTATGCTGTTTATGACTAAAATGGATTATTAGTGTGCATGTGAATGTACTTGCAATATGAATTTAGTCCAAAAGCTCATACTTGACAACTGTAAACACTTTGCCAAACATTTCATTTGTAATTACTGATTTAAGAGAGTTAGAAAAATGAAAGTGAAAGTGGTTGCCGGTGGCGGTGGAATACCAGGATTACACTGTCAGTGGATTATTCCTGAGATGTGATGCTCCACCAATGTGAGAAATTGCTTCAAGCATACATAGTAGGTTTCTGACTGTATGGTGTGGGCACGCATGCATGCACTCATGCACACACTGCCTATATACTCACACACACACACACACACACACACACACAAACATATACACACACACACTGTGATTATGTGAGGTCCTGTTGCTGCCTCCTGATTGATGGTCTGCTAGCAGGGCTTATGGTCCAGGGACAGAGGACAGAGATAGAGGGCAGCTCACCAGAGATAGCGACAACAAGCGGCTCTCCAGTAATCACCTAGCAGCAGCCCCCGGAGAGAGAGTCACACTACTAACCCTCATTATTGCAACAGGGTGGGGGCGCCGAATGCGTGATAGGTCAGGTCTTGGTAGGGGCTGACAGAGGGAAGACACTTAAGAGGAAGATGAAGTACAGACTAATTAAAGTTACACTAGGCAACGTTTAAAAAAATAAAAAAATAAATAGATTTATCAGTCTAATCACATCAAGCGAGGCTACAGAAGAGCATCCCATCCCTACTAATTGAAACCCTGCAGATTTTCCTTCATTGCCCAAATTCACTCCTGGTCTCGGATATGGACACTTCTCTGCCTTTAAGGAGTGCCCACATACAAACTGTCTCCTAAACGGCAGCGAGTGAGCGGCAAGCTGGACAAGCTGGACTCACCAATGTTGGTGTAGTCCCTTTTTTGGTATCAAGCTAATCGCAGGCTGGTGGGTTTGATCCACATGAGCGTGCTGTGTGTTTGCTGACGACGTCACTGGGGTGTTGAGGTTGAAATTTTCCCATCGCCGGCCAACGTGCAAAGTTGCCTGGTGGAAGCTTTAAGCTGTATTGGAGCACCCAGAGGCTTTATAGGGAAGAGCACTCTACCATCTGGTCCAACGATGAGCCTCTTACTACTTTGAGAGCACTTTGATAGTGTGTAGCGCGAACTTGGGAAGCTTTAGTCGGTGAGCCGTACAAAAGGAAGACAGTTAGATACTCCTATATGTCCTAGTAGCAAAGGCTGAGCACTGAGGCTGGAATGGGAGGACTGCCCAGCGGAAGTTGAATTTGTAGCCTCTCTCCTACGACCAGACTACTGAAGGACCTGGGGATTCGCAAGACAAAAACCTTAGATCAGACCATCAAAGCGGTTTGAGAAGCAGCAGAGCAGAGTCGCCCGTGGGTGTTTCTGAAGAGAATGGATACCAACTGGCGTCCAGAGTAGGAAATGAATCTCCTAGGCAAAGGCTTAGTGTATAGCTAGGCTTGCAGGATTGGGTTTCTATACACACTGCTGTTGCTGCTGTAGTTGCTCTAGCTACTTGTTAGGTGGGACCACATTTGTTTTATGGTTTCATTTGTGCTATTTTGTTAAGAGATTTGAGTAATCGGTAATCTACCCTGCCCCTTCCTGAGTTTATTACTTCCTACCACAAATGCACCACCGAAGATAGTTATTGCCAACTTGGTGATTGCTGCATTCCCAAATACAACTGTGTTAATATCCATGTTCTCTATCCTGGGCTGTTTTTGTGAAAATGTGGAGTGTTTTTCTTTTATGATATCAAGTGACCTCCATGTTGTACGCAGACTCATATTCTTTTGCTTGAACATCTAGTTTCTGAGTAAGTGCTCTTCTCAAATATATATACGTAAAGGATGTTTTACATTAGGTACTCTGTATTTGAAGTGCTCTTGTCCTGCGCGTCTTGTCTGACAGATTAAAGGATCAAATGTGGAGATACTCACTTAAAAGTCTCGACAAAAAATCGACAAGAAAAAAATTGGGTCAGGCCTTGAAGACAGTGATAGAATACATAAAATTGTGGCCGTTTGGTTTCACATTATTGTTTTCACATTATTGTAAAAAAAACAACTTGTTTTTAACGTACGTAAACACTTTTAATCAGGGAGGATTTGTTTTTCCCTGATTGAACATTAGGAATGTTATTCCCAGCCAGACGCTGGTGCTACAGGTTGCTGCCTCAGTGCCCTGCTGATGAAGAGCTCAGGTGATGACTGCGCGGACACGTTAATTAAAGTAGCAACTTTACGCACACAACACCCCGGGGTGCCGAGACTTTCGTCTGCAAGTTTCCGCCACTGTTGCAGCACGTGCTATTTTGCTTTTGCATGAACTTGCAGAATTGCACAAATGCATTACACAGCATTTACTGCAGTGGCAGAGTTTTCAGCACACTGGGTTCCTCCCGCTCTTGTGAATATCTGCATCTGCGTCCGTATCCGGTGGTTAATCCAGACATTGCTGCCGTACATCAACAGATTCATCCCTATATTGACCCGACCTGTAATAAGATAAGGCATCGATTGTGTAGGTGACCAGACTTTGTAGACCTTACCAGCAGCCAGCAGGGTGGCCTAGTGGTTACAGGAACAGTCCCGTAACTAGTACGTGCCCATCGATAGCCGTGTGTCCTGTCAAAGCACTAAAGCCCTCATTGTAAAAAAAGTCAGTGAAACTGTCAGTGAAAAAATGAAACCAAGACAGTTTCTTAGATGACTTTAAATTGTTGCTATTTTGTTTCCCACTGAGATTCATGTCGTAGAATATATTTTCTGTCGTGTAGAAATCACATGGAGCAATACAATAGCTTAAACATTATATACCCGTTGCGATTCCTTCCTCACCCTCTCGTAGGTTTCTCCCGTGGTGAATCGGAGGCTATAGCGTGGTGTTAGGTAGTCCGGATTTATTGTCTGTTGCTTAAGCTTTTTTTCTTCTTCTTTTTTTTCTCACTCTGTGTTGTACCTTTTCCAGCACAGCTACTTCTTAATAGGGAGAGAGATAAGCACTGTGGCAAAAAAAATGGGTTGGAAAAAGCAAAGAGTGACGAGATGATTCGCTTTTTCGGAATGCAAATAGATAATAGGCCTTTCCCCCCCTCGTGTTTGCCGAGTGCCCTTGGCTGATAAGAGGGAATGAAAGATGGATTTCGAGGAGAATTGAACGCCCCTAATGTTTGTGCCATAGTTCATCTTAAGGGCAATTATGAACAATTGAGCCGTGATGTTGGGTTCTGAAGTGGAGATTAGAGGAGAGATTGGAAGGCGGCCACCACAGCGATTCATCATGATTGTTGTCATGATTTTAAATGCTCCTTGCTCAAATGGCTTATAACTTGGTGTGTGTGTGTGTGTGTGTTAGTATGTGGGGGGGGCAGGTTACTACAGCAATAGGTATTCAATTGCTCACTCTCTTGTTTTTTCAGTGGTCAGGCTAAATGTCATGACAATCCTCCATCTCACTAATGGTTGACAGCATAGACAGCAGGTTGGTGTGTGTTTGTGTGCGTCTTGGTGAGGGCGTTGTTATCCCACAGCGATTCGAGAGGAGTCGTCAAACGTGTAAAACTGCCTCATTTAGGAAAAGGTCAGCATTTTTCTGTCAGGTGTAAAAAAAAAAAAAAAAATCAGTTTTTTTCTTCCTCTGTTGTGTTCTAATTGTGTCTCTTGGCTGTGGGAGGCAGCACAGATGTTCTTATAGATCCTATTAAGCACCGTTCACCTTTTCTCCACGTCAACCTTGAGAGCCCAAAGCTATACAGATTTCAAGTTTCAAGTTTATTGTCAAATACTTGATAACAATGCAAACATAATTTACCAGTAATGAAACTCAACTTTACATAGTAAGTAAAATAAGACAAACAAGTGATTAAAGAAAATAAAAATAATTTAAAAAATAAAATTATATTGTATATAAAATAAATACATACAAATAAAATACAATAAAATTCCCAAAATGAACTAAAAATCCAACATTAAAAATGATTCTGTGCAGGTGAAATACCTGATGATAATAAGGTGATTCAGTAAAATATGAAAAAAATTAAAGACAGAATAGAATTATTGTAGATAAACTACATCATGTTTTTGAACCAGACATTTCCTGTTTCTATGGTCACGGGTATATTTTGTATTTGCAGCCATTACTGAACAACTGCAGTCTTAACGGACTAACCACCATTCAGGCTTGATGACTGTCGGACCTGTGTGTGTGTGTGTGTGTGTGTGTGTGTGTGTGTGTGTGTGTGTGTGTGTGTGTGTGTGTGTGTGTGTGTGTGTGTGTGTGTGTGTGTGTGTGTGTGTGTCAGCATGTAAGTTAATATGTCTTTGTCTTTTTGTCTGAGTTTGCGCCTGTTTATCTGCAGCTCCCCTCGGTCCAGTCGGGCTGTGTTTTCTGGCCTTATCGACCCGCTGTAATTAGGGGCCCAGGGCTGTGGAGCAGGAAGGCGATCAGAGCCGCCATGTTCCACCGAGTCTTTAATTGAAACGTTGAGCATTGCCAGGTTCACCGTCGGCCCCCCTCGGGTCCTGCTGTCGCCTCCGTGCCACCTCCTCGACGGTGACAAACCTTCAGAAGAGCGAGTGCTAGTCAGGAACGATAAGCAGGTAATTGCCTGTAGACCCAGACGCGAATTACGAAGAATCTGGTGCTCCAGCTTCATTGGACATGCTGCCAGGGGTTGTTTGTGCCAGTGTCGCGCAAGTGTGACAGCCCAAACTGATGCAGCCCGGCTGAGGTGAGCTCGGAGTGTCATTAGCTTTGACTTATTTAAGCCAGCGTGTAGCTCCCGTCCTTTTTAACGTCTGATCAATCTTGCTGTAGTTGTGATGTTGCGAAAGCAGATAACATTTTGCACAGATGCAAATGGAAACCAACTTTTCTCCCCACTTCCTTATTTGAGTTGGCCTATCAGGCAGCGCGTGGAGCCAGTCTGTAGCCCGCAGGGGGTTAAAGGCTGTGCCCGACTCAGGGTATCTGGCTACTTAGCCTGGCACAGAGGTAGAGAAATGAGCACGCCTTTCAAAGCCTGGCCCAGTCTTCCAACCAGTGTACTTGCTGACATTTATCGCTCGGTGTTATTGTTATGGCTGCAATAACTCTCCCCGCCAGGGAATACTGATGGTGTTCCAAATTGACCAACTCAAGGATTTCAATGAGACAGCTCTCATCGTATTATGGTGATGGGAGCGTGAAACTAGGCGGCCCTGCGACATCATTATTCTCCACTTGAGAATCGTGCTTTCCTGTCATCTGTCACAACGGTCATGTTGTCAGCTCCATCCTGGAAGGTCTATCTGCTGGCCCGCATCCTACTCCTTATCCTTCCAGCGACATGAAAAAAAGCAAGTCTCGTCTGTCAGGGATCGGTCACAGGAGACAATGTTAACCCCCCCCCCCCGCTGATTTTTTCCTCAGTCACAATATTGGCAGCCATTACATGTCTCCTCTGTGGTGTTTAGTGGCCATGCCTGAAATACTGACTTTCATCGTGACATTTGCTGGGAATACTCCAAACACCCAGCAGCAACCTAGTTTCTATGGAGATGCTGTTGCTCAGTGTGTGTGCGTATGGCTTTGTAGATACACGTGCACGCTCCCGCACACACGGACAGATTGAAACAGACAAAGTGAGAGGGGGGAAAATAATATTGGTAATTAATTGCATTGCCTTGTTGGTGCGTTTCCTTTGTTAACTAGCAGTGGATATTGAATCAAACGCTCAGCTCACATGCTTCTCATCCCGGCAAATGAGCACGTACCCCTAATTTCACCACGTTCCAGCAAATGAGCATCCAACTTTGTTTGAACATCAAACACCACAGGAAGCCTGATTGGGGGCTTTTTGATTTGGCAATTGTTCTGCTGATATGAAAATGTGGTACATCGGCGCTTCGCCGGAATTGGCATCGCACACGGGGTGCTAATTACTACAGGAAGTCAGTCCTTCAAACAAAACGTTTTCTCTTCTAAGTGTACTGCACTTCTTCACCCATAATGCAATACACTGTGTATACAAGTAGATTACAAATAGACAGAATTTGTGTTGTAGGGAATCCTTCGAAATAAAATAAGCTTTTTACATTCAAGAGAGGAGAGTCTCTTTCTTGATACTGAGCGGCATAAATCCTGACTAAATTCCTTTTCTTTATCTTTTTTTTTTTTGACATTCCCAAGTCCAGCCAGTCCCAGGCCCACTGCTATTGTGCTAAATTCACTCTGGTTTATAATCTTATTTCAGTGGTCCTCGGGGCGCTGTCACTTACCGCTGAATGATAGGGTCTACCCCGGCTTAAATCGGTGAAATATAGGTTCTCCCTCGCTCATAATAGTCATTTGCGATTTGCCTTTTTAAGTAAAGGCAAAAACTACACTCCTAGGGAAGCATTGGGTCTGAGGGAAGCTTGGAAATCCATTCATTGAGCTCTTATCATTCATCCTTGACATTTGTCTTTGGATCTTGAGTCAGCTTAAGGCCAATACGATTTCAAATTTACTAATTGGTAGTTATAATACCTCGGGGTACTGACCTTTCAGACTTTAGGGCACTCTTTCCAAGACGTTTGACATTTTAACTCCATTTCAACATCATTTGTGTTTCATGTGTAATAGTGAAATATAAGTACAAATGTTGAAAGTTGGAGTCATATCAATACGGTGTCCTAGGGGGATATTTTGGTGCTATTGTCCTGTTGATCCCCCCCAACCTTACATATCTGCTCAAGACATATCAGAACTGAATCCTGATTTGGGGATTAAGTTCCTTATTGCCGATTGTGCTCTTCCTTATCCTTAAGTGCGTGGGAGCGTTTGTTGTGTTGGCACTGACAACTGTGCCAAATCTTTGTGTTCGAATCCTTGGCAAGCTGTCAATCGCTTCCCTGATCTTTTATCGTTGGTGTAAAGGCTGCTAAGTGTTTTGACATCTGATCTTGAACTCATCACCCCCATTCATGTCCCCATTGAAGGGACGTGCTCTTGCAAGAGGGAACAATTGGCTTCAATGGGCGAACGGGATCTTGGCATGTCGCAGATATGATTTTTGTCAAAAGAGGACAAGAAAACATGTTGAACATCTATTGTGCGACATTGAGGAATTGTCTGCTTTGTGGCACGAGAACGCCTGAAAGCGCATTCGTGCATTACGGCTATTGAGCTGCAACCATGTGTTCACAATTACCTGTTCCCAAGAGGGACGACCCTGCTGAGGATTCTCAGGAGAGCTTTTGAACATGACGAGTCCATGGTGCTGTGCTTGAGTGTGCTTGAGTGTGAACAGAGATGAGTTGGTGTTAAAAAAATAAATGCTTTTGTAGATGTACTCAAAAGAGGGAGAGAATGAGAGAGAGAGTGATGGCATGACAGCATGACAGTGTGAGTCATAGCTGTTTATTGCCAAGGCTTAATGATATCGTTCCGTTTTGGTGGGGGGGGGGGGGGGACATGTAGCATGCCACTACTATGGTGACACCCTCCTGTCATCGACGTTGATATCTGCTTCTTCTCTCCAATGAGGAATGTTGTATTTTTCTGGGGTTTTTTAAAGGCAGTGCGTGAAAACGATGAGATGATACAACGATGAGCACTGGCTTTTCACCACACCATCTAACTAAGGTCACCTTTTCCATCCATGCCCTCCTGAAAGTCAAGGGCTTTATCTTTTGATTCCATTAAATTTTCAGGCAACCAATTCCACATCTGCTTGTTCATGCATGGATGGGCTCTTCAGTTCAGTACTATTTTTTTTCAGAACTTCCATTTTCATTGGCCTAACCGTTAATAGGCAAGTGAAGGTGATTGAAAGGATGTCAGGCACATTGAAGGCCTCATCCAAGCCTCCTCATGCAAACTGAAAAACTTAATGAAGTTACACCTCATTAAATAAAACAAACTATATTTGAACGAGGGTCGCTCTTAGATAGATAGACTTATTTGACAAAAAATTTAAACATACATGACAGGCTGATCAACATTCAGACTCCATATAAGATTTTATAAAATTGTCGAGGATTAAAATACACAAAAACGCCCGAGGGTTTATTTCCATTGTGGTCCTCTATCGCAGTACAAGAAGGCAGATTGAATAAGAAAGTTTCAAGCAAGAATAACATTAAAAAAATAAAATAAAATAAAAAAAAGCAGTAAAACATGCAAACATTTATAAATCTACAAATTATTTAACAGCCATTTCTTGAGATCTGATTTCAATCTCCTCTCAACCAGGGTTAGCTTAATACTTAATACTTTAGCTTTATACTCTTCATCTTGATTTTTTGTTTTGGTCCAAAGTTTATTGGGGTTTTCCAAGAACACTCTGATTCATTTAACAGCATATTTTCGCAAAATTGTCTGGAACTTTAAAGGGGCAATGCAATATGCAACCGTTGACGCATTTCCCACCTTATTTTTTGGATGCGAATTTCACGGTGTAGATGTGGCCAGGCAGGTGAACGGAGAGAATAAACAATAAATAGGTAGGGGTGAAGAGGGAGAAGCATTCTCAGGCTTAATGTTTAATTATTGACTTCCTCACAAGTCTCTCAGACCTCTTCTTTGGAGGTCGCAGGGTCAGAGTGCTAAAAGCCTCCACCACAGCTTGAGAAAGTTTCCTAGGTAAACCTGTCGAACTCTCAGATTCCATAAGTTGCACACCGATCACACTCGGGGATGAACTCACCGAGAGCCCGTATTACATTTTAATAGGGTTGCTTTGCAGCTCCACACATTTCAGGGACGGTAGAGGTGTGCTTCTCCGATACAACCTTTTCATTTATGTGCTTTCATTTTCAGCCCTGTATCACAGCTGTTGAGCAGCAGGCATTTGCTCTTGATATAGATAAGATTGTGCTGAAACCTTGAGAAACCTACGATATCTTCTAAAAAAAAAAAAAAAAGACCCATTCCGTGTACATTTGCTAAAAATAAATAAAAAAAATCAATTGATTCTCATGTACTAACAACGTGGGACGATATTGTGCCGAACAGCATGGCGAATGATTTTGCCGCTTCGTCTGAAATGAAGCAATGCCATGAAAGTAATACATGTTATGACCTTATCAAGATTACCCAGCACAAGTTAACCCAACAATGTACCGAGCCAGCGCCACGTTCTCATTTGATGATAAGCCTCTGCGGTGAAGAAAGTCAGACTCTCTCAGTCCATCCACACATCAGAACAGGGTCACTGCTTTACTGCCTGGGATTCTTATTGGGCGATAATGGTGTCTGAGATACCCAGCAGGTGCCTGAATAAACCCTCTAATAGAGCAATTATTCTCAAACAAAAGGTCACCTCAGGCGTGACGACAGGCCCGGAAATCAATAAAGCTCCCAATTACGACCGAAGCACTGGGCCTATATTTGGTCTCCGGCTGCCAGCCATTCAGCAGAAGATCAGATTTCAAGGCGACCTCATTCCCTCAGTACGTCTTCGAGATTAAGTTACCAAATTTTATTGCAGGAGTCTTTGCTTCACCCCCCTTTTAAAAATGCATAAATGACTTGGGGGCCCTTCTGAAGCGGCCCCCTTGGTAGCAGACTCCCAGTGACTCCTTTTGGCCTTTCTTTTCTTAGCTCGCTTGAAAAATGTAAACTCTTTTGTCTCTAATAGGAAATTAGTGAGCCGATGATGTCTGGTGAGCCGATGATGAGTGACTACCCTTAACATTTCCACGATAACATGATTTTTTTTTTTGTCTGGAAAGGTTTAAAACATTTCCATTATTAGCAGAAAAGAGACTTGGGTTCTTTAGTTGGTAGCGCTTATTGGCACTAGAGAATATTGTTTGTGTGTGTGAATTTCTTCCAAACGAGCATCAACTGTGTTTGCCTTCCTGGAACTACGATTGCGCTCCCAGGTTCTTCTCATTTCCTCACTATGGTTTTGAATGGCGTGAAGGTGCGTCGGTCTCTCTCTTTTATTACCTGTCATTTTTACTGCGTGAACTCGTCGAGTGCTCGGGGAATACAGACTGCACCCTGGACTATTTGTATAGACGGCAAACAAGGCCTATTATCTAAATGGACCTGAGAGTGGACAGGGAAGATGCATCTCCTCCGCT
The DNA here is from genome assembly GCA_034670385.1 of Hoplostethus mediterraneus. NCBI lineage: Eukaryota > Metazoa > Chordata > Actinopteri > Trachichthyiformes > Trachichthyidae > Hoplostethus > Hoplostethus mediterraneus. Next base: position 1,919,682 of record JAXDDW010000033.1, on the reverse strand, counting down.
GCCTGAGTCACATCACAGAGTGTGTGTGTGTGTGGTCCTGAATGACTGGATGTAATGTACTTTTTTTTTTTTTTTTTTTTTTTCCCCCATTGCTGAGGCAACATTGATTTTGAGGGAATGGTTTGTGGGCTGTTGGTTGAACAAGCTATTACAGTTTAGTGCAAGCCTTTTCATTCAAGGTCACGGCCAACCTAAATTTGTACTGAACTAAATCAAAAGAAGTACTATACTCGCTGTAAAGCTATATAAAATGTGAATGGCTACAAAATCGTTTGCCAACCAATATGCTCTTTATACTGAAATGATTTGTCCGTAATGGGAGATACTTCTTTATTGCAGAAAAATGTCATAACATTTATAACATGCAAGTACTTAGGAGGCAGTGGAGTATCCCTCTATTGCACAAATGATGGTTTTCTTAGCTTATTTAGGAACCCTGATAATATATCAATGATATTGTTTTTTATTTGCACCCCCCAGCTCCCCAAACGACTCTGTTGCCTCAGGGCAACGTTGTGCCATAAGGGTACCAAAATCATGTATTTCCAGAATACATATTTCAAGGACTTTTTCCATTACAAAACATACTGTATCTCTCTATTGTTTAGAAAGCACTATAGTGGCATCTTTGGCAATATGATAACAAACAGCCATTGGTCATTAAGGAATATAACCATTACAAAAAGAACAAATTGAAAATGTACGACGTGCTTATCATAAAAACATTGCGTATGAGAACATGACCACTGTCTGATTCCTACAACATTCATGCATCTGTACATCTTGTGCCGCGTCTCTCGTCTCACTCTATGGTGCACGTTGCATTGTGAGTCAGCACCGGGCCCTTCACGGTCGTCATGGACATCATCTCCTCCGGTTGGCTGGGCATTGTCATCGTTGAAATGGAGGCCGCTTTTGATGGCCTCCCACCTTGTCAGAGGCATTGTATCTGCAACTTGAGAAACCCAAGTGGCCCGTTCATTCAGCGTGAGGTTTAGTGTTGTTATTTTCTTCAGGGCTGCGCTGTTTGGCAGACAGGTTGGATTCATCAATGCTAACTCGAAGGCCTTCAGAGAATACGTTGCCGTAGTGCTGGAGCTGATATCCTCAGCTGGTGGAAAGTCCGTCAAGGAAAACTAGCGTCGTGGCGTGTTTTTCCACCGAAGAAGCTGAAGAGGTGGAGCATCCCTTTTGGGGTGCTGGTTGTCCTCTGGCTGATCGTCACGAGGTTGATCTTCAACATCTTCATCTTCATCCTCAGCTGTCAACATACCTCCACCTCCAAGTTGCCGTGCTGCACCACTAGATGACAAATTGACAAAACCGCATCGATATCTCTACCGTGTAGTAATTAATATGCTGACTCCTGCACAAGAGGCGTGAACAAAAAAAACCTTGTTAACCTTTCTTTTCTCTGTATTTATTGACATGGGCATCCGCATGAGTGCATCTACGCGCTCTACCGGCTTGCCTGTAATTGAACGCCTCGTGCAAAAACCCGCCAATGTTCTTCCATCAGCTAGCCGGGCTCAATACAGCCGCTGTATGTTTTCCCCTTTCCACCCCCACCCCCCCCCCCCCACACACACATGTCCAGCACCTTGCAATTGTCCCTTCACCCTCTTCTCGCTTCGTTCTAATAAGAGAGTAGCAAAGGAGGACAGACACACACACACACACACACATCCAGTGACAACCAAGAGTTAGATTTCGGAAAATATATTCTTTCGGTTATAGTATGTAGTAGACAGTTCGAGGGAGTAAGAGGGGTTGTCACTCACACAATGGTGAGAGGACACGGAAGGGGGCGGGTTAACCTGTCAGTTACCTGTTCATTTTAGTCCTGCAACTATCGCAATACACAGGCTGCCGTATATGCCGGATGGACGAACATTCAATGTGTATTAGGGGTGGGCGATAATCGTGTTTATAATCGTAATCGCGATTTAATTATGTAATCGTGGCAAATTTTCAAAATCATTTATTTCGATTGTTATTTAGGCTACAAGAACGAGGAACGTCTAGAAGCGCCAGTTAGGTAAAGCAACCAGTGTGTGTGTGTGTGTGTGTGTGTGTGTGTGCGCATCAGACGTAACATCACTTTCCCGAGAATGAATGGGCCAAATATTTTCCCCAATACTGCGTTCATGAACTGTCCCCTTAAAAAATACTACGTGGTATTCAGTCACGTCCCTCCGCCCCGTCCAGTAACGCCGTGTTCAGACAGGTTTGGACCATTCGTTTTTTGCGAGCCGCGAGCGAATGTGTCAAGCCAGGCAGGAAGTGATACGCAGGAATGGCATAGGTCATTTCAAAATAAAACAAATTTCAAAATAAAACAAAACAAATAAAATAATCGTAATCGAGGTAAAAGTTTGAAATAATCACAATATTGATTTTTTGTCATATCATATTTTGTCAAATGCGCATTGAGTGCAGCATATACTATACATATTAAAAAGTACATTGTGCACCATAACAATACATTGTTATGGTGCACAATGTACTTTTTAACTCTTCACTCAGTAACGCGTGCATGCATCTGTCCATTCTTGCGCCTGCTATTTTGTTTCTGTATCTTCCAGAGACAGCAAAGGTGTGAGCGCACCTTCAATTATTGATAGGCCCACTCGCCGTTACAACTGAAGAGCCGAATGCTGTCTCCGCGTTTCAGATGCGATGCAAACGCCGGGGCTAATGCACACATTTCTTCTCTCTGTGACACTCTCGTGGGAGACACACCATCGACCTTTTCTTTCCATTGTAGCTTGACAGGAGTGCAAACTGCTCTCCGCTTGTCAGAGTAGAGGAGCACTCTCTCCGGGCTATTTTCAGGTAGAGGCAGCAGGAGAGGTGGAAGGTAGCGAGAGAGAAAGGAGGGGAGAGGGGAGAGAAATAAAGAGAATGCAAGCCTTCATTTATTGAGAACTCATTTTTTCTGCTTTGATACGATGAGTCTTATCTATATTAAATTTTAAAAAATTAAAAACGCTGCCAAAACTGTAAATAACTTTATTTTCCATGTTTTCTCCGTTGCAGCTGCTATCCTACTGTGTGTTTGTGTATGTGCATGCAAGTGTATACCTTGACTGCATCTTTCCCGCTTTGATATTCTCCAGGGATTGTGTGTGTGTGTGTGTGTGTGTGTGTGTGGGAGTTGCCTTTATTAGCCCGTGGCTAATTATGCCCCATTTCTTTTCTGATCTCCTCGAGGCAGAGAAGCAAATCTTCAAAGGGGAAGCTGAACTTTAAATCACACCGCTAAGCGTGGAGATAAAGCCGTGGCGTGTGGTTGTCCGCGTGCACTGCGTCGTCAGTCTTGTGTCTGGTCAACTCTGCCGCCTAACAGGCTATTCCCCCAGCCTCGGCATCAGGGCTCGTTAGCCGCGGCCCGCCGAGCACATCCGTCAAAGCCCGAACTGTCTCCTCCGTAGCCACGTTCAGGATGACCGAGTGGTTCATTGACGGTTGTGTTCAAGAATGATACTTATTTCAATGCTAGTAATTGTCTGCTCAGAAACTGAAGTGCCAAACTTCTTATCTGAAAAGACTCAATGGAGGGGCATTAAGCTGTTTCGGCGGGACTGGTCAAGATATTGAAACCTTTTGATTATCATTGCCTGCCGTCATCATCATCATCATTATCAGTAGTATGATAGATTTCATGACTAGATGATGGCTAGTGTGGTAGACTACCAAACAAGCAGAAGAAATAGCCAGCAGAAATCGACTGTGAAATTCTCACTAGGGCTCTGTATACATGTGTTGGACATGTAGATCAGAATACCACGCCTTGTGTTTTCTGAGGAGCTTGACGACACAAAATCAGACCTTCACAATTTTTTCTTTCATGCATGCACCATTCCCCATGCATGCCATTCTCGAATTTATGCATGGAGAAAAAGCAGGTACAGGACATCTAAATACACAGAAACATTCAAAACTAATTTTTTATTTTTTTATTATTATTTTTGGCTGAATCATTTTGGCTGACAGACCTTGACAGACCAGGGAGTAATCATGTATAGCAGAAGCACGTTTTTTACAATTGCAGTGCAATTACTGTACATCTGATTGGTTGATTAGCTTAACTTGATACGTACCCTGAGGAACGCCTGTATGCTGAAACATGATGCATTTTTTAAACTATTTTGTGATGGATTAGTCAAGGTTTTGAAAAACTTTAATTTTTCAAAAGCTGACAATCATTTGAAGATCTGCCCTTCACTTTAATTTTATTTTGAAGCCCCATTCTCCACGGAGCACCTCTCTACTGTAACGTGAAGCCAAGGGGGCATTCTTCTTCCCGGCCACTTTGTAAGTAAATGAAAAGTAAATTCCAACGGTGATTTATGGCATTGAGAAGTTCATCTGCTTTGTGTGTTTAAAAACTTGCCTTTAGTTGGGTGTACATTTTTTTTTTGACTCCTCTTATGAATCTGCTGTCCTTTCATCACTATAACGATAAGAGATGTTAGATGAACGTGTTAAGAGAACTTTGAAGTTGACGTGTTGGAAAAATTATTTGTGCAAAGTGTACAACACAAACTCTATTCGAAATTCCCAGATATCCTGTACATTGCTGCAGGAAAAATCCTAGTCATTAGCAATCAAAACATGCTCATTCGTGCAACTTGTTTATCCCACTTGCCTTTATTTCCGACTGTACTTACTTGTCTTCAACATGTTTACCTTTATTTAACCAGGGAAGGTTGATGGAGCATGCATGCTCTCTTTTTAGCAAGGCTCTGCTTCACACTCACACAGTTTGCACATATGCACACCTGGGAGCTGCCCGGTACAACCGCAGTCTTCTGCTGTCGGCCACTGAGCAGCTCTAATGGAGCAATCAGGGGTTAAACGCCTTGGCCCTGATCTCCACTGTTATTCTTCAGGGAGGGAAGAGCGTTTTCTCGTTCACTTTCTCCGGACAGATTTTCGCAGCTAGTCTGGGATTTGAGTCGGCAAATTATTGGTTATGATTCGGTAGCCTATATCACAACAAATAGAGTAGCGTAACTACATATCGAATTAGATTAGACGTGTTATGTCTCAATCGGTTAACCTTGCCCAGTCTGAATTTCCCCTCAAGTGAAAGAAGATGAGAATTGCCTCTGTCAGTGCCAGAGGAAACTGTTTAAATCTAAAGGAGAAAGTATTTTATTTTGGCGGGTTCTTTGCTATCACTGACTGTGGATTCCTTGGTTGGTTTGGATGGTTGTACAATATTGTTTTTATTGGCAGTCAGATGACTTTTCATGGTGGTAACTCAATGTAAGAGACATTTTCCATGAAAGCGTGTTGATTTAAAGCTGCAATAGGCCTTGAGGCAGGTAAGTATAATGTTAGTCCCGCCCTCCTCCCCCTCTCGCTGGGTCAGGGTCATGCCTCAACACTTGCCACTCATCTTGATGAGCCTTGAAACAACTATCTAGCCTGAAGCTCAGGTAACCAGCATTCATAAAGGCCTTCACAGGTGATAAAGAAGCAGGCAGCGTGTATTATAGCTTTTTCGAAATAGAAAGATGATTAAGTCGTTCGTATTGGACCAAGGCTGTGCCCTCGATTAGGGAAAACATGATGTAGGTCAGCTGTAACCTTCCATGAGATGGGACAAGTACAATTGGTTCTCAATTATTAATTCCTTATTCATTTAATTACATGCTTTTAAACTGCAGACGTGCCGACCACCCTTCTGAAAACCACATTAAAACCTGCAATAACTCTGTATCTGATGGGTATAACTCACATCGACACTTCACATGACTTCACTGGCCCACGCAGGGACACTGGACCTCATTTAGCGCAAGGGGGGCAGTAGGGGTATAAAGTAGACAGTCGACTATACATATCACCCTACATACATTAAAAAAACATTGCATTCAGGCAGCGGCGGCGTGGATTAGGCTGCAACCGTTAGGTGTAGAGTCCACGAGTGCGACGAAACAGCATACCGTTCTGTTCAGATTGAGTTCACTTGGGTTACGCAGTGCATTCACCACTAGCCGCGCGAGATCCCTATACCCAGTACAGAATTACATCGAATGAAGAACACAGTGCTTATGTAATGTGCATTCATATGGGTGAATTGAATGCCGGGCTTGGAAACTGTAACCCCTAATTATAAAAGGAATACAGTATGTGCAAACCTGTTTAATATTTCAGTGGCTGCTCTCACATGCAGGCCACGCTCTCTCATCCGCAGGTGGATAGCATGACCAAGAGGGTTCAATCAATAACAACAGGTGGCCAGATAGAGGGTAAACAGTGAATTATGTTGTAGCCTTTGATGGGGTTACCATGGCAACAAACAGGCATACAAACAAAGTAATGTCTAACATGAGAGGAATGGAAATGGCCCCCATGCGCGCTCAGAGTTTGATATTATTCTGTGTGATTTATTTTTTTTTGTTTTTTTGAATCCGCTGGGTCTTCACAGAAAGCTCTGCGAGCGTATTTGAACATTCACTGGTGTCCCCTAGTGTCCATGATACATTAAGGAACCCTTCACTGTCCTGCTTCGTCTGTCTCGCACAGAAATGCAGTGACTGTGTTGCCTGCCTCAAGCTTTTGATTTAAAAAAAATAAAAATAAAAATCAGTTGCAGGAGTTGGGGTGAAACTAAAAAAATATTTCTGGGGGAAAAAAAATAGACTTGTCTAAACAACCAGACCTTTTTCATTGTGAGAACGCTTCGGCAAAACAGTACGCCAATGATAAGAAGGTAGGAGTCTATTCTTTCTACATGGACGTTCATATTTTGTCTGAGGAAGCGATAAAAACCAGCAGGCCAGAATACATTAGCCTGGGTAAACATCAATGGGAGCCCAGACTCTTTTTTATTTATTTATTTATTTATTTTTTATTAGGCCCCCGAAGCACTGGGCTGTGGGGCATTTCATTTCCAGGAAGAGAGCGTCGTGTCTGCAGGTACACATTGTTTCCATGACGCCAATTTATTTTGCCGGAGTGGCATGACGAGCGTGCGGTATGGAATGAAGGCTGATAGATAAGAACAACGGGGAAAGAGACTTTTCAATTCTTAATGTTCCTGAGAGGTGCACCATATACTGGCACTGCTGCCCGGCCGGTGAATAACAATGGCTGTGGGTGTGGGCCGAGGGGACGTGCAGTGAAATCCTGCCTTCTGACTTCGTCTCAGCCTCCCTTCCTTTCCCCTTCACCCTGTTCTCCCCAACTCTCCTCAGCACTGCTTCAGACAACTTTTCACTTCCAGGCAAAACACAAAACGCTGTTTTGACAAGTCTGGTAAGTCTGGTCCGGCATATAACTCATATAACTCATTATAATATATCTCATTTAAACTGATTTGAGTTGGTGCACAGCAAAAGTTTCAGTTTTGAGAGGTGTTGACTTTTCGGTGACAATTTGTTGCGGTCGACAAGTGTTAATTGAGTGTTAGTTCATTCACAGAGCCGATACGGCTCCGGGGCAATTAACTCAGACGTTTACACTCTCTGAGTTAAATGAATCCTGAGGATTTTTGCCGTGTAGTGAACTGAGACTGAAGAGATTGTGGAGGTGTTGATATGGACATGACCGACACTGCTTGTTTTGAACACTTGTTTATCCACTATCCACTAGCTACATGTATTAGCTCTTGTGTATTTGATTTACTTATTTGTCTCATTTATTGAATAGAAAGTAGGTAGCTAACTTATTGCACTTTTACCTCAGCACTGGTTCTGCTCTTAGATGCTTGTTTAGGAAGGAAATTCACTCATGATTTCTGGTGACTACTGGTTCTCCTGCCTTCCTATGCTGAATGCACTTATTGTAAGTCGCTTTGGATAAAAGCGTCTGATAAATGCCTGTAATGTAATGTAATGTAATTTACACAGTCCAATATGGGTCCAGATCCTGGGCTAATGTTATGATGGCGCATTTCCCGATGCTGCCTTGATATAGCCATCTATCGTTAAAAAAAACCCAATACAGAGCAGTAGTTGGTGACTGTGCCACCTCCCCCTTCGAAAATGGGAGTTGTGCACTTATCTTCCTACCATATAGTCTATAGCAGATAGCATTATCCGTGTAGCATTATTTCTTCATTGGCGTGCACCTCTAGTGCTGCTGAGATGAAGGTAAATCTTCGATTCAGTACAGCCATACTTTAATATTTACGGATATGTTTTACCTCCCTCGACAGATACCAGTAGACATACTGTCAAAGAAACGGAGTGATGAAATGAGAGGAAACTCGAGTTGCATTCATGATTTATCCGCTTATGTTTTTGAGATCACTGTCTTATTCTTGTTTCAAAAAGACTTCCCTGTTGAGACTAACACAAAAAACATTTGCCTTCATCCATTATACATGAGAGCAGTGCGGGAAAATAGTTTCCCCTCACACAAGGGACTCATCACCGCCGTCGCCGTGTCATAATGCGTGTTCGCCAAGCACAGGAGCTAGCTATAAGGGACGCTCGCCGATAAATACCTTAATCACTCTGACTCTGTTTCCATAGTGACAAGGGAAAGTAATGCCCAACAGCTGTGATTAATTGCCTCTGCAATGTGGCCTTGTATGGAAATGGGCAGTTTATTTATGGCTGGCTCAGAAATCACATGTAGTTCCATTTGGGTTTAACGTGTACGGATCAGTTATGGGATTGGCAATCAGCTGCGGTGTTCGGTTGCTTCTGATGTAGCATTACATTCAGTAATTCATAATTTCATTGCGTGCATTATATTGGAATATACTATCATACTAAACATGCACACAGGCTTAAAGGGAAAATCCACCCTCAGATACTCCTACGGTTATGTTATCTTCAATTTGTGATGATCAGTGCCTTCCAGCAGTTATTTTGTGATGAAGTCTGCTTCTACTTAATTTAGTGATGTCCTACATTTCCCAGAATGCCTTTCGACAACCCCCCAGAGTAAAACCGTAGAGAGGGGAAGAAAACCCGCACACATCTAAATGATGAGGAAAAAAAAGTCAATGTCATTCAGAATCGAGGCTACACCATATACTTTATTCATATGATGGATGCTCCAAAAAATATTAAAGCGCTCACGTGCTGTACAAGGTTAACAAACGTTTTGATAGTAACATCATCATTACAACCCCCGGAGAACATGCCATCGGTATCTCTTCCTCTTCTATGATGGATTTCTCCCTGTATGATTATTGGTGCAAAATGGTGCGTCTAGAAAGTCCTTGCTCATTGATGTGCAATCATGATCATGTGTGAGTTTTCTGTGTTTAAGCTACACTGCATATATCTCAATGTGTCATCACATCGTCTACGTTAGGCCATTTATTCACGGATATAAGAAAAATACACCACAAACAACAAAACGGGCCCATAAATGCAAGCTACCTCACCATTAGCTGTTTTTTAACAGTGCTAAAGGTTTTAGCATGGATTTTTCCTTTATCTCGAGAAGTCCCCAGTGTAGTGTTGCAGTAGGTTTGTGCCATACACACCAAGTCTGGCAGACTGGTGGTTATTCTATGGCAATTTATAGAGATGTAATTTAGTGCAGAATCTGCAGGTCAGCTGGTGGTGGCACCCTGCCAGCATATCTCTAATGGGTTGGAAGAGATTCACTCGCAAATCAAACCAATCAGGCGTAAGAAATGAAAAATTCAAACATATTTGCCTGTTGGAAATTAGTTCTCCTGCCGCGAGTAACAGACAAGACAGCTTGTTTATGTACAGCCCTGTCATTGTGCCCTCTTGTATGACACTAAAAGATTTGTCAAATGGGTCTGGATGCAATCAGGCGGCAGCAATGTTCTTTGGCCTGTGAAATAAAAGAAAAATCCATTTGTACATAAAAGCACTTATGTACAATAGGAGAGGATTTGGATTTGTGATTAATCCAGTCATATATTGGAAAAGTGAAGTCCGTTTGACAAGGATAAAAGAGGCAGCAAATGAAAATCCTCCCATTTGAGGATTAGACTCACATTTCTGCACTAAAAACAAGCTTGCGTGAGGACTGTGAAATCACACCTTTCTTCTATCTTCAACCAGATGAACATGTCAGTGTGTTCCACTACATGCAACGTCTCGTTTTGTTAATACATTTTGTAATATACATATACATTTAAATATTGAATGAATTTAGGCTCCTTTCTGGTAATTCATATTTTCTACCCAGCTTGTATTTGGGACATTTATTTCACTAGACGTTACTGTTGGATCTCTGCTCTAACTAGCTAGCTTACACGTTCTACTGTGTAATTGGGACTTTTATATTATTTATTAAATTGCTTAATGTCCCTGTTACTTATAGTATGTGTCCGTCAACAGCCATGTCCTATCAAAGCATCATTGAGCAAGACACTGAGCCCCTAGCTCACTCATAAGTCTCTCTGGATAAAATCATCAGCTAATGCTTAACTGCTGTGTGTCCCGGCAATTGCTCTTGCTAATGCCTAGCAGTGTCAAACAACATTAAACCTTTTCTTGCTGACAGGCAGACTTTTAATTATTTTATGAATTGCATTCATGGTTGGAGAGACTCTCCTGTAGCTGAAACGAGGTCACAGGTTTGATCGCTTTCATCTGCCAACTTGTATCCGTCAATAGCCATGCTCTGTCAAAGCATCATTGAGCGAGACCCCCTAGATGCTAGTCTCTCTGGATAAGCGTGTCAGTTAAATGACTACACCGACTTTTTCGGAGTTTGGGCCATTGGTTACCTTACCCAATATCTGATGAGAGAATTGGCACCAATATCTTTTAGCGTACAGTATAGTAAGTAATTGGCATTGAGTAGCATTATTATAAGTGTAAAAATACAATCCAGGTTGGTATTGGTTTTTATTGGGTAAAGTGACCAATGGGCCAAACTCCCAAAAAGTCGTAGTCTTTTAAACGTTTTCAATATAAAATGTAAATGTCTTCGTACACTGTGTGCAATGCTACGTTTACTGAGTGATTCATCAGATCAGCTTGCTGTAGCTTGTTAGATTTAAGCAATCACACTTTATTTATATGGCACATTTCGTACATTAAGATGCTTTACATCAAATAAAAAGTGCACAGATTCAAAGTGGAGAAAGATAAAAGATTAAATGAGTTTTGGTACATAGGTGCGGTGCTAAAAGCAGCTTCACGATAAGTCTTTGTCTGTGTTTTTGGAATAGTGAAGAGCAGAGTGTCTGTGGACATGAGGGCTCTGGCAGGGACATATTTTGTCAGCATATTGTAATATAATCAGGATCAATCAATATAATTAGACTATGGAAAGATTTATAGATAAGTAAAAGCATCTTAAAATCGATTCTAAAAGTAATTGGCCAGTGCAGGGGGGGATGTGGGCTCTTTTCTTTGTTCTGGTTAAAACCTCAGAGCAGTGCATTACAGTAGTCCAGCCTACTTGTAACAAAAGCATGCACAACCCTGTGCATGCTTTTGTTACAAGTAGGCTGGACTACTGTAATGCACTGCTCTGAGGTACCAATGGGCCAAACTCTCTGTATCAGGGGGAGACAGAAAAGGTCTGACCTTTTTGTAATATTCTTTAAGTGGTGCAGTTTTAATCATGTTCTTTAGAAGTTAAATCAGAGTCACTGATAAAGCCCAAATTTCTCGCCAACATGTTGCGATAGTGCAGTTAGTTGTGAAGTCACTTTTTCCCTCTGCCCCTTTGGACCAATTACTAAAACCTCTTGTTTTATCCTGGTTGAGTTGGAGGTTTTGTGTCATCCATACATTTATGTCTGAGATGCAGTTTTTAAGGCCATCAAGGGGGCTAGGAGTTTCTGGTGTAACCGCTATGTAAGTTGTGTGTCATCCGCATAACAAAGCATGAAAAGCAATGTCATGCTTGCGGATGATGGCCCCTAGTGGTAGTATATACAGACTGACCAGTATCGGACCCAGAATTGAGCCTTGTGGCACTCCACATGGAACATGGATCATTCTTTATGAAGAGAATGTATTGATTGGGACAAAACAGTCTCGATCAGTTAGATAGTAGCACATGCTGTAATCCTGCATCATTCTTAGCTGCTACATAAGTGGACTTCTGCATCCTCTTTGAATATCTGAGATAACTTCCAGGGTAAACTATTCACTTTCTGTGTTATAATGTATGATCTCCATGTCTTAAGCAAGAACCCCCTCACTGCTTCTCCATGGCTACCAGCTAGAGATGTTATATACAGCTTTTTCCACATGTTTATAGCACCATAGGGTTTCCTCATTATGCTGTCCATGAATTAAGATGCATGCCCAAGGATAATCTAGTATTTTAATTTCCATATTGTATAACTAAACAGAGAGAAGCACAGACACACTCACACACACATACACACAGGTCCTAAGATTGTTGAGAATCAGAATAATTGAACTTTCTTTGCCATTGCTAATGCTGGAAACCTAAGGCACTACCATTTTGTAGTGCCTTAGGGGGAATAAATGTAGTCTACACGTGCTCGTGTTAAAGGCTTTTTAGCCTTGGGCAGTTCATTGGAAGTCATAGTAGTACAGGAATAAGGGCCAAGCCTTCAGGTCCAATATAGCATCTCAGAGAGCAACACAATCCAGTAAGCCATACTGTAGGGCCTTTTCTCATGGCTGGTTCCTTGTCAAAAAAAGAAAACTTGTGTTTTTTATTTTTTTATTTGGATTCACAGGGTCAACACTATTGTACAATCATGTTTGATGGCTCTGCAGATTGAAAAGTGACATTGGCGCATTGTGCATGAGCACAAAAAATCTGATCTTGTTTGGCCTGGATCTTGCTTGTGTGAGCAGAGTTTGGGGCTGGATCCACATGTGTCCTATACTTTCTGTTTTTCCTCTTTCATGTTTTGCTCATGCTTCAGGCTATTCTTTGAATGAATTTTCCTTCAGTCTCCAAAGTGTTATTTATTTACAGTGCTTGCAAGCTCTGATGTCTGTCTCCTTGGTGTTCATTTTCTACTTCATCTCCCCTCTGCTACCACAGTGACTTGTAATCACCTCTTCATTACCCCAGCGCGTAAGGTCTAGCTAATTAGTCCAATCATTATTATAATTACAGATCACAGAGGCATGATCACGAAGGTTAGGCAAGGTTTTCAGCCCATGCCTGCAGCCATAGCAGCCTTATCCATACCGAATAAGTGAATACCTTTATTTCCTTTGAGCTCAGGAACAGAAAATAAGTTGGTAAATCATCTGTCCTCATACTGGCACAGCTTTACCACAGGAGTGTCCCTGATGTTGCTTTATTTTGGGTGGATCGTTTGAGGTTCAATAATCAGTGTGCCTTACCCCCTACGAGGTATGGATCCTGACAAGAATGCTGTTTATTCTGTCTCTGAGAGGGAGCTTAAGGGGATTTTTTTTTTTTTTTTTTGGATGGTTTCCAATGTCAATATCCTCCCACAGAGAAGCTGGTCTATATGGAAATGCAGTGACAGCAGCAAATGGCGGGATTTGACATTGACTTTTTAGTCATTGTAACAGGGCAATAGATCTAGCGCTTCCGCATGCTAGATATGGGACTATTCAATAAATACCGGAGAGCCAAACTTGAGAGAACCATTTTCATATACTAGAAACTAGCAGCTCAGGTATATATCTGATCTGTTAGATGGGTCTACAGGACTTTCTTTTTACCTTGACTATTTGTATGTATCTAGACAGTAGTTGAGAGCGAAACACTTGACCCCTTTGCCCACAGAGGGACTTCACACTGTTCTATCTATCTATCTGTGCCCTCTACTAGAAATACTTTATTTTTTGCAGTTAAATAGATGTCAATTAGTTGTTTTTTTTCAGCATCAGTAGCCTACGGGGCGTCTCAGAGGGGAAACGTGTCTTGCCCACTTTGACACGACACTGTACTTTTATTTCCTAAGATATTGTGTCCCCTGAACACCAAAGTCAGAAACGGTGAGTGAATTTCAACCTAGATTCCTCACCCGGAAATGAGTTGGTGGCCTTAGACACACTGTTGGATTTAATACTTCACTGAGCATCTGTGTTGAATCTTATTTTCCAGGTAATGGAACAAAATTGCATGGGCGTTCAGATGGGCAGTGCACTTACCTTTTACTAAATCGTTTTAGCTATACTCCTAGGCGTAACAGACAGTGTTAGACATCTTGTTGCCTTGCCAGCCAGCATCCTATTTTTTGATAGCTTTCAGAGACTTAGTGTAGCTCGCATACATGAAGGCTGCTCTACACCACCACTACCACCGGTCCGTGCATGCACGCAAACACACAGGCATACACACACACACAAGAGATTGTCAAATTAAGCTTCTCACTGAAGATGCAGCGATGGAATCCTGCCCAGTTTTGGATTGCATTGTCTATAGACCCACTTGACATGTAACACATTGTAAAACAATTATAGCTCAGCTTTATATAGCTGTGTATTTTCTTTGACTGCGCATTACATAGTAGATAATGGTGTACATGCTGTGCTGCTCCCTTTACTTATTGATACTCTATAGAGCATTTCCCCCCTACAATATGCACTCCATTTTCCATACTGTAAATCCCATCCATGCCTCCGTGCAGTCACATACTGTATCGATTACAACAATCAGCAGCGGGCTTCCACTCATAAACACACTCTCATAAATGCCCCAGTAGGGTTTTCATTTTGGCAGAAAAAAAATAACTCATTCCAGAGAGATATCTCAGCAGAGAATAAAAAAAAATCACATTGTATAACTGTCAGATCATCCCCACATCATTGTTTTTTTATCACTGCATCGCGCTTTTCGCAGTTATTTTAGTAAAGTTGCATATCTATCTATCTATCTATCTATCTATCTATCTATCTATCTATCTATCTATCTATCTATCTATCTATCTATCTATCTATCTATCTATCTATCTATCTATCTATCTATCTATCTGGTTCCTCTTACATTTTGCAACCTTTTCTGCTGGCCTCTGGGGACGTGTCCTGCCTCCAGGCTATCACAGCTCTGCAGTAGGGCTAAACTGCTAACTAACCGGTTCATATTTTAATGAATGTGGCTAAGTCTGGTAAATAGTCGCAGCTGCTCTTATCTGCAGGCTAATGAATGTCTGTGGCTCCTTTCAATTAAGGTGGGAGCGAGGTCACTGAAAGGTTTGCTCTATAGATCAGCCATTCGGCTTCATTAAAGCTTGTATTCATTAAAACCCCAGCCACAGGTCCCGTACACATGTTTCGATTCGCTCTTTTTATCCTATTAAAAAACATTAATGCTTCACTAATGGTTTGAGCTTTAGCAGCCTTTCTGCAGAGTCCCTCTTGGTCGTGGTTCCCGTTACCTGGTTATCTGTGTATTTCGCCAGACCAGTCTGGGTTGAGGTGCTTTGGTCTTGAAAGTCTCACAGCCAATGCGACAGTTCTCCGGGTGTTTTATTCACCAAAAAGTTTTACAGTTTGCGTCGCAATCACAGCGGCTGAGACTGTCGATTTTGTAAGATGAAGGTGAGACATATTTTTGAGAGACATATTTTGATGTTATAGAAGATGATATGAGCTGCAACAACCTGACGTCTGTAATCGTCCAATTGGGACCTAAACATCTTTCTGCTGTCAGTTCAAAACAGTTTCCAAAGCTGTTTTTAATGTTCATTTTTACTGCGCCATAATATCGTTCAAAAATCAAAATGTTGTGCTCATTTGGGTTGACGTTGAACGTAGCTTCCATCCTGCATGCCACCAATCCGTTCAAACTCTCGCTGGGTTTGCCTTGCACAGTATCGTCCATAATTCATTAAGCTCGGGCATGAAAAAAGAAGCTGTTCCTCTGCATGTTATATCCCGCGGTAATACTGCGACTCGCCGCCATATTCATTCTTTAAAATTTCACTTAAAACAATATTAAACTGCATTTGTTTTCTGGGTTACTCGGTCTCAAACGTCGCCTCCGGGTTGCTCATAACTCAGCGCTCGTTTTTCTAACCCCGCGAAGCCTCTCGGCGTAGTTGTCGAGCATGTAGTTCACAAACGTGTCGTTGGGCTCCGTTTTTTTTTTTTATCTGTCACATTCGTTTTGCGGGTGATGGCCGCTGATGCTCGGCTCATTAAGTATTCTCCCCCCACCACCTCCACCACCACCACCACCTCCTGCTGCTGCTGCTGCTGCTGGCGTGTCTCCTTGAGAGCCGCGACACTGCTACTCTGACTCACGTTCGTCCTTGACTGACACCCCCATCTTTTTTTTTTTGTGTGTGTGTGTGTGTACGAGTTTGCCATCCACATTTCCTCCTATTCATTTTCCGACTTCCCACGCAATCCTCTTTTCCGTGTTCTTTCATTTTTATTTTTTTTTGTGCCTCATCCCTCTTTGTAATTTGTGCTTTTATTCAGCTTCCCTCCCATGATAGTCTCTGCACTGTGTCTGACTGTGTCTTTCTCTTCCTCCTCCCTCTCTCTCTCTCTCTCTCTCTCTCTCTCTCTCTCTCTCTCTCTCTCTCTCTCTCTCTCTCTCTCTCTCTCTCTCTCTCTCTCTCTCTCTCTCTCTGAAGGAGCTGGTGGGGAGTAACCCACCGCAGAGGAACTGGAAGGGAATAGCGATCGCCCTCCTTGTCATTCTGGTCATCTGCTCCCTGATTGTCACCTCCGTTATCCTGTTGACACCAGGTACGTGGCGCAGGACGGGGGAGGAGCGACGACGCCGACGACACCGTACACACACACACACCACATGCTCTGTTTGCTTCGCTATTGCTATGCACGGACATGCCCATTAAGGTTTCGCAATCAGCGTCACGCCGCTGTGCCCCCCTCGCACAAGCCCATGACGATGCTAACATGCTAACGTGTGTGGTCGTGCGTACATGTATGTGTGTGTGTGTGTGTGTGTGTGTGTGTGTGTGTGGTTCAGGGACACCCAGTATAGCGCGGGTACTCTCTCGCTATAATGGGCACATTTGCTGAAGGTCAGTAAACCTCGTTGAAGTTAGTGCGCACGAAATTGCTTCATTCATACAGGTATGTGCAGTCTCTCTCTCGCGCTGACCTCCACTTCACTTCCACGTCATTTATAAACACACACACACACACATTAGTGCTTATACATTTTCCTTAGTCGTTCAGAGGTTTTGCAATGTGGCTTCAGAATGACCTTCAGACTTTCTTTTTCGCAGAGTTACATGAAAGTTTAATCAATTGGCCATCTGCTTGGATTTGGGCTCATAAAGCCCCTTGATGTGCTTTTATATGCTTCCAGTGCAGTATCAGTCAATAGAACTGCCAGTATATCTGCGCTATAACCCAGTTACTGAAACGGTAATCGCTGTGCCCTTGTTTATGATTCGCTGTCAAAGACGATTGCAGGTTATGTTTCCTGGGAAGGGGGAGGGGTGGTGTTCGGGGGGAAGGTCAGAGGTGATGAAACGACAGATTTCAATGTTTTGTTTTCGCACGTAATCCTCGGAGATCCGGATGGATTGCCTGAGAGAGGTCGGCGCAGACTTCGGCGCAACGGCAGATGTCAGAGCGGCGAGGCCTACAACGCCTCGTCACCTCCGAGGTGTGACCTGTTCCTGTCCCGGGGTGTTTGTTATGGACGCGGATGAACTCGAGCTGTTTAATGTGCCAGTTCCAAACAAGGCAGGCCAGTGGGACTCGAGGCAGAAAGTGCGGGGCAGGTGGCGTCTCCGGCTTGTACCTCGGCCCCCTAATCCATACCCTCCCCCATGCCAACCCTGCCTGCTCAAGCAGAACTTCCGTTCCGCTCCAAGTCTTGACACAAGCTGGGTCCCTTGCAGTGGCTCTGGGGGCCTCCAGCAGACTGCCCATCACAGGGGCTGTTTGTGGAGGCTGTTCGGTAAACACTGAGATATTAGAAATATCCATCTGCCTCCATAGAAAGAGGCTTGGAATATGTGGTGTGCATTAAGATATCCTGACGAACGAAGAAGAACTTCTGGATGATGGGGCTGGGCGATATCTGTGCCATTTTTTTTTCATCAGGTTTTATGTTTTTGCAAAAAGTGAGTTTGTTTTATTTCTCCTGAGGGTTTGTATGTTTTTTTTTATCTTATTCTGAAAGGGCACTTGATTGAATCCCTGAAATGTGTGCAATAAAATATTTGTATTTATTTATTATTGATTTAAAAGAAAAAGCCACCCTCAGATGCTTTTACACTGTTATATATCATCAGTCTCCAATCTTAGATGCATTGCAGGAGTTTATTTTGTAGTGAAGTGTAATTTACTTTTTTTTTTTTTTCCCTCATCCTGCCTCGTCTACTTCTTCTTCAGTTAGTGATTTTCTACGTTTCCCAGGATGCCGTCGGAGTTTCTGTGCTGCATACGTGGTAGCGAGGAGAGCGGCAGCATCGCTTTTCCAGTCGAGAAAAAAAAGAGAGTGGAGAGTGGAGTAAGAACAATTTTCCAAGTTGTTCAAATTAGAAGAAAAAAAAAGCCGTCAAAGAGGGTTGTTGTTGTTGCTCAAAGACGTGAGCTGGGGCTGCATTGCATTCTGGTCTATCGATGCTTCTGTCAGTGGAGAAATTGGTATATCTAGCCTCTTCTGCGCTAGAAAGAAACCCTTTGCTTCTGAGAGGCTGACACCGAAACCTGACGCTTTACCGTTGATGTTTTAGATCGCTGAAACACTTTTTGCGATCAAACTCCACATCCCGATATGACGTCACATTGAAAACTACGCCACCAAACAACAAAACGGCCCTAGGAATGCGAAGTACATCAACAATAGCTGTTTTTTTTAAGTGTTATTTAAGGGTGGATTCTTCATTTAAAATCCTACATCCATCCATTCTGCAACTTCAACTTCAACTTTGATGCCGTAACTCTACCTAACGGAAAACAGCCCGGTGAGAAAGGCAGCAGTCCCTCCCAGCAGCTGAACTCTCCAAAATGTTGCCCACGTGAGGAGTTATGGGATAGCACGTTCCTTCCACTCAGTTAGGAGAGCTCGTTGATGGATGTTCCCCTGCCAGACGGAGCAGCCAGTTTCTAACTGCTGCTGACAAGCACTTTGTTCTCACCTCGCCATACACCACCCTCCCCACCACCCACCACACCACCACGCCATACAAACATCACACACACACACACACACACACACAGTGGTTCTCTCTCCTCTTCCCGTCCTTCTCTGACAACCTCCCTCTGCTGTAAGCGATAGGTCCGTGTAACTAAGAGGTTGCTCTGTTCTCTACATCAATACAACTAGGTCAGATGTTCGCTGCCTGCTGTCTGGGTATTTCTCAGACTGAGGGATGTCAGGCTGACTGACAGGGTGACAGCTAATGGAAACCGCGGGAGGATCAAGACACATTAATTCCGTGTAGCTGAACAGAATCCGTAACAGTGAATTGGCACGGAGCCACACTGTTATGTGGCCTCGGCACCACCAACACCAATTGTTGTGGAAACGAAGGGATTAATTTCAAAATGCTGCATATGCATTTTGATATGCAACATAATTGCTACTTGAAATTCATTGGTCATTAATGAAGATGATTTCACCCTCAAAATCACTGTGTTGTAAGCAAAGATCGGCCACTCCAGTAGCACTCCATAATTGGAGAGTTGAACTTTTATGAAAGCAATTATTTTGAAGTGTAAAGTTGTTGGGTGTTTTTTTTTTGTTTTTGTTTTTCAGATGGTGGATATGTAATTCTGGAAAGAAACTCTGAAACAGTCGATCCTTCTGTCACACCTTCCTACAGCCAATGTCTCCATCATCTCTAAAGCCTGCAGCACATTTTGTATTGATGGAAAGTCCACGCCTCGGTTTTTGAAGCCTGAGTTACAAACGCGCTCCGCGATAATGCCACGGCAATTTGTTATTTGGTTTGAATGACAAATGTGACAACTGGAGAAGAATTAAGTTAAATGTCTGAAATGGAAATGCATTTTTTTTAATTTTAATTTTTAAAGGCTTGGATATTGGCCAGACAAGTTGCCCACCACTTTACACCAACATTTGTTTTCTTCACACATGTTATTTATCTTATTGTTCAGTAATGTTAATTGTAAACAAATTCTTCGTTTAAGGCAGTAATGCATCCCAGAGCGCCCCCTACTGCTGAATAGATGCAGTGGGTCACCTTGTGCTATGGGGCTGCAAACTCACCAAAATAATTTCTGGGTTTCAATGGAGAGTTTTAGTGTCCCATGATGCTCTAAATGTTGTTTCAGAGGCTTTTCCACCCTGCCAAGAATACAAATCTGGGGGAGACACATTATTTTTGCATGAAATTGGTCAAATTGGCAAAAATATTGGCATTGGCCTTCAAAAACCCATATCGGTTGAACCCTTGTGTCTCATTTGCCCTCCCAATGTTGTTGAGTGGTTTGTGGCTGTTTGAAGGGCAGATATGGGAGTTTGTGGTTGAAATGCATGGAACTGGCGGGTCCCATTGGAAATTCCAGGAATATACTTGCAGCACCGAGACCAAAGATGTATTAGTAAAACCATGGCGTTTCAGCACGTGGACCTTCGTCAGGGTCTTTTTCATTCCCGCCAATCTTTCTCTCTTCTGTCACACGCCAGTCCCATCACACGCTCTGGTTTCTTAAATGGCTATTAGCCCGGCGTGCGTAACGGTTGAAGATGCATGAATATTTATTCTGGCGTTGGCATAGGCGGCTTGAGGAGGGAGATAACAGCCTTACTACTCAAAGAAATATTCCAACCATTTTAATGGGCAGAGGGACCCACATACTAAGCTTGTGTTTTTTCCCCTGCTTTGCCTCTCAATCCAGAGCAGTGTTCGCAAAATGACAGATTACTTACCCAAGTAGTTGCAGACAAAACACATGAATGACAGTGGAGTGGACTAGCGGCTGTCCTCTAACCCCAAAAAAATCACGTTTTTGAAATGGAATGCCGAGCGCTTGACAGGAAGTTCATCCGTCAGATGGCACGTCTTGTGAGAAAACCTCGTCAGCCTGAATGAAACCACGCGAAACGTAAAGGATGAGGACACTCCCCGCTATAGATAGAAAGAGCAAATCAGATATTTGATGGTGGCAGATGTTTGTTTTTTTTCTCCCACTGTGCATACGGAGGTGAGATGAGTCCCATTACAGAGTGAGAGATGATATGATGAGTGTTGATCGGTGAAATTAGGCCGAAATGAATTGCACGAGACATCCAGAGTAAACAGTTAAACAAGTCTTTTCTGGTGATCGGAGGCGGCACCGATCTTAATCAGAGAACCAGAGAGATGATGGTGCTTTCCCTTTGTTATTTCACTTTCATGTTCATCATTTTTTTTCTCTCTTGTCTCAACTGCACAGTTCCTCATTTCAAAAGTGAAGTGCAGGAAGTAGTACAAAAGGGACATATATTATTTCTTTGTTTTTGTTCTCACTTCGTCAAAGAAGCTTTATAACGTCTAATATTATTTTCATCAAATTCGTTTCTTCACATTTTTTCCCCCCACATTTCTGAGCTGGTGTTCCTGCAGTAACGCGTTGCCGCAGCGCTTCTAAAGTTTCCGACCTTGATGAGATGGAATCAGCTGCCAGAATGTTGCTTTGACGTCATGAACCTGTTTGCGTTCAGCGTCCCACATTGACACAGTAGTTGTGTCATTACAGCTTCAAGTAACGGCTTTTCGCTCATATACTCCCGGCTCTCCAGCAGTGTGAGGACCCTCCCCAGTCCCGTCAGAACGCCGGAGTTAGTCGCCATCGTCCCATCAAAGGCTGGAAAGTCTTTTTGAGAAATGGCTTCTTCTACATCCCCGCCCCCTGAGCTTTTATTGTCCCACTTTGCGATAAAATTGGAGGGGGGTGGGAGTGGGCTGTGTCTTTTCGTCAAACGTGATATCTCAGGTGACGTCTCGGACGCCACTGATCTGATTTTGACAAAAAAATTGTCCTGATGATGGCGCTATAATTGAAGGTCAAAATTTTTTAAGTCAAACATGATCTCAGACACCACCGGTCGGTTTGTGACAAAACGTGGAGAGATGATGCATCTTCTCACCATGTTCCAGCTTTTAAATGACATCTGTTGGCCCTAATTCCTAAACCATAACGCCAATTGACACGGACTTGCTACACAAATCCAGCTCGCCTTACAAATTTACACTGATTGGGGGCACTAATGTGGGTGAAGGTGCATCATTCTCACAAATTTGGTCAAAATTCAACTAGCGGTTTCTGAGATATAACAGGTGACAGCACTCAAATGAATCCAAAGACCATACTCTATATCATACAGGCACGGAGTAACATAATTGTACATGATGTCACGTGTGGGGGACGACGACATGTACACTGTTGCCTTGTTCAATGTTTCCCCAGCACCCCTCTCTCTTACATGATCACTCTTAGTGTCACATGGATATTGTCAGGGCACTATGGCTCTGACACTTGCACTCCCTGCAAGTCCTTCTGGATCAGAGAGCCTGCTAAAAGCCTAAAGTGCAAGCCTTCCTAGCAATTGAGTTGCCGATTTCTCCGAACTCACTTTTGCATCTTCGTCCGTTTCAATTCTGTGTGTGTTTCCGTTGCAGGGGAGGACGACAGCCTGGCTCTCAAGGGCAAGGTGACTGTCGGAGATATCTTCAGAGAAGACTTCAGGGTTCATGAACCTAACGCCAAATGGATAAGCAGTGAGTATCCCACTGAAACACACACAGCGCAATGAATCGCATTAAAACTGGATTTGAACATGTGACTATTTGGATGCAAACAATATAGAAACCACTTTTTCTACTATTATTCTCAGTCACACCATACCAATTAAACAGATGTGCTAGACTGATACACGTCTGTTGGAGAATCCCACTCTGCTGTGTCTGGCATACGCAGAGCTGAATGTTGTTGATGTTGATGATGCCAATTAGAGGCTTTGCTACCGGGTTTTAACCAACCAGGAGCCAGAGAGGCAGTGTCAGAGTGACAGGGCAGCTGGATAGGAGGAGAACAAGTTACAGTGAATGATTATGATTTGGTCCTGAACAGTCATTTGGCAGCATTTTGACTGCAGGACAGCAGATGTATCTGTATATTTTTTATATATTGTATCTTGCTGTGTGTCTTGTTACTTGTACATCAGCTGCTGCAAAACTGCAATTCCTCCCCCCCAGGGACAATAAAGAGCCGTTTAATCTGATCTAATCTAATCTAGTATCACAAACTCAGACACTAAGCAAAAAATGTCAGACAGTTGTGGCGACAACATGCGACGCTGAGTTCAGCTGTAACTGATCGTGTCTTGTGAAGCAGCACCTAACCTTTCTGTAAACAATAATTACAAATAATGTGCTGAAAAAATAATGTTGAAAATAAGTTGTGTTATTATTTATTTAATTTTTTTTCATTCCTCAGCAGTTGTTGAGTGCTTCGGCCAGTCACAGTAATTAAGCTTTTGAAAACAGCCAAAATGTTTTTTGTGATAATGGCATATTAAGGCTAATGATATATTTCTAGTAGACCACTGCCTTAATTAGTCTTGTGACAAGGAAATAAGAGATGTTAGCTTAAATGTTTATCACTTCAAATTACAAACTCAACATTCACTAAAATTATTTTATTTTTTTATTTTATTTTATTTTATCATTCAGCCCTGGAATCATATGAGACTTACTGTTGTCACTGGTTGTGTGTCCTCATAAGGAGCAGTTACTCATCAGTGTGACCCGGTCTGTCTGTCTGTCTGTCTGTCTGTCTGTCTGTCTGTCTGTCTGTCTTGCCCTCTCTCAAGTTGTGTGTTCCTGTACTTTGTGTGTGTGTGTGTGTGTGTGTGTGTGTGTGTGTGTGTGTGTGTGTGTGTGTGTGTGTGTGCTCTGTCCTTGCTGTCTGATATCCCGACCACAAACGGTGTATTCCATGTGCCTCAGCAGCCACCCAATTACCTGTAACTATAACCCTCATTTTTCTCTGATCAATGACGGTGTGTTGATGCCGCTTTTGTTGCAATTCATCACCCGAGATTTCAAAAGCCTGTTTCAGTGGGACTGTGACAGTATAAACACTGACAACACCGCGGGGAGCCAATGAAAGAAAATTATATACTTTTATTTTCTATCAAAGCGACACCGGTGGCTCGGCGGCTGGGTCCCCCGCTCGCGTGTCCTCGGCCCCGCATTGAAGAGAACGATCACAGCCCGGCGACGTGAGGATTTTGCACGGCTTGAAGGATTAATGAGGTGGATTTTGTCTTCTCTCGCGCCCAATGAAGCTGTCTCCTCCAATCACGAGCTCTCAGACGGCTCCTAGAAATGGTGCAGCTGTTAAATCTGGTCTCAAATCCTTAAATTATAAGCCTGCCCCTCCTTGATGTGTGATTTTTTTTGTCGGGTTATAATTAGAAAGCTGATGACTGCTGTTCTCTATATTAGCGCCGTTTTGCCGTTCGCATCAATATGGATGTCGGATGATGATCCGGGCAGCCTCCTTTTTTTTTTTTAGTGTTCAGCTTCAGCCACAGGTCCCCATATGTGCTTAAAGGGTAATTCCAACCTGGTCTCTATATCCACAAAATTGCCTATCATACCGCAAAGTAGATCCCAAAAGTTTCGGAGTTGCTCCGGTAGATCGGCTCAGCCGGCAGTCGCGAAACGGGGCCTCAATGGCTGCAATGTAATCGGTAGGGGCATTGAGGCGCGGTCAAAGTACGTCCACTAAAAGTGCTTGATTTTGCCACTGACAGGCTCAGATTGTTATTCATGTGTCTGACAACATTACTGAAAGGATCGCTACAGAAATAGACCTTTTTTAACCAGACGGTGGACAAAGGTAGTCTATAGCGAGAGGGTTCACTTGTTGCAGGAAGAAGACGGTTGTTTACACCATCCTCTCCTTCATAGACCACCTTTGTCATATTTCCAACAACTCTCAACTCTCAACTCTGACAAAGGTGGAAACTTTTGGGATCTACTTTGCGGTATGATAGGCAATTTTGTGGATATAGAGGCCAGGTTGAAAAATCCCGGAATTACCCTTTAAGGATGGAACCGTCTCTCATGCGACATTGACCTGTAAAAAAACTGTAAGCAGATCTCGCGAGCCTCGGGGCGGGGGGGGGGGGGAACGTCACAAACTGCCATAGTACTGTACGCATCTGGAAGCCAACATCTGCCGCCTCCAAAACAAGAGTCATCGCTTTCAGCTGAAACATGGAGCGCTTGAATACAGCGGTAACTCGTTTCTTGTCATGAGCCAGAAGGGCCGCGTTATGTTCATTAAGAGAGGTTATATTGAGAGATCAGGCGTGTACCGGATGAATGAATCTAAGTGGGATAAGCTTGACCTTTTTTAGATGACGCACATGAAAAGACACCAGCAGTAAGAGGCCGAAGGGTCAGAAATAATAGTGCCCCGACGATAGATATAGCATTCCTGTGACCAGAGAGTGATCGTGTATGAAGGAAAAGATGGAAAGGAAATAAGAGGACAGATGAAGGAATGTTTTGTTATATTCCATACATGCAGCAGCAATGAGACTTGCCATTAGCCCCCGCTCTGCCATCTCTTGCTTTTCACAGTGTTGACAGCACCAGCCTTGATCTTGAGGTATTTTTAGTCCATCATTAGATACAGCTGACAAGGAGGAGAGAGAGAGCGAGAAAGAGAGAGAGAGCAAGTTGAGAAATCCAATATCGGCTGATTATTTTGTCTTCATTAGCGTGTCGTTTTTACCTGGACTCGGTGATGTACCAGACTGCAGCTCTCAGAGCTGTCAATAGGATTTGCCATTCTTGGCTCCCCTGCACAGCGGCTGAAATTGAATTTTCTTTTTTTTTAAACCTAATTTAGGATTGTATTTATGTTTTCCCCATCCCTGGCTTTCATCACCAATCAATCAATTCCAGGGAGACGCACCGAATATAACCTCCAGACTCCTTAATGAACAGACATTAGGCTATTTTAAGAGGGAGAACTGCTTCCTGGTGCTATTTCGGTCTCTTCCAACAATATCAGCTGCAGGATATAGTTAAGCATAATTCTCATTATATTGCTCCTCATAAGATTTGAGACATTGTGATCACCCCCAGTTAAACCCATGGATCATCAATCCAACTTTGCAATGTAACTAATGCCCATAAACTCCTTTTACTCCGCCATAATAACTCCTCCTCGGTGTTTCTGAACGCGTCATTGTAAGTCTCGCCGGTTAGATAATTGCGCCGTTAGCAGCCTCGGCCGTTAGCAGTCTCACCACTCGGTCTGAATCAAACACCAATGTGATTCTCGCACCACCAAGGTTGAAGTCGGCCCCGGCGGGACACGACGCAACGCCCCAAACAGCTGGTTGCCGTTTTAATAGCCACGTTCTGCTTGTTCTGTGGCCCCGCGCTGTTTGTTTAACGCGTTGAAGGGGGGGGGGGGGGGGATTTGCCAAGTGGATACAAGTAAACAGACAAATGATGAGGACAAACGGAATAAGTTGCCGTCGTTTTCGCCCCTGACTTTGAGAGGGACTTGAGACTGCGATTTAGACGTAGAGTGAAGCAAAGTGATGTTTGTGTTTCTGTGTGTGTGTGTGTGTGTGTGTGTTTTAGAGAATTACCTTGTTTCTGAATGATGCACAACCTCTCATCGCTAATGGTTAATGTAAAGCAATCACTTTCAACAGTTGTCTCACTCCCTCATTGACTTTTCATAGCATTGCTCCCATTACGCAACATAAGTAATGATGTGAACTTCACTTGTTAATGGAGTGTTGTCATTTTTTTTTTTTTTTTTTTTTTTTTACCAATGAGACATAAAATGAGCCCAAACACTCACCGTGTGTATCCAGAGTCACAGCAAATTAGATTTTTACATTGATAACAATATCCGAGACAGCAGGTGAAAACGTGGCTTCTCGCCCACTTTTTGACTGCGAGCATGCTGCATGACTGATGCACCGAGAGGACTTGTTGGCAAAAACACTCAACCATCACCATCATAAGGCACAAGCAACGAGCCGTTTGACAGATACACAAGCGGGGGTCGCAGTATACTCAGGGCCGTGTTTACCAAGAGGTGCGCTAATTGCTACCGTGTGCAAAAACCTCAACAGCTTTCTCCAGTTTTAGCGGCTGATTTATTAAGACAA
Source organism: Hoplostethus mediterraneus (assembly GCA_034670385.1). Taxonomy (NCBI): domain Eukaryota; kingdom Metazoa; phylum Chordata; class Actinopteri; order Trachichthyiformes; family Trachichthyidae; genus Hoplostethus; species Hoplostethus mediterraneus. Next base: position 1,892,715 of record JAXDDW010000033.1, on the reverse strand, counting down.
TCGAACAAGCGAAATGAACGATTTTGAAAATTTGCCACGATTACATAATTAAATCGCGATTACGATTATAAACACGATTATCGCCCACCCCTAGCGCTTAAGCCGATCAAGTCACGGTCCCGGTTTTTCCGAGCGTCGGCAGGATACCTGAAGCGTCGACCTCGTGGTCCCCGCACGTCGCAGCATTGCTCTCAAAGCAACAGACAGCCAGGTGAGGGAGCAGATTGCGATGTAGCCGAGCCAGAAGCCGGCAGAGGGAAGGGCTGCCAGACGTTTTGCCAATGCAGGTACATGGCACGACTCCACTTGCTCCGAGGTGCCACTTCATTTTTTATTTTTTATTTCATCAAGCAGTGATAATATCACTTAGCCAGCTGCCATTTATTTTAATGTCATCCTTTGACATTTCAAAGCGAGTCATTCTCAAATGGAACACGTTTTTTGGTGTTTCTGCCTGTTGTGCCTTGAAGAAAATAACCCAGCAGCCAATGGCTTTCTCAGGGCGAGCAGTCGGGATGTGCTTCCTCTGGGGGGTTAAATACCTTGTGCAGTTATACACGTCTTATGTTAGTAAATGGGAGTTTGCATTTGCACTTCAAAATACATATGAATTGGGTCAAACGCAGTAAAAGTCTCCTGCCAGGTGTCTGCCCCATTTCCTTGCTTGTGCGCACAACTTTTTTCCACGTGGCCCCTCGGTCTGCTGTATGTTATAACACCCAGGGAGGAACAGGGTGAGTGGCTGAGGCAGTTACAGAAGCAGAAATCAGAATTATACTGTCTGTTTCAGTGCATTGCAAGAGAACTTCAACAGTCTCTTGGTGCTCTAGCAGATAACGTCAAGGCTGTATCTAAAAATCTCATTTCCCCAAAGCTGGTTCAGTCGTGTTTTCTCCATCTAAGGAGCCAAAATTAGATCAGTCCTGTCTCTCAGTGACGCGGAGAGAATCATACGTACTTTTTATATCTTCTCATCTTGATTACAGTAATACCTTCAAGCTGTGGCACGGCTCCAGATTGTGCCAAATGCTGTAGCAAGGGTTTTGACCAGAACGTCACACCATTATTAGCACCCTTACCTCGGTTGCCTGTCAGTTTTGATCTCAAAATTGGACTTGAATTTTATTGCGGACCCTTTTTAACACCTTCTGAGCCGGAGCGTAGCCTCAAGACTTCAGGCGGGGCTCTCTTGGCAGTGCCAGGGTTCTAGGTTAAAGAGAAAACGTGACTTTCAGAACGTGACTGTCAGGCGGCCCCTAGGCTTTGAAATGTTCTGCCTGAGAAGCTCAAACTGGCATCCGTTAAATCGGTTGTCAAAACCCACTTGTACGACAAATGTCATGATTTGATTGTTTTATATTGAATTTCTTTTTTCTTCACTATTGCTATTTTTCCTGCTGTTTTTTTGAACTATTATCTTTCGTCTTCTTCTTCTTTTCATACTTTATCATACTTTACGGCCAGTACACCTTTTCTGGTCTGACAGCATTTGACAGGCACGTGCACAGATGCACGACGGTTGCAACTTTTCCAGTGGCTTCATCTGTTGCCATAGAGTTTCTCACACTCACACTGTCACGCTATTTATCGTTTAGTTAGAGTCACCGTCCCTCTGCCGGTGTGAGAGAGGTGCGAAAACAGAGGTCGAGATTGTTCCTATCTGATAATTAGCACCATAAGGAGACCGCCCACACACACACACACACACACACACACACACACATACACACATACACACACATGCATAGAGCACTGTGGTCTTACCATCCAAAGGAACAGAGCGCAACAGCGACCGCCCACTTTTTTTACGGCTCTGGTTCCAGAAGTAAATTTCCAATTCATTTACTAGAGTTTTAAGGCTGGAACCAAGCCAACGAGCTAGACGATGAATCGTGACCATAAAACATTTGATTCTGAGCAAAAAAAGATCAGAAAACGGAAGAAAAGGCAAAGGTACAAGACTGTGTACATCATTATTTTATATTTCATAAACCATTGCGAATGATACTTTTCCAACAACTTCCAAACTAACAATAGTTTAGCGCGCTTCTTCTTGAATTTAACATTTGTCAATAGTATAGTGTTGATATTGTTGTTGTTTTGTGTGCGTATATATATGTGCATATAGTGTTTCATATAGTATAGTGTAAAGTGTTGTCATCGACATGGTACAGTGATTCGTTCCAGCTGCATAGGATAAGCAGCTAGCTAGGTTACGTTAGTAGCTAACGTTAACGTTAGCTGACAAGACGCTCGCGTGTGCGGTAAACATCTCCATGGTAACAGCGAGCTACACCAGTCAGAGACATCGCTGTTACACTTTAGGATTGTGGGTAGTGTAGTACTTCTCCATGACATCGCGAATAAAACATGTTTTTCTCAAAACAAGGTTGATATCATACAGACTTGTGGCTTCTACAGGAGCATACACTATGGTTTCACAACCTACTAGCTTGTGGTGAGTCTACATTGGATGGTTACGACATTATGGCTAATAATCAAAATCCCTATGCAGAATATGAATGGGATTTTCACTTCCGGAACCACTCTGTTGAGCTCTATAGCTTTTCCTGAGTGGTTTTACTCTTTCAACCTCTTTCTTTTCCTGTGTCTTTTGTCTCTCTCCTTTTGACTTTTGCTCTCTGGAGCGACAAGGAATGGTAACTAGTTGGTTGAGAGGCATTGAAAAAAATGCTAAAGTGGTTTTACTAAATAACATTCAACAACGTCTGCAGCGTTAACGCGGGATAGATGCTGGATAAAGGCATGAAAGGGGACTTATATACTGTGACTACCGCTGTATGTTTGGACAGTGAAAGCTGTGGAAGAGTATTACAGCTGAACATCCAGCACGCCTACAATCCCCATCCCTATAATGCCCCACCGTACACTGCATTCACAGCATATCCGTTAAATAGACTTACAGACTTTTGAATTCACTTTAGCAGTCTTATCACTGAGAATACAAAGCTTTGAATGTATTTCAATTTAACATAGCAGAAAGGCTGAGAGCATTCCCTCACAGTAAGAGCCCCGGCTGGATCATTTCGCCGCACCAATCCACAAACAAAGTTGGTTTTTTTTATGCTTGACGTATTTTTCCTTAAGAATTTCCATGCAAACGTTATGCACTTTTGCTTGCATCCCCTGGCGCCACAAGCTGTGCAACATCCAAGTAAAAGCAAAAATAATAAGACAAAAAATTAATTTGCTGTTGCAAAAATTGAAAAGCACGATAAACTGATTGATTCGGGCGATGTTGCTGTTTTGGGGTTGCAGCAGCGCAAACTTGATTGGCATTCCTGAGAGCCATAAAATTACTACCACTGTGGAAACTGGCTAGAGGCAGGTTGGAGGTAACCCTGGGTGGTTCCATATTTTGTCCGCTTTTTATCGCTCCCTTTGTTTGTTCTTTCATTCATTTGTTTGCGCGTTCATTCATCAAGTCAGCGAGCAATAGTTTTCAAATGCCATGCTTGCAGCTTTGTAAAGAAAAATATCACACACAACTACGATGTGGAATTCCCTCTCAAGTACACGCCGATGAAACCAAATGACTGGAAACACAGAAGGAGGGAGGGAGAATTTTAATTAAAATTCCTGGTGAATTTTTTATGAACCTCTATTCCTTTTTTTTTTTTTTTTTTTTATAGCCCATCTGAGCCAAAGGGTGGCAGAGATTTAAGACTGTATTACTGCATCGGAGACTTCGTTTTATTTAGCCACAGACAGAGACCTGTAACTCTCCTCTAGCGGCTTGTGTCACCTTTTTATCAGGCCAGTCATCATCTCGCGGCCTTCGGCGTGGACGGATGACCCGGAGCAGACAAGACAAATCCCATTTCATCCAGAAAGTTAACATTTGCAACCTCAGCTCACCCTCGCGGCTAATGATACAGCCTACAGTTTCCATCGCTCCGTCAATACGCGGTTTCTAATCAGGACCAATAAAAGAGTATCTCCACGCCTGTTCTACCGAGGCTACAAGTTATTTCACTTCATATGTTCCTGCTGTACGGTGTGTCAGGTGTGTAGCGTATAGACGAAGATGATACCAAACAATCTGACTGGAGATTGATTCTCTTAAGATGAGGTACCAGGGAGGGAGACAGACGCCAGAGTGGGCATTTCGAAGTAATCTCCTCTATCAGTCTACATTTCGGACTGATGACTACACTATCTTCCCTCAGACAAAGGCTGATGAGCACTTGCTCTCGAGGTGAGGTTATACAGTATGGGGGGGGGGGAAAAAAGACACAAAAGCGGCAATTTTCTATGAAAGTAATACAATTGATTAGCCCACCACTACTTATTCTATCAGACCATGCCTGCCGAGGGCTCTCAGAGTGCGCTCTCGGAGTGAGTCGATCGTCTCAACCAGGAGAAAAAGGAGCGGCTTCCTGTCCTTCAAAGGAACAGAGCTGTATGAATTGACGTCAGTCGTGCCTTGAAGGATCGTGAGCTGTGGGCAACGAGGATTGGGAAGATTGGGAATGAACGTCATTTGAAAATGGTCCGAAATAGAATTACAGTGTCGCTACAAGGTACTTTGACTTCAAGAGACCCCTGGACTCATTAGTCATGAAGTGGTATTGACCACTTTCTCTTTAATGAACCTGTCATATTGCAGAGAGAGGGGGAAAAAGGCTTGGTTTAAACATTAATGAAGCATAGGGTACAATGAAGCATAATAGAAAAAAGCCAGGTTTCCCAAGAGAGGAGACACTAGAGCTGGTGCAAGTTCCCCGGCAGTCAAAGGGGTTAAGTGGTACCATCCATGGCAAAAAAGGCCGTTCCACGAATATGCTTCTTGTAAGGAGAACTCCATGGAGCTGAATTACATGAAACGCCAATTAATTTTGGTCCACTGCAGCGCGGACTTCAGTCTCTGGTCACTATCTCAAAAGCCAATGCATGCCACTGTGTCGAAACCTGATCTGTGTAACCATGGCCAGACATTTTTTCTGCCTCTTTTGAAATCTGAAGTATTTTCAACTTAAGCAAAAGTGAATTCTCAGAAATGTGAAATATTTCTTGCCTACTGGACAACACATTGTTGGTGAATGTCTTTTTGTAGTGGATACCTGCATTGACTGAGGCAGAGACAATTCTTACATGGGCTGTTAAGGGACACTTAGCTGATGGTGATCAGGAGGGAGAATTTGAGGTGTGATGAGAGTTCAGTGGACGTGGCTTCGGCTATAGCTCGGCTAAATATCACCCCTCATCCACTTTGGGTTAAAAATAACAAGTGTGGTTCTAAGGTTTATTTATCATCACTTAAAGGGGCATGAAGTCATCTGTGACCCGTTGAAATTGCAACATTGGCACGAACAATGAAGCCACATTTTCGCAATACACGAGTAAGCTAGCTAATTAGAGCTGAGATCCAACAGAAAGGTCTAGTGAAGAGACAATATATCACCAGGCTAAATACTGGAACATTTACCAATACACAGGATTTGATGCTGCAAAACTTTGAGCCATAATCCAGGGTGAGCATCCACACAGAATCCCAGTTCAGGTGTCAAAAAGTACAAATGGTGACCATAGAGGACGTCAGGCTGCTACAGCACCGTTCTCTAGCCACCTAACCTGAATGCTACAGGGTTGAGTGTGTGACTGCAGGCATGTCACCGGGGGTTATCAAGTGGTCACCTCCCATCAGAGATGTGTCATTGATTTTCAGGCCCTAAGATACCTCCAGAAGGCTCAACAGTGATTTCTGGCTTCCCAGAACCACCGTTCTCGACACCAAATACAGCTACAATTCCCAATATTTCTCAATGATTTCCGAACACACCAACAATAGGCTAATGGGACAGCTGACACTACTGCAACAATACCGCTTTGTTATTTGATTTATTGGCTTGAGAACGAGGATTTTTAGCTTAAGCTAGCACTCGCAGCACCGTCCTCCAACGTTGCAACCCCCCCCCCCCCCCCCCCGAGAAATTTCAGCACGTTGTGAAGTAGTCGTTGAAGTTGTCCTCGCTTGTCGACTGCTGCTTATTTGTCAATATGTTGTTTTTGATGTATCTTTGCTTTTCACATGCTTTTACCTTTAAGCCACCCTCCATTTTCCCCTCAAGTGGCTCTTGTCGCTTGACAGGCCGCCATTTTAAATAAGAATCTGTTCTTAATGACTTGCCTGGTAAAATAAATAAATAATTGAAATGACATCTGCATGACAAGTTGAATTTAGTACATAGATGCCGGTCCTCAAGCTTGTCTTCTCTCACCACGTGCTTCCTGAAGTGCCGTTCGTGAGCAGTAGATTACAAGGTAGAATATTGTGCTTCATGTGATCCAGGAAATCAATTTTAAACCTGTTTAAAGCAAAGACTGCAAACAAAAATGTATTCTGTAAATAAGTTTCAAATGCAAAACTCAACAGCTAACATTGATTTTCTTGTATTTAAAAGATTTTAAATGAAAGGAAATACGTTTCTTTCATCGTACATAGTTGTATAATATTGTTTTTTTCTGTTGAATGGAGACCTGACTTCCACTACAGAGGACATTTCATGAAAATAAATGAAAGTAAAATTTGATTTTTCTTCCCAACATGTTTTTATAGCCCAAACACTCGTGTGATGTGAAAATAATCAAAATTGCAAAACCATTTTTCTGCTGGGTCTCAGGGAGCCTATAGCATCTCTCTCGCTCAGGCTTGTTTGAGAGAGAAACTGTTGCTTTCTCTCTCTCTCTCTCTCTCTCTCTCTCTCGCCCTCGCCCTTCCTCTGCCTCCCTGGAGTGAGGCAGGGTTAAGGCTGTGCTGAGGGCAGGAGGCTGTATTAATAAGACATAGTGCTATGGAAAGGTATAGATCAGAGGAGAAAACAGCACCCTGGGCTAAAGCACAGCTAGCGAAGGGAGAGAGAGGGGGAGGTGGGGGAGAGAGAAAGAGGAAGAAAGAAATAGATTGAAAGGGAGACATAATGCCTAGGGTCCTGTGAAAGAAAAGATGGCTTTTGGTCTTTTGAAAAAGAGAAAGACAAAGAGTTGGAGAGGTGAAGAAGGGATGATAAGGTCTAAAATGATCAGCTCGGCAGGGGGGCTGGAAAAGGGCAGCGATGGGAAGGATTTCAGAGATCTAAGGTATATCTGAGGTGTCTTGGGGCGTGTGGATAAAGGAGAAGAAGATCAGCACATCGGGGAGGAATAAAGATGAAAAAGACGCCTCAAAAGAGCCGCGGGTTCTCAGAGTTGGAAGATGCAGTCCCGATTTTTTTCCCCCATAGTGTGGATGGACGGAATCGGAGTGAATCGGGAAGCAAAACGTAGTCCGGGCAAATCTAGCTGACTCATGATTGATCACCGTATTGTCTTGTCTGTTTCCCCACTCATTAAACACTGACGGCTGCATCGTCCTCGGCAATTACCGCTAAAGATGTACAAGTAGACAGTTTATCAAGGTGCCAGGCGAACTAAAATAACGGAACGCCGTGGACACAAAAAAAGTTTTTTTTTTGTGACGATTTCCCACGAAGCGCTCCATTTTCTCCCCTCCTCGCCACGCCGATGACTTTTATAACAAGGAGACAAAAGCTAGTGGGGAGCGTTTGTCTACACCAATCTAAAAATGTCTGAGACTGCTGATGCACGTCCTGAATTAAAGCCATTGTGATGGTAATTTTGTCACCTCTAATGGACAATTAGATATGCTAGCAGATCGAGAACACTCTGCATAACAATCCCTGCTTCTAATTATCTTGCCAAAATGGCCCGGCGGCTCACGCGCCTATATCTCCCAAGCAATAAGATGGCAGAGCGCAGATAGGTTTGAAGGTGAAAGGGGACAGGAGCTGTATTAAAGTTATCCTCCTCTGATAAAAGAGAAGGCGGATGAGGAAGCCGTAGACACTTTCACGTCTGTCGAATAATGGTTTTGCTACAAAGGGTTCCTCCAGTGGCAAAGCAGTCACTTGGCTCTTGTGGTGAGAAGAGGTGTTGTGTGTGTATACGCCTTTTTGCAATGGCACTGAGAAGGGAAGAGTCCGGGGTTTCATCACAAAATGCTACATCGCCACGTTAGCGTTCCAAGGGGTTTTAAAAAAGGAGGTTAATATAAAAAGAAACTCCCATCCTCTACATCCTCGACATCCTCAAACATCCTCTACTGTACATTGTACTCGTTTTTGTCAATACAGGGATCAAGGTGTCTAACAACTTCATTAATTATGAAGAGGTTGAGTAGCAGCAGTGATTTTGTCTGAGTAGGTGTCGCATTTCTCAAAAGGGCGAAGGTGCCAGTTGGGAGCCAAACTGATCAGTGTGTAGACAGGAAACCAGACAGCTCTTTACTCATTTTACTCCTAAACAACTTCATAACTTGCTTTGTATCTCTCTCTCTCTCTCTCTCACCACAGGTAACGAACTATTGTACCGGACTCGCGAGGGAGATGTGGTCAAGTTCAACATCGACACCAACGAGAGAACAATCTTGGTGCATAACAAGAAGTTTGTAAGTCTTCATTTCAACTTGTCTTATTTCTTTCAGCGCGGTCGCAGGACTAAAGAACTCGTCCGTGGCTGCCCATGAATTAAATTAAAAAACTTTCCGTGGTGTCAGCACATCACAGCGCCCCAAAGCTCTTTTTATTACAAAGCGTACTCAAATGATCCATCATTACTGCGTGGTGTGAATTGCCTAGTTAATACTCGGGGCTTGGTTATGTGGTAAATGTATAAATGGGGAAGGCAGCGGCTAGCGTCGCGGCGGCTCGGGTGACGACACACCACATTATGTCCGTCATCCAATCAGCGAGCCCCCCGGCGCAAAGATTAATGCATCTGCCGTTCGCTTCGGGAGCCGAGCCATCCATCAAGAGCAGTCATTTAAGGACCGGGCTTAATGAAAAAAATACCACGCATGGTTAAAGGTATCATCTTTTTGTCTTCCCCCCCCCCCACCCCCCCCGTCTGCTTTTGCTTCTCAGGCAATGTACAAAGCCAGCAAGTACGAGGTGTCTCCCGACATGAAGCATGTGCTGCTGGCCTACAACGTGGCACCGGTGAGCCTCTCATTTGTTGGCTTGTTTTTTGAATTAGCAAACTGACAGCCAAATATGTCAGACTGCTGCTGTCGGGGGGGGGGGGGGGGGGGGGGGGGAGGTATGTACTGTGGCGAAGGCGAGAGGGAAGGAGGAAAAAGTAATCATGGTGGGGTGTAAAGGCCTGTCGCACACCACTGCCTGTCAGCTATGGCGGCGGGGACCAACACGGCCGAGTGGAACTGTAGCGAGGGAGGTGAAAACACAAACAAACCCCACAGCACCAGGCGCAGGGGGGTTGGGGGGGGGGGGGGGGGGGGGGTTGAGGAAAGGAATAGAAAGCACTGGCCGGGAATTCATCATTTATGTGCAAATGCTAAATAAAGTGTCCCGCGAAGACGTCAGCTCTGATGTGCATGAAAGCGCCGCGACTGCCAGCCGCCGGCATTTCTGACTCCTAATCCAGGTAGTTCAAATACATTTCATCATTTCGCCGGGCGAGTGTTTGTGCTAGATGCGCCAGATTCTGAGTGTTCTCCACTTCACCGCTGAGTCCGATGTAGAGAGTTTTGTACACATTGTCGGCGTGTGAAGGGAAAGGATGTTGGCAGAGATGTAACCTTCTCTTATCGCCCGGAGATGAAAGGAAAATATGTAAAAAGCAAACAGCCAGGCTGGTAAAGAGACACACTCGAGGTGGTGTGTGTGTGTGTGTGTGTGTGTGTGTGTGTGTGTGTGTGTGTGTGTGTGTGTGTGTGTGTGTGTGTGTGTGTGTGTGTGTGTGTGTGTGTGTGTGTGTGTGTGTGTGTGTGTGTGTGTGTGTGTGTGCGTGCGTGCGTGCGTGTGCGTGCATTTATTATTCCAGCCACACCTCCATCACCTTGATGTATAACAACAACAATTCCCATACCGTCATTGCAGTGACACACACATACACACACCTCATCTCTCTCTCTCTCGCTACCTAGAACCATTTAACACCCTACATGGGCCACAGCAGTGTTCATAATGAACACAGTCTTTGCATACTAACACTGGAGGTGGAAAATCACCCTCAGGCACTGAATGGGGCTCCAGTGGGCAATGACTTGGCACATTCACTTGTATTGCCTAACTATGCAATGTAATGTGCCGCCGCCACCATAGCCTCTATCTGGAGCATTCGGTTTGGGGACCAGGTAGGAACAGTGGGGGGGGGGGCGGGAAACAACACGCGACACAAGTACAAAAGACATCATGCTACAGCTGTGTGAGGGACCAGGGTATGCAGAAAGACTGGGAGAGCAGGTAAAGTGAAAATAGGATTATAAGGTATGAGATGGGCAACAAAGCCAGGGATGAGTAACAAAATGATAACAAAATATGTACACTTTTAACTTAAAGGACTGCTCTAGAGTCATAGAAAGTACTAGTCAAATAAACAGAACGAAGTTAAAGTAACATAGCAAGGAAAAACAAAAACTAACCAACTCCAGTCGCACCTGCAGAGCTATATACTACGCTGACTAGCCCATAGGAAATTGCAGGGGATGACGGCAGCCATGACACTTTAAAGAGAAAGTCCAAAACCACCCCTCTGGCTGTAGCTGGCATGGTATAGTCCAGCCAAACTGGTCTACTTAAGCCGGTCCGATGCTGCGGCTCAGTCTTTAATTGTTTGCCAGACGACACGGATGACTCCCCCAGCAGAGGACACTCGACGCAGGAAAGTTGGTCATAAAAGGTTTAGACATTAATAGCAAGTGACCATTTCAATAAAATTCTGAAAGGCTACCTGGTGTCCATGTCATTAGTCTGTGATGTTTACAAATGTGTATCTTTATAAATTTCACCGTCAGTGTGTCGGGTTGATTGTGCGGCGGCTAGTAGTTGCAGCCGTCACAAGCTGAAACCACCATGAATTGAAAGTGTTGAGACGTGTCCGTCTGGCTTCTCCTACATACTGATCAAAGAAGGATCAATCAAATCGACAGCTGGCGCACAGATTTCCAGTGACATCAAACCAAACGTGCTGATTTAGAGAGAAATTAAGCATTGCGCATTTTTGAGATCAAATGGACTTGTACACACACCTGATAAAAAGAGGTGTTTCTTTAGGATTCGACTGATGTTTAGTCTGTCATGTGAGATTAAAACTCCAGACTAATGAAATTATTTTATGGTTAGCACCTCTTTAAGGCAGGATACATGTTTTCAGAGCCAGAGTGTGTGGTCACTTTCAGGGCATTGCCTCCATAACTCTAGGGCACTTGACACCTCCCAGAGGCTGGTTCACATCCAATCCTACCCTGATTACTGGAGATCAATCTAGCACTTTAACTGTCCTGCCATCTTTACTCCACTAGGAACACAATGGTAATCAATCTGTCAGCGCTTAAAGAAATGAATCAAATCAATGAATCAACCGAAACCGATCTGATGCGGATCCTGTCCTCCTCCTCCTTCTAGGTGTACCAGCATTCCTACACTGCCTTCTACATCATCTGCAGTCTGGAGACTCCGTGAGTAGACAGCAGCACTCGGGTCCTGAACGCCACATTGTTCCATTTACATTGTATTTCACTGCCATATGCTTCAATGTGACTCCCGGCCTTTCAATCTAAACTTCTACATTGTAAACTAAACCGCTACTGATACTATCTAGGGAGTTAAAGGCGTATCGAGTTGTCCGTCACCTCTGTTGTCGACCAGTAGGAATTGCATCAACATCGGCAGAACTTCTACAAGTCTCTGACAGCACCCCTAGCTTCTCACCCCGTTCCCTTGGGTAACAACAAAGTCCCATTTTCACAGTAGCGACAAGTAAGCTAGCTAATTAGAGCAGAAAACAAACAACTGTCTAGTGAGGACTATAATGTATCGTATACGCAATATATCGCACTGCAGTACTGGAATAATAACTACTGCTTTGTCATTTTCTTTTTTTGGCTTATTAAGAATGAGGCTTTTTTTAGCTTTCGTAGCTAAAAAATGCCTTGTGACGCCGGCCGCTCACGTGCAGCACCATCCTTCATAGCTGGAGCAGTTGCAAATGTGTGAAGAATGGAATGTGTGCAGAGTAGGTGGGGAAGGAGATTAGGACTGTCTTGAATTTCCAATAGGTTTTTTTTTTTGGTTTTTTTTCCAAAACGAGTACAGACATTGAGTGCAGAAAACCAGAACTCTCAGCACCTGGCGATGTAATCTTTGAGTCACCGGTAGTGATGAACAACCCTATCATACCCCCAGCTGAAATATGGGACGGCAAAAACTTTTATTTATTCCCCTTTTAAATTACCCCTAAACCAGGTCACAGTATGACAGCATTATCAGTGGCTGCCGTGCTCAAATCTATTTGCGTGCTGCCACCCAGTGGTCGTGTGCAGACAGCACCCCGTCTGATGACCTCATTCATCCTTACCTGCAGACAAAGACATAGAGGCGGCGGCACCTCGAATTCTGTAGCTTGCACTTCACAGCACTTTGCTCAATAAAGAGAGGTGGCACTACTATAAAGAGCTGGTATTTATGGGTGTACTTTAAACCTGTGTTCTTAGATGTGCTGCACTAGTACTTTGCTGCAGCAGTGGTGGCGTTAGGTAGTATTGTACTGATAGTATTGTCTCCCCCTCTGCACCCCAGGGAGACGTGGAACTTGAACCCCCCGGAGGTGCGAAACGCTCAGCTGCAGTACGCAGGTTGGGGACCCCAGGGCCAGCAGCTGGTAAGAACTACCACTCCCATGAACCCCTTTCTCTCATCTCTGCTTTGATTCCTTCGCTGGATAGTACACACAGACCTATTTAATCGCTCAGGACGCATCATCTTCGCAACGATTCACTGAGATGTTCCTGGTAAACAATCTTCAAATTAAATGCCGTCACTGTCAGTCGCGAAAAGCAATGTTCCTACGCTAAAATGAGTCACCGTGCCGCCTCCGTCATCGCTCAGTCCTACTTGTCACGGCATTAATAAGCTTCAGTCTGTTGCTTTGCAGGGCCAGACAGACTGTAAGTGATTACATCCTGCAGCACAATGCTATTAATTACCTGTAATCTCGTCAGCGGATTAATTAGTGGAGTCTCTAGATTGATACAGCCTAGAGTTTCCCACCATTAGTCATGAAGCGGCTTCACTTCCAGCAGTCAAGTTGTGTTGGTGTGAAATCGAGCAGCAGCTGGCTTCCCTTTAGGTTCAGATGTCCTCTGTCAAAGAGGTGGAGGTTGAAGTGAGAGGTGTCCATCTGCTAAAACACACACACACACACACACACGGTACGCAAGCTAACACATGCATTCATGTTCAGACGTCTAATACACATAAATCAGCCAACCTGTTATCCTGCTTCCAAATCCCTCATGCACTTGATGAAATCTCCTTTACACACCTGTTTGTTTTAGCAATGGACACCTCCCACGTCAATGCACGCACACACACACACAGTCCCAGCTGTCCGACCACATGTTAAACTGTCTGTTAGGCTGAAAAGTCAATGTAATTGGGTAAATAAACAACATCTCCATCCCGCGGAGGATGGACTGCCTCTCTTTACATATTTTCCTAGGTGTGTGTGTGTGTGTGTGTGTGCGTGCGTGTGTGCGTGCATGCCCGTGTGTTCAGTCCATGTTTCTCGCCTTTTTTGTTGTGAGTAAATCCCCCAGTGAATAGACAGCCTGGAGTAGAGCTCAGGGAGAGAGCTTCACTTTCTTTTTCCTGCTCCCAACAGGGGGCTAATCTCCCAACACATGGCAGACACACATTCTCACACAGCTCTTGTCAAACCCGAAGTATGCTCAGGCCCCAGGAGGCCTCCCTGTATTAGCTTTGGAAGAAACTGTCCGTGTGTGTGTGTGTGTGTGTGTATGTGACAGGGAGAGGAAGAGTAAGCTCTGTCCAAATCATGTAAGTGCCCAATTACAAGCGGACCAGGGGTTGTAAACAAAAAAGTAGCTGGTTTATTGGACAGAGTTTTGGTAACCTGTCATCCCGACACAAAACATATCTGATTCCAGTCCCTGTAACTTTAGCTAAGAATGATGGACTTGTCTGTGCTCTTTGCCATAAGTTTCATTGTCTGTTATTCATACCAGTTAAGAATAGAAACCTGATCCACTCAAAAATTGAACGTAACATGAAACAACCAGGCATAAGCTGGGCCAAAAACTAGAACTGAACTACAAAAGTACAGACTTGGGGCGTTGCAGACTGGCTGTGTCCTCCAGAGAGCAAACTCATGACCAAGCACTGAAGGGGAGCAGAACGAGGTTTAAATAGGCCAAACCACAGGTGTGCCACACCATCGGCAAGTGAGCCTCAATTATAAGACCTACGGATCCTCCTAGGAGGGCGGGACCTACTACCCAGGACACGACCCGAGACAATGTGAGCGTCTCCTTACACCCGAAACCCCTTGCGTTCGGGGGGGTCGTTTCCTGTAGTCACTCCTAACGAATAGGGTCGTTCTCGCGAATGCCGTCGATCTCGTCTGCCCGAACAAACCAAACCAAAAAGAAGCCCCAGACTGCGAATAAACCTCTCCAGACATGCTTGGTGCGAACTCGCCCAGCCAACTTTGGCAGTGTTCTGTCTTCCTTTCGGCAAACGGGGCCAGGCCTTCTGTCTGTGCCGTGGCCTAGATTAGCTTCTATACAGGGACTCCATCTGCACCGATGTGACATCAACTCACATGGGCCTCCGACTTACCTCTCCTCCAGAGGAACTAATGATGACAGCTCCTGTGTTACCTTTGAGGGAATGCAGGGTTTGCTGGAGAAACTTTTAACTAGCCTAGTTCTTCACTGTGTACGGACTAAATGCCGTATTGCTATCAGATTGTGAATACTGTTCTACAAAATGAAATGAACACTGGATCCTTGCTCAGGTTTGACTCTTTGCCAAGGGTTGACTCTTTGCTAAGGGTTGACTCTTTGCTAAGTTTGACTCTTTGCTAAGGGTTGACTCTTTGCTAAAGTTTGACTCTTTGCTAAGGGTTGACTCTTTGCTAAAGTTTGACTCTTTGCTAAGGTTGACTCTTTGCTAAAGTTTGACTCTTTGCTAAGGGTTGACTCTTTGCTAAGGTTTGACTCTTTGCTAAGGGTTGACTCTTTGCTAAGAGTTGACTCTTTGCCTAAGGGTTGACTCTTTGCTAAGGTTTGACTCTTTGCTAAAGTTTGACTCTTTGCTAAGGGTTGACTCTTTGCTAAGGTTTGACTCTTTGCTAAGGGTTGACTCTTTGCTAAGAGTTGACTCTTTGCCAAGGGTTGACTCTTTGCTAAGGTTTGACTCTTTGCTAAGTTTGACTCTTTGCTAAGGGTTGACTCTTTGCTAAAGTTTGACTCTTTGCTAAAGTTTGACTCTTTGCTAAGAGTTGACTCTTTGCTAAGGTTTGACTCTTGCTAAGGTTAACACTAGAACTAGAAGCAACACTATATTGGGTGGCAAAGGAAAATATATTTCTCTATCACTGATGTGAGAATCTTGAACACCTACAGTATTGGATTTCCTACTGTAAATCAGCCCATCATTCAAGCTCCTGCTGAAAGCGAAAGTTGTTTTTTTTTGGGGGGGGGGGGGGGGTTGCTCACAAAATTCACACCGTTGTAAGCTCGAAGACAAAGGGTTCCATAATCCTGGAGATATTGAGCGAACCTCTTTCTGTAGTAGCCTCAGATTGATTTCAGCATAGCATTAGCACCGTAACATTTTTAAAATCCCAGCCTCAACAATCCCCCCCCCCCCCCCCAAAACCTCACTCGCCATGGGTGCAGATGATCTATTATTTTCTGTAATGAAAGAGTTGACCTTCAGTTATCTGGCAAGCTCTGCAGGCCTCTCCCAAAAGGGCACGTAATGTGGAGAGGAGCATCATAGTCAGAATCGGCTCCCAACTTTTACCATCTTATCAGAAACAGAACGGATGAGAGCTTTTTTCTTTCGTTGTATTTTTTTGTCAATATGAAAGTATGAAAGTACGTGCACGGTTATAGGGTGAGCAGAGGCAACATCTACACAATTTCGCTGTGAATAATGCGCGTCGACCTGCAGTGTTTGTGTTGGCCTTTCCGCCTGCAAAAGCACCGTGCCAAACAGGATGCTTCAGCGTGTCCTGACCCAGGGTCGATGTCGTCTACGATTGCGCGACCTCCTGCCTCATCCAGATCTCGCCTCCCGTGTTTTGTCAGATCGTCACCCTTCCCCCTTGTGCGTGTCGATAATAATAATGCGCTGCTTTATTCATCACTGTAGGGAATTCACCAGGGAGCTCAGAGGTCAGGGTCAGCTACACAGCAGCGCCCCTGGAGCTGGTAGGGATTCGGCGTCTTGCTCAAGGGCACTTCTGCAAGGCGGAGGCTGCTTGCCGACACAGGGTTTGACACGTCCAGTTGGTCGGTCTCTCGAGCCACTAAGCCTGACCCCAAACGTCCTTAATACTCCTTCCTCCCGCTTGTAGATCTTCATCTTTGAGAACAACATCTACTATCGCTCCACGGTGGAAAGCCGATCCATTCGCTTGGTCTCCACCGGCAAGGAGGGCGTCATCTTCAACGGCCTCAGCGATTGGCTATATGAAGGTAAGCCAGAAAAAAGCTTCACCAGAAGAATGATGACTTAGCTTTAATGATGAACCGCTTCCCTCCCTCCATCCCAGTGTGCTACATGCGACTACTGTACAGGAGTGTATTGGCAGGTAATAATATGATATGAGACGCTGTGACTCCCAACCGTCTGCTTTGCATTAGTATTTTAGATCTTAATTTCCTGGAGGTAAATTAAAAATGGAAACTCTTGTCTATTTGATTCTGGTTTGCACAGCTCTGAAAATTAGTGTTCTACATCAGTTGATTTGCGGCGGCGTGCGGCGTACACACAGCGCTACAGATGTCACGGGCGCTCTCTTGAGCGTCGCCGCCGCCGCCGATCAAAGCTCACCTGCGCGCCTCCGTCTGGCTCCCAGGGAAAAAGGGAGGCCTTTGTGTTAGCATTCAACTAATGAATTTAGATCCGCCGCGCCGGGTGCACGCTCTGCTCCAGTGGAACAGTGTTTTAATATCGGAGTGATGGGAAGGGGGGGCGAGACAGATGGATATGAACCGAGATAGAAGAGAGAGAGACTATGATATACATCTAGTCATTACTCCTTGCGTGAGAGTGTAAAAAAAATGACATCTGTTTGCTTTGTGGATTGATGATGGGTGTGTGGACGCCCACTAGGAGGAGTCAGAGGGTTTCGAGTGAGGTTATCTAAGGTTACGAGGACGAGAGCCGCATGGCCGCGTTTTCTGCATGACCGGTCCGTTTGTATTTGATGTCGTCAACCCCCCGACTCCTCTTATCCCCCGCGTTAGTCGGCCTGACATTTGAAACCATGTCCATCCTCCAAGAGCAGGCATCCGTCCTCAGCCATTTAAACATTCATCAGTACGATATTGCAGCGTCTGACCCTCGACTCATATTTATGTGGTGCTGAAGGCCTGGTAATTTATACTCATCATTTATTGACAAGATAAATCTTTCATTGAGAGAAAGAGAGAGATAAAAAAGAGATGGGGTGGGGTGGGGGAATGAAGGTACTTGATCTGCCTGTCAGTGTTAATGGAAAATTCCACCATAAAACACCCTAAAACTAGCTATTGGTGATGTACCTTGTAATTCTGGGTCCATTTTGCTGTTTGGTGGTGTATTTATCTTGTTCCCCGCGAATAACATGACATCACGTTGAGATATTTCCAGTTAGGTTTTGGTGTCAGTCCCTCAGAATCAAAGGGCAAGGGCTTCTTTGTCTTTTGCACTGATGTTCAACAATCATACAGGTAAAGTAAAGGGAAAGTAAATTATAACACAAAATAACTAAGACTGAATCAGTGATATCAATGATATCTAATAGTGAAAGAGTATCTGAGGGTGGATGGCCTTTAAATCTACTAACCCTACTTCACATTCAGTGTGTCTTTTAACCAGAAATGGTTCCCAAGAAGTTCAGCAAAACTGCTAAAACTTTATACCAATGATGTCTTGATTCATACACATTCACATTCATTCACACATCTTGTTTAGTAACAGTCCTTCAATGCGTAAGTGATAGTAAAGTGATTTTCGAAAGACTCTAAATAGATTTGGCGATAGTCCAGTGGTGATACTAGCTCTGCGGGGCTTAGATGCTGAGCTGGGTTGTGCAATGTTTGCACTCATCAAAATGAGACGGCAATGCAGAGGATTTTCTATGCTGATGACTGTGGCTCTGCTCTGGCCAAGGTCAAGCTCTGGCTCAGACTGCCGTGGAGGAGAAACGAGGTCTTTTAGCTCTGCCTGTCGCTGCACAGCAGATTTGATGACGCAGGGTGAAAGGTTGCAAATAATCTCCTAGGCTTAAATATCCTCTGGCTGGCATCGCTGTCTTAATCCATGATTGCGTGTGTGTGTGTATGGGTATGTGTGTGCGCACACTTGTGAGCATGGAGATGAGAGAGAGCCGGAGACAGACCATTAAGGGAGGAAACGAGAAATTAAAAATGAAATTAAAAACGAGAGACAGATCCGAGACCCTGTCGGTTGTGTGTAAGTAAGTCTAAGATGCCTCAGGAGAATCGGAAGTGTTCTGTCATCTGTCGGCTGTCTGATTATTGAGGCCGTGCAGATGCTGACACATCCTGCAGTGTGACGTAGCCCGAGGACAAAGCTGTTTATTGGGCTCTGGTACGCAGAGATAAAACCACGTTGTTTTGATTTCGAGTCATGTTTGCCCCATAGACGTTTGGCTAGACGGCTATATCCATCGGGAAGCTTGTTTGTGGGGTTGTTTCTGTTTATCACTGTTTATAGCCGAGCCCATAGGGCATGGAGTAACTACATAATCAGCACGTCCTCGCTGGGAAAAGTGAAAGATTAATAAAGGAAATAAAAATGTTGTTGGGTTGGTTTAATTGGGTTGGAGCTGAAACTGTCTGGTCAGAGTTAGACCCGACCTGCACCTACAAGATGGAGCTTTTCAAGAAGTCACTACTTCTGTCCTGTAGCTTCCCACTGCAAAATGAAGTTTGGAAAAATCAATTTCAATCAATCTCTTCAACTACTTATCTGAGAGACTTGAGTTTGGTGTCTATTGCCAGTTGCTATAACACACTAGTGATTGAGCCTATATCAAGTTCATGAGAGCTTTTACATTTGCTGTTCTAAACACTTCGGTGTCAGGTAGCCGAGGTCTTTCCCAGGAAAAAATATCCTTTAGCACACAGGAATTGATGCGTTTGATTTTTCTAGTAGCAGCAACAGCGGTTTGTTTGTAATAAATAGAAGAAGAACTGGGTAGTTAGCATGAGCAGCGATAGCCACCGTGGCTGAGCAGACAAAGAAAAGAGCGCCACCTACAGAAACTCAAACAAGAAAACTCTAGGAGAAAGACGTCGCACTACTGGACACACTGTTTGATTGACAGGTGATCTCTGGGAAATGCAGTGAGAAACACCACAGCAATGAGTGCTGAGCACCAAAGATGGAGGCTAAATAAAAACAAAATAATCTGGAGAATTACTACCTTAAATTAAGTAGTACACAATGGCAATACTCTGGATTAAGAAAAATCATTAACTGTAACATTAGTGTCTAGCTGAAAACTTCTCAAGCCAGAAGGAAGGAGAGCAGCTTCTCCCATGCAACTTTTTTCTTCTGCCCCTTTAAGATGAAGAATTCTCCTCTTTTCCTTTAACAACTATGCATGTTTTCTTTAGATCAATGCAAAGCAATCACAAACTATAGATGTGGCTTTTGACTGACTCAGCAAAATCTCAGTTTACTCTCTTCTCTGCGTCTCTAGTCTTGTACATCTATAGCTCATGCTATCCCCTCCCTCCGCTCATACTAACAGCTAGCAAGACACAATCATAACAGTAATGTTGAAAAGACAGTGAAGTAGACGTGAGCCTGGATGGACACAGTAAACAGCACAATGAACAACAAGGGGCCTATTTGAGGTTATACATGTAATTGTCTCAATTAAATAATTGAATGGTTCAAAATAATAGTAATTCGCTGCCAAGCCAGCTGAAAAAGTACACAATGTACTTTTGTGTTGATATATTACTTCTGATTCACAAAAGCGGACTGCAGGCTTCATGCTACTGTTGCATTACTGCTGAACTGAATTGGTCGGAAAAAGTCCTTGTATTTGTCATTAAATGTGTATTCTGGAAATACATGATTTCCCTCTGTGTTTTGGTACCCTTGTGGCATAACTTTGCCCCGAGGTAACACGATAATTTGGGGGGCTGGGGGTTAAAAAACAGTATCATTGATACATTATCATTATCAAGTTCCTAAATAAGCTTAGAAATTATCTTGGTTTTTCATTGAAAAAATTATTCTAACATGATTTTCTTTCAATGAAAAATCAACATGTGTTCAGTAGAGGGGTTTAATAGGTCAACAAAACAGAGGTAAAGAGGTAAAATAAATAAATAAAATTAAAGCAATTTCAACCTTTAACCTAAACCTTAGCTAATTTAGTTTTACTCGTCTAACCTTAACAGGCTGTAGGAACAAACACGAGACAGGCTGCAACTATTTCTCATGTACTGCCGTTGCTCCTAGTTGCTCCTCAGTGTTGCGTCCGGGTTCCAGATGTGACACTGCTGCCCTCTGTTGGAGACACCCGGACACGCTGAACAATCAGATTGCTTTGTCAATACTGATTCCTGGCGTTACAATGATACTTTTACTGATAACCTCCGTGGCTGTAATCGGTTGGTCCTGTCTTACTAATAGTATCTAAACGGCGGTGTAATCAAGTAAGTGACACCCGGGGCGTTTTTTTTCTTTTTTTCTCATTAGTTTGGTTCACCTGCACCTGTCACATTGGCAGTCATTATTTCCCATTGGCCACTTGACTCCCAATCACGGCGTCTCGTGCATTAGTAATATCCTCCGCTCGGTGAATAATTTAGTCTGCGCGGCAGGATGGAGAACGCGGGGAGAAGGGAGAAGGGATGAGTCTACAGCAGCTCGCCTTGGTACTCATGACAGCGGAGAGAGAGAGAGAGAGAGAGAGAGAGTAAAGGGAAGGGAGAAAGGAGGAGGCGGGATCGCATTACGTGTGAAAAAGAAAACGAGACTCAAAAACGTACAATTTCGCTTACAATGCCTCTCTCTCTTTTTCGTCCTCACGCTTTTTTCCTTTTTTGTTTCCACATATTCAGACACATTTCGAAACGTACTTTCCCCTCGACTACCCAAGGTGACTGGGCCGCCCCAGGCAAGCCGGTTCCACTCCACATGAAAAGCTTTTTAAGCTGCCGGCGGCGAAGTCGGCGGGCGGAAGTGGAGCCGACCATGCGGCAACTTTATTTTATTTTTTATTTTTTTGTCCATCATTAGTGAATACAATCCCGCGCGGCTCTGTTCATCATCAGACGGGTAGCTGGCGCCCCACACACCCCCCCCCCCCCCCCCCCCTCCAGCAAAATCCAATCACCCCCCACTGAGCTCTGAGCTCCAGTGGGGGGTGCAGGGCGGATGCTCCAGGGGGGGGCGGCAGGGGGGAGCAAAAGAGACTGACTCCACTAAATGTTACCATTAGCCCCCGTTTCTGTTTGTGTCGCCGGTTGCCATGACGATAATGAGTTTAACAGCATCCAGCAGTGGCAAGGTACCGCTACAGGCTCCTGCGTGGGGGTGAATACCGGCAAAGTACTTTTGCAGAATTACTTTTGAGCATGCATGTATGAGTTTGTACTGGGCGGGGGGGGTTGGTGGGGGGGGGGCTTCAAATGATGCTGCATATCAAGTAATTCTGCCAAGCGTGCCCAGTTAATGAAAATGCTAATTGGTAGCTGATGTCTGCTCATTCCCCAAAGCAGCACCTCGTCCCGCAGATAAACAGCCTTAATGAAATTTTAATTGCCAAAGTTGATATAAATGTAGCTCGTGGCGCTACGACAATAAGAGGAGCCGTTCAGACGCGCCTGTGATGTTGCTATATACTTAATAATGAATTAGATTGTTATGCCCCTTGCTTGATATCGTCGGAAAGTTCCCTCAGCGAACTGGCAGAATGACTCACCGTGTTTTGTTTTGACAGAGATGCTTGTGTGTGTGTGTGTGTGTGTGTGTGTGTAGTACAGTTAAAGGGCCTAGACTGCTCTTTGTCCCTCTCAATTTCTCTGTGTCTCGCCTTTGTGCGCAGGAGTGCATGTCAGCCCTCTCACCCCGCATAATGTCTCTCTCACACACACACACACACACACACACACACACACACACACACACACTGAGGGTCTCAAGGGAACCTGCTAGGTCACAAAGTTCTGTTGACGTGAGCTGGGGAAGTAAGTTTCAGTGCGCAGGCAGAAAAAGGGACACAAATGCGAGCGCGCACACACACACACACACACACACACACACAGAGATCGCAACAATCCGAAAACCACAGTTATTTCATGAAATACACTGCGCAGCGCTACCTGGTGAGGAATTGCTTTTTGGTTCATTTCGGGGAAATGGAGCTACGTTCTATTTTGGTCGAAGCGCTGTACTGAGATTAAAAGCTGTTGTGATTTATGACCTCAACATTTGTCTGTGTGTGTGTGTGTGTGTGTGTGTGTGTGTGTGTGTGTTCAAGAGAGAGGGTGTGTGCGCGCGTGTGTGTGTCCAAATATAGCAAAACCGAGCAGGCAGGAGTTAGGAGACAGGAAATGGTATTGCTGCCTACCGATCACAGTCACTTTTGTCTCTGCTGTTTTTATTAGTTTCCTCTCAGTATAGGACCACTTTCTTTACTATTGCCAATCATGTCCTCTTGTCTGTCCCAGAGGAGATTTTCCAGTCCCACATCGCCCACTGGTGGTCCCCAGACGGTGCCCGGCTGGCATACGCCACCATCAACGACACCCTGGTGCCCAGGATGGAGCTGCCCATGTTCACTGGCATCCCCTACCCAACAGGCAAAGAGTACCACTACCCTAAGGTACGCAGTTTTCCTCCTGGTACCACATCGGAACGGTTGGTATGATGTTCAACGAATGAAGAGATTTGTTCAAATGAGCGTTGATACTTTTAGAAAGATATTGTCATAACTTAAAGGGACAATCCACCCTAAAACACCTTTAATGCTGTAAAATCAGCTAGTGGCAATGTATCCTGCATTTACGGGTCTATTTTGTAGTCTGGTGGTGTAGTTTCCTTATTCCCGTGGATAAATGGCCAAACATAGACAACTGTGACAAACTGATATTTCCAGTGCAGCTATAATGGAGTTTAGTAGCAGAAAATGTTCCAGCGATCTAAAACATCAACGGTAAATGTCAGGTTCTGGTGTCAGTCCCTCAGATTCAAACAGCAAAGAGCTTCTTTCTAGACCGACGATCAACAGTCACACAGAGAAATCCATCAGAGGAGAAGAAGAGAGATACCAATTTCTCCACCGACAGTAGCCAAGATAGACCAGAATGCAATGCAGCCGCATGACTTCTGCTTGACTGGAAAAACTCTCACCCTGTTATCGCAATTGATATTTCTAACAACTACTAACCGAAGTAGCAGTCGGCGAGGCAGGATGAGGGAAAGCAGGTACACCAAAAAAGTAAATAAAAGGGTATCAGAGTATCAGAGGGTGGATTTTTCCTTTTTTAAATCCTTGGTTGACAAAATAACACTTTTACTGATGATCTCCTG
Organism: Hoplostethus mediterraneus; assembly: GCA_034670385.1. Classification (NCBI taxonomy): domain Eukaryota; kingdom Metazoa; phylum Chordata; class Actinopteri; order Trachichthyiformes; family Trachichthyidae; genus Hoplostethus; species Hoplostethus mediterraneus. The sequence continues at coordinate 1,869,079 of JAXDDW010000033.1, read as the reverse complement.
TGTATTTCCGATTTTTTTTCCCCCCAAAAGTGGATATATGTTTTTTTTGGGAACAAGCTATTCAAATCTTCTAGTCCTTCATAAACGCAGTGTTGTCCCTCTGCTTTCTTTCCTCCAGGCTGGTGAGGAGAACCCGGTCATCACTCTGTACGTCGTGAACCTCAACGGTCCCCTTCACACCATCGAGATGAGGAGACCCGAGGATCCCAGGATAGGGTAGGAAGTGCAAACATCTTGCACATCCTGTATTTATGCTATAAACATTCACTTTTTTTTTCCATAGTCCCTTGTTTTATCATTTGGTATTTTCATACTGCCTTGATTCTCTCTCATATATTTTCATATTGTCTATATTCTTCATATTTTCCATTCATTTTAGGTGTTTGATATGGGAATATGATGTAGGAATTTCTAGTCAAAGTCAAACGTAATATCTCAGACACCACTGGTCCAAATTCAATGAAACGTGGAGGGATGATGCATTAAAAAATCACACCGATTGGCCTGATGGGGGCGCTATAATGATGATGCGTCTTGTTACTGATTGGTCCGAGGCGTGCCTGCATCATTTGTCAGGGGGTGACATGTTTACTCGTCTCTCTCTTGTTTCCCAGTGAGTACTACGTTACCATGGTCAAATGGGCCACCACCACCAAACTGGCCATCAACTGGCTGAACCGAGCCCAGAACATCTCCATGCTCACGCTCTGCGAGACCACGACAGGAGTCTGCACAAAGGTACAACCTCAGTCGTGTGTGTGTGTGTGTGTGTGTGTGTGTGTGTGTGTGTTACGTGTGCTCGCGTATCGGTGACTAAACCCCTGTGAACTCGTCTTTACAGAAACACGAGGACGAAAGTGAAGGATGGCTGGACAGGCAGGTACGTGGATGGTCACGGTGATGCACATGCATAAATAACATTATAGCATGCACACAGCAAATGATGAAGTTACAATAGGGTGTTATGAGGGATGTAGCGGAGGGTAAACCCATCTAAACCTTCCTTTTTTGTGTGTGGAATAGAGTTGACCCACCTTTTAACACGTACATTCATAAATCAAACTGATGGAAGTTATGAGGAAATGTTTTTTTTAAAGCAGGAAAAATCTAATGAATGCTTTTCTGAAAGTAGAATTGATTTTTGGTGGGTGAGTGGGTTACTGATTATAGAATTTTTGCAAAATATTTGCACCGATTTTTCTGTATTGACCTGTTGACTTTGTCTCTGCAAACCACATATCCCTGAACTGAACTGAACCGCTGTCTGTGTGTCTTCAGAATGAGAAGCCTCTGTTCTCCAAGGACGGACTGAGGCTGTTCTTCACCAGGGCCATCCCTCAAGGAGGCAGGGGCAAGTTCTTCCACATCTCCATGTCCATCTCCCAGGTACGCCGCTATTTGTTTTACTCAGCATGGATACCATCCGGTCCTCAAAATGATGGAGGAGGTCGGCTTAGGTGAAGTTTGGTATTTGGAGAGAATAATGAGGTCGTCTCTTCCTCCCTTCATCCACAGCCCAACACCAGCACAGACACGCTACAGTCCATCACGTCTGGAGACTGGGATGTCACCCAAGTCCTGGCCTACAATGAGGACAGCCAGCTGATGTGAGCACCACACACACACACACACCCACACACACGCATACACACCCACAACGAGGAAGTAGTACATACATTCCAGACTGCGTTTTGACCTTGCTAGGCTTTCCAAGCATGAGGAACTGCTGGCTGTCAGATGTCAACATCCGTCTATTTATACCCATTTGGAGTCGTTTCTTGTAGTTGGTTCAGATTCTCACCGGATAGTTTGGATGACGTTGTTCTCACCCGGTCAAATGAACCGAACTAAACGAAGTAAACATTCCAGAGTTGGGGGGAAAAAAAAACGCTCCAAACATGCCGGGTGTGAACGCAACCCTGCGTATCTGTTGTCGAGTCTGACTCATCCTCGTCGCTCCGAAAAGAATTTCACACCCCACACCCTGGGACTCAAGGCAACTGTGATCTGTTAAAATGAGGCTGTAAAAAAAAAAAAAGGCTGGCGAAGTGAGTGTCAGTTTCCCAGAGTAACACGGTCTCACAAGACACACACACACACACACACACACACACACACGTACACAAACAAAAACACTCCTCGCTCTCAATCTTGGAAGTCGCTACTCCCACCCAAAACTTCTTCCCCTTCTTCTTGGCCTACTTCTCTTCTAAAAGGCTCCCCCCACCCCCCCCCCCCCTTTTCTTTCTCCATCATTCATTTATGAACCACCCATTCTCGTGAGTGGATGGCTCCGGCTGCTCTTTTCTCGTTCCCCGAGCCGAGCGAACGCAGCTCTGCTAAACTCCCAACGCCGAGCCGGCGTGCAGCCATGCATTACTGCGCTTGTCTTACGGGCTAGCTCGATGTCCATACCTTCTAATCGCATCCTTGTTTATCGGTGTTCACGCAGATACTTCCTGAGCACCGAGGACGACCCGAAGCGAAGGCATCTGTACAGGTGAGGGGTGTTGAAAATGGGTTTTTTTTTGTTGTTGTTGTCGTTGTTGATTTTTTTTTTTTGGGAAGGATCCGTAAAAGCGTCTTCTTCCTCGCCTCTGCAGCGCGGACACCGTCGGCCCGTTCAACCGCCGCTGCCTGTCGTGCGACTTCTCCGACGGCTGCGGCTACGTCACCGGCTCCTTCAGCAGCAACATGAGCTACTTCCTGCTCGACTGCCAAGGTAGCCGCCGCCCCCCCCCCCGCCCCCCCCCGCGCTCCCCCACTTGTCAGCTAAACTGTACCGTTTGTGTTCCTCATCTTCAGTTCATCATTTATCAACTTTATTTAGACATAATGTGTCAAACGAGTAAATGTTCTGTCGTTTCAAAGCTCGACGTTGTAAATATTTAATCACAGATCCAACAGACTCTTTGTACGCCATCATTTCAGCCTCGCCGAGTGATGCATCGCTGAACTGAGCTGGGACGGGGACGGTGTAAATGACCGTGACCCCTCCCCCCCCCCCGCGCTGACCCCTCGGTGTCGACACCAGACATCACCGGGGTGTTCATTGAAAGTCAGCGGTCCTGTGCACCTCATACATTTTTAATCTCTCTCCTCACAGCCTGCCAACATGCATTTATTTGACGAGGCCGTGATATCATTACCAGTCCGAGAGAGAGAGAGAGAGAGAGAGAGAGAGAGAGAGAGAGAGCAGAGAAAATGAGAGCGTGAACGCTTGGCGTAGTTTACACAATGCACAGCCACGATGTTCCCAATTTTGCTAAGTGCATCAGTCATTTCATTCGCTGTCCCTTCCTCCCCGGGCTCTGAGGTTTTAGGGCCGAGGATGAGGGACTGCAGCTCTATTTGTGGCCAAGCTCTGGAAAAGCTATTTCAGCCACAGTGTGTATTGCATTACATTAATCGAATAAAGCGAAGGATAGCCTCTTTCTCTGACAGAGCACAGATCGGGGATGTGCCTTTTATGCTTTTTTTTTTGTATTCTCCCGCAGTCACTGACAGACTTGGAGGATCAGAGTTTTATTCAATGATAAATCCAAACTTTGCAAATTCAAACACAATAACTAAATATAATTGTGCGTCTCTCAAGTCGAAAGAAGTTGAACGGAAGGTTGAAAACGTTTTCATTCATCAATGTTTTTTGAAATGAAAAAACACACATAATAGACAAAAAGTAGAAAGTAAAGCTTCAGAAAGTAGAAATCCTAACCACGTATTTGCTCCAACCTGGCTCTTACCAAGATGAAGCGTTGTGCTAATTAGAATCACCTAGTATATGGGATGGGTGGAGGAAAAACATGGTCAGTATTTCTACTTTCTACTTCTACTTTTTACACCCCTGATAATAGAACAGTGCCACCGCATGTCATGGACACACACACGTGAAACTACAGCTTCAGTAGCCCCTGTGATTTAACACACACACACATCTTCTTGTCGTTGTGTCTCTTTAGGCCCCGGCGTCCCGTTTGTAGCGGTGTACAACACACAGGACCGAGAGAGTGAGTATGTCGACCGACGCGTTCAAAGACGCTGCTTCTACGAGAACCCGTGTTCAAAGAAAACACATTACCAAATGACCTTGTTGATAAAAAGGAGACAGATGCATTTGCGTTGACGGTGCAGGACAGAATGACCACCTGTGCGCTGACTCGGTGTTTGTCTACACGCCAAGCCCAGGCCGACGGCAGTAATGACATTACCTGACTGGATGGATGTCCTCATGAAATTATGACCTGCCTACTGGCAATATGAGCATGCTTTAATTTGATTATTGTTGTTTGTTTGTGCGTGTGTGTGTGTGTGTGTGTGTGTGTGTGTGTGTGTGTGTGTGTGTGTGTGTGTGTGTGTGTGTGTGTGTGTGTGTGTGTGTGTGTGTGTGTGTGTGTGTGTGTGTACTAGGGTTACATTAATATGTTGGGCCGATATTGGACTTTTATTAAATATTGGATCGCCAGCATCATCTAGTGCCAATATGATGGCGGTTCCTCCTCGACCACAGCCACATAAAAAGTCTGTAAAACCTGTAATGAGTTTTTTGTTTTCATCGCATATTTTATTTATTTGTTAAACTGTTCAATCATTCTTTTGTGGCGTAATCATTCATTTACAGGCAGTCATATATCCCAAATTTCCCCTTATCACGTGGAGTCACCCCACCTTAAAGAGCTACTAACCTGAAACTGTGTCATTCATCTGGTTTCAGAGAGTTTTAGTGTCTCATGATGCTGTTTTAGAGGCTTTTCCACCCTGATATAATACAATTGTGGGGGAAACACTCAACACTGTTTTTTGGCATGAAAATTGTCTGATTTTAAGATCGAATATTGTCACAATATCAGCCAACAATATCAATATTGGCCTTCGAAAGCCCATATTGGTCAGACCCTAGTCTGTATGAGAAATCTTGTTTTCTATCTTTTCTGAAAAGACGGACTGCCTTTGCAGGAGAAGTAACAATCCTTGCTTTGTGCCCAACTGAGACCACACACAGCAGTGAGAGAGACACGAGGTCACGTCGGTCCAGGCCTACAGACCCACACATTTTTGTGTACCGCTCCAGTTGATAATCCAAGCGGCGCTGGAGGGTCTCTGTTCTCGCTCCCGGTTTCTTTCAGAAGGTTTAATTGAAGTTTCACTCCACAAGGCTGTCAGGCTTTATCTGGGTTCGTCAGTACGGGAAGCCTTGGCTTGCCATGGCCCGGTGTTGATTTCCGTCTGCTCTGCTGCCTTTAGACTATGGCTGCCTAACAAACCTCCCAACAGACATTGTTTGCTGTATCACCATTGACCCCGGTGGAACGAGGGTGTTGGGTTTGTGTTGCACAAACTACTCATTCAGCAGCCTTTGTTACTCTGTTGTCGGATTTGTTGGGAGTTTGTGATGAATGCTTCGGCAGAAAGATTCAGAGATTTCAGCTACTTTCCAGTGTGCACTCTTATGTGCTGACCTCCAAACCTCCTCAGCTCACTCGCATTTTGCATCCCACCACCTCCCCATTTTGTGTGGTCGGGGTGTTTTGGCACTAGCTTGATTTGCAATTGGCGGGCTAATTTCTCCCCCACTGCATCAGAGCCAAAGATGTTGCACGAGCATCCTTTTGCTGCTCTTCTCTCTCTTGCAAACTGAACTGAAGATCCAAGCGGTCGGATCATGTCATGTCTATCCTGATTGCAGGAGTGTATGAGCTGGAGACCAATGAGAACCTGAGGCTGACCCTGGACTCCTTGCAGATGCCCATGGTGGAGTACAAGGAGATCAACATCGAAGACTACAGTATGTGTCTGTCTCGTTATCAATTTAAAGGGATAATGCAAGACTATCACTATGAGTTATAATAGAGTCGGAAATGCATCGTTTTGGCTGCTTCCAGCACAGTTTTCAAGAGCGAGGGGGATGAGACACTCGGGTGCTATTAAATTTGATTGTGCCGCTATAAAAATAATTCACAACTCAAAGTTTATTAAACCGTATCCAAGTAACTAAAAGTAAAAAACTGTAAATCTTAACATCCAACATCGTATGACTTCATACAATGACGTTATACGACTGTATGTAATAGCCATGAATGCACCACGGGACTGTACAGCATCAGTACTATTATTTTTTTTATACTTATTGCAATTAGATCAGTAATAAATGGTGAGTGCAAATCTATAAGACCACTAATATATGTCGCAGTATGTCAGAGGAGTGTGTTCATTGTGTGTTCTGCCATGTTGTTGCGTTACAGCCCTGACGATGCAGATCTTCAAGCCCGCCAGCTTCATGGAAACGGCGCACTACCCACTGCTCCTCCTTGTGTATGTATGGGCACGCTCTCTCTCTCTCTCTCTCTCTCTCACACACATTTGAGGTTGTTTTTTTTTACCGTTGACTCACCACACTTCACACCGAGTGATGTGAGGACATGTCGGTCGTCATCAACGGAGATAATCACGAGGCGGAGCTTTCATCAGGCCTATCAATCTGGACGAAGGCGCTGCTTTGTCCTCCGTTGTAGCGCTATAATAATTACACTGCAAATGAGAACATTTACCCTCCTCTCCACCCCCCGTCTTCCATTAGCGTTCCTTTTCTCCTGCCCTAGCCTATCTCTTACTCTGCAGCAGAAAGCGAGGAAGAGGAAGTTTAGAGCCTTTTTTGCGTTTGCGTCTACTCAATTTATAACAAGCCAAACCAAAATGTTTTATTCAATTCAATCTTCTTTAACCCAAATGCATTAAACAATGCTGATGTTTTGAACGGGTCGTATCTGTTGTTGTTGCTATTACTTCCCTGTGCTGGGGCCATCAGCCTCACCTCGACAGCTGCAACACCCCCAAAATGTCCCAAACATCGTTGAAAAGCCAATTTCAGGCAAACGGGGGGATTTAGGCATGTAAACAGAAGGTCACAGACAGACACACACTGACACTGTATTTATTTATTGTTACTTAAATGTGGGGGAAAAAGTTGCATTTTTGCAGCTTTAAATGTATTAAATAAAAACCTCCAGCACGTTGTCTTGTGACCTTTGCGATTACTGAGAACAACATTTCGGTTCTAGGAGTTTCATCAGTCTACAGTCTTGCACCTCTTTGCACCTGCCACCTTATACTCACATGTGCAAATGCTCTTTTGTTTGAGCTTTCAAGGTGTTGACGCGTTTTTTTTTTTTTTTTTTCTCTGGTGTGCTCAGCGACGGCACCCCCGGTGGCCAGATGGTGTCGGAGCGGTTTCACCTGGACTGGTCCACGGTGCTGGTGAGCAGCTTCGGGGCCATCGTGGTGCGCTTCGACGGACGGGGCAGCGGCTTTCAGGGCACCAACCTCATGCACAGGATCCAGAAGAAGCTGGGCGTGTTCGAGGAGCAGGATCAGATGGAGGCGCTCAGGTTAGACCGCAGGGGGGGCAGGATGTTTTTGGTGTTGTCTCATCGCAAAAGTCATATAAACACAAATACTGATAGGTGTTGTCGGGAGGTGCTCTCTTGCTAATCCCTTGACATACCCTCTCTCACCTCGTCTTATTTCTTTCTTCTCACATCCAAGCCACATACAGCTATGAATCAGACGTAACACCTTGTCAGCGTTCGTGAAAAGAATCTACACTATTGTGAGACGGTGTATGAAAAAAGTTGAATTGGAAATGTTCTTGCTAACCATGACCTGTGTTCAACCTTTTCCAGTATTATCTCCAAAGAGCCCTATGTTGACAAAACCAGAATTGGGGCTTTTGGAAAGGTAAGATTTTTTTTAATGCTCAAAATAAAGATGGAATGAATTGAATGAATTTTGGATATTGTTTTTGGTACCTTTTATCATTTTGAACTTTGAGACCAGGATGGAGAGGCGACCTAAACGCCATTTCGACCACGTGGACGTCAAACCCTCCTCATTGAAACCAACACGGATGAACCTCTTGAAAGTGGGCTTGCGATTCCTCCTGCTCTGTGATATTACGACGAGTTTGTCTTCTCTCAGGTGTACGGAGGCTACGTGACTAGCCTGCTGCTCAGCGCCGAGGAGTCCCCCGTAAAATGCGGAGCCGTGCTCTCGCCCATCACCGACTTCGAATTATACGGTAGGGGTGTCTGTGAAATGTAAAATGTGTTCGCATTCAAAAAGATAGTTCCTCTGCCGCCTTGTAACAGGCACATAATAACTTCCAGGCTCCGCGCAGCATCGTCAGAAGGTAATCTAACACAACATGGAAGGAAAAAAGAAAGGAAGGGAGCACATCTGTGTGTATTTCTGTGTGTATGTAATACCCAGCAGATCTAACACCTTCTAGAAGAAAAAAAAAAACCAGCTTGTGCCTCGGTAGCGGAGTTGTTTCAGTGACAGCGTTATATCTTATGTGAGGGTGTGTGAGATGTGTGAAAATATGGGGGCGAGAGATAGATGTGCAAGGGCGCCTTATCAGTGTGATGACACTTCCAACGCTGCCATAACACTGCCAATGTTAACTACACCAGCCTTACCAAAGGAAATAAAGTGTGTGAGAGAGAAATAATTTGTAAAAAAAAACAAAAAAAAAAAACAGGTCTTATTTGGATTTTTATTTTTTTTATTTTTTAACTGCAATTTTCCCTTTTTCTATTTTTATTTGAAGTTATCTTTACTTATCTGTTTGTATTTTTAAGTTAATTTTACTTACTCTTATTTATATATTTGATTGCAATGTTACTGTTACTGTTATTTCTTTATTCTAGTATATCTTTAATTGTACGTACATTTTTGTTTTTATTGCACACTTGCTTTGGCAATGTAAACGTATGTTTCCCATGCCAATAAAGCCCTTTGGGGAGAGGGAGGGAGGGAGAGAGAGAGACTGTGCTCTTCCTAGCTGTAGGTGCACTGACTCAGGAAAGTGTAAATTGAGTCGGAGTTAGGCGTCACGGTGTGACTATCGATTTGATTTGTCTCGTTCTGCCAGAGGGGGCGAGGGACACACACCATGACATTGTATGAGTTTGGAATTGCAAATGTGAGATTGTCTGCAGCGTTCAATGACAATGCATATGGAAAAGTACAACAACCTGGCCAAGTGCCTTACAGTAGACTTTATCAAAATGGCGATGGGATGGCAAGTCAGTCAGTCCGGTTGTTGGCAGATGGTGATATAAAGTTCATTTTTAAGTCAGTGCATACTTTTTTTTCTTTCCAGCCTCAGCCTTTTCAGAGAGATATCTGGGTCTGCCCAAACCTGATCCAAGGGCATACTCGGTAAGCTTTGATTGCATCATTTTCAGACAAGGTGTACTGAATGCAGTATCAGTATCTAACTTGTCATGTTGCAATTCCTCCCCAGATGGCAAATTTAGCACACAGAGCATCTCAGTTCATGGACAAGAAGTTTCTCATCATCCATCCGACAGCCGACGGTAGGACAAGACTTCATGAAACACTCAACCTTTTTTTTTCTTCTTTGTTCTTTCATGACCTGCATATTTTGGCATCTTTTTTTCTGTTTCCCCAGAAAAGGTCCATTTCCAGCATACGGCGAAATTCATCTCTCAGCTCATCAATGAAAAGGCCAACTACACCTTACAGGTAAGTCGTTTTTAACCTCAACCTCGTTCTGGACGCCCGTTAGCTTATACCCGTTAGCTTCCTTTGTTTGGTTCAGCACTTTTCCAACCTTTGGGAGCGCTGTGATCCCAGTGGGATCGCGCACCAGCCAAAGGATTACCCCCCTCACAATGCTTTCGCTCCACATAATGAGATTATTAGACCTTCTTAGGCGTCCTGCGTTAACACCGTGACTAATCCAATTAAGAGACAAAGTGCTGCAGCTTGAACGCTCATTGTAGCTTATTACTGACCGCTGGATAGGTTACTTCACACACACACAGGTGAATATACACATGCATACAGTGTGCGGACCACACACACACACATCCTCAGTCTCTTTTGGCTAGGTTTACATTGCACAGAGATTCACTCAAGAAACTGATGATGGTTTACCCCCGTATTTAACGTTTCACTGTAGCATGGAAACGTCTTACTCCTTTCACTTTTGGTTTTCGCCGTCTGCACAAATTCACACTGTTACAGCTAAAAAAAAAAAATCGTCAACAAGCACTACCTAATATTACAATCCCTGTTTGGATCATTATTTGTAACAGCAGTCAAATAGGGGGGAGTAGCTGGCGGACACATCTTTTCATCCATCGTCAAAATCTGTGAATGGAATCCCGCTAGTGGACGGGAATATTCTGTAAATTGGTCTATTCACAGCAACAGCGACTCTCCACCGCAGGGTATCAGAGGTACATGTAAACAGCGTAACCCGAATAAGACCTTAAACCGGAGTATGTCCGATAGCCGGGTTATTCCGCGCACGCAAACGTGGTCTCTTGTGTTTTTAGATCTACCCAGACGAAGGCCACTTCGTCCACAGTGAGGCGACACGGCAGCACCTCAGCCAGTCCCTGGTCAACTTCTTCGAGGAGTGCTTCAGGCTACCAGACAAAGTGTTTGAGGAGAGACTGGAGGAGGAGAGCGAAGACGAGGGTTAGCCGGCCCCCGGCTTGGTCACAACCCGGTACCCAGCCCCACCCTTCCCCCCTCACCCTCCCATCCCCTTGCCCAAGCACAACGCCAGCCCTCCAGTCGCCCCCACACAATATGCAACCTCCTCTGTTTTTGCCTCCCGCATCGTTCGGTTTCACCCGCCCCATCTGGACCCCTCCCCCCACCCCCACCCGTGTCAGCATGCTGAACCTCAGACTGCCTTTCCAGCAGACAACTGATCCACTTCTTCATCCGTTCTACACTATTCCTGCTCTCCTCTCCTTGTTCGTTATCGACGCGGCCCTCCAGAGAGACAACACAGGGAGCGGATGCCCCCGACACGATGTTTTGGAATATGTTGAAGGATGATTGATTCAGAAGGAAGGCAGTCTGCTTTTCAGCGGAATGGACCAGCTCCTCAAAAGAGCAGCAACAAACTCACGCAAACTTTTTCAGTCTGTGAGGAGAAGGAAAACTTTATAGCACAAACTTTTAGGCTTGTATATTAACGAAAAAACAAGACACGTGGTGGATGAAACTGCTCGTTCAAAAAGGGGGGACTGTGCAGAACAGGAAATGTTACTATTTTTAAAGTTGTGAAGAACTTTTCATGGTGGACCGTGGTTGTGTCTATTGTTCTTACAGTATGTAAAATAGCACACAAAAAACATTCACTTGGCTATTACAGATATATTTTCTTCTGGTATCCATGTTTGCCCCCGATGTTGGTATCATCTTGTAGCCTCGGTTATGTGTTTCAGTGATGTTGACAAAATGTTCCACCTGACGAAAAAAAAAAACCCCATTTGGAAGAGAGGAGAAAAGATGTCACAGGTTTCTTATTGTTCTTGACTCTCTTTCTGAGGCAATTTTATCGTGACCCATCGTTTCACTTCGGTTGTACGTACTTGTCTTTTTTTCCAAAAAATGGAATCATAAACTTGTTTTAGTCACTGTGCCTTACTTTTGGGAGACAAAAATGTTCTGCTCCGGGACACACTCTCTCCATGTATGAAAAAGCATCGCGGCTCATTTCAAATAGTTTGTTGTGGCTGGAATGAAACGTTAAAAACGTCGGTTTTCGGCAAGCTACACTTTTGAGTCTGAAGTTGTGGAAGACTTTTTAAAATTTCATAGAATGAATGAGTGACCATTCTCTGGAAATATGCCCTTTTGAGCTACGGCTCCGTGAGGTCTAACCAATGACATTTTAACACCAAGCCAAAATGTACAGTATCTGCATGCATCATTGTCTAAGGTATTCATGAATGGTAAGTAAAGGCAATTTATATCCAGAGTACAGAATCTGCAGTATTTATGTTATTGTAAATGCTGTGTCACTTACCATCGACTCACGCCGTACCCTTATGTACCCCCGCAGTACATAAGGGTACGAGCAAGGAGCCATTAGGATCAGTGTTATACCTCCAGAACGTATACATTTGTATATAAGGAAAATATGGTGTTAGCTTCACAGTCTTTACAATGAAGTAATGCAAAATGCAAAATGTTGAACTACTGAGGCACAAGTTGAATCTCATTGCCATTTTTTTTTTTCTATTTTTGATTCAAATGCTCCTTTGTGTTGCGTTTCAGTGCATGTTAAGAGGTGCGACTCGGCACCATCGCCGATAGCTCAGTTTTTCACATGGTAATTTTGACATCTTGAATGTTCCTTACTGGATTGCATTATTACATTTCCAGTAGTATTGTGATTGAGATCCCAGTCTCGTCAGCTTGATGTGTAAATGTTACTCAAATATCATTTTATTCTAAAAAAAAGAAAGAAAAAAAAAGAAAAATATATTATCTGAGTGTTATTTGTGCATAAAGCATTTTGGAAGTTACATTTTGACTATTCATTTCTGTTCTCCTGTTGCGGTCCTTGGATTGAGTTGAAAGTGAACTTTATAAATGCCAACAGCAACATTGAACTTTGTTGCCAGTGGTTGAGGACTTTTTCCAAGACGCTTGACTTTGTTATCCAAAGCATAGAAGGCGGCTAATGGCAGATTGTGGCATGAAGGTAAATGTTAGAATAAAAAAAGATATTTTATCATCGTTCAATCTTTTTGGCTCATCTGTTTTGTTGTACTTGGAGTTCTAATTTCACCTATTGAAAACAGTATGTGAGTTGTAAGGCATTACACTGTTTAATGGTAATTATTGTGCATTTTATTTGTTTGCATACATTTGTGGCCAGACCAAGGCAATTTTATTTGTATAGCACCTTTAATACATAAGGCAGTTCAAAGTGCTTTACATTAGGAATTAAAAGACATTTCAAACAAGGAAAAAACATTATAGAAAAAATTAAATCACAGTGCAGAAGGAATAAAGTCGTAGTGCAAGTTTAGAGTTCGGCAGAAAGGTGGTGGCGAACAGAAACGTTTTCAGTCTAGACTTAAAAGTAGTTAAAAGTAGTCTCAGTTGTTCTGGATGTTTGTTCCACCTATTTGTTGCATAGTAGCTAAACACTGATTCACCCTGTTTTGTTTTGACTCTGGGAGCAGTTGGCAGACCTGTCCCAGTTGACCTGAGGGGCCTGGAGGGTTTGTGTTGAGATAACATGTCAGTGATGTATTTTGGACCTAGGCCATTTAGTGACTTGTAGACTAGCAACAATATTTTAAAGTCGATTCTCTGACACACTGGAAGCCGATGCAGGGATCTGAGAATTGGTGTGATGCGGTCAAACTTTTTCGTATTTTGTCAGTAGTCTAGCAGCATCGTTCTGAATGAGCTGTAGCTGTTGAAAGAAGACCATTACAATAGTCTAGCCTACTGGTAATAAAGGCGTGAATGAGTTTTTCTAGGTCTTGTTGTGACATGAGTCCTCTGAGCCTTGCTATGTTTTTAAACTTGATGTGGCCGTTAAAATTGAGATCTGAGTCCGTAATGACACCAAGATTTCTGGCTTGGTCTTTGGTTTTTAAAGACAGGGAGTCGAGGTCAAATTTTCAGCCTTGCAGAGGTAAAAAGATCTTGTTTTTATTCAAACCCAGCAAAATGCCTTAAAATGTCATTATCTGCAAGGATCACTGTTTGTGAACACAGCTGTAGTACCAGCCACAGCATCCACAAAGAATTTTTTTAAAAGCCTGCATTGCATCTCTGTCTTAAATGAGTTATGGGGAATGCGTAATTCTGTCATATCTGAGTTGACTTCTTGTCGTAGGGGGTGAAGGACAAGGCACCAAATGCAAAATCAAAAAGAGTTTGATTATCTGAACACAATCACATCGTCGCAAAATTGCCAGAGCCAACCAGCTAGTGAAGTGGAATGGCAATCTACAAACAGACATCAGAAAAAATATGACTGCTCAAAGACAGACTTGATCCCATTGTAAACAGGATTGTAGTTGTAGATCAGCGCTTTCTTCTCCTCGTCCTTGTCCTCAAATCTGTGAAAGCTTTTTCTGGCTGTAGGGTGAGAAAACGATGCCAAATTTAGAGTTGACAAAGCTGAATCAGCCAATTACTGATTAAGATTAAAGTCAAAACGATGCTATGTTCGAACCTTCATTGACAAAGAATTGGGCCATATGGAAGGTTGTCTCGATTGCGGACGGAGAGTGTGGGGTGAAGGACCTCCTCCATTCAAACGCATTCTTCTCCGGATGCCACTGGGTTCCATATATAGGGAAGTCATACGCTGCCAAGAGGTAAAGAGAGAGGAAGCAATGTAAACGGAGATCATACGTTACAACAGTTCCCTGGTATTTTGCCATGAACTTTTAGCAACCACCAAGCGACACATTGTCGTACCTTCCACTGTAGACACAAACTCTACTTTTCCGTCCGTATTTGTGGAAATAACTTTGTAAAACTTCTTCAGTTCAGCATTGTCTTCGTAACTCTAGAACGACATAAAAACCCCAGATAAATCCCCATTTCTCCTATCTTACTGCACTCTACATGCTCTGAAAATGTTTAAATATTTAGCTTATTTCTCTACCAATCATTTATCTACCATACATTATCATTTTAGAGTCACAGGAAAATGTTTTGTTCAAAAGGAAAAAAAATCTATCTATCTAAAATGTAGCTTATTTCTCTACCAATCATTTATCTACCATACATTATCATTTTAGAGTCACAGGAAAAAAAAATCAATCTATCTAAAATGTAGCTTATTTCTCTACCAATCATTCATCTACTATACATTATCATTCTAGAGTCACAGGAATATGTTTTGTTACATCTATTGTGTCAGTGCAGTCTTTATTACTTGTTGCTGGTAATGTGTGATTGAAGCCTATTCTACTGTTGCACTCATTACGAGTCACTCGGGATAAGAGCATGAGCTAAATGGCTAAAGGGTAAATGTAAAGCTATTACTGTGGTGAATGGAGTACCTCTAATGTCAGACACCACTTGTGAGCGTTTGCTGTCAGTGGCTCAGAGGCCAGAGCTGCCATAAGTTCGTCTGGGAAGGCGCTGAACAACCTGCTGTCTTTGGTTTCTGGAAACGAGCCATTACGATATGGTTACATCACCATTAACATCAGATTATACAGTAGCAAATGGAGACTGTTTGAAAATGTATACCCCTCCCCCCCCCAGCTGATAAGCCAAATCTCGCTTAAAAATCTAGTGGCTGGTACAAAAGTGATAAAGGTGGGTGAATGTTGTGATGTACCATGCCCTGTGGCAAGCAAACAACCCTGATTGGACGACAACAAAACAGTGTAGGGCTGCTGCATACACACATCAGCTGTAACTGGAGTATGTGCCTTAAAGATGGGGACACACTAGAGGATTATTGAGCTAAATGGACTTGGTTGGAACCGTTGATCCGCCATCTTTGGTGTGGTTAATGATCTTAACCACCCCTATAGCTGATGACCGACAAGTTTACAGTGTGGTGAGGCAGAAGAGTTATATTAACGATAACAATTAATGATAATAATGCAGTGGTACCAATTTGGAAAATCCTGTCCTACAATGAATATAGGTTTCTTTGTTTTTTCAGTGCAAGATTAGAGGTCCTGACTTCAGTAACGTATCACAAGTGTGTAGCCTTGCCTAATCATCTAGTGTGAGCAGACTGACAGAGAGACAAGGATTCGTCATGTGGCTGATGATATGCACTTTCAAAATCATTAAAGATCTCAAAAGTCATCCAGCGTGTCCCCAGTCTAAGGTTGTGGTCTTCTAGATTGGGCTTATCTATGTTCCCATGGTGTAATGTGTGTTAATGCATGTGTGTGCAAAAAGCTCATGTTGCTGACTGAACACTTTAACGGTTTTTCCCTACAGGACAGGTAATCACAGATCCATTTAATAAAAGAATGCCATACCGTTAGTAAAGACCAGAGGCAAAGACACACCACTGGTGTTGGAATATGAGAGAAGCAGCTTTCCACTGGTCAGGTAGGTCAGCTCCTCAAATCCGAGACAGGTGCCCCACACAGGGAAATAGTCACCTTTTGAGTTGGCCTGTAACATCACATACATGAGGCCACAGCAATCAAACATAATCAAAAGGAAAAGCAGAGCATGACTAGCATACTGTTTCACACTCATACCTCAATAGCAAGGTCATAAAAGATTCTTGCAGCCCTCGCATAACCAGATGAGACAAGGTTGGCACTTCCACCTGGGTAAAGTATCCTGTCAAGGTAAAGTACAAGGTCAGGTACCGCAGTACACACTCTTTAGCCATGCATGGAATTACAGTACCCGACTCTTCACTGACAAACAAATGAAGAATTCCATTTCCATCATTTCCAAAATGCTATATATCTATTTTGAAGAAAAGAAAATCAATATATGAAGTTCATCATTTATGCTTCTACAATATAGAGAATCCAGTCTGTAAAAGTGTTATATTGTCAACTAGTGACTAAAGTTCTGATCATTTAAAAATCACCTTCTTTTTTTTTGAGGTTGTGCTATCAATCACTTTTATGTTGTGCTAAGACGTTGTCCCTCAACCTGCCTCATCTAGCTCTACTTCAGTCACTGTTTTCATATGTTTCCCAGAATGACTTTCGCAGCTTCCTCAAAACAGAACAGGTCTTGTGACTGCATTGCATTCTGGTCTATCTTGGCTACTGTCGGTGGAGGATTTGGTACCTCTTCCTCTTATGTGATGGACTTCTCCCTGTAAGATTGTTGAACATTGGTCTAGAAAGATGCTCTTGCTCTTTGACACTGAGGGACTGACACCAAAACCTGACCATTGATCTTTTTTCTGCTATCTATTTGCTGTGTTATGTCATGTTGTCTACCTTTGGCCTTTTGGCTTTTTCCTTTAAGAATAGGTGTCACTTTATTTCAAAATGTTAGACATCTCATTTTGGATCTAAATCACATCAGATTACATTGGCTCTTACTGATAAAGCTTTACCATATTCACATATTTACCCATTAATGGAGTTGAAGAGTGTCTTATACTCCTCCGCTGTCTGGTTAATCCTGGAGACAGGGGGGGGGGGGAAATGGGAATTCACAACATGGCTGTGTATTATAAAATAAGGTGTTGCAAAACATATCAACAACTTGAGTTACAGGAGGCTTACATGACAGGTACAACTCTTGCTCCGGCTGATTCCAAGTATTTGACATACGAGGCAGCGATGTACGAGGTTTTATTTGGCAGAGGTGAAAATAAGTCTTGAGCCAAAACACCTCAGAGGGGGAAAATAAACAATAAAACACACTTAATAAAAATGACATGGAGACCTGATTGCAATTCCCTGCTGTACTTCCGCAACCAAAAATGACTAATATTTGTAGGTTTAGTATCCTTCCATAACCCTAACTATATAATTACTAGATATTTCATAAATGTAACTGTGGCTGTAATGAAAGTAACAATTTCCTCACTACTCAAGTGGCGTGGATTAAGCTTCTGTTTAATCCAGTAGTACACACGCTGTTTGGCCGTAGTCTAACGGCAACTAACGAAATAACGAACCATGTTGCCACAACACAGATTACAACTCAACGGACCAAAAGTAAGACACACGGGTTACAACCTATTAGGATTTACAATAATGTTCAATTCAATTATTATTGACCTTACCAATTATTGGCGCGTCATTCCTCTTTGCCGAAGAATGAAAAGGAATACACGCGATAGTTATACAAAACAGTAAAACGAACATTTTTGTTGAAGTACCAGTAAAAACCACCGCAGTTAAAATGCTATGTTCCGCGAGCCAGAAAGAATGATACTTCCGGTCTGATCTTTTCAGAATAAAAGCGTCATTTGGTCAAATCCATAGCACTTAATTGAGTACAATTGGTAGTCAACTTTTGGAGTCTACAAAAGCTTTATTTTGCAAACACAAAAATCAACGAATAAAGCAACATAATACAACTATACAATACATACAATGTCTGTGGTGATAATTTTCTAATCATATTGATAAATTCCCTTCTACATTTAAATGGAGAAATTACATTTTTGGACTAGGCTAATAGGCTAAACAGATTAAACATTACATGGGTCAGCTTTCATTGCTACTGCAAAAGAGCTATGTCAAAAAAAATGTAACACCACAAATTCTGGCCGGATGAAACAAGACTTCCAGTTCGATCTTTTCAGAATAAATGCGTCACTTCAAATCAAATCAACAGCACCAACCACAAAGTCCCTTATAGGAGTGTTATCATTTTTTCAGTTAAAAAATGTTGATATTTTTAGATTTTGCTGAGGTATTCAATTATTGATACTAATTCAACTTTTTAACCTATTCTTTTAACAAAGATTTAAAAACATAATCTTAATTAAAAGGTAATATTTAAGGTATTATTTTTTCTATAGAAATGGAGAATGATTAGCGACATTTGGTGGTCAAATTCTAAAAGATAACTTTCTAATAAATAAAACTTTTTAACATTTCAAGATGAAGTACACACACCTCCAGCTGCTTTCAACGAACCCATGCATTTTCTTCAAGAACTGTTCACCTGATATACTGTACATATATTTATTAGATAGTAATCTAAAATAAATGCTATTAAATATTGGGGTTTCCATTACAATTAAAAACAGGTATTCAGCACTTCCTTCCAGATTACATTTTGAAAGCAACCCTGTCTCAGGCCATGCTATCACAGCCAGTCTGGTTGGAGACAGTAAGGCGGTTTATATTGACACCAGCAGCAGCCAGCTTGTCATGTTGCTGGCTAATGACGTCATCAGTTAGTGACCGTGTGCGAGCCAGGATCCAGGCGAAGTCAATATGGAAAAGGCCCAGATAGTCAGAGCAGGAGTAGACCAGAGCATATGACTGGTAATCGGTGGAGAGAACCCAGTACGGAGCATCTGGAGCGCCTGGATACAGATAGAGCGGGGGGGTGGGTTATGGCCAGGCCAGGAAACTAATCATCCACCAGCCTCAGTGGCCTGGAGGAATGCAAAATTTAAAAAGACACAGCCCAGGAAGCATTTGGTGGACAGTGGCATGCTGGCAAATTGGGGTTGTTTTTCTGAAATTCTTTCTGTTAGGACAGGAGGAACTTGGATGGGAATGTTTCATCAACAGACAGACAGACGGACGGACGGAACTAAAGATGGCACAATTTAATTTCTGGCATAATGTTTTAAAATGATCTTCTGTACTGTAATAATATGCATTCCTGTACTATTATATCCACAGTATATTGCTAGTTGACTTACCTTTGAAGAAGCTGACAGCCAGAATAGCAGGTTGGGATGGGTCTTTAACTTTGGCCACACCTTCAATAGAATTTACCTGCCCATTAGACCTGTACAGACACACAGACACAGAGAGAGAGATAGTTGGACTATTGCAAATAACATTCCACCTATAGGCTACTAAAACTTTAAAATGTATGAGAAATTTGTGTATGTACTCTTTTGAGAGAGAGTGAGACATAAGAAACAAAGGAGGATGAGATTTCAAGACTTCACCCATACTAAAAAAGAAAGGAGTGAGAGGAAGAGAGAAATGCTTACAGCAGCTCTGCATTGCGAACGCTGACAGTCCCGTCACTGAGAAGAGTGTATGTGGCCTGAATACATTTTCCCTTCTCAAATACGGCAGGGAGCTTCTCTATTTCGTACCAGGTGCCCATGTACTGCAGTGGGGGAGTGGGGGGGGTGGGGGGGTGGGTGGGGGGGCAGCCAGAGAGAGAGGGTTATTAAACAACCACAATGCTGCAGGGTGGCCTATAGTGGCTCGAGAGACCATCCTGTAACTGAAAAGGTCACAAGTTTCCTGCGAAAGCCAATCCTGTTAAACTGCTGTGGATTAGAGCATCAGCTAAAGCTCTGAAAATGTAAATGTGAACCGAAGGCCTATATAAGCTATGTCAGATTCAGTAGGGGGACTCACAGTAGCCATTGCCATCACTGCCAGTGATACCATGTGATGAATTTCTTTCCAAAAATGAGATAACCACCAACTGAAAATGTGACACCTACTGCAAATCATTGCCGGAGTGAAAGTAAAACCCCATATTGAATATCACTGAAGTTATTAGGTATCATGCCTTTCCCTTACAAAACACTACAACAGTGACCTCAGTGACACCCGGAAGCACTTCAATATTATGCACTTCACACTGCATTTGGAGCATCTGTAAAATAATAAAAGAAGAAATGGAAGACTATGTATTTTTTTATATGCCGTTGTGAAAATGATTCTTTCCTAATACTTAGCAGTGATTCTTCAGGACTTATTAATTTCACATTGAATTTAAAATCAATGCACATGCAGGTCGATAGTTTATTGACTCATTTTAATGTGCAACTGCCTTATCCCACTTTTCCTAGGATGTAGTGCTGTGGGGTGTTTGTTTTTTTTAAATATTGATACATCAGGTAGGTACTGTAGGGTTTTTTAAACTACATAGCCTTGGAAAAATAAAAATCCAAGGCACTCAATTGATTTGTTCAGAGAGCAAGTTTTAAAACTTAGGTTATTTATCCAATAAACAAATTGTTAGAGAGACCATCCCAGAATCAAAAGGTCACAGGTTTGATCCCGGGCCACAGACATGTGTTCTATTGAAGTCTTCTTGACAAAGACAAAGTGGAGTCAGTGTTTATAATATCATTAGGTCACTCTTGCATTGCCCTGAGTCAGCATCTGTCTATGGCTCTAGATGTAAATACACAGAAAGATCAATATTAATCAACACAGGCCAAAACTCAATGATTCACTAATGAATGGACATAAATCTCTTTCCTCCAGTAGTTTACCTCGGTGATGTTGAAGTCCTTTTGAAAAGATGGACTGAGGCACGTGCCAAAGTGGAAAGACTGACTGTCTGCAGTTGCAGCAGCCAGAAGAAGCACAAGCAGGACCTTCACACAAGTTATGATAGTTAATCTACAGTAAAACCAAGTGTGAACGAAAATAAAGTGTGAAATAAACTCATGAACCTCATGAACTCATGAAGCAATAATCAGTACTTCCAAACCTAATTACAGACCATCTTAGCTTTTGGTCAAAGCCCAAATAAGTTTGGCATATAGGAGAGAATCAACAATCAATACATTGATACATACTATGAATAATCAAAAGGTAATTCTCCAACAACCTTCTTGTGAAAATGGAAAGCAAAGTTGAAAATCCAAATAATTTAATGTAAATCATACATCAATCAAGAAGTTCCACACAAAAAGTGCACACAACACAGCACATTAAAATGTTCAAACATACTCACGGTACCTTGAACGTCTTCATAGTCTAGAGGCCGACAAAGTCCTGCACAGAGATGTTACCATGGTAAGAAGAATGACAAGCAAAAAGTGGGTGAGCCCTATTCTAACAATAGACAAGTATCCAATCAAGAAGGCCTCATCTTCAATTGAGGGTGCTATTTTGTCATCTTTCGTTCTCTGGAAGACCGTACAGACCAGATGGTCCTCTTTGTTGCAGGTGAGATCTTCACTGTGGCAGCCCTTGATGAGGTCAGATGAGGCCAGAGTGTCACTGAAGTTTTCTTTCATGTGGAAGAGATTGGGGCAAGGCTGAAAGAGAGATGGGCGTCCATTTTCCAGCATGCTTGTGTAGACTGTTCACGATGATTGGTTTGTGAACAGTTCCCAAACAGACCCACAATGACCTATCTTAGGTCAAGCTTTTGTGCCTAATGGGAGTCATGGGGGCCACTAATCTGTTCATGAACCTTGTGCACTCTTATTATTTTCACATGTTGGGCGCTGTGAAGCCCTTAGAGACTGTAACGGTGATTAAGGGCTATACAAATAAATGTGATTTGATTTGATTTGATTATGTCTCTCCCAAGCAGGATAGGAGCTTTGTGGTTGAGTTCAGGAATCTGGTGGGCAGTTTCCAGCGTGGGGATTTCAGAACTATTATTGGGGATTTGATTACATTCAATCAGAGTAGGAAGAGGTAGACACGTCTTGCCGCCCACAGATTCAACTTGGTAGCCAGTGGCCCTTCTTCTGGCTGTCTACATTAGTCCTGCGCAGGTCTTCATCAAGTAGACCAACCTGTGGCCTCTTACCTTGAAAAGATCACAGAACTCTGGGTGAGCTCGTGATCTTTGGTCATCGAGGATTGCATATAACCTTACTGCTCTGTCTTGATGGCCTGACTGGTAGACCCTGACGAGGCAGATCTTAGAGCAAGACCTACCACTAAGGTCTCCACCACAGACCTGAGTACCCTTGGCTGTCACTTCAGGAGGATGATTTTCTTTCTCCCCACTGTACTCTGCTGCAGGGTCTCTGGCCTTGGAGGTCCAGGGAGCTGGCCTGGGGGGTAAGGCCATGTTGTGACCTTCACTCTCACACTCTGAGCATTTGACACTCATCTTACAGTTCCTGGCAAGATGTGATGTCGATGCGCAACAGCTGTAACAGATGCCATTTTCTCTTTGAAGCCACGGGATCTTTGTAGGGGGTGGGGCTTCCTATGTTGCTGATAAGGTCCACAAAAAAGGAGAATGGTAGAAATGGGACCTTGTTTTGTTGTTTGTATGTGCAAGCTGTACGGTAGTTGGGGTTGACGCCACGTAATGTGTCCAGAATGGTGAGGCCCGGTACATCTCCCTCAGCTTTGGCAGAAAGGACCTCCATTAGCAGATCACCCAACTCTCTCAGCTTCTGATGATGTTTTCTTTGAGATCATGGGGAAAACATCAAGTCTCTTGAAGAGTGCGCTCTCAATGACGTCTGGGGAGCCATGACAGTCCTCCAGTCTTTCCCACACCATTCCCAAACCTCTTTCTGGTTGGTTTATATTAACAGCTCTGATCCACCTTGCGTGTCCAGCAGACTAATTTCCAAGCCATTTGACTGATGTCTTCACTAGCTGACGGGTCAACGCCTCTAACTGCATTGAGAAATGAAGATTGCCAGGCTCTGAAGCTCTCGGGTGATCACTGAATTGTAAGAGTCCTGTGCTGACAGGCTCACGGTCAAAGAACCTTACAAAATGTCTTGGTCATGCCTTGGCTCTCATATGAATGACCTGTCAATAGAATGCTGTGTTGAGGAGCTGATGGATTGTTGCAGTCGTTGTACCCTACTCTCCCGGTTCCACCATCATGAGGGGTACCCTCTGTGGTGAGGTCCAGCTTAACTGGTTGGTATGTAGAGACATTATGGAGGGGAGTGCCCTGACTGTTCTTTTGGTTGTGAGGTGGAGGTAGAACACTGCTCAATTGCTGCAGCATGGATGATGTTTGTTTTATGTCATGATCAGAGTAGGTGTTTGTTTTCAGAGGCTGACAAAGAGTCCTTGAGTCATGAATTACTTGAGTATATTTATTGAAGCTGAGCTCAGGAGATACACACACACAAGGTAGGTTATGCAGCTCTCTGCCAGAGAACTATCTGAACAGTGATTTACAACCTAGAGTGAACAATATGTACTGTGTTAAAGGTTTGTATGCTATGTAAATACTAATATGACATCATTACAATATGGGCTGACAATCTTTGCCAAAACAGCAATATTATTAAGCAATCTTAATAATAATGGTCAATAATAGAGCAATAATACATAAAGAATGTAGTGACGTACCGACAATGCAACCAAAGGCACGGACCGTTGAAGATTGATGGAGATTGTAATGGGCAAATGAAAACAATTTACATTGGCACTCTGTTTATGAAGAACTTCCTGAATAGTCACATGACACTAAAGATCACGTGAGACACAGTAACTGCATACCAACAATTGCCAGCAGGGGGAGACAAGAGAGGGAGAAAAGCTAAATCTCACAAAGGGTACAGAACAAAGGCTTTTAACTAAAACTGAAGAGAGGGGATCACACCGCGTCTCACTAGTTGCCTGTCCGTTTTAGAATTGATTTGAAGGTTTTACTGACTGTAGCCTGGCTCCTAGTTATCTTTCTGAACTTTGGATCCCTTACAAAAATCACTATCACTAGCAGGCTGGCAGGCAAATTACATTGGTTGCCAATTAATTTTAGATTAGATTTTAAGATTCTTTTATTGGTTTTAAAATCCATTTGCTCCTGATTATATTAAGGATCTGCTCACTAAATGATCCCTCTTTTTAGTTCAACCTACATTTCTTTCTCTTAGTTGTACCTCTATGCAGGACAAAAACCTCTGGGGATGCTGCTAGGCTCTGGAACAGTCTCCCTCTGTACAGCTGACACTTTCAAATGAATAAGACATAAGATAAACCTGTTTTGCCGCACCTTTTCACAGGAACTTTTATCTTGTTCTTGTTATCTTGTTTGCACCTTATTGCATTGTTCACAATTTATTTTACCACTTGCACTTAACTTTTTCTGTTTGACTATTATTTTTTATCTGTATTTTATTATTTTATCTGTATTATTTTTTCTTTGTGAAGGGCATTGCATTCGTTTGCACAAAAGGCATTATATAATCATCAATATAATATAAAGTTTAATTGATTGATGCTAGTAGCTCTATTAATACTACTACTACTACTGCTACTATTACTATTGCTATAGGAGAGGGCAGAATAAAGCCAGGTGTGATCATCATATTTGCCCCATTAATCCCTGGCACATTTATAATCTGATATTTTAACAAAGTGGAAAGCATTCCATTGTCACGCCCTCCACTTCTGCCTCCTATAGCAGAGTCTCTCTACCTGTCTGTCTGTCTGTCTGTCTGTGCTTGTGTGTATGTGTTGGTGGGCGTGGCTCCAGACTACGGCTCCTCCCTGGCTTCGTCGTCCATCTCTCTCTCTCTCTCACCTGCTCTGCCTCTCACACCTGCGGTTCATCAGCCATCACCTCCTGCATAAGAACCCCAGGCTTTCCACCAACTCATCAACAGATCGTTGTTTGTACATACCCCGTCAGTTTCGTTTTCGGCCGCGGTGCAGTTTTGACGCTCAAAGTATTTCCACGCTCTCCCTGTTCAGATCCAGACTCCTTCTCCAGTTCCCTGCCTGCCGACCTGCCTCTGCCTGTCATCCTGTCTCCCTGCTCCTGCACCAGCCCCATCTCGCCAGCTTGCCATCCTGCCATCCTTCCTCTGTTCCTATTCCCCAGTAAAACCTGTGTTTCCCTACCTACGCCTCCTGCCTCTGTGTTCTGCATTTGGGTTCACTAACACGGTCGTAACAGCCATACTGTAAAGGTTAAATTCACCTTATTCAGCATTTATCTTTTTTTTCCTATTGCTCCTAACACCTCTACAGTGAATAGAAAAGGATGTACATTTATTGTTTTATCCGCTTTTAATTAGACAATAACAGCATCAGAGAATCATGATTGAAAATAAAGTGTTAGATACCCAAGATTAACGATCCCAGTGGGAAAATTAGGACAAGACGGCATTGGCACAAGATTTCTTAATTATTGGTCATTTAACTCCTTCTACAGAGTGTGTAATACCATGTGCAATTATTTTTTTTCTAACAGAGATAGATGTACACAATGTTATCATGACCTTCCACCTTTCCCCCTACTCATCTCCGCAGCCTGTTTGGTCAGAGACTAACCAAGCAGTGCTGCTGATGTCGATACCATTACGTCGAAACACCTCCTTGGCCTCCTCTACCACCTGGGGGGACAAGGATTGCTTGCGGCTGGTGATCCAAGCGAAGTCCAAGTGGAACATCTGAAGAAAGTCACAACAGGAATACACCACCGACACAGTGGTGTAGTCAGTGCTCAGCACCCACCAGGGTCTTTTGGGGAGCACTAAGGTTGAAGGAGCAAAAAAAAGGAGGAGAAAGTCATTAGACTGAAAAAAAATGACAGAGGTCATTCCCAAATTGCTATGTCATCATTTCAGGACAAAAAAAACCAAACATCACTGAAGTTGTGTGTGCATTTTTATAAACGCTGTATGTAAAGAAGAGAAGACTCACTGCTGTGGAATACAATTCCAATCTTGGCCGGTTCTTCGGGGTCTTGATCTGCTCCTAAATCCAGTGTCTCCACTTTGTTGTCGCTGGTTGAGAAAGAGAGGAGGAGGGGGGTGGGGGGAGAGGGATGAGGGAGTGGGGGAGGGTGACAGAGGATGCATATCAGACCTTTAGGCCTGTTTTGAATTTGTGATGCGTGATTTGATCGTGGATCCAGTGAGCTACTCTGGGGGTAAGAGACAACTCACACAGTCTCGGAGAAAAGCACTCGGAGGCTGCCGAAGCTTGTCGTGCCAAAGTTCACCGTCATGCACTTCCCTTTCTCGTAACTGGTCGGGAGCTTCTCAATCTCGTACCAGACGCCCAGGTACTGTTGAAGGAAAAGGTGCGTTAGAGAGCGCGTCTGTGTAGTTTCCACACTTCAATTGTCTTTCCTCAAAAAAAACAAAACATTTGTGTATGTGTGCGCATGAGTATGTTACCTGCTGCATGCTAAAGTTGGACTGGACACTGGGATTGGGACAGGGACCCCATTGGAAAGTCTGAGCCGAGACCAGGGAGAGGACCGGGAGGAGAAGGTAGACAGGAGGCGTCATTCCTTCATGGGGGAGGAAAGGAGTAAACATCACTGGAGGTCACTGGAAGCTGACAATAGCCTTGCCATATGATACTTCTTTTATATCTTTAAACGCATCTTCTATCACATAATCACTTTCAAAAAGAGCAACCCCACCTGTCTTTGTTTAATGGCAATTCAAATGGGTACACATACACACGTTTGCGGTTTCAAAAGCAAGAAACTGACCCAGTGATCATGTTACCAGCGATGCCAACAAGATAACAGAAGTAACAAAGAGGAAGTCATTTTACACAGTAGCCACTGCACACCACTGCTCGTTATTTTTGAGAATGCACAGAGATGTATTACCAGTGAGCCTCTTTGCCAAACATTTGACCTAAAATATAACTTGTAGTACATACATATTATATTCCTAGATCACCAACATTACAAAAAGCAATAAATAGTGAGGAGTGTAAAGGACAATTCTTCTGTACATGGATTTATTATGTATGTGTAATAGAAAAGTGCAAACTAAGCTGAGGAGAAATTGAGATTTTATTTCCCCCATCACTACAGCAAGAGCATATTAGAGCAAACGAAGGAGGAAGAGATGCAAGAAGAGGATGTGATTCAGTTGATTTGCCATCAACATAATTTACCTCTGAAGAACTTGAAGAATTTTAGCCTGTCTTATTCAACAACATCAATATAAGATGTTCTTACCTGTGTGGTTTTCTATTCCAGGTTGTGTTTCACAAGGCCCTCCACTGTTTCCAACCAGTTTGCTCTTGAATGACTGCAGTACTATGAGAGGGATGTTCGACACTGTGGAGGCTTACCTTTGACACAGGCCACACCTTCACATCCTGGTTCTACTTCATGTTCATTGTATTCTATTTGTATTTAGGCCTTGTATTTTGATACGGTTACGCTGCTGCAACCTCAGAACCCCCCGGGAACTGTAAACCAGTCTCGCACAACCAATGCATGATGGAAGTTTATGTTGTCCCAGACAATGATAAACACCATCTGAGCACTTGGCTGTACAAGACGGTTGTACAACCCATCCAGCCTGTGTTAGTGTTAGACCTCTGTTTACAACATGGTCGATCACAGACTGCATGCCTTCTGACTCCTTGGCCGTGACCGTGACCCCGTCGACGACCCCGTCCTTCATTGCCAACCTCATCGGCCTGCTCCATGTTGTCAGAAACTGACAATCAGGTTTCTAAGCAGCCTTTTATGTTTTAGTGAAGAGATTATCAATTGTGGTGCAATGCTACTCACCTGGTCAAGGTTGCTTGAAGTGATGAGACGTGACTACAAACACCTGTTGAATTGATTCAGTGATCTGCGTTTGTAGTAATAAGCATTGCAACATTGTTGTAATGTTAGGTGGCTGTACTCTGAGGATGGAGCAGATGATTTAGAGTTTGGCATTTTGTAAGTCAGCATAGGATGTAGTGTCTTAGAGTATGAATTTTGAAAGTCAGTTTGGCACTTTGCATTTTGAGTTTTGTACATTGAAAATCTGCTGCGCAAAATGAGTCCAAAGCAATCATAGAAAACTGTAATAGAACAACCTGAATGTCCATTAAAAAGACGGCAACATCATCTCGTAATTCATCGTCTTTTTTTTAATTTTTTTTAGGTCTGAGTGGTTTATAAAGGCATTTCCATCTTATTTGAAATCTGTTTTTAATACACTCCGATATATCAGTTACTGAATGCACTGCATTGACAATGAAACACAACAGGCAGGTTATGAAAAGAGGAAACTTTATTCAACAAAGCACCAATATTTATACAAAACATATGCTCTCACTTTTGCCTTTGGAAATGTTTTTTAATTTTTATTTTGGTTGTTTCATTGGCACCTCTATGTACTCGGTTTCTATGTACTAATTTCTGACACTTTTTAACAATTGTTAAAAAACAATTAAGAATGCTGTACGGGAAATTGAAGAGGCAAAAAGTGAGAATTAACAGTCACTTTGACAAACAACAAACGATAAATTACATTCTTAAATTGAATCATCTGATTTCACTTTATGTGCGGTCACGGTATAAATAAATCATTGGATTTAAATTAAATAGCCTATTGAGAGAAAGTACTGCTAAGGAGTGAGATCACCAGATGTATGAAAAAGCTAAAACAAAAACACAAAGTTCATGGATGAAAAATGTTGAACAAAAAAAATATATATATTAAAAAAATGAAATACAGTGCATCAAAATTACTTTGGTGGCAATACTGGTTGTCTGGTTATCCCATAGTTGGACTAGGGACAATGTAAGTTGTGGTAACATAGTTTTGGCCCTCGAGTCATTGAGTAAAGTCAGCTTTTACAAACTGAAATTTGCTGAAAAAGCTTCCATGACAACCTGTAAACACGTTAACGAAAGTAGCCCTTTACGCCGAGATCACAATAGTCTTTGGAAATCTATCAGTTGTGAAAACCGCCAAGTGTGAAGACAGTTGAAGATCCCTGTAACCCCCCGTGTCCTCAGTCGCCGCTTCAGTCAATTGAACAGGGAGGACAAAAAAAAAGGATGTGTTATTTTCAACACACCAGGGTGTCCTGGTTTGTGTTACTTTTCAACATATTGTTGCTGTCGGGTGAACACCTCGTATCCTGTTTTTAGCTTGACCACCATGCGGCTTTGAGAGTATCCAGCGGGGTTTGAAAGGGTTTAGAAGCCCAAGGATGGTAGAATTTCTCAACCCATAGAGAACCATGTAATCCTTCAGCTGAATAATATGCGGTGTGTCATAATGTATGTATCAAAATATATACTGTTGAAAAGTAGCACAAAGGTGAGTTGTTGCATGTTAGATGTTGGTCAGGTTCGGTGGCAGTAGCCTAGAGGCTAGAGAGGCAGGCTTGAGATCAAAATGTGTGAAACTGAACGAGTGACACTCGCCCCTCCTTGAACAACTACTGTCCAGGTGGCCCTTGAGCAAGGCACTTAACCCCCAACTGCTGCTCAGCGGTCACCAGTAGGAGACAGTGGTTGCACTGGGAAGCTTCCAGTCGTAAAGGTGTGTAACTGTGAAGGTGAAGCAGGGCGTAGCTGGAAAGCGGCATGGTGCTCAGTCAACTTTCCCTGGATAAAGTAAAGGTTAAAGCAGCTATGTGTAGCATTTTAACACCAATACACCATCACCACATCAATTTTGAGACATTAGTGTAATTACCGTAAACAAACAAGACCATCGCTGAGGACTGGCAGCCTCTACCGGCCTCTACACATTTTACATCGTGTGCCACCGGGTCAAATTTCAAACTTTGCAAGTAATCCACAACTTTATTCCAGTTCTTCTACCTGCATAGTTTCAACTTGGCTGTCAGCTCTTATCCTTCTTCTTGCTCTTCGACACATACGCATGCCGAGCGACACCAGGGAGCGGAAGGGGGGTGGGGGGGGGGGCAAGTAGCATCATCGTCTTTGCAACAGGAAGCAACAGGGTTTATGGGTAATGTGGTCTTACTTTTGAAAATGCTACACGTAGCACCTTTAAAATAAAAGATGCATGGGTGTGTTGAAAATGCTACATCTTTTTTTTTGAAGAGTGTGGAGTCTTGGGCTCAAAACACCCTCTTAAAAAACACACTTTGGGGGCGGGGGGTGGGTGGGGGCATTTATGGGTTTTTGTGGGTCTCGATGCAAAGGACGATGTACTGGTTGGAACAGCTGCGTATCTGTTGCCCCAAGAGCTGGCCTGAGGTCAGGCTAGATGACAGGCCGGTGACGGACATGTGGTCTGCTCGCCACGTCTCGCAGTGCTTGTCCACCACGCGGAGACCCCTGCTGGTGGAGCCATGCCAGATGCTTTTATGGGGCCTGCGGGGAGGATGACACAAATATCAACAACCTGAGTGTTAACATCGTGAACATATACACACATACATACAAGTCGGCATACAGACATACGAGACTACTGACCAGAAGGGGTCTGCCAGAACATCCCGACCATCAAAAGAGTAGATGGGAATCCTGGCATTGATTGGCCCCCCGTCGCCGTTGAAAAGCGTCCGCCAGTTCCTAAACATCACGTCTCCCTGATAGGAGACATATAGGAGAGAGGTTAGATTTTGGATGCTAAAGCTAGAGATTCTTTGGCCCATCCACCACCTGAGAAGCAGACTCACCCTGAGGTTGGTGACTGGCAGTGTCTCACGGAAACCTGGGTAAACCACATGGACCAGGTCTTGTCTGTGGGAGGAGATGAAGGCGCGGTAGTTTGGCGCCAGGCCCATTGCCTTGGCCTGTTCGTAACACATGCGGTCAGCGGTGTCTAGCCCCATCATGTCCCCTGAGTGGGGCTGGTTCAGGGCCACCAGGTTCAGCTGGAAGGAGAGTGAGAGCAAAGGGGTTAAGTCAGGGAGTCTGCATGATTCCTGTTCACTTGGCCACCATGATGAGGAAGTCATCGAGCTACTTCCTGGTCTGTGAACGCACCACACACCGTACGGCTTGGTGTACGAGCTACACTAGATTTCCCTTATGCAGGACAATTAGACAAACACATTTTGTACATTTTGAAAATGTACAATAAAATGTGGACATGCTACAATATGTACTGTAGTAAATCCTTGATGTAGGAGCTGCACATGTAGAGGGATTTGGACGACGCAGAAGTGCTAAACAATCGTAATTCAGAGTGATTCTGTAAATATTTGGCCAAATAATACACAACATGGCAATGTTACAATGTCTAATGGTGGAAACCTTTCAGAGAAAAAAAAGAATAATCTACAGTAGCTATCTTTATGAGTAAATATTAGCTTAATCTTCACTTTTTTTATTTTTAGGTTGGAGAAATTTATAGAATGAAAGAAGAAAGAAAGAAAATTATATGAAGGTCAACTTCTATCAAATTCTATTCCGATAGTATTACAGTACAATGTTAAAAAAAAGCAAAGCCACACTGTTATTGTCTTCATCGCGATAAAGCTCTCGACTCTCGTTTGAACTCACCCTTTCTTTCACCGATCGCATTCGTTCCATCGTGTCTCCTCTTATCTGATATGCAGGTCGAGGCTAAACGGAGAGTGGAATATAGACGTCAAATGGAGAAATACATAACACATTCCACGGTAGCAAATCCTGAACAATAGTAGTAAAAAAAATAAGCAAGCAAAAGCAATAATTACCTCATCTTGTGGAATAATGTTATTGGAGAGGTAGATCAGATTGCCAAGCTGTGGGGACAAAACAGAGCAATGAACTCTAACCAGTATATTGTTTGGTCTGTATGGTATGTGAGGTCCTGTTGTCCTTATATACACACACACACTAGTATATACTATGAAACCAAGAGATGTAAAAATCTCTGCACAAATTCCTGCACATTTATTCTCCTTCAATGAGATTAATGTGCTTCAGAATATAATTCAGCATCCGAAATAGGTCCGTGGGCTCCCTTTGAAGGATAAATATATTTAGCAATGTTGACGTGAAAGACGACAACCGAATTCTGACATTACTGCTCATATATGATGGTTTACATTTTCCCTTATCGCTGATGTGTTTGCATCTTTTCTGCACGAGGTGATGGCACGCGGGATTCGCCAACCTACATACAACAGCGGGCCTCAAGTCTGTACCTGTATCTCTTTCCATCCCTGGGGCACCTTGAGGAAGAGAGTGCCAGTCCCCGAAATGTAAGTCAGCGTTCCCTCTGCGTCCCTGAGGGTGTGCTGCATCATATTCTCACGGGTAGGAAATGTTCTCAGCTACAAGACAAGCACAAGGAGGAAGACACTAGATATCGCTGGAAACTTTGACCTCTTTTTGTACTTTCTAGTAAGTCCTGAAGAATGAAGAAAATTAAGCAAAGTGACAACGTGAACAAGCTAATGTTACGGACAAGTTAATGCCCGTTGGTTTCAATGGGGACTTCTAAAAATCGCTAACAGGCCATTGCAGGAAACCTGATGGATAAATGTAGAATTTTGTTGTGCATATTGAAAAATGATACCCAACTAAAATTGAAGCTGTCAAGGGAGCTTAGCGTCACTTTACAAGTTCATGGCAAGCGGTTGCACAATACAGAGGGCAGAGGCAGGATAACTTACGGATGCTGTGTTACCCGACGGTCCAGGGGGGCCAGGAGGTCCGGGTGGGCCAGCGATGGTTACAGCTGCCACAACAAAACATGTCAACACCTCAACCATTCATATTACAGTATACAACTTATTACACTGTCTTGGTTGTTTGATGTCTTTAGGGGAGACAGGTGTTGACTGAACTGTCACTGGCCTCAAGAACAATGTGTGAATCAAAATAACGATTCTTTTATTACATTTGGTGGTAATGTTCTGATCGAAGGATGATTAATAGGTCGTACCCGAGCCGTATCGTGAGGGTGGTCCTGGGGGGCCGGGGGGCCCAGGGGGACCGACAGGACCAGATCTGCCAAAGCCTGGGATTCCAGGGGAGCCTGGCACCCCAGGGTGGCCTGGATGACCCAGCACTGACTCTCCTTTAGGTCCCTGAAACATAAACAAGACGTTGTTGATTGATTAATTCTTTCTTGGACATAATTGTGTTGAAACCTATGATCTGTTTTGAGTGTTTGGCAGAAGAGAAGAGATTTAGTTTATGAATCCAGGGTTTCCTCCCAGATCTATTCTCAGTATCTAATCTAATCTAAATTAAAAAATTTTTAATCACTCTCATTTGTGTTCGTGATGTATAGACCACACTGCTGTTGCACTATGTCAAAGGAAGGCATGATGTTATTAACGCTGGTTGAACTTTACCAAATTAAACAACAACAAAAGACATTCAGCCAAAAGTCACAAAGGCACAAAGATGACATGATTCTGGTGTCCATGGAAATGTGACTCACCACAGGTCCTGGTCTCCCAGGGATACCTGGTCGCCCAGGCAACCCTGCCTCTCCCTTCTCCCCTTTTATGCCCTGGTCACCTCTGTCCCCCTGCTGACACGTGCACATAGACACATAAATACACACACACAAGAATGGGTCACATACACAACAAACCAAAATGTCTAAATCAATTAGTATTACAAGTATTACAATGAATTCATAATAATAATAATAATAATAATAATTCTTATTATTTTAAACTTACCCCACCTCCTATAGGAGGAAATGAATCTAGAGAAGAAAAACAGAAGAGAAAGATGAGACGAGCAAAGTTAATACCTTCTTTTAAATCCCAACATGAAACACTTCATCATCTTTCTTTAATGCTTTTGGATCTATTGAGTTAATGGTATCCCATTGTTGTACTTATTTTTCTCTTTGCCACTATTTGATGTTGTTGTTATTTTATGGTTCAATGATTTTTATTATACCTTGATTTGTGGTTGTCTTTATTATTCTTAAATTTCTTTGTGTTGTGTTGTGATCTGTGATTTTATTTGACTTTATTTGAGTGTTGACTCACTTGGTGGAGCCGGCATCCCAGGAAAGCCCCTCTCTCCCTTGTCTCCTTTTGTGCCTGTCTGACAGTTCCCTTGAGGGGCAAAGCAAAACTCAGTTAATCCCACCTACCATGGAATAAAAGCACATTTACACGACTGACATTTACAGCTTAACCTTCCAATAACCCACTTGATCTCATTTTGTTTGCCATGCTTTTCGTTAAATGCAGTTAAAACTATAACACACATAGAATCTGCTAAATAAGGCTTCATGACCTGAGGCAAAAAGCATATTTATAAAAGTTCCCACCTACCATTTGTGATGGTCCCATTAGCATCCAGCTGCAAAAATGAAGCAGAAAAGCATTAACAGCAGTCAACGTCGATTCAAGTTGGAAATCATCAGTAAAGTCAAGGTATTTATATTTGTAATGTAAATGCAGGCTTGGATAATCTCAAGACAGACACTCGCCAAGCCTGCCCTCCATATGCCCTCCGACACTGCCTTTCATACAGCTGAATCCAAGACGTATATCGGTATATCTTTACATCCTGGGCATTTACTTTTATTATACTTTTATATGAGCAGCATGTGTAAAACAGGGATGTGATTGGGAACACATAAAAAAAACAGGAGGAGAGCAGGTTATTACAGGCTGGAATACAAGTTTGTGCAGAGACTATTCCGTGTTTTATCGGCGGTATCCTTGCAGGTTCAGAAACTTACAGCCTTTTTGCAGTGGGGTCTAGGAGGGATGGGGAACACTGTCTTCACAAAACATGGAGGAGAGAGAGGAGAGTGAGCATATACAGCTTTGGAGAGCATAAAGTACAGGATACTGATGATACACAGAGTGAGAGTTAAGTGTGTGTGTGTGTGTGTGTGTGTGTACTTACTCCTTTGGGGCAGTTGAAGATTCCTGGACGACCCGGCGGTCCAGGAGGGCCAGGGGGTCCCTGAGAGGAGAGAAAAAGACAAGAGAAAGAAAGAGAGAAAGAGGAGAAGGTGAGCTCTGACTTGAAAGTCTATTGAAAGTGTTTATATTCTTACCATAGCGCGGCCGCCACAGTGCTGTGGTCTTTGAGAGCCAAACGCTAACAGTTCAGTTGCTAACCTTAACCTAGTAGCCTAACGTTACTGTCGTCTCCATAGAAGAGATGAAGGCAGCTGATCAGCTAGGGGGGCAGAGGGCTGAGATCACATCCAATAAACTGATCATTTATTAGGTCTACATCTATATGTCATCGCCACAAATGCACAGTGGGAATGTACTTTTTCAGTTTATCTGTCTCATGATAGTGACTCACCAACAGGCCCACAGACTCCCCTCTCTCTCCTTTAGGTCCCATCAGCCCCGGACGACCCTATACAGATAGAAAGACGTTTTTATGGCAATATAAAAACAATTTTACGCGCAATGGAAATAAAACAATATGCATTTTTAATCTAATTTAAAAAAAAATTCTGAGCCACTTGACTCTCATTAAACAAACAACACTCAAAATATTTGTTTCACTTTTCACATGAAAGTGAAAATAGGACATTTATGGCCTAAACATCAGAGAGAAAATGTTTAGTGAGTAGATGGTGCTTACAGGGCGTCCAGGAAAGCCAAATTCTCCCTTTGGTCCTGATGGTCCCATAGGCCCCTGTTGGGAACAAAAGACCATGACTACATTTCTTACATACTGCACCATGTATCTAAGGCATGAGCAGGGGTGACCACACGACGAATGGAAGAACAAAGTTCAAGGCTTAGTTTTTTGGGCAAGGCGATGCTGATGAAACATGAATAGAAACTTATTGTAAGTCGTTCTGTGTGAACAATTAATATTATAACGTCATAAGACCTGAAAGGGGAAATTGAGTGGTATTTCCCTGAAAGACTTACTGTAATTCCAGGAAGTCCAGGTACACCATCATCTCCCTGCAAATAAACACAAACATAAAAAAATATTGAGTATCCGAGCTACTAGGCTACTTCCTGGTTAAGGGTCAATTGGGATAAGCTGTCTACAGAAGATCCTGAATACTACCACACATACTCTGCAATATAATATTTGAGCATCCCAAAAAAATGTCAGAAAATGTCCATGTAAATGTACATACTGTTGGAAGATTACAAAGGCAAGAAACACATTTTTTCTTTTGCCAATCACAGTTTCCTGGGATGACACAATGATACCAGCCATATTGATATCTAAGAAATCAATGACGTTCTACTCTTGACATTGACTAAGAATCTAGTATAATCTAGTAGTGTACAGGTTGCCAGGTCCTAACAGGGACTTTGTCTGATGGTGCCTACAGCGATAGCATCACTAGTGAGGAGGCGGGCGTTGTTGTTGATTGGAGCATTTCCTTTCTGATTCATGCTGTCATCGTCGAGAGAGAGGAAATGTCAACAGGTGTGAATGTCATAGCAGATTCAATTTGTAAAAGGTTATGTAGACTGTGTGGGCAGAACGGGAAAATAAATGGCACTTGACGACATGTAAAGAGTCTCTTTAAAAGCAACATGGACGACCTGCTCGGCTTTCAGAACGAGGCCATGCTCGCCTATGGCTGTGTCCACTGCTTGGTCTGAACGGTGGACATCAATGCCCACATTTACCATGTTGTTGTACATCAGGTAAATTCTGGGTGCTTAGCAACTTGACATGCCTACCCTTGTTTGAGTGACATATCTGGCAGCCAATACAACTTCATTTCAGCTCTGTCTCCGCCACCTCCAATATTGTCAGAAGAAATATGAAGAAAGTGACCTTGTTTCCTTTGGGCCCAATTGGTCCAGTCAGGCCTGACATCGAAGATCCATCAGCTGCGAAGACAAGTCCTGACTCCCCCTTTTCACCCTGCACACACACACACACACACACACACACACACACACACACACACACACACTTATTTAATCTGCTTCGGTCTTGAAATGTAGATACAGATGAAGGGGAGGATAATGATGGATGTTGTGCCTGTATGTGGCATTTCAATTGGTTGGAAAAATCTGATTGTGATTTGATCATATTTTCATTTTCATTTCATTTCATTTCCAAAACTATACACACACGTTCCATTGATTGTGCAAATAGAGGCAACAACCCGATATAGGGTAGGTCTTACTAATATTTCCTACACTGAAAGTATGCATACGAGCGGAGACACAGCATGCACACCCCACTTACCTTCAGTCCTGGAGGTCCTTGGACACCCGGCAACCCGATGTCCCCCTTTGGACCCTGTGGTCCCTGGAAGCATTCAGGGAACAAGACAACAGAATCAGTAGGACGCTACCGAACTCCATGTCTGAACTGATCTGTCTCCATTCAGAAAACATGGATTGAGTAGCAGTTTGAGTTGCACATTTCCGGTCCAAGTCAAGCACTAATTGAAGATGCAATTTCACG
Source organism: Hoplostethus mediterraneus (assembly GCA_034670385.1). Lineage (NCBI taxonomy): Eukaryota > Metazoa > Chordata > Actinopteri > Trachichthyiformes > Trachichthyidae > Hoplostethus > Hoplostethus mediterraneus. The sequence goes on along the minus strand of JAXDDW010000033.1, from coordinate 1,831,921 downwards.
CTGCTTCCAGAAGTTGCAGAAATTGCATATACAAACATTGAAGCATACAGCCTAGACGTTACTACCGTTTGGAACAGCAAACGTGAGAGCTGAAAACATTCACGAGACCAGAAGACTGCCACATTGAAAAGATTGAAAAGAAAAACACACCACGTATAAGGCAACGGTACAGTTATCTACCTAGACGTTTTTTTTTCTTGTCATGACATCAAGATCATTTGTTTCTACCCTGCAGTTCTTTGGCTGATACTCACAGCGGGTCCCTGAGGTTCAAAACTCCCTGAGAAGTTGAAGCCACCGTCGGTGTCATTGAGCAAGAGCTGAAGTAGGCAGAGGGAAAGAGTTGTGTCAATGTCAACACAGATCAAATTGACTCATTTAACAAATCCATCATGGAGGTTAAATGTTCATTTCTTTCTGTTCAGTTCATTCCTGAAACAAAAGAAGTCCCTATTTACACTGCAAGCCCCATGTGGTCTCACAACAAGGACACCACATTAGAGCCACATACAGAAAGCTCCACCCATATTCTTCCCAGAGTAGTACACTGATTCTTCCTCATGTGTGATTTATTTGTGACTGGGGAGCTGAATCTTTACTGCCACCTAGTGGTACGTTTTAATACATTAGTTCTCATGTTTGTAACCTGCACACTTATTGACTGGGGTATGAAAGTAAATAATGACAACTCAAAGAATAATTGTCATTGGGCCATTAGACCACAAACAAAATAGTTTGTCAAAGGTTTATGTGTGGATGCCTTATATTCATTGACAAATCGTTCTGTACAGTGCCTGTGGGAATAGGAACAAAATCACCTTGAGGAATAATCTTCAAAAGGAAGGATAAATTTAATTTCTCCTTTAATAGAAACATAATGTTGTTTTATTTGACTTCACACTCAAAGCCAGTCACACTACAGTGCAATCGTACAGCATGCTAACTTGGTTGTACCACTCAACAGGTAAATTGACCAATGGGCCAATCTCCCCAAAACTCTGTATTCCTTGAAGGTTTCATTCCCTGTGTAGCTCAGTGGGGTTGAGCATGTAGACAGTAGACTACTGTCATGGATGGACGGGGTCAAAGGCCACTTACTTCCTGGAGGTTGATCATGGGTCCTGGGGGTCCGGGTGGCCCTGGAGGACCGGGGAGACTGAGCCCATCCCGCCCCGACTCTCCCTAAAAAATGCAAATACACATAGTACACAGCTTACCCAGACGCATCATCACAGTGATGCGAGTACCAACCTGAGTACTTAAACCTTATTATTCCTAATCTATATATCCAATCCATGACGGTTTTACCTTTTGTCCTGCATCACCTCTGTCCCCCTTCGGTCCCTGTAGATGACACAAGAGCATGAACAAACACTCAAAGTTAAATGTCCATTCAGTCTCCAGTCATCTCCAAAGTCCAATAGCCATTTAAAGAAGATCGTATCGTAACACAATGCCAAAATTTGTCCGTTTAACGTTTCCTTCCTCACCGGCAAATTGACATACTTGAAAATGATGACTTAAAACCTTTTGCAAATTATGTGTTCACCCCTTATTTTCATTCATCCACCAAGCAGCACTTATTTTAATAAAATTCCAGCTACTACCGACTGTGTCTTCCACCAAAAGACACAGTTGGAAGCAGTTTTAAAAGTTGACATTTTATTGAAATCCTAAATCCGTCCATGTATCTGTCGGTCGATCCATTTACTGACCTCTGACCCGTTTGATCCAGCCAGTCCTGGAAACCCTGGTGGTCCTGTAGCACCTGGCTCCCCCTAAAGGAACCAAGAACAAATGACCGTCATGCTCCATATCCATTAACTTCATGACCATACAGGCTTCAGTGTAACGTAATGTGATCTGCTATCAGTTCATCAGTTGATTCAAAAAGCACATGGCGTTTGGGTGGCTGTTAGCATTTGTTAGCACATATCACATTCAAGTTTGTTCAGTGTTTTTTGTCCCACTGACTTGCTATACACTGCTAACAATCGCTGACAATTTCCACCTCCAACATCGCAAAAACCAAAACACGAGGACAGCTGACCCGAGGTGGACTCACCTTTACACCTGGCTTTCCTGGAGGTCCCTCAAAACCGTCTTTACCCTGTGGGGGAAAAAATGTGAAGGAGAGGAAAAATGAAGAAATCTTTTCCAAAACGCTAACTTTTCTATTTAGTTAATAATGTCATCATCAATCTCTAAAAATGTAGAGGAGCCAGTCTATAAAACTGTTCAAGGACTTCAATTACAAACTAATCTTTAAAAATGTTACATTCATTTGAATGGAAATGTCTTACCTTGGGTCCTGGTAGGCCAGGGATCCCAGCAGGTCCCTGTGGAAAAAATGCAAGTAGTATTTTTACATTTTTACATAGGATTACATTGGCAAAACTAGCAGTCACTTCTTAAAATATACCTCCAGTGGCAGGAGGACGAAGCTTTTATGGTTGTGAAGCACTGAAAGTATTATTATTATGAGTTATCACAAGTAATATTCTTATATCATCAATTCCTGTATACAGGGATATATGTGAGTTGTTATATAGTTTTGGATTTTTATTTTTATTTCAATTTCAGTTTGGTTTTCGGTTCAGAACACCTTCAGTCCTCACCTAGTTTTCATCTTAGTTGTAGTTCACTATAATAACCTTGGTGATCAGGACATGGAGATGCAGAATATCCTGAATATGACCTTAAGTGGATACAGGCTAGCATGCAGGATACTCTTCATGTTAACACACTTGTCTTACCTGCGGGCCTCTGGACAGCACAGCTCCAAATCCACTCTGCATCCCCGATCCTTCCATGTCCTAACAACACAACCAATTGTATAATGATCAACTGAACATCACAGATCCCATAAGTACTCAGTGTTGTATAGTTTAACGTAGGACTTGGAAAAGTTCAGCACTCGATATCAGGAGGAGAAAAGTAGTAGTGGTGCATCTCAAACTACAAGTAACCTGGTAATCAAGTAGCAAAACAGATCGTACCTCCAGGTCCAAGCTGAAGCCTCTTGTAGGGGGCCCTGGGGGGCCAGGGGGGCCGGGAGGACCCCTGACACCAGGCTTCCCTTCTGGGCCCTCTTCCCCTGCTAGACCTGGGAATCCTGCAGGGCCTGGATCACCCTGGGAGAGAAAGGTTACATTTGTTCGATTCAAAATAAAACGCAATCATCACCAAAACTGGAAATATTGTTTCTGTTAAACAGCTAGACCAATAAAAGTCATTGAAATTGACATTGTGAGAGTGGAGACGGATTTAAAGGGATGTGGGAGGGTGAGAGAGGTCGAGGTAAAGATATAAATGAGGGATGGAGACAGGAAAACAGGAGGAGAGAGACTGGGAAGGGAGAACTGGGATAAAGAGTGGGAAAGAAGTTGAAACGATGAAGAAAGGGCGTTATGAGAAATAGAGTAAAGAGTGAAAGAATGGCCAGTGAATAGATATACTGGGTGTTTCAAAGGTTAGTAAACCATTTTTTAAAATAATAGTAATAATGAAAAACAAAGCTGTATAATTTGATTCATTTTTAACTTATTTTATTTAAACATGTATTAATACTACAAATTATACTTCTAGACTAAAAAAATGTAAACCTGTTTTTGTGTAAACAGGTAAACAGGCTGTATGTTTATCAATTATACTGCACCAATACCAATTTGGGTACAGGGGTATTCCAATGCAGTGAATTGGGTCTTACCTTTGGCCCTGGTGACCCGCTCATGCCAGGCTCTCCCTGTTAATGGACAAACAAAAAAGAAGACAATGCTAAATGAACAACGCTATATATAAAACAACACCGATGACGACTACAGCAATGACAGGAAATTGATTACACTTCCTGGTTTGAACAGAAAATATCCGCCTGAAGTGTGAGGACCTTACATGGAAGGTTTAACAGGATCTGACATCTGAGAGGTGAGATACATCATTTAGTGGCCAACTAGGATAATCAAGCCTGCGTATAAAAATAGTGATTGGACCATAAAGCACAGACACATGCTGCTATTCCCCTTCAGCAAATAACAAAGAAGACTGTTCTTGAAAGCCCAGAGCATCATAGACCATATTAGTCACCCGTTGTGGGGCAAATGTGAGCCTCTCCCTTCAGACTGTGGTTTCAGGCAACCGAAATTAAACAACTTCTCATTTATTCCATGTGCCATAAACCTGCTCAACTGTAACGGATATATTACAAGTCAATTTTCCCTTTAGAGACAATTTAACCGAAATTTAAGTGCAACCAGCGACCAGAAAGGCATCCTGCTTCTCACCAAATGAAAGAGTCTCACCTTGTCTCCCTTCACCCCAGCAAGCCCTGGATCCCCGTCTCTTCCATCCACTCCCTGCAAAAGTTAGAAGACTATCTTCACATTTACAATTTTTGATGGCCACGTGTCTTCACCAAATACTTTGCCACATTGTTTGGGGAAAAAAAAGTTTGTATATTTGTCGCTCAGTTTCCCTAAAAATGGGTTACCGCCATTGGTAGCATTCCTCTTTTTAACCATGGGACATGGTTAGCTGCAAGCTAAACAGGTTAACATGGTTAAAATGAGGTAATGCTAACATGCTAGTGAGCTATTTATTTGCTCACTAGACATATATTTATTAAAAGTCTTCTTTTAAAAGTGGATTAAAACAGTAACTTCAAATTTTCATTACTCCTGATCACTATTAGCTGTTGTGGATGTTTCATGTTGGAACAAAACGAGTGTGCAGGACGATGCTGCATAACCTGTGAGTAGAGTAGTCCATTCACACAGTTAGTAAAAGCCTCTGACATTTTAAAGTGAAAAGACAGATTTTCCCCAACTGATGCTGTTCCATGTTCTAAAGCTCTTTCAATAGTTGCTGCCAAAATGCTGTTAGCTTCCTATGCTAAAGGTGAGGATAATAGGAAAAGGCCACAACACCTTTGGTATGTGTGTATGTGTTCATGTTTATGTGTGTGTGCCATACAGAGGGCTTGTATGTACTGTGAGGCAGCAATATTTATAAATGAACACACAGATATACTTATAGTATTCACACACACACACACACACACACACACACACACACACACACACACACACATATTTTGTTGTTTCCGTACACACCTACGCACTAAACTATGTCAACACACACTTCCACTAGGGTTTCTTTATCTCTCTGTTTCACTCTCTGCGTGTCTCTATTATTCTCTTTCTCTCTCTCTATCACACACACACACACACACACACACACACACACACACACACACACACACACACACACACACACACACACACACACACACACACACACACACACACACACACACACAGTACATACAGATCAGTTTGCTTACTTTTGGGTCAATAGTGCATAGCAAAGCAGTAGCAGAAAGGCAGTAAATCAACATGGGAAATACAGTTGGGGGAAATGCTGCCTTTTAGGCCCCTTGGATTTGATGGGACCAAAGGATAATACCTGACCCGAACCAGACCCAGAACCAGACCCAGAATCAGACCCAGACCAAGAACCAGACCAAGAACCACTAAACCACTCCTCAATCACCTGAAAACAAAGGCTGGGTCAGCAACGTATGTTCTTAACACTAGAAAGGCCGAGCTTCCGTCTTTCTTTTCTTCAGCTTTCAAAATGTCACTCCATGACGTCCTAGACCCACTTTCTGCTTTTACATTTTCAGAATCACAGAAGAAAAGTAATGCTATATAAACTATATGTATTCATCCATTCATTCAATTGATGGCTTGTTAAACCCCCCACAATCCATTGGCCTTTCTAATGTTAATGGTCTATGTGGAATTCATATGTGAAATGAACAGATGATTTGAGGACGTATTTTGTCTTATTTCAACATCTTGACTGTTTTCAACTACAATGGAAAATAAATTTAATGTTTCAACATTGCCAGTATGCCATTATCCGTGACTGTGATGATACATGATTATTGCACAGCTTTGTTTGTTGTTATTTCCGAATAACAGTCCCTCGTTTCATATCTAATAATATCACCACGCAGACAAGGGGCTCTGTTGATTTCTAATCAAATTAACAGGCAACACTTTGTGCCAAAAAGACATTATTCCCTGGTCACTGCAGACTAGGTTTTGACAAATGCTACTTTAACTTGTAATAAAACCATTTTAAATCAATATTTTGTGTGAAATCATTAATGTCTTTGGTAACTAGCCATGTAATGTGGGATGATGTTTTGCGTTGGGGTCTTGAATCACCCTACTGGGGCTTATTTTGCAGTAATGACCAGCTCGCTGTACATTAGCCCTGATTTAAATGTGCAGCCCTGACCGAAGTGTTGCAGCTTTGTTGCTCCCAAGGAACCGCTACTTAGCAGAGGGTGGCCACATACAAATGATTGTATATAATTGTATACAAAGTGTTGGGACTGAGTGGACCCAAACTAAGTGATGCACACGAGCATGCATGATTCTACACGTATGAGATCTGCAATTTTGCTTAAAAGATGTGTTTATGTTTAAAATGATGAACTGTGCATGAAAAAAAAAAGGAAGCAAAGGAGGAAAGAAAAACGTGAAACTTACAGGGAGGCCAGGTTTACCGATCTCTCCATCCTTCCCGTCTTTCCCAGGGGCCCCAGGTGCTCCAGGGAAGATGTCCTCAGATGGGGCTCCTGGGGCTCCTGGCTTCCCTGGGGGGCCCGGAGGACCTGGGGGACCCTGGAGAAACAAGACAGGACAATCTCAATCACACAGAAGGAGAGAGAGGGAGAGAGAGAGAGAGAGAGAGAGAGAGAGAGATGTACCATCCTTGTAATGCTCTAGTCTAGCTGAAGAGGTTAGGGAGTGTCCGGGGGTGTTCAAATGCAACAAGTACTTTTGCTATATATGACGATGAGAAACAGAAGAAGTAACATGAGAGATGTATTGTGAGGGGAGAAAGAGAAAGACAGAGGAGACAGAGGAGGTGAGAAAGGCCAGAATATATCACTCATACAGAGGAGGAAGAAGAGGGGAGGAGGGGGGGCACTCACCCTAATAAACTCTGCATCACTGTCAAAGTCTTCGAATCCCGACCCCTCCATGCCATCCTGAAAAAGATACATCATATGACAGGTTGACAAGCCAATCAGTGAATGAACAGATCAGTGATCAGATTTGACAGATCACTGATCCAAACGCTACTTATCCACCTTTGGAATCATTTTGCTCCCTGAACTGAATCAGTCGATATTTCAAAAACACAAGATGCTTCTATCCTCAAAAACAGAACAACAAAAAAGTAGAACTCAAAAATGTTCCAGATGATGGATGTGTCATTTTTATGTTATTATTGATATTGGGAAACAACTTACTGGGAACCTGGAGGACTTGCTGGGCCGACCTGAAGGTCCAGGAGGGCCTGGAGGGCCTGGTAGTCCCACACCAGCATCACCCTGAAGGAGAATAAATGATTATTGGGTAACAATTTATTTATCATTTTCATCATTTATTTATTTTTCATTTGTTTGCATGTTCATGTTTTACTTAATTGCTCATTAATATATTAAGTATCATTGATTTACCTTTTCACCTTTAGGCCCAGGATCTCCTGATAGACCTGGGAATCCTGGAATCCCAGTTTCTCCCTGAGGACAAGACGACCAGTGTTGCTCAATATAACAGAAACGATGACACATCAGATATCAGAGGTAAGGTAACGCAGCTCAATTTCAGATGCTGCTCAGAGAATCTCCAGAAGTAACAGAGCAGTAAAGATGCACTAATAACTGATATTGGTATCTGGTATCAGGCCAATATCGTGCTAAAATAGAATATTGTCAGCTGATTTCCCCCAATGCTAAAATCACAACCACGTGTACCATTTCAAAAAGCAAAGCAACTTGATTTTCTGCCACAAGGTGTTAAATCTGTCTATAAATGGATTTTTTTTTCCCACTGACCCCAAACGAATGGCCAGCGTTTACACTGTTCAGTAAAAGTAATGGGTTAGATCAGTACTTGGCAGCAGACAATTTATAACCTTTAGCAGAATCTGTATCAGTGGCAATTAATCAAAAATCCCAAACTCCTACAAAACATATATATATAAAAAACATATATCTGTGAATCTGCAAGACTGGCAAACACAATACTTACTGGAACTCCAATTTCACCTTTGCTGCCCTGGGAAAAAAAACACAAAATTATTTTCTCTCAACCCTCTAGTTTGGTAAACAGTACAATTCATAATGTGGTCTAAATAACTGATGTGATGCTCGGCAGCTGTTGATAGATAGACAGATCCATACAGTTCATACAGACAGACAGTAGATACTGTCCTCTACCTAACTGAGCAACGCTTCTTGAACTGACGCCCAGTAATATGCTAAAACAGTCAGCAGCTAACAGGTTTTGAAGAAAACCAACAATAAAACTTACAGGCTGTGCATCATTCCCAGGAGTGCCAGGCAGGCCTGAAGGTCCTGGTGGTCCCTGTGGACCCCGGGGTCCTGGCTCCCCTCCCTCTCCAGACCCCCTCCCCTCTTCTGAGGCTCGACCGGGGGGCCCTGGTGGACCGGCAGGACCTGGCTCGCCTCGTTCCCCTTTCTGTCCTGGAGAAAACTGGAGGGGTTGATAGTTGGGTTGATTGATTAGATAATTGACTAATTTATTGATTGATTGATTGAATGATTCACTAGAATACAGACAGGCATCATACATTATTCAGATTGGAGTTCTAGTTGTACAAACATTTCTCTGAGGCAGATCTGTTCTGGAAACAGAAATAATCTCATTGGTTGAGTTAAACCTCAGTGGGCCAAAGAACCACAGTTTAGCTAACATGTTTAGCTAGCTAGTTAGCTAACATGAAAGAAGGAAGTCTGGTCAAAAGATAATGCAAAATAAAAATTATAAATGACAATGACTTCTGTTGTCAAGACAACATCATTCATGACCATGGAAGGTCAGCAGGCTAGCTAACTAGCATACCCAGACATAACCTAGTATGGCTAGTTTGAACTTGGAAGGCTAGGCTAACTAGCTAACCTAGATGAGTATATTACAGTATAATATATATTATATTACAGATGAGTACAGTTAGTAGCAAGAGTGCTAGTCTATTAGCTACCTCCTCTCTTACCCTTATCTTTTTCACTGAACTTCAGTCTAATGTTACTTCACCAGAAAAACTATGGTTCTTTGACTTCACCCACTGAGGTTTAACTCAAATATGACTATTTCTGCCTCCAGAGAAATGTTTATGTAACTAAAATTTACATCTGCAAACACTCTCATCATATCCAGGTCAACTCAGAGAATAGAAGGAGAAGAAGAGTAGAGGGCACAAGAAGACACTAAAGAGCAAAGACACTGTGCAGGCCAAAGCCACTGAATGAGTAACAATGAATCTGGTGTATTGTATCTAACATCAGACTGAACTTAGTCATTGATTATCTAATTGATAATTTATGTTTGACATTAATAAACAAGCACACAAATAAATGTCTCACTCAAAATAAAAAATAAAAAGTGTAATAAATGTATTGTATATCATGAGTTCCAATTGTGAAGTAAATCACTACTTACAGTGGCAGGTCTGTAGGCTGGAGCAGCTGTCTGAGTTGGTCTTGCTGTGGCGACAGACACACAGTGAGTACATGACAGTTAGATTCACTTCAATTAAAGGAAAGATGGTATTTTTTTTAAAAGCTTTGCACATAAAAGGTTTATCATAACCTGAGAGAGAGAGAGAAGAGAGAGAGAGAGAGAGGAAGGGTGAGAGAGAAATACTCATGCCAAGCCTAACTTTGTGGACTGAAATAATAAGTGAGTGCCCTCTGGTGGTATTTTATGGGAATACAATAAAGGAGGTGCCACCTTGGTCTGGGTCACTCTGTAGGCTACCCATGACCTCTGTTATCTGATATCCTGGACAGCAATTCTTTTACGACACACAATTGAAACATATATTTTGTGTGTATGTGAGAGATATAGATAATACTATAGAGATAGATAGAGTGAGGGAGAGTGAGATTGAGGGGAGCGAGAGAGAAAGCGATATGTATGAGGCCTTGTAATAGCTTCTGCTTAATGCCAGCAAGAAAAGATTCAGCAACAAAACCAAAGCCATTTGTTGTCAGATTTTCTATATTAAATAACTTTTTTTTTGTACCTCTTACTGTGGTCGTCTCCACCTCCTGTCCAGAAGTCTCCTCTGCATCCTCATCATCGTTGCCTAGCGACGGCTCAGTGGGCGGAGCTTGGACCGGGGCGCTGTAAGTGACGTCTGGCTCTGGTAGTGGCTACAGAGAGGAAAGAGACAGAGTTAATGGTGTGTGTGTGTGTGTGTGTGTGTGTGTGTGTGTGTGTGTGTGTGTGTGTGTGTGTGTGTGTGTGTGTGTGTGTGTGAGCCCCCAAGTTTTCCATTAAATAAAATATATATATATATATGTCTCTGTATCTATCTATTTGTTTGCTTTTGCTTTTTTCTTTTGCCTACATTCATAATTAACATTTTTTTCTCTCCCTTTCATTCCATGTCGCTGACACACTCATTTTCTATGAGAATTCAACACAATGACTGTTCACAAGAAGAAAAAAAAACAGAAAGCGAGGGCAGAGTGAGTGTGTGCATGCCAAAGACAAGAGGAAATGTTTTCTCTTATGACTACAGAGGCAGAAAACAACATGTCACGGATAGATAAAGCTGGCTCAGAGCTCCACATATCTTTTCACTACCATAAATACTTAATAATTTCAACCAATTTTATCACTCTACCAGATCCTTTACATGCTGGATAAGATTCATGATCTCCTACCGCAATAAAACCATTCAGAACCCACTTCATGTTTTTGAATGGTCTATGGATGTGAGAAAATAATAAAACATTTTCATTCCTGAAAAGCTTTGGGGGTGTGAGGTTTTCATCTGACTGCAGCGATGTGCCAGACGCCGCTCATTGAGGGCAAAATCAACATTTTTCAGATAGCGCAGAGCTGGCTGGGAGCCCCACATGCCTTTACTGTTGTACAAATCCACAATTTTGGGTGTCTGTAAATCTATTTTCTACAATACATTTATACGCTGGGAAAGATTCACGACCACCCGCACCACGTAACACCATCAAAATCCACTGAATGACTTCAAACACACCGTGGGTGTCAGTCAAGCTAAGACTTCTGAAGACTTTCATCCTAAAACAAGACATGCAACTATTTAGACAAGACGCAAGATAACTGACTTGAAAACAAAACTCACTTTGGGGAAAACACATCCCATAATACTAACACCGGTGATGATAGAAGTATTTAATCAGGAGTTTCAAACAACAATACTGTTTTTTTATGCAGTATAATGCTCTGGAGATATGAGGGCCTCATCCAATCCCGGCTACATGGTCTGATTGTAGTATCAGACAAGAGGTGGAAAGAGTGCTGAAGTGGTACAGTGAAGTAGAGGTAGGAGTACTCTGTTATTTTGGGTAAATTGTACTTGAGTCAGAATAAGAGTACTCACTATACAAACACTTATTATTTACTGTGAGCAAAAGGCATTAATCATGTCTGTCTGGCGGCAGTTTCCTGAAACAATGTGCTTGTGACCAGAAGGAATCCCTGATCCGCTGGGAAATCTGAGGACAACAAATTACGAACTGTCATCAACTGTGGTTATGCTGGGAAGCTTAACCTGGGAAGCTTCATTAAAAAAAAAAAAGTCAACCTTCCCTGGATAAATAAAGGCTATTTAGAGTAGTTACTGGTGACATTTCTCGATAGCCCTGGCCGAGGGAGAAACTAACATTACCCAGATAGCACGGAGCCGGCTGGGAGCGCCACATATCGTCACGCTCCAGCCTCCAGACTCCACCAGGCCTGTTAGGATAAGGGCTGTTTTCTTTGGTCCAAGCCCAGCTCCTTTGATTGGGAGGAGAACGGATCCACTTGCATGTGGGAGTAGTGGGTCAGGGAGGGTATGTTATGTGTGTGTGTGTGTGTGTGTTTGTGTATACACTCACCATTGTATACTCTCTCTCCTCCACAATCTTCTTCACTTCATCTATTCCCTCAATGTCTTCATAGGCATCGTCGCCGCTACCGTATCCAGAGGCCTGGAAAAAAAGAGAGAGTTGTTCTGTACTGTAGGTAGTTTGATAGGTACACAGAAGTGATTTTGATCTGCAGAATCAGAAAGTGGTATGAGGTAACAGGTCATTTTGGGAAAGTGTTTGGGTATCTAGTGTTGGGTTCCCACGGTTTCTGTGATAACACTGATTGCGTGTTGTTTTTTACTTTAAAAACAGCCTCTTTTGGAGATTTTGGATATCAGAGGCGATTAATTCTCAAAATCAGTGTTATGACAGAGAGAGGAGGGGGAGAGGAGAATAGAGGAGAGGAGAAGAGGGGAGGGGAGGGATGGAAGGGGCAAAATCCAACCCATGGCCTCTCTAAAATATGTATCCACGTATCAAAACCTCAGGCAATCCGCTTAACTGATTCAATTTGTGACAAGACAGCACAAGAATACTTTTACATGCCATTTGGATCCCACATTTCACTGTCTGACGAATTTGCTTCAAAGTAGTGTACATACATGCAAATACAAAAAACAGGGGAAAGCCAGACCAGCCAAATCAGTTAGTTAGCTCCCTGTTAGCATTGTAGCCAAATCCAGGAATTAGCAACATGTGTGGTATTATTGATAGATTCACATTTCTTGCCTAAAACTTGTATAATATAACAAGCTCCACTTTGTATCCATTGCATCACCACATACCCATACCCACAGCAAAGCATCTTGGGTAATAACCCCTGATCTTTGGTAAATATACCTCAGAATGTCAACACCATCCTGTAATGCTCTTTTTACACCAGTAGAGGGAGAAGTACTTCCATTCTTTACTGAAGCAACATACCACAGAGGTTGGACTGCCAACTTGTTTTAAGGGCAGTCTCAAGGAAACATTCAGAACTAATCTTCATTCAATGTGTGTGTGTGTGTGTGTGTGTGTGTGTGTGTGTGTGTGTGTGGGTTCATGGTGTACTCACATAAGGGTCGTCCTCCTCGCACTGGTCATCTGGGGCCGTGGGATCTGACTTCAGCACCAGTTGTTGGATGGAGCCCTGGAGAGAGAGAGAGGGCTTTTATTTTGTGTGGTAACTTGGTTCATTCTGCGACATTAAATTCACACATTTCCCACACACACACACACACACACACACACACACACACACACACACACACACACACAACACCCAGCCTCTGCTTCTCTTTCAATTTGTTAATCTGTCTCTCTTTTTTCACACACACACATCTGGCAGTGAACAGGTGCCTCCCTCTCGCCCAACTTCTTCTCACACAATTTTCACATCAAAATTAAAGCTCCAGTCTGTAATTTTGAGCTGTTATTAATTCTGAGCGTGTAAATCCTATCAAAAACACATCAAACTAGCGGGCGTCCCGGTGGCTCAGTCGGCTAAGGTGCATACCAACTGCGACACCTTAGGGTGAAATCCTGCTTGGATCCTGTATCCACAAAAACAGAGAGATGGTGTTCGGAAGGGTGGAAAGGAAGGAGCTGCTGATGGAAAATGATCTACCATTACTAAAAAACTGATACATACATTGGCGTGACACATGAGCAACACACAAGGTCAAAGGTCAGTTATCACCGCCGTTTTTAAATACTCAGCTGGCTGTAAACGAACGGAACGAAAGTGTGAAGTCAGAGAAAGTTAAGAAAGAGACAAAAACAGATAAAACGCTAATTCCATTATGCACTGGCAAAAAAAAGCGCACAGCAATCTTAATTCTGCAGTGCGGGGATGTGTTTTTGAACCTAGGTAGGTAAGTGAAAGAATAAAAAAAACGTGCAGATGTGTGCGATGCAGAGATAGATAGGAGATGGAGCATCCTCCGGGCGTGGACCTGGAATAAGTGGAGCTGGTATCCTAACTTCTGCCTATGTTCCACTATGTCTGCAATTGGCGGAATGACCCTTTAACTGTGGGAGTCGGCGGACCCAACCTCCAGTTAGAGCAGGAAAGACTTTGCTTAAGGCATCTTTCAGCAAATTGAATATTGAGTGCAAGCCAGAGGACAAACACCTGTTTTTAATGCAACACACCACCTATGAAGCAAATGGTGGTGAAGGAATGAGAGAGAGAGAGAGAGAGAGAGAGAGAGAGAGACGGGATGGGTTCGGGTAGCAACCAAATCGGAGACATCTGTTGGAGCAGTAAACAACACGTCTGAAACAAACAAAGGCCCGGCTCGGCCCTTTTTTTCAAACAGCAAGAACGGAGCCAGCAACGGTCTGACTGATGACTTGATGAGTCACTACGTAAAGCCTTTTAATTATATGTTGTAAATAAATGACGGCCGCGTTGTGAACTGTCAGTGCCAGGCTGTGTGATCGACACGTTTATGGTTGCGTGCTCGAAAGCTTGCGCTCACACACTAACAACTACGCCAAACTTCAACTGTTTTTTTTGACCCAGAAGTCACTGGTCTTGTAGCTGTTTGTAATAAGCAGTGTATATGGGTGTGTGTGTGTGTGTGTGTGTGCGTGGGAAGACAAAAGACAGCTGTTGTGGAGACCCACCAACCACAACAATGATATAAAGAATGTAGTGAAAAACTAATAGCGATCATATACAACACACACATACGGGGACACACACACAAACACACACACACATATTTGTATTACATTGTATTACCAAATCCTGACTCTTAAATGACCTTAACCTTGACCCTCACTGTAACCCAAACCAGAAAAATGTCCTCACTTTGAATGATTTTCCTCATTCTTCTATCCTTGTGAGGACATTTAGGATATTTGGTCCACGCACACGCACGCACACGCACACGCACGCACACACACACACACACACACACACACACACACACACACACAGATATTACCCTTGAAATTCTAAAAACCCCACAGGCTTCTTGTTCAAAGACGATGAGAACAAAGAAAAAAAGAAGAGAGAAGGAAGAAAGTGGACGACAGAAGAAAGGAGTGAAGTCGGATTTATGAGTGAAATATCATTGCCAAAGCAATGTCATGGCTACGCTGGATGTTGCTTCAACTGCTGCTAGCTAAGTGTGTGTGTGTGTGTGTGTGTGTGTGTGTGTGTGTGTGTGTGTGTGTGTGTGTGTGTGTGTGTGTGACTTACTCTCAGAAAGCTATCAGCACCATGGCTGGGTTCAATAAACTTTGAGTCAGTTCAAAATGTGGATAGAAACTGTCATGTGAACAATTTGGGCTGAGCGTGCGGCAAACATTTATTCCTTGTTAGAAACTGTGAACCATTCATTTACGGTCTCCATGCTGGAGACAAAGTCATGAATTCTCAATTGTTTCGTAACAGTTTCATGTTACATTGATGTTAAAATCACCCAAAGGAAAACACACCTTGCTTTCTTTGTTCATCTTTTCTAAGGTACACCTGAGGCTGCAATTATCGCAAACCAAATCTATATTTTGGTAATTTAAGTGAAATGAAAGAGGTTGAAACTCAGCCGTGCTCGCTACACAGACAGTACTGAGCTTCTTATCAAGCTGATGTTAAAGGTTTTGGTCGGTTTTGGTCGTGCAGTGAGTCAGTTGATCAAGACCTTACTTGGCCGAGACAGTATTCCTTTAAACGTTTGGGTGAGCGATGTTACATTCAGTCAGGCTTCTAGTTGCTCAGGGAGTCAGCAGACTCATAAAAAGGTTTGCACACACACAGTCTCTCTGTCTGTCTCTATGGTGCCAGCCACACACATACTCTATGCCACACACACCGTTCCTTTGAATCCATATAATATTTTTCCAAAACCCAGCAAAGGGTGGGTTCAAAAAAACTGTGAGGAGAGCAAGAAGGCAAGTGAGTGACTGAGTCATGTGGGTTCATGATGTGTGCGTGTGTACAAATGTATGCATGCTTGTGAGGCATGCATACATTTGCCTGTAGGCATGCATACTGTACATATGCACATATTTTGTGTGTTATAAATGTGTGTGTGAGAGTCTGTCATACAACAGAGTGTTGTATGAGTGTATTGTAGAGAGCTACTGCTGCTGTGTGAGTGTTATTGCTCTCCCTAGGTGGAGATGGAGGATCTCAGGCAGAGCTGCCAGTCCAAACACTGTGGACAGCTGGAAACCACCCGCCACAACTGGTCCTCTTTGTCTGAGAGAGAGAGAGAAAAAGAGAGAAAGAAAGGGTTGAGGAAAGGGAGAGAGGTGGATGGAAGAAAGGAGAGAGCGAGCTATAGAAATAAAGAGAGTGTGAGGGGTGTAGAGAAGGAGATGGGGGAGGAAAAGAGAAGAAGAAACAGAGAGAACGCTATAGAGGGCTTTCAGGTGATACAATACACCCTCTGGCGGCCATATTGGAGGTTCTCATAGTGGCTGGGAATAGATTGTGTTTCTAAATGAACCAGTCGGATGTCTCAACAGAATGTATCGATTTTGCATTTAGATAATACCAACTAGTAAGCTAGCTATCTGGTCAACTAAAGCATTGCTTTGCTAAAGTAGCTGGAAGGCTAGTTAGTTAGCTAACAATACATATGGTACAGTTGGGAACAATGGGAACAGATAATTTTGCACTGATGCGTCCACCATCACTGTTTTTATTTGCAAATTAACTAACATGTCTAATAAAAGCTAGCAGCTGCTTTGTAAAAATAGCCTACTGGCTGGTTAGCTAGCTAACAATGCCGAAAACTAGCTGTTTGTTCAGATAAACTAAGCTGACTCCGTCTTTGTTTATTAGCTTCCCCTGCTACAGTCACTATGAAGTGAAAATTCATCCTCTAGCTGTATTGCTCACTCAAAACAAAGAGTTATTTCAATATAAGATACCATTTGAAAAAAGTGACACCTACACTAAGAAAAGAACTGATAGCACAAAAGGAAACCAATAAGGTAACTTATTAGGTAATTATTATTAGGTCTATGTTAAGCAAAGTGATAACAGTTATTATATATATTAAATGGTGAACTTCAGTGAAGTGACTTTGGTCTGAAATAGATATAAACTCTTTTGTAAATTAACTCAAGCTATTCCTTATGTCATGAAGTAAATACCCCCCAAAAAAGTTTAGTTTAGTTCTAAACCACAATAAGTAGGGAAATGTGGTCCCAGCACCAAAATGACTCCCCCCTGCGAGCAAGAATTCTTGAATCAACACAAGCTCTCCCTCCTTGGCTCATCGTATTTCTTTGAAACTCTCCTCCGATTTCTCTAATAAACTCTTGATGAGAGAAAAACAGCTGCTTGGCGATAAGAACTTTCCACTGTCCTGGAAACTAAACATCTTGTAATTTGTCCATCACACATGCTTACATAACAACAAATCAGGGGAGACAAAGAGGAAAGAAAAGCTTGCAGTCTAATGTAGGCCTGCAATTTGATTTAAAAGTGAACACAAAAGTGTTTTTTTCCAGTTTACCCATCAGCCAGGGGGGGATTTTTTGTGACAATGGCAACCCCATTGTTAGTGCCTTTTATTTTATGTGCTTAAGCATTATTAAAGGGGAATATTTTCTTAATACTCTGGAAAAGTTTCAGATCCAAGGTCTTGATGGCATCAATGGCTGGTTTGTGGCTTGAGGATATAGTTGTTCTTGCTCCTAAATATTGACCCTATGGGTCACTTAGACCCATAGGAATTTGATTATATATCCCCTTAAACAATAGATATTAGGAGCAAAACAATTCTCCCCTCTATCCCTCTCGTTAAATTTGGACAAATCATGCTCTGCCTTTTCTGACAATTACCAAACAGGAAATCATGGAAGGAAAGAATGTACTGAAGCATTTAGGATTTTCTTTTACAAGAACACAGAGATCAACTCCCACGTTTCTACCGTCTCTCCCTGGCTGTTATTTCTTTACCCATCACACACCCTCATTCTAGGGACACAGACATAGTTTTAACATTGATTGTGTGGGTGCTGAAACTTGATCTTTGCACTCTGTGCTATTGTTTACTTATAACGTTGGCCATCTAGGAAATTACACTTGCATTTGCTGTTGGACTCACTTTAAGATGGTCTGGGAGAGAGCATGAGCCAAATGCCAAAAATGTAAACGAAAACATAATACCACTTGTCATTTATGAGGTCTCCCAGGATAAGGCAGCACTCATAAACACATGTACTCATTCATTCCTTGTCTCCTGCGGTGGCCATAAAACTGCCAACAGTGACTATTGTGTTCATGCCTCAAAGGTAAAATACCGCCCAAACTAGCAGCAGCGATTTCAGCATCCTCCCCCAACCTATTGATCCAAACCTCATTTTCCTGAGCACTATCAATGACTACATATAAATGTAACAAACACATGCATGCATGCATGCACACACATACACAAACAATGATAGAAATCTAGTCCCATCCAGACTCACCACAAACCTATCCAGGCCCGTACCCCCTGCATTCCCCACAAAGATCCCAGAGCTGGCCTCAAAGGTGAGGGGCTCAGGGCTCCTGGTGAAGGCAACGCGATGGTACTCCTCACAGTCCATGTAGAGACGCACCTAAGATACAAGGGTAGAAAATAAGATACACACACACATATTTTTCACTTTCAACAGAAACTTTCAGCTTGAAGGAAAATCACAAACATATAGTTGATAACAAATACAGATTTTGTGGGAAATCTAGATGGTCTATGGAAAAAACTTCATCCCCTGGAGTTACGTCTGCAGCGACAGATCACATTAATTGATTCTTTATGACAATGGAAGAAAATTACAGTTAAAGGTGCATCTTGTAGCCTTTTTAAAAATCCATATATCATTGTCAGATTAATTGCGATACCTTGGTATAATTACATGAGATGATTGGTAGCATCTATCTCATGCCAGTGGTGTTGTTAGTGCTAGTGGTTCTCAAAATTAAGACCACCGTTCCCATTAAGCATCCTACCGCAAAGGGGATGTTGTCATTGCCAGAAACTTTAGCTCCATTTGCGCTGGAAGAGCAGTGCCTCGTTCCTGTTTTGTACCATAAAAACATTCGCCCTTAGTGCCGAAAAGCAAGTTGGCAGATTTCCACCAAAGTCCGTCATAGTGGAACATAATGTAAAATGCTTGTGTAGCGGCCCATAGAGGCTAATCTAACTAAACTAAAAATACTAAACTCACCTCTGCACCCTGTACGGTTAGGGTAAACCTCGCCCATCTTCCTGTCAGGTCTCCCATCTTGAAGGATGCAGCTTCCTGGGTCCCGTCTGGAGTCCCTGGATCGGTGTAGTACAGAACCACTCTCTGGGAGCCATCGTCCACTGCGGACAACGCTATCCCTAGGTGCACAACCTTACGGAGAAACCAGAAGATTCAGATTCAGAAAAGGGCCCTTTATTGTCTTTCACATTACATACAATAGGATATACAGTGCATAATGATAGTATTCAGAGTACTCAAAACTCTCCCCCTGAAGCAAGAGAGGGACAATTTGATTGACTGACCAGATTCTGACAATGATAATAGCTAATGGCAATGTTTCCACAGGCTTGAAAAAAAAGAAAAACAAAGACGATTTGACCAACGCCTATCACGCACATATCTGGTAAAGGAAATGAAACGAACAGGAGCCAGTAGGAAGAAAATAAGAACAAACAGGAAAAGAGAGGCAGAGAAAAGGTTTGTGGCAATGTTTAACTTTGCAAACTGAAAAGTCTTTATGGATCTAAAAAAAAAACCTAAAAAACTACATTGTCTGACCTTTTGGTAAGCATCCGTAATGGCGAACAGCACGCCACCACTCCGCGTGGTGGGTTTAGCTGTGACCGTGATGGCAAAGTCCTGGTAGAACGGGTCAGGGATGAATGACCTGGTGAGCCGGCCGACGTTGGCATCAGGTCCGAAGCTGTAGGCCGGGTAACCCTCGAAGCCTGTGACGAAGGAGACGGAGGGAGGAAGGGGAACGCCAATCAACTCTGTCAGGTCCAAAGCCCCCTGGGAACCATGATCTGGAAAACAAAAACAAGCAACCGAGGAGAAAGCGTTGTTAGTGGCAGGAAAAAGGGACCCACAGCTCGCTGATGAAAGGGACTTGAGCCCAACAAAGTGTATCACTGGACTACTGAGAACTTCACCAAACAAAAAGAAACTGAATTGTAAAGTCATCACACAGTTGTTTAAATAAACAGTCATGAAACGGCAAAAAAAGTAATTGCTGCCATATGGCAACAATATGGCGTAAGGGGTTAAATCGTTGGACTTCATTGGTAACCACTGCAGAATTCGCCCATCATGCATCTGTTCTCTATTGGTGCCGCAGCCTTTTTTTTCTCAATCACTGTAATTGTTATATTCATGATGTAGTACAAATGTCTCTGAGAGGACTCGTAGCCAGATAGTTTCTTGAGCCTTCTAACTGAAAAGAAAGCAAAATCTTTACTTCCTGAACAATTCTTCTCAAAGGAGGAGCAAAGACGCAGCAGTAGTGCACTGCTGCATGCTGCAAACTGCTGAGCTCTGAGTGCTAAAATGTCTGTGTATGACTGGTAAATTACTACTAAATTACTACTAAATGATCAAAATGAATAATAATAATAAAAAATCTGTCAGCCTTTATGGTGTATTTTTTTGACCATCCAACCCTAACCCCAATCGTCACAACAAATGACCCCCCCTGATCTACAGCAGATCTTTCCTTCGCAAGCCCTCTGGATCCCAAGACCACGTGGGTGGTACTGATCCTTTCCTTTCCAACCATCCCTGCCTCTTTCATTGGACATGTTGATTTCTGACAGGATGTCAGATACACCCCATAAAGTCTGTCAAGAGGATGAGTGAGAGAGAGAAGTACTTACATCTGTCTAACAACCCCACCCATGTCAACTCATCCCAATATTCTGTAAACTTACCAATACTGTACACTCAAGCGTGCCGGAATGCACACACACAAACACACACACACACACACACACACACACACACACACACACACACACACACACACACACACACACACACACACACACACACACAGTCTCTCTCTTTCGTCTACACCTGGTTCTCCTTAGCAGAGAGACCCTTGGAACAATCGTCTGTTCTTTGAGAGCTTATGGGGCAGCGGGGTATAGGAGCTGGGCATCTGGAAGGCATTACACTAGGCTAATACACACGCGCTGCGCAGTGGCAGCTTCTGTAAATTAGACTTACTGCATGGTGTTAGGGTATGTGTGTGTGTGTGTGTGTGTGTGTGTGTGTGTGTGTGTGTGTGTGTGTGCATGCACAGGAGACAGAGAAAGAGACAGAAAGAGTGAGAATGAGAAAGACAGTGCGAGTGCATTTGCATGTATGTGTGTGTGTGTGTGGCTAACCCACACTGCTAGCAAGGCTCCCCATAGGGAGAGAGCCACACTCTCTCCGCTGTGTGTTAATCACACTAATACCCCTACAGACTGTGGCAATTAAAAAATAACAATGAATTGCAACCCACACCATTCCACTATGTGACCTAGCTGGATATTGTAGCTTAGCTGGATACTAGTGTAGAACTGCCTCTGTTGAAACTGTGTCTGTAGAATATTTTGAAAACTTAGTCTGGATTGTATTTGTTTTAGCTACCAATAATTTGGGAGCTTTGAAATGGCAGTGGTTTTAATTAGAGCTATTCAGCACTTGGATTACATTCTATTTCCATGTAAGAGGAGCCAAAATGAAAAGAAATCCTTCAGATGACTTTAATATAGATCAGTTCTAAGTCATATAGCGTTGTTCAATAATTAATGTATTTGTTTTTGTGATTGTCATAACTTTCTGGCACTCATTGTATTGTCTTGATGTGGTAAATCCCACCCATCTGGAACTCCAAGCATTGCGAAAACAAGTGCTAAGAATTATTTCCCAAATAATCTTTGACCCATTTTTGATTCCAGACAAGCCCGAGTGCCTAGCTGGCTGGCCCTGCTGCCTTGCCTCTAGACAGAGCAGCAGACTTTGCTCTGTATCTTTTCTATTGTCAATAGGAAAATCAAGCCAAAGTGTATCGGCCAACATTCCCACAGCTCAGCCTGTCACCTTGCTCTATCTTTGCCCAAAAGTGACATCACAGCAGATGTTCCTCCACTGGGCCAATGACTTAACAGCTGGAGAGGTCGCGATGGAAACCAGCACACACTCTCTGGCCTTACTTCCAAGTTCAAAGTTGCCATGATGCAGCAGGAACCCAATATGGCAGGGGGGGACAAGGCCAAATCATTTTAGAAATTGGGCTG
Source organism: Hoplostethus mediterraneus (assembly GCA_034670385.1). NCBI lineage: Eukaryota > Metazoa > Chordata > Actinopteri > Trachichthyiformes > Trachichthyidae > Hoplostethus > Hoplostethus mediterraneus. The sequence goes on along the minus strand of JAXDDW010000033.1, from coordinate 1,809,730 downwards.
TTTGTCTATTGGCTTTGCATTGCATTAATGTACTGTGCGTCATCACACAGCGGCCTTTGTAGGCAAACAACAGCTGACTGCAATTAAAAAATGTTTGTGCATGTAATCAAACCATCATGTTTCGGGCATTTGGCTGTATTGGTGGGTTATGAGTGCACTCATCATAAGAATACAGTGAATGATGACAAGTGATGGAAGTGCAGTGAAAATGCAAAACAGGACAATCTCAGCAGTGAGATGCCTTTGAGTAATCCAGCCCAGGATTTGACATCTCAAGGTAATCAGCCTTGGCTGGACTTTAACACCACCTGCACTTGAACAAGGCATCAAAAAGAAAGAAGAGAAGAAGGGAGAGGCTGGGCGGATACATTATGTTCTGTAGCCAGTCCTCACAGTAATAACTTCAAGGCGCTTCCACTGAAGTGCAGGTCATGATATTGCTGTCATTTTGAGGAATAACACTGGCGTTAGTAAAGTAAACTCCCCTTGGACCACTGACAATCATAATCACTTTAATCACCAAGTATAATAAATGTACAGGAGTTTGACTTGTTATGTTAGTGCAGAGACATAATGACAACATAACGAATTGCACAGTACATACTGACACACGTGGTACAACATGACCTCACATTCAGTGCAAATTGATGTACAATGACATGTAAATATCACTAATATTCTAACGCTGTACACTATAAAATGAGCACCAATTCCCACTTAATACAAGTAAACCCCCATAAATGATGCAGGCACCCCTTGGGCCAATCAGTAACATGATGTATCATCCCTTCATATTTTGTCAAATATGTCAAAATATTCTCCTGGCTGCAACTAATACAGAATGCAACAGTAAGGCTCTTGCCCAAACAAGTTTATTATTATTATTATTATAATTATTATTGTTTTCAGGCCATTGAGATCAAATGTCAGCGCTACAGTATATGACATTCATCAACGGACAAATTACTCCCGAAATGTCGGCCCAAGCGGCTCCAGGGGCAATGGACTTAGTGCATGGTGTAGTGGAAGGTTACATTAGGTTAGAGTGAGTGTGTGTGTGGGTGAGTGTGTGTGATAAAGGAAGGATAGGGCTGGCTCCCACTGCATATGGTGCTGATTAGACACAAGAGTGAATGGCATCATCATCCCCGGGAATGATTTGTGTGTATGCGTGTGTGTGTGTGTATAGCGTGTGTGCATGTATCTCTGAATCCATATGTGTGTGTTTCTGTCAGTGTGCCTGTACAAGGGTATCAAGTGTTTGCATGCCTGTTCTCTATCCAAATGAATAACAGTCGGTCCAAACACCACCCTCCCCAGAGCGCCGTTTGTTATAGGGCCAGCGTGTTTTAGTGTGAGTCAGTGAGTCTCCCTGACTAAAAATGTCCGAGAGCAATGCATTGTTATCGCAAATCCCAGATTGAATAGTGGAAACTGACTCTGGTCTTACTTAAGAACCACTTAAGAACCACCAAATATAAGGAATGTTGTTCCAAACTGTGATATCCATCACTGCAAAAAAGTTAAATTAATCTTTTTGGGAACCTTCTTGATCTGTCCTAATACAACATTCAGGTGTATATTACTCAACCGCTTACAAACATTACAAACATTAGTTTGAAATACATGTAAATTGTTTAGCTGTCACATACTGTCAGCACTGGTCCCAAAAGAGAGAGAATGCATTTCAGAGTGAAAGAAATGTCTTAGACTCAATGAATCACTTCGCCAACGCCAACAGCAGGATGATTCAACAGGGGACGCAACGCTGCAGTTATAAACTGGGCTTGCGAATGTTGGTCCTTTGTCAGAGTGTGATATCCAGGCTGTATAATCATTATTGTTCCCATCTGAATGTACAGCAATAGTTGGTCTGTATAAGTATTCCATTAACTACACAATTGGCAATTCGTTTCACTGCAAGGTTATGCAGTTCAAGTAATAAATTCTGAGTTAGGCTGAACACCGGAGCAGCTACAGTTCTGTTCGAGTAATGAACAAAATGTTGGTGAAATCAAACACCACAGCACACACTGTACAATTGAATAATGAACACAATACTGAGTTAAATAGATCGCCTGGGCAGACAGCTAAGGGCAAAACTCTTTGTACATCCTTGTTTTTGTAAAGTACCATCTGTTAACTTTCAAGTGAGGAGGCAGACTTAATAAAGCACTCATACAGTCTACACATTCAGCCTTCAGCAAACCAAAACCATATTATAAGCAGGTATAATGTGGTTATAATATACAGTAGTGCCACTTTATAAGCAGGTCAGGGAGGGTACGAGCTGAAACATAGCTTTTTGTCGATTACCCTACTACAACTCCCATGAAGGTGCCCTTGAGCAAGGCACTTAACCATGATCTACTACTCAGTGGCCAACAGCATGTTAAACAGGCCTCTGCTGAAAAAGAGCATCCATTTTCAAAGAAGGAAAGAAAGAAGGCACTCATCTCAGACTGAAAGGTGATAATAAAGTGGTGATGATGTATATGGCCTTTGGACTGGTTTAAGTGATGCCGGCCAAAATCATTCAGCAGTCAGTCACTCCATCAGCAGGCACACACCAATCTGCAATGACCTGTCAGGCCTAATGAGGGACTTGGAGTCTGGAATCTAATCAAACCTCAGTCATGCAGCACACATTTATGCACACACACAAACATGCATGCATGGTCACGGCTGTGCACGCACTTGCACTTACACTTGCTTCAGCGCCGATAACCGAGCGTAAATGGATCAGAAACTTTATCCAAGCATTTAAAGACTCAAAACCTCATTGTTACACAGTAAATCCTCTGTGGCTGTGGTCACACCACATGTTACAAACATACTACTCTTTCTCCAAGTCCCCATTTCAGTGTGTAACCATGTTAACCTCTGTCTGGTCCCAAAGGCCTTTGAACTAGATTGAGCGATACCACTATTTCTGTGCCGACTTACAGTAGCAAAGTTTGAGTGGATCACCATGGCAGCTAATGTTAAAACTCTTCCTGATCTCCTATAGAGGCATGTGTGCTAAAGTGAAAATGTTCAATCACAGTGAATTGTTGTTTTCAGTCATTGTGAAGTTGGTATGATTTGTATGGACCAGACCAGTCTATTGGATCTCCAAAGGGCTTTTCCATTGTGGTGCCTTTGGGAAGACATCTGAACAAGACTCCAGGTCCTCTTCGTAGGTCCTTTAAGAGCACACAAGTGTTTGATTGACAGGGTAGAGGTGAAGTGCTAGTTAAATTGAGGAGGCCATGTAGTCTGTGCATGTGTGTGTATGTTGGTGTGTGTACACTTGTGAGTTTGCGTGTGTGCATGCCTTCATGTGCACGTGTGAGCATGTCTGTGTATGCTAGACGTTTGTGTATATATTAGTGTGCATTCGAGTGTGTGCATGCAAACATGTACGGCCAGGTGAGGCTAGAGGCCTCCCATTTAGTACAAAGCCGGTCTGTTAGCGCCGGGCTAACGCGGCGAGTCAACACAGTCATTAGCTAAGGAGAGGAGCGCTAACTGCTAACACTCTCACCTTGATCAAAGGCTCACAGCACTTAGCTCAGGGATGAATGGGTCTCCTTCAGAAACAAAGTAACGTTTTTTTCACATGTCTGAATGTCTGTCGGGAGAGATTAAGCTTGTCTGTGTTAGTATAGCACACAAGGACGCAGACGTCAAGCGCTAAAGGGATGATGTATTTCCTTAAGCCTCAGAGAGATCTTTTCCGATTGATCACGCCTTGACGGCACATGGAGGAACCTGTCCAGTCAGTCCTGCGACATGCTAACCTGTGCTGCACTTTCCTGAAACAATCATGGAAACAGATGCATGTCCTAGAAAGAGAATAATCCTTGATTTACAGTACCGCCCTGGTTTAGAGTATGATTTTGTCAAAGTGTACTGTTTTTGCTTACTTGGCTTTTTCTTTGCTTTAACAAATCTGCCCCTAAGGTCTTTCCACTTTCTGGTGCATTCTCCAGTATCAGATTGCACAATTGCCAGGAATTAATGGTTACATTTGTTTGCAATTGCTAGAAAATGAGTCATGGAGATGCCGGTACCGTCGCAGCTCCTTCACTAACCTCTCTTCATATTCTCCCATGTTGGACGAGGTGTATATAGCACCAGAAGGGACATGAGGTAGTGTTTTCCCCAGAATTCCCACATCACTACTCCAACCAAACCACTGACTGTATCTGTCTCATTTGTGTCTCCTGGCATGCAGTTACATTTCAGTTGTGCACAGCATGTCTGCTAACCCTCTCTGCGGCCCTCTGTCTGCGCCGCAGTCACCGTTTGCGGCTCTACAACCACCATGCGGCTCAAGAGTCCAGTATTGTGATGGCAGTAAATCTAATACTTAGCCCTCAAAAATGTGACACAATACAAGAACTCCAACGATATATTTCTACAGAAGCAAATGAGCATAGCTGAGTGTAATTATTGTTATCATCTATATAGGCAAGGCTAGGAAGGGAAGCACACAAGTTCTTCTTCATATTTACTGAGGAATGTGATCGTCATGTTCACACAGGAAGAAGAAGCCAGCAAGCTACCAGATTTGTTCAATTTGATGCAATGCTTCAGTGCGGTTTATCCAAAACAGAATGTTTGCGGTTGATTGCATTCATTTACTGATCCCAGTGGGAGAAAACAGATAACTTGGTGTTGCAAGCAACTTACTCCTACATTTGAACCATCTGAGCCACACACAGAGGCACTTAAAGCTGCACTAGCCAAGAATTTCAAATGTCGGGAATGGTCACTGGCGGGACACAGGAAGAGATGACTTGAAACTGAACAAAAACTTAAGAGTCAAATATAAAACGGTCTCCTGAGCAGCAGCAAGCGTCCATCCAGAGGAAGATATACTCATCAACAATGGCTGAAGCTCTTCACCACCTCCACCCCTACCAGCCATCAAGAAGAAATTTAGGCCTGAGAATTGCAGTGTTTACTGAAATCACATTAACATGGGTAATAAAGTCCGGAAACTTTCAAAAATTCAAACGGTTATCTCTCACTGCCACTTGGGGCCGCCAAAGTGAAAAATTGGCTAGTGTAGCTTTAACGTAGAAGCACAAAATTCTTTCAGGGCGTTAATTGTTTCCTCAATTTTTGGTGTCATCCTGAAAACACCAGTATGTCCATCAAGCTCAGTCAGTCTAAAGAAACAGGAGATTCCATTCCATCTTAAAGTACAAAAGGGAAAGCTCAGCAAATCTAGTACTCCGAAGCAAGTGAAATGTGATCGCACAAGAAAACCTTGAGAGAAGGTAAAATAGAAACGTAACACAATAAAGTCTGTTTCTGTTTCTACCAAGCCATGACATGACTTTTTGACTTCAAACACTCCGGTGATCCTCATAAAGTAGATGGACATTTACACATCCCCAATAAAGTCGACATGATTGGTCCTTTGCTCGAGTAGCACTGCAACGGGACATCAACACAACGCAGCACAGCCAAATAGTCTGTAAAATGAGGACAGCTTTTACAGCCATTTAACTTTCAACTGCTTAAGAGATGAACCAGATGGTTTACAGGAATCTGAATAAGACGTTTCAACCCTCGCCGCTCTCCCTGCTGGAACACAGCCAACAATATTTCCACTGGTATTTTAATTCATATTTGGATAACTCTCTCTCTCTCTCTCTCACTCACTCTTCTCTCTCACAGTGTTGCTCAGCTATCACCTCCATTTGACCATGCTTATCAGGGCAATCGCAGTTTATTTATTATGCTGCCAATTTAAAGAACCAATCAGTCTGTACCAGAGAGGCAGCTGAAGCCACGTAGGGAGACAGAGGGTAATTTCCTGCACAAAATGTATGACATCGTGACATTTGGGAACTTTTGAAAAAAAGCCCAGCCTGAATTACACAACAGTAGTCAAACGTCTGTTTTCATCGTTGCATGCCACGTTTATCATTGTTAATGTTGAGTAGGTGTGCTCTACATCCATTCCTTATATAAACAGAATAGTCTTGATGCTGGGTGCAGCTTCTGAGAGCATGAAGCGATGCACAATTGTTACTGAGAGAAGAATAAAAATCTTGTCTGCATTAATTTAGCATTACCAACAAACCAGCCACCAACCGCATCCAAATTCTATCTGCAGGATTTCATAAGAAATCAGTTTTCCATGACACCACAGTAAGCATGATGCTCTTGGCTCAACTAAGGCTGCTCTGTACCATTTCAGTGCCAGGACTGACTCAACTAAACTCTACCCATGTCCCCAATTAACCCCTGCATGCAGTCTTTGGCTCGGCTTGAGAAAAGGGCTACTTTGACATTGTGCTGGGGTATGATTACGCAGGCACGCGCCGTAACGTTCCAGAGGGGAAAATAAACTGAAAATGCAATTAGCTGATTGGGGTAGAGGGAAGCAAATGCTGAGCAATACATGTTTCCAGGGAGATTCCACAGTACGCTAACCAGACAATAATTGATCCTGCAGACAGGAAATGATAAGCAAGGTCTGCAACGACTGATAAGGAGCTCATATCACCATGGTGATAAGGTGGCAGCGTCAGTATCTTCAAGTCTGGATTATATATTATCAGAAACATTTCATTGGCCCTAGGGTTATGAAATCTGCTCTGCCTATACAGGACCACATAAACCTTAAAGTTCAGATTTGTGAAGTGAAGTGAAAGAAGTGAAAACAACACAATTTTTTTGGAGTGGGAGTTAGCTTCCCTGAGGTGTGCTTTTGTTGAATGTCATTATTGGAAAGGACTATAGCTTCTTCGTAGGGTGAGTGTCTGCTCTTACTCACCGTGCCTGCCAGCCACACGACTGAAAATCACACTTTCAAATTGGCCCAAAGGATAGTGTTTCTGCAGGAGGAGTGAGTTTAACTGAGTTCTTCACCTGCGTTACACTTGACTTCCTTTGCCAGACGTGGCCTTGAGAGTGAAAAACACTGCATGCAATTGAAGCCCAAACAGGCGCACACCTCTTTATGTTTTCGTTAAACAACTGAAACCTATCCCGACGACAGTTCTGCCACGAGAAATGGCACCATAATGTGCCCACCGTAACCAAATAAGGTAGTGCGTAGTGTGTCATCCTTATTCAGGGCAAGCGCAGTAATGACACCATGAACCAACACCCCAAACGAGAAAAGATGGAATATATGACAGATGTAGCTCATCACAGAAGTCTTTTCACTGCACGCTTCCTGCACTACTGCTGCAGCGCTGCTCCAAACTCAAGGAGGAACTGTTTAGGACGATCTGTTTTGTTCAGATCAGAAAATAAAAGAAATTCGAGAGACACAATTTCTATGTTAGAATATACTGATTTGGTTCTGATTGACCAATATCTATGAATAACGGTCTACAGGTTCCACATTGTTCCATATTGTCATGTTAGGCCTCGTGGTCTCACCCCCATTCCTTGACCAGTTACACACACACACACACACACACACACACACACACACACAATCGTGGTGGGACGACCGATTCTTTTAATTAACTCCATTATTTCGGGCTGCCTTGCGGAATTTCTTCAGCAGGAGCCAAACTGGACCGGCTTGTTGTATGTTTACAAGCACGCCAGCTCACTTTGAAATGTGCAGACCGCAGTCCAACCACAGACACGGACCCATCTGAAATTCCGATTCAGTTCGGTTGGCGAACCGACTCGACTCGTTCGCTTCATAGTAGCATTCCAATGAACGGCTGATACATGAATCGACCGCCGGCTTGCACATGGACACACACAAGCTCCTCTCTCTCTCTCTCTCTCTCTCTCTCTCTCTCTCTCTCTCTCTCTCTCTCTCTCTCTCTCTCTCTCTCTCTCTCTCTCTCTCTCTCTCTCTCTCTCTCTCTCTCTCTCTCTCTCTCTCTCTCTCTCTCTCTCTCTCTCTCTCTCTCTCTCTCTCTCTCCCTCCCTCCCTCCCTCCCTCTCCGGTTCCATTTATCTCCCTGCTCTCTTCTTCTTGACGGAGTGTCCTAAAGCATAGGATATTAAAGGTCTCTCTCTCTCTCTTCTCTCTCTCTCTCTCTCTCATACACACACACACACAGACAAACTAGTGAGAGAGATGACCTCTTACCCACACAAACACACACACACTCTCACACACACACACACACACACACACACACACACACACACAAGGGGAGCTTTATGTGTGACAGGTACAGTGAGGTCTGGATGGGGGTAACGGGGAGGCTGAGCAGTAAGCAGAGTGCATTCTTGTATTTCTTCCAACATTCATCACAGGGAGACGGGTTGACTGTTCCTCAGTGAGGCCGGCAGCTTCTGCTAGGCTGGTGGTCTCTTTACAGACTACTGTCCACTCAATGTATGGAAATGTATACAGTGGGAAGCTCTGGTCAATAAGCTCTTTGATCAGCGGAAAGAAAGGCTTGGCTCCAGTTTCAGCTCCATGTGTCCAGCGTTTAGTCGTACAGTGTATTACAACGTCAGCAGAAACCAAACTGAACTGAAGCAATACTGGACACACAAATGAGAAACAGCAACCAAGCCACATACTTGTAAACAATGTCAAATCATTCTCATTCACAGAAGCACGATGTTGTCCCCATGCTTTATCAATTTGTATAACTTTTTTTTTTTTTTTAACTTTCTTATGAATTAGAAATTATTGACTTAGCCTATTCCACGCTTGCCTCATTCTGGATATGTTCTGGAAAAGAAGTAGGCATAATATAGTTTCATGATAGTTTTCATTTTATTTTGAAATCTGATTTTTCTATTTTTTCAGATTTTTGTCAGTGTAGTTTGGAACAATTCATTTTCAGAGTGGCGTTTCCAGTTTTAGTTGAGTTTTTTTATAACGTTCATGGTGCAGACTAGGCACTGAATGCTGCTATGTAACCTGAGGGAACATTTATCTGCCACCTGTACTCTCAGAGTCCCAGTTACTCCACTCAAAAAAATATTTTCCTTGCGCCAAGACTTTGACAAATAACAAAACAACAGGAGTGAAAACTACGTGTAGGAATCCTCATTTATCGATGCGGTTCAATAACATAACTTGTTTGATGGGAGCCTGACTCTGGAGTGTGCCCATATAAGTCAACATCGGAGAGGAGTGGGGTCACTGATAAGGGTCTTTTTCCTCCGTGCCCATACAAACTGGCAGCTCCGAGGCTGCAGAGAGCCAAAGGCCAAATAGTTAGTGTGGTAGGTCAGCGGAGCCAAGTTTTCCTCATGTCCGTCTCGTCCGACACACACACACACACACACACACACACACACACACACACACACACACACACACACACACACACACACACCACCGCCAGCTCCCTGCTCCTTCAGAATGCTTATCTTCCATCTGGATATGGGGCACCATTCCGGCAATGTCAGTGAGAGAACAGTATCACCTTTGTAAAATGGAATATTTGCTGGATTTTTCTTGATTTTTTTCACTTGAAGCCCCTCGGGTCCTTTTCACCAGAATGTCAGAGCTACCTGCAGCTTTGAGGTGTTTCCACTGTTTGAAATGACCGGAACAGTTCAAACTTTTATCAGAAATGTGTAGTTCACAGCTCAGGAATACACGTATGCATCATCGTCACAAAGTCTAATTGGTCTTTTAAAAAGTACAGTGAAACAATGCATGTACAGTACTTTTTAAATCCCATCCAATGGCATTTAAAAACACATCGCTTCGATTAAACAGGCCAAAAATAACTGTGGGAGGTTCAGCAAAAGCGACCAGTTAGAGGGTCGGAATTTAGGTGGTGGGAATTTACTTAGTCATGATACCATACTGGAAGTTTGCTTACTCAAGAAACCCCCAAAAATGCAACAAACCCTTACTAAGTTGGAATTAAGCTTTATCCGGTTTAGAGAAAGATGCTGGGGCAGAAATTCTTGAAGAAATAAAAACGTATCAAAATACTATAAATGACCAAATACAACAGAACATGTTTTTTGCTTCCTCTCTCTCTCTCTCCGCAGGGTTCAGGCAAGTCGTCTGGGTGGACCCACAGCTTATCTGAAATCATAGCTCTTTCCAGCCGTGCTGTATTGCCCCACCTTCTCCCATGTGTCAAAAGGTTTGGCTAGGATGACGGGGGGCATAAGAAGATTTGCTCTATTTGTCTCCCAAACAGCAACGAACAAGCACACCATGCTGGGAAAGCTGACCTCACCAACGTCAGATCTTTCCCCTCTCTCGTCCCTTTGGTATCTTTTGGTATAAAGCGATTACAGAAATGCAAGCTTCGAGGCTAGTTCTTTCCTCTTTTGCTGTGCCTGTGTGCAGGGGTGTCCGCAGGGGGGTCAAGTGGCATGAGGCGGCATGTCAACGGCACGTTGTTTCAGGCTACCCCAAGCTGTGTTTAACCAGCTGTAGAAACTGCACCAAAGTGTCAGAGGAATGGCGGGCTCTTTGGCAGCTTGCCTCCACAACGTCTTGGAGCTTTTGGAGAGAAGGTGCAAAGCCTTTCCGCTGATGGAAAAGGTGCAGGGGGGATAAATGACTGATGCAGGAGAGAGGGGGGGTGGTGAGAGAAAGAGTGCATATGTGTGTCTAAGTGCATGCAGTTTTCCTATACGTGGAAGTTGATTTATCTATTGGTGTGCGGGTGTGTGTCAGAATATGAGAAAGTGTAAGGTTTAGAGAGAGTGTGTGTGAGAGATGGAGCAAAAAAGAGAGAAAGAATGAAGGGAGATAACGTATATGAGGAAGATATAGGTAATCAATCACCCATCAACAGAAGCTAAAGTGAACTAAGTGCAAGAGCTACTTTCCCTGGGATTAACTAAACACTGAGGCGCTTTTGACATCGCTGTACTTGATCATGGCCAGGAAAGTGGGGGAAAAAGATAAAGAGGAGAAAATGGAGTGGGGAAAAAAGAAAGACGAGAGATAGATGGAGTGAGAAACGGTGAGACTGAGACGGACACAGGAAGAACGAAGAGCAGAGAGAAACAGAGACGCTGAGCGCTAGATGTCTTTTCAACATCACGGCGATGCTTTATCTTTCATATCTCTCTTCATCTCTCTTTTTTTTGGCTTTGTACTGCCCAGTTTTAGAGGTGTAAATATCAGAAGTATGCATGAGAGACGTCCATATGAACAAGAGACAATGCTTTAACTGTATGTAGCCTCATTTTAGCCTAGACACTATAAACCATCGAGACGTCTTGAAAAGCCAGAGAGAGAAAACAACTAGGTGCCTCCTGCTGCATGAGCTTCACCTCCAGACACGCACACTTCAAAATTAACTTCAAAATTTTCAACCTGGCCTCTATGTATATCCACAAAATCGCCTATTATACCACAAAATAGGTCCAAAAAGTTTCAGAATTGCTCCGGTAGATCAGCTCAGTCGGCAGTCGCAAAATGGGCTGCTTTGGCTGCAATGTAATCTGTAGGGGCATAGGCATGTGGTCAAAGTACGTCCACTAAAAGTGCTTGATTTTGCCACTGGCTCAGATTGTTATTTGTGTGTCTGACAAGAGTCCGACAACATTACTGAAAGGATCGCTACAGAAATAGACTTTTTTAACCAGAAAACTAAAGTCTAGCTCAAGGAGAAGTCTCGCTCTGAAATGGACGGTGGACAAAGGTAGTCTATAGCGAGAGGGTTCACTTGTTGCAGGAAGAGGACGGTAGAAACCTGACAAAGGTATTCTATGAAAGCTGCGCAAAGTCTTCCTCAACATTTTGTTGGCACAGTTCAGAAATGTGCAAAAATGAACCATTGTTGTTTTTTATCTTTGGGAAAAACAAATAGTTCATACTAGCTATAGTATGAACCAGATGTACTTTGGTGCAGCTGAATGATCAACATCATCCTGTGAGCTCTCCATCTTCATCCATATCAGCTCAAGTCATAAAGAATGAATGAATTAAGAGTAGCCCTACTGTTCCTTCTCTCCTTCTTTTCCACTGAAATATATTAAGTCTTTTCCTGGCCTGACTGTGAGGGTTTGGCGTTTGTCTGTATTGGGAAGGGTGGGGGGGGGGGGTGGTCTTAGGCTGAGTAATGTGCTCTGAAGCCCCTGAGTGATCCCATCTGCTTTGGCTTTTACAGTGCGAGTGTTGCCGCTACAGTTTGGAGATCGGGCCCTCGGCCAATCCACTTGCAGTCCAGTCCATTCATTGATTCATGTGTGGCCCCATTACGGCGCCGTTTGACGGTCGCGGTTAGATCACTCTTGACCAGCCTGGCTGACCCAGATGAGGCTGACCCAGCTGACCTGGATGAGATGTGCTCCTGTCAAGCCAATGGCAAGTCACTCTAGAAGTCAACTGACCTGCTGCAGAGACAATTTCTGGCGAATCCAATTTTGATTGATGGTCACCTGACAGCAAGGTCTTAATATACACAACAGAAAAAGAAACCTATGGCTGTCTTTTAGTAGATAAATCAATAATTGTGACTTTGTGAATTGTGATTTTGAAACAAATTAAAGTCTGTTTTGCTAGTCTCTCTCAGCAACTGATACAACACAATACAATCTCTAGCCAGTTCATGAAAGCTTTTCCAATTCCATTTGCAACGGGCATCAGGTAGGTCTTTCCTGGGGCACCGGAAGTGATGTGTTTTTACGTAATAGAAGAAAAACTGGGTAGTTAGCACGAGCAGCGATAGCCACCATGGCTGAACAGATAAAGAAAAGAGCGCCACCTACAGAAACTCAAACTCCATCCACAGAAATTCCAAGGAGAAAGACTTCACAGTGCTGGACACACTGTTTGATTGACAGGTGATCTCTCCCAGATTACCACTAGGAATCCCAACCGAGATTAGGCGGCTCCAGAAAAGCCTCCGAGCACAACCGAGGCGTGGCTCTTTCATCTCACTCATCTAAAAAGGTTCTTGGTCTATTTGGTGCTAAATCGAGTGTGGTCGGGTTCACCTCCGGGAGGAAACAACCCCACTCCTTGACCCCCAGTGTCCAGCAGAGAACACTCAGCAGCTGTTAACATCATTTGTTAGGTCAAAATCAGGTCAAGCTCATTGGGTCATCATTTCAATTTAAAATTCTTCAAACTGACACTCTTGTCTCAGCAATGCTTCGGGTGTTGTGGCCAAAAACAAGACCTTTTTAGGAGGCGGACAGGAGTTTATTCAAGAAGTTGTTTAGAGAGTAGCTGGATTTTTTTCATTTTTGGAGCTGGGTGGGGTAATTCAGTTGTATTTGTCTAGGCAACCTCAGTCAAATACGGAAAAGTATGTGAATTGGTCTAATCTGCAGGAGTTAGAGAGTAGAGCCTCTGTTGAACTTGGCCTACACTTGACACGCAAAGAGAGGAGGAGAAACAGAGAAAGAAGAGAGAGAGAAAGAAAAAGGAGTGTGAAGGAGAGTAGAGAGAGATTCATGAGTCTCATTAAGGGCAATAACAAACATGGCTGAGGGTAAACACTCCTTCCTGCCAGGTCGTATTCACTTTCTAACTTTATTAATCAGGTATCAGGGGATCAGGGGAGACTAACAATTACGTTACCTATCATACGGTCCTCTTTAGCCTCCAGTCTTGACTTATTACGAAGGAAACCATCAATTTCACTTCACGGAGGGAAGGTCTATTTATTATTTACTATTTAGAAGAACACGAAAAGGTCACGTCATGAAGCGCATTTACAAACAAGACAGCCACGTCTTAGTCTCCGCACTTCGTAGCCAAGCACTCGACAGCACAGTAAGTCTTAACGTATGCCGTAGAGGATCTCTATGAACCGGGAACCCGAACGCCTCTGATGTCTGTCTTCCATCTGCGCTGCTCTGCACAGGGGAAACATCAACGCTGTTTTGACAGCAGAGGGTAGTCGCTTCCAAAATGATTTTATGCTGACGCTAGCATTGAATCAGTTATGACTTCGTATGATCAATATTTACATTGACATTCAAAGATAATATTGATATTGTTAGGATCAAACTTCTACGTGGATGAACTGAAATGACGCCAACGGTCAATAAGATTTACAACTAGAGCTCAAAATTGATGGTGTCGTTGCCGTCGGTAACATGAGATAGATTAACGTCCTATGACCTGCAACAGCTAGCACTACATGAAAGACAGGTTTTTCCAATGGTTGACGTGCTGCTGCGTCAAAACCTGAGTCCAATTTTAGCAATTTTCATGTTTTCACTAAAAATAAAAGCCCTTTCATATGCTGTGTTAGCTTCATAACTCTAGACTCCTGCTGCATAGTTGCAAAAACACATGGTCATCAATCTGAAAATAAAGCTGTCTTAACTGCTGAAAATTACACACACACACACACACTTACACACACACAGCAATATTCTCATTTTTCTTTAATAATGAATAATCTGTCTCAGTTCACAATTTGATTTACAATGCCATTGTCCAGGTGACTTAATACAGAGGCAAAATCTTCAATTCAACCTTGGTTTGTCTGGTCTAAAGATCTGTGTGTGTCTGCATAGATAGATAGATAGATAGATGTACTTTATTAATCCCAAGCTGGGAAATTGCAGTGCAGCAGCAGCATTACACACAGAGACAATAACAACAACACAATGAATAAAAAATTTAAAAAAAGAGAACAACCTAGACATATCAAAATGGCAATATAGAATGCAATATAAAAATGTATAAATGCATGTGTGTGTGCTTGTGTTTGTGTGTTCTTGCATTGGTGTAAAGCTTTCCGGATTTAGAACCTGGCCTCTCGCCTTCCCAATCCCAGCCCCATAACAGAGGAGATAGCACATAGCTGTTAGCGCCATAAACCAACTAAGCAAGTACTTGCTGGTACTCTGACAGGCCCTTTGATCCTGCACAGCACTGAACATCTGAGCTGGGATTAATTTCCCCATCTGGGAGATAAATTGCTGGAATGATGATCAAGACTTCTCTATTCAGAAAGTATCTCAGAACAGGGGTGATAATCAGGGCTTGCCTCTTCCAGGGACCGCGCAAGTTTCAATGCTTTTTCAAAGAAGCAAACTTACAAGTCTCTGTGAAAACACCTGCTGAAGTGCCTTTAGAGATAGACTGAAGTTGATGGCCATGTGCTCTGACCAGTGATAAATGAGGAATGTCTCTCTATGACGGACCGATGAACTCCAAAGGTAAGTTAAGGTAATGTCAGGAAGGAACTCGTAAAGAAAGGAATCTTAACCATACATTTATGTTTTCATGTGTTTCTTTGGCAGAGTAATGTTCCGTGGTACTGAGTACCACGGGGGAGTGAGTCTGATCTGACCTGATCATGCATCACTGTCAGGGTTGGGGTCAATTTACTGCCAAATGTAATATCTGAAAATGTAAAGTGAAACTGCAATGTACATAATAATGACAGAGCCTTTCTTCTCTATCTCTTCATAGATTGTACGGCATACCATTTCCAGTTTTTCTGAAAAGTTTTCTTTATTAGACACCGTCACAGTAGAGTGAGACAGAAAGCCAACTAGAGGAAACAACACCGAATTGCCTTCTTAACTGGTATGAACACCAGAGAAGTTAAACCATGGCAAAGCGAGCGGACAAGAGTCCATTATGCTTAGCTAAACATAGAAGGACTGCAATTGGATATGCCCCCCCTCCCCGCCAAAATCTCTAACCTGTTGGGACGACAAGTTACCAAATCTCTGTCCAATAAACAAGATACTCGTGCGTCCATGAGACTTTTGTTGTGACAGCCGTCTTCACTTGTAACTGGGCAGTGTGAACCAAACAAATCAAATATAATTCACAAAGACAATTAACTGTAAGTGTGATCGGACCCTAATTGTACTCATATGATAAAACATATGTTTGTTTTGGGTGAATATTAAACCCAGGCCAAAAAAAAAAATCCACTGCTTTTTTTTTTTTTTACAAAATATTTTCCAAGCACTTGTGGCAGTTGCTCAGTAGTGTTGTACCACTGCGGCTGAATGAACATGGGAGACACTCAGCCTCTGAAACCACAATACGGTCCCATCATAAACTTGAGAAGACCTCGATCGTAACCCTGTGGAACGCCATGTTACTCTCCATTTCAGAGCTTCAGGGTTACAAGACAAGCCGTTGTAGAGGCCAATGCTGTAATAATAATAGTGCTCCCTGTCCCCCTTTTCTCAGCCCAAGCCATTACATGTACATTACATCATTTATTGGAACCTTCAACGGAAGGCCTGGAAGCCACTCTCCAAACTTCATCTCATACATGTCAAAACAGTGGTGGGGGGGAGGAGAGGAAATAGATAGAAACTGTTAAAGAGCTTGAGTTTGTTTCTGAAATATCGGTTATTGTGAATTTCCAGCTGGCCTGGTAACAGTGAAATGCTTAGTAACAACAAGGTTTTTTGCAAATTATACATATTGTATAACTACAACTCACCTGCATACCCTATGTTTTCACTGTTTTCTTAGTGTTTCCTATTCTCAGATGCCTGACCACAAGATCCTGAAAGAAAATTCACACGCGGCTTGAGGTTTCTTGATGGTTACCCACAAGCTACAAGGGAAGACTGGTTTCCTGTCAATGGCTCTCACTGACAAAAGGTCGCTTTTACTGCCTTTTACTAATGTTAGCATAATATCTGACATGGCCTCCACGGTCCACAGGTCCACGGTTCATTTGAAACCCACTTGGCTTAATGCTTTGCTCTGCTGTGCTCAATTAAGCCAAGAGAGGGAAGAAGGGAAAAGGAAAATATCAAACAAAAGGCATAAATTCATCCAAAATTGCCATAAGTGTTTACAGTTAAGTTATGCTCAATAATGCATCAAAAGCAAGGTGATTTCCCAGTTAGTGTTATTTACAGAGGAAAAATTGGAGCAGAGTTGATGTTTTATATGTGCTGCCAATGGGAGCATCATCAAAGCCAGGTTTGCCAGTAAAATGTGTAAAGCCTCATTGGGCTACCACAGCATCACATTAAAATGACTTTACTCACCTTGGCTATGTTGCCAGGTTTGACTCAGCTGTTACAGTTTGCTGATGAGGGGATTTAAACAGCCTTGAAATAGGAAGAGACAAAGGTGTTTGTTTCGATTTAGGAGCCGATTTGTGTATTCTCCTGACTCTAGTGAGAACTGTCAAGCTGTACATCATTAAAAAACCTTTCTATGGAAAAAATACGGTCTCGACCTATTCCCAAAGTTCAATTTCTTGGCATTACCACGTAGGCTACTCTCAAAAAACGCATCTACAAAGAGGCATTGTCGTATCTGATGCTATCAATGAGAGGAAATAAGAGCAGACTGCCAAGAGGATTATAAAAGTCAGGGATGCCAAATGGCATAAAAATAACTCTCTCCAGTTGCAAGTGGATTCAAAATTTCATGAGACAGTTTAATTTCAAGTGGTTTTTTTTTTAGAATACAATAGAATAGAATAGAATAATTGAAAACAGCTGTGACTGCTAGGGTTTCCAGACCAACCACGACCAAAATGTATCACCATTTCATTTTGACTTGTAGTTTGGATTTCAAGCCCTGGTTGCCAGGTATATGGATAAATCGCTATGAACCACCGTGATTTCCCTTAAAAGAAGCATCCTCAGCTTTGCCATGTTTCTAGGTTACATTCAGCTTTTATGGCTAAGAGCATCACTGAACCAGCAAATAGAAAAGTCTTTGGGAAGACAAATTACATCATAACATGACCACCGATGCAAAATAATACACAGGTTACATTAAAAAAAGAATATTCCTCTCTAATCCAGTGGAAGGAGCCTGATCAGTTTTTGCTGCTGTTGCAGAAAAAATCGTATAAACCTGTCTCTCCAGGATTTTGCGAGTTCTGGGGGGATAAACCCGCGATTTTGGTGGCTTTCATGTTTACCTTGGAGCTGAAGCTTTACATGTTCCTTTGTATGTGGAGCACATTCATGATTGTAGGTCACATGATTAAACCCACAATAAATTTTTTATTACATTTCAGAAAAAGTTTTTGAAGATACAAGCCTATACTTTGCAACAGCTATAGGTTCAATAATCCTACAAAAAAAATGGGACAAAATCTCTGGTCAATGCCAATCTGATCTCTTCACATGACTGGCTGCAGGCGGTTATAATATGCCCACAGTGCAGTTAAATAATAAATAAAAAGATACTATGGTCACTACAAAAAGATTGGTTTAAAAGTTTCTCCTGGTGATATCATTTGAGTGTAAATAAGAGTTCATGTTTCACCCAAATATATAATAGGAACATTATAAAAATCAATGGGCTGTCAGGTATGCAAGAAAACCCATTTGTACCATTTTAGTTTCTGATTGTAAGAATCTAGTGGAAGCATTGTAAAAACTGCCAGGTATTCAGGTATGAATGGCCCTATGTGTCCCCCTGTTACAAAGACAGTGCCCTCAATCCCTTGGTTTGACCGTGTTGCCAGGTCTGGCTCAGGACTTGCTGACTGACTTGTAGGACATTCCTGAAACAGCAAGGAAATGGAGACATTTTTGGGTTAGAGAACTAAATAAGGCCCTTTGCAGTAAAGATTGTGTGGGAGTGTGGAAGACAGATCTGTTTTTCTCTCCACTCTAGTGTAAGAGGCTGCTGAAAGGTTAAGCAGCCGGAGTGCTGCGTTGGGACGTCTGGTGTTGATCAACCAGCGATAAATTGATGATAGTAGTGTTAAGACAGAGCCTGTGAGAAAACTATGACTGTCTAATCCAGATTGGAACTAATCTCTTCATCATCGTGGTCTTATTCCTTGTTGATTTCAAAGCATCGGCAATAATGATATTGCCGATATTGTTATAATGACCAAATAGGAGGTTTCGAATTGATTCAAGTCAATGTCTGCCTTTTTACAAATCACTGTATTTAGCGGTGTAACTGCAGAAAATGTGATGAAAGCAACAAAGACTGTTTTTAGAGGCAAAATTAGAGTTGACCTTTGCTCTCAAGTTTGAAGGCTTTTGGAAAACAGATCTGTTTTTCTCTCCGCTCGCAGTCGAAGAAGCTGCTGAAAGCTTTAGCAGCCCGAGAGCCACGTTGGGATGTCTGGTGTTGACCATCCAGACAGACTGATGACAGTATTGTTCAGCTAAAGCCTGGAGAGGAAGTGGTCTCTGAACTCTCTGAGCTTACCTGGAATGATATTTGAAGTGTTTTGATTCCAAACCACTATAAATCCATGGTGGAAAAAAGTGTTCCTTCATTCAATATGAGTGATATTGATGAATCTACATTTCATGAATTCAGATAATTGCATCTTCTTGCAGGAGGTTGTGAGAGAACGATACCAGAAATATTAAGAGCATTAATACACAGTAACATGGCATATGTCACTTGTTAGATGCTTTTATCCAATATGCAGTATAGCAAATTTGATCCATCCACCTGGCAAGTTAGTGCCTTGCGTTATCCACTGAGCTGGTTAGTTTGAACTTGGAATGTCAGCTACGCCAACGAGCTAACCTAGACTAGATTGCATTTATTGAGTCAGTAGCAGAGCACTAGTCTTCAAAATATTAGCTTCCCCCTCTCTTACCTCTTACCTTTTTCACTGGGCTTCAGTCTAACGTTACATAGCCAGAAAAACTGTGGTTCTTTAGCTCTGCCCATTGAGGTTTAACTCAACCGATGGGATTATTTCTGACTCCAGAGCAGCTCCGCTTCCCAGAAATGTTTGTATAACTTAAACTCCAATCTGCCATTCAGCTGCACATGAAAACAGGTCTCTTAGCTACACAGAGTTACACTTGCTCATCTAATCAAGAACTATTTCAAAGAAAAATACCAATGTTTATCATTGTTATATTTTATTGCCTGACTTATCATTAAGCAACAATAATATGTGAGAATAATCTAAAAACCTTTAACATAAATTGAAGTAATCAACATGGCTGATTAATGTTGTACTGCTTTGCTTGTCAACTGTGGTGCATACGCCTGGTTCTCATTTTAAACTGGGTAGCTACCAGACATTGCACACATTCAGCTACACACTGAATGTGTGCAATGTCTGCAACTGTATGAGTGTGAAGCAGTGCACTGCTTGAAAAAGAGCAAGTGTGCTCACCCCTTAAACCACATCGTGCTTTTTGTGACGTTACATTCAAAAGACAGAAACAACAAATCTTCTCTGGCTTGACTTGGTCGTTTCAACTTGATTTCAGATTGATTGAAACCAGTTTCGCTGTGGACTCAAGGGATATTTAGCTTGGCAAGTACAACAACAGCACAATAAAAAGCAGAAACGCCCCAAAACACTTTCTCATCAACAATAAAAGAAGTTTGGATGGCTTTTTTAAGAGCCCTATGGGAAGCTGTTAAGGGCTGTTTCGGCCATTACAATAACCTTTTATTACAAACCACCATTAACATAAGAATTAAATAATAACTGAGGACTGAGAACACTACTATACTACCTCATATTTCAGAGAAATATTCACGTATTATACTAAATGATTTGGATTGTGAAGAATAGGTGTCCTTTTAATGCCAAGTGTCACTCACACCACACATGAGCAGCTAATTGTTTAGAGATAGCTAAATAACACCTTGACTTTTCAAGTCTCTTTTTCTACATTTTCCAAAAAGATGTTTTCTAAGTGCTCAAGCTGATTTTATGGGCGATTGATATGAGCTTAGTCAAAGAAAATTTGAAACAGTCTTTTGTTGGCTGCCTTAATAGCCTCAGTATTTTATTCAGCCTCTCGTACCTTGCAGTGATTTGGAAATGCTCTGGTAGCACAGTGTAACCAGCTGCTCCATACAAAGACAGAATTTTCCAGTCCAAATGATCAGGTTGTCCTGGATCATTTGGGTGACAGGGTCACAAACCCGATACGTACTCTGCAACAACTCAAGAAACCACTGGATGCGTTTTGTACAACCGGAAAAACGTCAGCCGGCAACCACGGTCGTCTTGTTTCTGTTATTGTCAGCATGGGAAAGTTAGCTGCAGCTGAGGGCAACATGGCGAATTATACACACCATTATCAAGCACTCATCATGTGGAAAGGGTAGCTAATGGTTAAGATTAGGCTAGCAGGGTGTCTCGGTGGCTCAGTTGGCCAAAGTGCAAGCATGATGTTGTGGGTTCAAATCTGGCCTGGGATCTTCATCACATGTCAGAAGAAGAAGAAGAACGCCAGAGTTTTTCCCCCGGGGATCAATAAAGTATCTATCGGTCCATCTCTCTCTCCCAAGCTTTCTCTAGTCTCTCTCTACTCTGTCTATCAAATAAAGGCAAACAAATCTGAAAGTTTAGGTAACGCAACAATGTGGGCAAGGTCAAGGGAAGGTTTTGGTCACGGTTAAATGAGGAAAACGTTCGCTGAAAATGAAAACTTCACTCAAAGGTGTAAAACTTCTTTGCATGAGTTGGATATTAAACCAAAGGCTGTCAGAGTTGAAGGCAAACGTATACAGCCATAAACCACCCTGACCTTCCGCTGCACTATTTCAACATCAAGCTGCAGCCTCCTCCACATAATCCTTTCAATGGTTTTTTCTCTCACTTTTCATGCATGGAACATTATTTCACAAAATCTCATGAGGCCGGGGCGGTAGACTGCAGTGGATTTCACAATAAAAGAAAGCATATATATCTTCCCTTATGTGGTAGTCCTCTAGATTGTAAGCAGATTATTGAGGTACACAGTAATACAATCTGATCCAGAGAAAGTGGATGGAAAGGCTCAACATTCTTATGGTTTTGGAGTGGTAGATGTGATAACAGTGTACTAATGCAAAATACACAATCACGGGTGGTGCTAATGAGAGAGACCAGAGGCAGAAATAAGCTATGGGCAGAGAGCTGACCACTAACCAAGGTGATAAATTGAGTGCAGTTAGAAACACTAACTGCATGTATTTCCAGGGTTAAATCACAAAGAAAACAGCACCTAGCTTTATTCGCATGTATGGGGGCGGAGAAGGGCAAATAAACTAAATGAACATATGAATTAAAAAAGGAAGCACGAGGAACGAATAATAGAATGAGGAGAGAGAAAAAATGGGCAAGACATCATGAAACAGAAAGAGAAAAATTTGTGAGAAAAAAAGTGAGAAAGCAGACAAAGGAAATGACAGAGTGAGAGGAGGCAAGAAATAGACACTGAAATACAAAGGAAGATATACTGACACAGTGAGAGAAGAAATATAGACAAAAGATAGACACAGAGGAAAAAGAAGTGAGAAAGAGAGAAAGAGAAAAAAGAGGAAGATGCCGGCAAAGAGAGAGAAGGGCCAACAGAAACAGAGAGGGATGTTTGTTGATGTTTAGAAGATAGCAGTAAGGGAACAATAAGGTAAATTGAGACCAAACCATTAATTACATTAGTGGTGGTGGGATTTGCAGGAAGTGAGTTGACAGTATGCTGTTGCATTCCCCCAAAACAACGCAGCTGCAGACCAGCTGTGCGCACATACACACACACACACACACACTGCAGCTAACATCACCACAACAACTAACTCCACCCCATTGGGAAATAATCAAGATCCTCAGCCACAGACACTCAGGGAACTCTCTCTCCCCCATATCTCTCTATCTATCTTTGGCTTGAAGCTGCCAAAGAAAAATGCCCAACAATTGCAATGAGACAAACAATAAGACTTAGATCATAGAAACACTTCATAATTCCTCCAAGACTCAAACAGCTGCTCCGCAGACTGGGCAGAAGTAAAACTAAAGACACAAAAGGTACAAGGTGCAAAAGTATCTGTTGTGATGAAAGAAAAAAAAGGTCAAAGGTGAGAGTTTCTTTGAAGTCTGTGTTTTTGGCCTGCCGATAACCAGAAGCCATCCATTAACTGGACAAGAGCCATGAGGGTTCAAGGTTGGGACATGATACCATTAACGTGGCTGAACTGTGACCTGGTATGACCTTATGGGAACAATGGCTGGAGTGAGCACAGAGATGGCTTGTCTTGAGTTGTATTAATAGGGAGCCTTTGATTCTCTATGTACTGATGAGCAACATAGTAGGTGATCATTAAAATCAACTATTTATTTGATTCATTTTATCTGTTGGCCCCACAGCCCTTAATGATTGACCCTTTGCTAAACATCAAATAAGGATTTTCAGAGAGGATGGGGGGGCGGGTCCTCGTCAAATAAATTCTTATCTTCCGGGACTAACCATCCTTATCGCCAATAGCAAGATCCTGCATCGGAGGCGGCACTGGCACCAGAATAGGGGGGACACCGAGACTTTTTGTCCCCCCACTTTCAGGTATTTTTGCCCCCCACACAGCTCTGTTACTACCAGGTATTACGGTAATAGAATGTTGGCGATGGTCTCTAGTCTAGACCTCATAGAAATACATTGTCTATGCCCAATATCTGCATCATATCACCACATATAAATGTTTTTCAACCTACTAATAGTTTTACTAGTGTTATTCATTTTAATACATATTTTATTTTAATATAGGCCATAATGAAAAAGGGAACAGAGACAATCACCATTATGGGATGAATGAAGTTAAATCAAGTCATAAATCTTGCATATAACCAGTTATTCCCGTTGTTATAATGCTTTTCTTTATTATAGTATACATATATATATATTTGTTCAATTAATTAAGACTATGCTTACTTCTGCTCTGAAAAAGCAGTTACGCGTCTGTGTTCTTGCGCATCTGGTAGGTTCAGGGGGGCGTGACCACTACGCGTCCCCCCACTACGTGGTACAATCCGGTGCCGTTGGGAGGCGGTGGACTGATCAAACAAGCAAGAGATCAGAGGGTAAAAGGACCCGGTGGTTTTTCCAGACAGAAAGAGGAAGAGCGGAAAATGAATTTGTTTCAAAAGGAAGTCTTCATAAATCTGTTCTCGCCTTCAGACGCTCTGTCATTAGAAGAGCCCTCCTCCCGGCGCGATCGCAGCACAGGCAGTACAGGTGTGGATGAGCACACTGATGACGCATATGCACACACACACATAAGCACGTGCACGTTTTGAATTATTTGGAAGTGCTAATTTTACATTTCTATCGTACTTTCCACAGACACACACACACACACACACACACACACACACACACACACACACACACACACACAGTTGCTATGCACTCCACGACCTTTGAAGACATTCAGATGCTCCACAGCTGTATGACAGCACATCTCCTCTTCCCCTGCGTGGTCCTCTCTCCACGCAGCAGAACAGACACCTGCTTGTTCCGCCTCTATCTTTCCGCCCTGACAGACACTTTCCAGACTGTTATAAATTCCATGTTTTTCACCCATCGGGCTGCTGTGGTGCCACGCCAGGAAGCCGGGCCGCTCCCAGAAAAATAAACACACTAATTCAGACCACTTTACATTCTCGTAAATCGCAGTTTTGATGCACCTCTAAGCCCTTCTGACAGCGACTCATGTTATTTCCTATAGGAATGCAGGCTCACTAACGCTCTTTTATGTCACGTGCCATTTTATTCCCTATACTGTCCTTATGGTACAAGTGGACCAATGCACCTCCCTTTACAGCTGCAACCATATCAGCCACAACACCTTTGAGCTGCCCAGTACAACCACAGTGGTTATGGGTTAAGTGCCTTGCTCAAGGGCACCCTGAGAGTAGGTTTTGAGCATTTCTCATTCACTTTCCCCACCCAGATTGTCCAAGCTGGTCTGGGGCATAGAGCTGGCGACCTTCTGGTCACAGGCCCGCTTCTTTAACATTTACTGTGCGTTCCTACCCCAAGCAACACAATCAGAAAGTGACCGGAAGTCCATTAATTTCCTATAAAGCTGAGCAACCAGGTCAACATACTTGTTTGCATCCAACGTCGGGGTCAGCGGAGGTCATTTTATTGAGTTTTTTCGGTTCACTGATGATTCCTGCTATCCAATTAGCGCTTGTTTGCTGTTCGGAGCGATGTAGCTGCAGTTACATAGATGCAATCGGAGCCTCTTGCACCGCCCGCAATCATGCAGAATAATGACAAAGGGTGAGATTGAGGAAGGGGCGGCTGATCCCACGACAACTCAAGACAACTCCCCCCTAGACAGTGACAGGCAACATGCAATTTAAGCCTAATATTTTCAAATCCTGGTGTTCAGTGCAGGTTTGGCTAATCGGTTTCATTCAAAGTTTCATTCAAAAATGAAACATCCACCATTTGAAAAGATTCACACCAACTTTAACGAAATGATTACTGCAGTAGCATGAAAGTAAGGAACGTAAGTAAACAGAGAACATCTTAAGACCAGAGAGTGTTTTTGAAACAGTGACTGATCAATATAAGTATTTCTTTTTTGTTTGTTTCCAAAGTGGAAATATCGCGCTTTGAAATGAAGCCCTTAAAATGGAACGGCAACGTAATGTAAACTGAAACAGCAGGGAGGGGGAAGTCAAGGCACTGTTTCATTTGATCCTCGCCATCCAAAATTAAAGTGAAGGCCGAAGAAAGAAAACAGTCAACCCACATCAAAGCGTTTAGGAAAGCGAGCCAGTTGCGTATAAAAGCTCTTTGATGGCAACGAGAGATGATTGATGCTATGATAAGGAGGAATTAATGAGAGATTAATCTATCATGGATAAGTAAACCCCTGGAATTCTAATTTGATATCCACACTATCAACGCCATCAAAGTTTCAGTGATGAAAAAATGAAGTAAACATTGAAAATGCCAGACGATGGTGTCGGTGCTTAGGTCGCACCACCATCATGCACACCAACGTGTAAGGTTTTCTAAAAGGAGACAATCAAAATAATGTTAGGATAGTATAAGTGACTTAACTCAATCAATAAAATGAACCCTCAGATCATGTCAAAATATGGAATGGGGAGGTCAAAGTGACACTTTAACATCATGGTTTTAAACCCCCACAGGGAAACATTCCTATACTTAACGCTTCCTGTTTTTGTCCACTTCCTGGTTTCATTGTCTTGCAGGGGGGTCATCTATCTCATCCAACACTCACGCTCTCAAACAACATCATGCTGTGTCCACAAAGCATAATATTTGCAGGTCATATTCAGATATTCAGATTCAGTTGAAATTAACCACCAGGATACAATAGACGTGTTGAGTTTAGGTTTAGCTTTAAATTATCTGCACATACAACTACAGAATCCATTGCCATTTTTCACCCGAACAAAGGAAAAAAAAAAAAAAAAGACTAAAAAATGAAGACTAACCAAATTACTAAAAAACACTTAGAAAGGCACAAAAAATAACATACATAATAAGTAGGCGAAATAAATAAAAAAGAGCCCTGATGCAGGCGACAACAGGCATCCTAGCACTGTCATATCAGACCTAAGTGCTGCTGAGCGGTGCTGTGCAGACCTGGCAGCAGCTGGAACTGTGCAAAGTAAACAGGAATTATCTGGGATGCAGAGACGGGATGTGCAACACACACAACCTGAATGGAGTACAGGACCACAGGATGACATCTTGAATGAGTTTGAGCTTGTGTAGTGCTGACACACGAGGTAATAAACACATCTGAGTCATAGGAATTGTTCATCTCACCACGCCAAAAACAAAAAAACAAAATCTGAAATAAATATCTAATTAAAGTGAAATTTCAAAATAAAATGAATTTCAAAATAAAGGTGTACTGGGCCACTTTGCATGTTTGCAGCAACATGTTTGCACACCTCAGATCTAAATTTCTTTTTCTTTGTGGCTGGTAGGGGTGGAGAAAAATGTTCTGGCAGCAGGTTCAACCATTTTTGGTGAGTCTGGCTTTCTCTGGACAGAGCGCTCCCTCGCTCTTATGTTTGGAGACACTGAACGCCTACCTGTATGTCACTCTAGATAAAAGCATCAGCTTCATGTCCATAGTATGAATGGAAAATGTACGTTTTGTACCAGACAGTTGCTGTAATTCACTCTTCATAAGAGCGTCTGCTGAGTGTCTAAAATGTAAATCATATCATTACCTCATCATGTATGCACAAAGAAAGCAATGTTGATTCTGTACAGCACACTCATACATTTGACATGAGCAGCAGAAACACATCTGGGGGTGCAGGGTCAAAGAAAACATCTGGGCACTTTTAACTTTGTATAGGCCTGACTGGTGAAGCGGCAATCCAGATATTTGTTTTTGTTTTTCTTCATTTAGTCTCCATCTTTGTCTCTCAGCCTCACTGTGGTGTTTCTGCACTGCTCTTCCCAGAGATCACCTGTCAATCAAACAGTGTGTCCAGCACTGTGACGTCTTTCTCCTTGGATTTTCTGTTGATGGAGTTTGAGTTTCTGTAGGTGGCGCTCTTTTCTTTGTCCATTCAGCCACGGTGGCTATTGCTGTTCATGCTAACTACCCAGTTCTTCTTCTGTTTATTCCAAACAAACTGCTGTTGCTGCTGCTGGAAACGTAAACCGCATCACTTCCTGTGCGCCAGAGGATTTTTCCCAGGAAAGACCTACCTGACACCGAGGTGTTTAGAACAGCAAATGTAAAAGCTTTCGTGAACTGGCTAGAGGTTGAGTCACTATTGTGTTACATTAATTGGCAATAAAACCAACATATAAAACTGTTGTGACGCTGTTTCTAACAAGGTCAATGCCCTTTCTAAAATATCATGGATTGTTACTGTAAATGCTGCCAATGTGGTCTGTGTTTTTCCTGCAAATGGAATGGGTGTTGGGAGGACTGACTAACATTATCAGGAGTTTGATTTGCACAGGATTAGGATTATCAGGGGGCCTCTCTCTTCACCAAAATACAGTAGATATTTTGCGTTGATTTTTTTTAACTTTACAAATTCAATTTACTTTACAAAACCACCTGGGATTAAAATCACTGACGATAATCTGTGCAAATAGAGCTTTAGAAAGCCGGGTTTGGACTGGTACAGCCTCTGAGAAGACATGAAGAAGACCAGACAGGGCAACTTGTCTCCTCGTCTTGCTTTGACTCCCAGGGGAGGAGAAGTGTTTTCCAAACAGTCTGCCTGTCTGGATGACACTAGAGAGGCCCTCTCCTCTGTCTCTGTCAGTCACTCACTGTTTATTTCTGTCTGTCTCTACCTGTCTGTCTCTGTCCATCTGTTTCTGCCTGCTGTCTGTCTATCTCTATCTTTCTTTATCTTTGTCTATTGTGTGCCACCACCACCACCACCACCCCCCCCACACACACACTCACACACATCCATAGGCCTCTCCCTAACTGACAGGTACAGTAATGTGTCCCTTTTTGCCACAGCTCTTGTTTGACCACAGGGAGAGAAACCCTCTTCCCCCAGCTCCAACAGAGCTCAGTCTTCTCTGCCTAATAGTTTCCAGAGTTTGGAAGCAGAAATTGTTTCATATTTCTAACAAAATAGAGCCGCAGCAGCAGCCAAGACGGCGTTTCAACCCTGAGTTTCAACCAGAGAGAGAGAGAGAGGGAGGGAGAGAATAGAGAGGCTTTGTGATATTTATTTCTAATGATAATATAGAATATATAGAAAGAAACTATAAGTATGCGTCATTATATCATCAATAGTCACTTGATCAAAAACTTGGACTTGAATCAACCTGCACAGCCAACCAGTTCATCAACTCACTCAATGGCTCACTGCTAAATGATACACAATAACTCCTGAGGTAGAGTGATTCATAAGACTAACCACATTACCACTTAATTATTCTTGATCCACAGCAGAATGAGTCACAGAGTTTTGCCCTCATACCACAAGTTGTCTCTTTCTATGGGCCTACTGTTCAATTCCACCATCCAAATGTAAGATGCTGACCTTCATATATCAACAGGGACATTTAGTCAGTCAGTCTAAGAAACCACTTTCAACTCAGTGATTGACAATGATTCAAGTCTTCCTCTTCGCAGTAAAAAGACCAAAGACTTCATTTATAAAATTGAATGACTTCATTCCAAAGCGCCGTATAACCATTTTGGAAAAAAACTGCAATGCATCAGTCAGTATTTCAAAATCACTAGAAAATTCTACCCTCAAAAACATGAAGCTTTTTGGAAGCAAATTTGTATGGGTGGGGAAAGTGGATCAGGAATAGGGTGGGTGAGGGGTGTGTCCCTAAAAGTGTTTCATTAATTATGGGTTTCAATGGAGAGTTTTAGTTTCACATGGTCTAAATGCTGTTTCAGACGCTTTTGCATGCTGTCAGGAATAAAATGATTGAGAAAACGCTTAATAATTGTAAAGTTTGGGGCATTGTTGGCAATTATCAAATTTAAAGATATTGAATATCGGCACAAAATATTGTCTATCAGCATCTAAAAATATTGGTGCCCATATCTGCCTTCAAAAACCCATATTGGTCGAACCCTACTGAACTACGTTCTCCCCTGCCTCAACAACTACTGTCGAGGTGCCTGCCCTTGACCAAGGCTCTTAACCCCTTAACTGTTCCAATGGAGTGACCAGTGACCAGCAGTGACCAGTGACCAGCAGTAGAAGATTGTGGTTGTATTGGGCAGCTCCCAGTGTGAATGTGAAGCAGGAAACACACACCTGTCTTCATCATCACCATCATCATCATCATGAGTCCTGAGACTCACAACGTCCTCCTACTCCTCCTCCTCATCATCCTCATCATCATCACATTCTCTAAGACTCATGATCATCACCGTCCTCAACATCACCATTCTAATCATCGTCATCCATTAACATCCTTGTTAATGGAGGACTCTGTTTCTGTGTGTGTGTGTGTGTGTGTGTGTGTGTGTGTGTGTGTGTGTGTGTGTGTGCGCGCGGTGTGTGTGCGCGCGCGTTATAATCATTATCAATTGGAAATGCTGAATGCTGACTCATGCAACCCCAAACCCTGCCAAACTCTCTCAGGGTTCAAAACCGAGTCTAACCCGTGAAAGGTCAAAGGTCTACCAGTCAGCCGGAAATGGAATCTCCGTCGGACCAAGAGAGGACGGGTTGCCAGGTCTCAGGTCTGCTACTGGTTGTATGGCTAAAAACATCAGGGAACACTGGTAACAGATACAGCCGAGGGGGAAAACAGTGTGCACAATTTCACACTCGGGAAACGGATCATAATTGGCTTGATGTCAACAAACGCGCACGCCGATGTGAATGTTGCCACGGTAACAGCTCTGTTTTCAAGCATATTTACAGCGTACAAGCGCCTGGAAATATTTGTCCCTGGCGTTCTATTTGGCGAGTGAGCCAACAGTGAGCGTCCGCGCGCGCACGCACACACACACACACACACACACACACACACACACACACATGTTCAGCTTTCCTTTTTCCCCTTCGAAAATGTGAATCATGGCAGAGCTTATGACTGTGGCAAAGGCACAAACAGCCTGACAGCAGAGCCTCTGCCCCAGCCAGTCTCTGCAGGATCTAGAGTCGAGGAAACCGGACGATGAAATCACACTTTTTTTCCCCAA
This sequence comes from Hoplostethus mediterraneus, assembly GCA_034670385.1. Taxonomy (NCBI): domain Eukaryota; kingdom Metazoa; phylum Chordata; class Actinopteri; order Trachichthyiformes; family Trachichthyidae; genus Hoplostethus; species Hoplostethus mediterraneus. Next base: position 1,779,540 of record JAXDDW010000033.1, on the reverse strand, counting down.
ACTTCTCTTTAAGTCAGAAGACACTCCTTGGAGACCTCCCACTCCCTTCCCTCCCTCCCTCCCTCCCTCCCCCATTCTCAGCTTCCATTGAGTTGCAACTCATTTCATTCAGTCATTTATTCCACACTTCTCAGTCAAGACTCTTCCTTCCAAGATCGTATTCCAAATGTAAAGTAGGGACAGGGTTTTTAGTGCAGAGTGGTTATGCTTTTTGCCTCCAGCAGCTAAAGTGGTGTTTCATTCAGAATGTCAGAGCCCGACAATTAAGCTCCATCGGGGGCCACATTAGCTAGAGAGACCCCGTAATTATTTAAAGGGGCCCCAAACAATGGTGCTTTTGTGACATATAGGTCCTTGTGGTTTTCATAGGTCATGATATCCATCCACACACATACACACACACACACACATACACACACACACACAGGCTGCAAATGGCGATTTAGATTCCAGTCCACTGACGAAAGAAGTGATAGTATAGTGGCCTGTCTGTCAAGGCCAGGGTGAAAACTAATGAAAGGAGGGACTCTGACTTTACCTAACTGACAATGACCTTCACCTGTCTCTCTCTATCTCTCTCTCTCTCACACACACACACACACACACACACACACACACAAATGTCAAAAATCAGCAGTGATGGCATTACATCATCTTTACTACCTTAATTACATGGTGCTACTGATTGTTGAGGTCTGTTGAGGACAGACCGAGACAGTGAATGTGCACTTTGTGAGATTTCATCAGGGTTGCCAATTGCAGTGGAAAAGCAAATCAGCAGTTCTTTCAGAGCTAATTGAGAACACGTTGAAGCGCTGTGATTGATCCATTTCATCATGGAAAATCTACTTTTGAGCTGTGAAAACAAAGTCTGAACGCAGAGAGTGTAAAGACAGCACGCCACAGCACAGGGGACTATGATATAGCCCCATCAAACCCATATAGTTCTCCCAATAAGCCTACAAGATCAATTGAGATGATCATACAGTGAAGAGCCCAGATCGGGTTTCAGGCATCTCACTGTAGGACCACATCCTCATCAAGGCAGTGGTTCCCAAAGTGGGGTTTGGGGACCACCAGGGGTCCTTGAGAGGGTCCCAGGGGGTAAACAGTAAAATGAGGAATAGTTTCACTTTTCTTTAAATTTATTTTCTTTGTCAATAGAGTTTATAATGATGATTGTTATGAGGTTTCACTGTCCCCACTGTAACCTCCCCACTAGCAGTACAGACAGTTATGTAATTCTGAGTCCCATCCAACATAAACATTCCCTAGGATGCAATCGTAACAGATGGGGGTCTAACGCGGGTCTGTTTTGTGGTGCTTAATCATCATCATCATCATCATCATCCCCCAAGTCTCTCAGGACCCTGGCTCTAGGCACGCCACTCATACGCGCGCCTGCCCAGCGACATGCGGTGAGAAAGAGACATCTACTGTCATCAGTGCAGGTCCCAACAGTTTGACCATTCATCTAAACACAGGCGCGTTTTGATTAAAAGTGAAAGAGACACTTAAAACTAAAGCTAAACTAACTCAACTTTTCCATAGAAAAAAAAAAAATCCTTTAATATTCCTATAGGGATGAGGCAGTCAACGGTGAGTTTATAGTGACTTTATCATAATTAAAGGTATCTCCTATGGTGTCACTATAATATTCCTATAGGGATTTAAAGTGTGTCTGTGGTACTCAAAGGGTTCATAATGACCATATCGTACTTAATCTCCTATAGTACCTCTATAATATCGGTATAAACGGATTTACAGTGTGTTTGTGGTACTCAGTGATGAGTTTGCAGTCACCTTCTTGTACATTAAAGTTTTTTTTATCTCCTTGCTGTAATAATTGTATAGCATGCTTCTAAAACTGATGATAGGATTACTATATTGCTTTCTCCTTAGGGTAATCAATGTTCCACTGCAGGACCGCAGCGCAACAAGTTGATCATTCATATCCCCAGGATGAAAACCAAGAGACGTTTCCATTGAAGTGAATGAGACACTCGCAAACGCTTTGCCATGGAGAAAACACGCGTCCGTGAAAAGCAACAGGTAAACACGAGAGTGCACCTACCGTCCAGGAGTTGATAAGCAGCCGACCGACAGCAGCAGAGCCACGCGACTAGTAGATATAATCCAAAGGACCACGGGGGAATGCTGCGTTTAATGACAGAAGCAAAGAGTGAGAAATCAAACTGGCTGACAGGCGCGCGCAAACAAACACACATCTTAATGCCTTTCCATTTACCGTGCAGTCATCTTCAGTGATGGTTAGGTCCGCGCTAAAGGCGCCCTGTTCATGTGTGATAGTGGTAAGAGGGAGAAAGTGGGAGCCCGCTCTGCCTCTCAGTCAACTCCCCTCTCTCTCTCTCTCTCTCTGCTTCCCTGCACTTCCCAGTCAGACAAAGGCAGCTTTAGTGTGTCGAGACTCAAGGGGCCCTCAAAACTCTGAAACCCGACCCCGTGTCTCTCTGTGGACCACCGCTTTCTAATCCAGCCCTCCCCTCAAGACATCACAACCCCAGATTCAAATTAACACACTTGAGTTAAATCCTCCTCCTCTTCCTCCTCATTTGTGTGGTTTCTCTCACTTTCCCTTGCTTGTTAAAAAGATGCCCCATCTCTCTTTGCAGCATCTCTCCGTGTTTAGGGGAGATAAGTTATCATTTCATGACAAGGCATTTGCAGAATTTACAGTTTGGCAACAAATGAATGTGTTTTTTTATTTTTTATTTGATTTGACATTGGGTCCTCTTCAAGAGACTATCCACTTTCAAACTGCTTCAGACTACAAAATACCAAACGACAATACAAGAGTTATATTCCAGTATATCAATATTGGAAAAATAATATTACCTGTAGTACATCTTTCAATATTTCTTATGTATACAGTAGAATTCAGTCTGTAAAAGTGTAAGCAAGTGTTAGACTTCTTATAAAAAGGTAGCATAGTTTAATTCATTTGATCATCATTTTGTAAGACTAGACATCACTATTTTAAAGAGTGGATATTTTTGGATACAACTTTTTAATTCTTTTGAGGAAAGTAAACACTGTACAAGGGGGGAAAAGGCAGAGTAGGATGTCCAGGACTCAATTGTGAAACTGCCTCTCTCTCATCCAGGCTCATTAGTTGCTTCGCTTGTCATCCAGCTTCTGACCCGTACTTTAATAAGCTATTATTTAGGGTGCGGTACTCGTATGGACCCCTCCAGACCTGGGTAGTGATGCAGCCAATGATTCATCAGCCACAATGTCTGGACTCAAGAACAATGTGCACGGGCGCCAAATGGAATCAAGGGGACTGCCCGAGAACACACACACAAACACACACACACACACACACACACACACACACACACACACACACACACTGCAGTCTAGGTGCAGGAGTCAGCGTGGTAGAGGGGAGGACAGATAAAGATGTGTTATGTGTTATGTGTTCAGACCTTCTCTCTGACAGCCCAGACAGATATGGTCCAGTCACACAGCCTGTGAGTCACGTGATGGTGTTGGAGAGGCCATATCAGTGATAAGCCTTCCTCACTCAGCAGACCGACCAGAAATGATGTTGTTGTGTCTGTGTCAAATGTTTCTTTTGTTAATGAGCTTTATTCATGCTTAAAGCTGTAAAAATACACCCTTTTTTATCAGCCGAAATCCCAAATATCCCAAATTAGATTCCGGTTTCGGGTATGGTCGCTTCTCCACCCACAGGAAGTGACGAATCAAAACGAATCAAAACGAATACAAACATTCACGGACTCACCAACGTTAGATCTTTTCCTCTCTCCTCCCTTTGGTTTCCTTTGGTATAAAGCATCACAGTCATACATAAGTGCGCTGTGTGCACTTTACTGACGTCGCTTTACACGATTTCTTGGGTATTGAAGTTCAAATTCTTACCTCTCTCTGCCATTTGGGGGCGCCAATGTTCAAAATCGCCTGGTCGCCGAAGCATTCATATTTTTTAAAAGTATCTTTTCAATAAAGATTATTCTGGATTGCTCTGTAATTTGTGAAAGTCAATCAAATTGGACACTTTCTACTGCTCGTCACAAGAACCATAACAACTTTGATTAATGTCAGGGTTAGGAAAAGGGTTTTGGTCATAGTTGAACTTTAAAAATGTTTTCTCATGGTATAAAATTTCTTTCTTCACGAGTTGGGAGTTGAACCCATGAGTTGAAGAAACATTTATACGACAGTTCACCGCCCCAAACTCTGTCGCCATTACTTTCCACTGTACTATTTCAACGCTCACTGTTTCTAGTCGTGTCTCAGCTTTTCGCGGCAGGGAAACATTATTTCTCTCATGGGGCCCGTTACTCTCGCTTTAAGACGTAGCGCTCGTTTCACAAAATTTCACGAGACTACTGAAGCAGGCCATCTCACCCTCACCTCGAACTGCCGCATGGGTGTTTTTTTTTTTACTCTTTGTAAGTGTCAAGTCTGTATCAGCTGCTGTATCTCAGGCAGCCGTTTTCATGTAACAGGCCTGATAGTTGAAGAGCCTCTTCAGGCGGTTGGAGTGTTGAAGTGGAGCTGTGGGTCTTTTAGTTAGACAAGAATTACAACTCCAAGATAAAGAAAAAGAAGATAAAGAAACTTCCATCCACACATGAAAAAAAAAGAATGAGGATAGTCAACAAACACACACCTGAATTGGATAACAGAAAATAAATGTCAACATAAGCCAACGTGTGTGTGTGTGTTCACTTTACCTCACAGGTGTCCAGTTTAGTCAGTGTTTCTCCGACTCTGACAGAGGTCTGTTTTGGCGCAGACAAGCTTTCAAGTTCTGTAGTTGGCAAAATAAGCAGTGACAGCATTCACACATTAGTTGGGTGTTTGTGTTTCCACATATAAAAAAACAGCTGTTGCATTGATGGAGGCGTATTAGCTTCACTGTGGAACAAAAGATTTGCTCACAGGTGATGATTGAGTGATGCAAAACAATGAAACAAAAGAAACAAAAAAAAAGAAAGGAAACAATGATTTTTCATATATGGTAAAGTTGCAATCTGCAATTTTTAAAATGTATTTTGGCAACATTTTTAGCTTGCTTTCTTTGCTGTGGTGTTTCTGCACTGCACTTCCCAGAGATCACCTGTCAATCAAATCAAGTGTGTCCAGCACTGTGACGTCTTTTTCCTTGGATTTTCCGTTGATGGAGTTCTGAAACACTTCATCAATAACGTTTCTTTACAGATGTTGGTTTCTGAAATAGTGAACAAGTTCAATGTTGTGGGTTTGTTGTCGGTTACTCTCATCAAGAACACCCACTTGCGGAACTTCGGGGGCGAATGTTCTCGGCATCTCCATAGTACTCTGTGTTTTTGGGAGTAAACAATGTGAAACGCCCCCTTTCTGTGGTGGGAGAGGGTTTTCCATGCAAGGAAAAAGTAACACAGAGAGAGAGAGACAAGACAGAGAGAGGGGGGGGGGGGGGGGGGGGGGGAGAGAAAGAGAAAGAGAAAGAGAGAGAGAGAGAGAAAGAGAGAGAGAGAGAGAAAGAGAGAGAGAGACTCTAGACTGTGGGTGGCTGCAGATTAAAAGGGGCGGTCCAAGGTCTGGTCTGAGTCAGTCAGACACCAGATCATCACAGCTGATGACTGTGGGAATCCAGGCTGATCTGCCCCAGCTGACATCAAAACGCGGCAACGGGCAAAAACAAAACATCTGCTGGGAATGCCTGGACCCTAAAGGGGTACTTCAGGGACTTTCCATGTTGTAAACTCAAGCGCCTTAGTGTGGCAGTAGACTGCAAAGGAGTCCTGTAGTTGTACAGCAGGTTTTAACAGACATTCAGGGATGTAGAGGAGAGAGTAAACCTATATTTACAGAATAGAGTTTAGTCACCTGTTTAGACTGGCATGAATCATGAAGGCAGAATAAAAGGTCAAGAATACAATATCAAATAGAAAAATTCACACTAAATATATGAAAAGATATTATAAGAAATAAGAAAAATAATAACAATAAAAATAAAAGAATATGTGCCATATATATGTTCTGAAAATTAAAGAGCTGTACATTTTTGTGCAGAATGTGCAGAAATATTAAACAAGGATATGTGCAAAAATTCACAATGTGTGGTTCAAAGAACACATGCAATGTACGAAATACAGTCCAAAATATGCGTTAATGTAACGCAGTGACACAGATGAGGAGGCTTTATGTTAATATAATAAACCCTGTATATAAATACTGTATCAATCAATATATCATGATTTTATTCCATTGTTTCAATCTGGATGATTTTTGCAGTAAACCAATCCCAGATTTGTGACCTGGATTGATGAAGTTGCTGCAGAGTATCTGAGAGTAGAGGGGAGGAGAATAAAGAGTAAAACACAGTAGAGCCAAACAGAGTAGACTTGAGAAGAGTAGAATAGAGTACAGAAGCATGAAGAAGTGGCATAGCAAATGGGGTTGGTTATTACACATGGAGCCTAAACTGGACTAAGGGGCCCCAAAAAATGAGTAGGATGAGTATGGTCATATTTGAAATATTTCTTATCACGGGGCCCAGGATTCCTAGCAGCACCTTTGACCCAGGGTGTGGGACGGGGGACGGGGCATAAGGTGTTACCTATTAACCACATTGGGAGGGAACACAGATAAATGTAGTGTGAGGAGAATGAACACAGGGACAACTAGAAGACTGGCACCTGTACTGGGCCCCACTGGTGCGGGTTAACATGTACACCAGTATCTGTTTGCATCTGGATTACTCAGATTTTGAGTTGAGTCATGTAAACATCATGTTCTGGACCGGTCACCTCCCAGTCTTATCGTTCTCACATTCCTCCGACTCTCAGGCATTTTCTCTTTCTGAACGGCCTTGAAGTGAAGGTCACCTTGTACTAGTCACTCGGCAGGAGCTCCTACTAGAACCAAAAAATGAAAAAATGTTTTTTTTTTTCTTAGAGGGAAAGGTGTTTCAGACTGCCTCCTATGCAGAAAAGCAGAGAGGATTGTGCTGCATTTTATTTTTTGCAATTTAAATTTTCTATTTCTAATTCCTGCAAGGCAAATAATATGAAAATGAACTTGTAATTCCCAAGAGGTGAGATGGGTGAATGAAACGGAAAGCTCAAAGTGGTTCCTTTGCAACTCTGTCCAGGGCTGATCCTGGGTCAGTAATGGAGGAAGGTTGTACCTAAAGCCACGGGACAACAGAGGTGGAGTGAATTCATTTTAAAATCACTTCAAAATCATTTCTTAATAGGTTGGATGTGCTAGTTTTCTGATACCAAAAGTTTAAAGACACAGTGCTGAGGAAGACATATTCTTCTTCTTAAGGAATAAAAAAAACAACTAACTCCTAAATCAACTGAATTGAAGGTGAATTGATCTCCAACTCCAAGCGGCAAGCAGAAGCATGGTTTGTTTTCAACACCCCTCATCTCTCTCCCTCCCCCTTCCTTTGCTTTTTCATTTACCCACTCCCCATGACTGACAAGTTCAACCCCTCCTTCCCCGCCAGGTCACAGTTTTGGGAGCTGTGCAGCGTTGTGTGTTGTGGGTTCAAAGGTCATATTTGGTCTCTCAGGGTGTGTTGATGGGGATGAGCGCCAGTGCTACCGGTCTTTTAAAGGCTCAAACGAGAATCAAATGTAAACAAAGGGGGTAGCCCCACTACCGAAAAACAAGGGAGGCCGTCTATTCTGCCTCAAATTGACTGGCAGGGATCTTTGCTCCAAGGTCAAACTGCATTCAAAAGAGAAAGTTGAGCGTCTATCGGATTTGGAAGCTGAAAAGCCTGATCTATACATTTGAGTAAAAAAAAAAAAAAAAGACCAATATTTTCAGTTATAATGGGTCAGGAAAGCTGAAGCTGTGGTTTATGTGTGTATGAGCACAGTCTGGTTAACCACTTGGCAGACACTGGCCAATGTGTGTCCATAACAAAAAAAATCGAGCAAAAGTGTGTTTGGATATGTTTGGTCTGTGTGTGTGAGAGAGATGTTAAGTTGTCATGCTGCATTAGATCTTTGCTTGGACCCTTTATGAGTAAATGTGAGATATTTTAAACGTAGCGGAGCCGACAGTCAGGGGAGGATTCAACGGCAGCAGCCAGATATTGTTCATTCATCCAGGGCTGGGCTCTTCAGCTGCAGCTGGGAGGGGAAAAACAAGCAGGAAAACGAAGTCATGGACATCATAGGTGTGTCTTTTTGAGGTAGGAAGACACCATTTATATTTGTATGCTGCAGTCTTAGTCATATACTTGCATACACGCTACAGTTTCTTGGAACCCTTCATAGGATCCTAGCTTTGCACTGGCTCTTTTCCTGAGTTTAGTTTTAGTCTCTTAGTTACTTTTCCCCACAATTAATCCTGATGCATTTGATACCTGGTCAATACAAAAACAAAATCCCTCCCACCTGATTGCTGTGCATCTCCACCTCTTCAAGCTGTAGTGAGCTGAGTGTCACTTTCAGGATGTCACATTAATACACCGACGAGGGAGGGAATAGCGGGATTCGGATATTTTTGAGGAACCGGGGAGACTCTGTTGACGTTGGGGGTTGGCGTCTCGAAGGGAAACAAAGGGATGTCGCTGCCCCTTGAATAGTGTTGGATGTAGAATTGAAATTCAAGCAGAAAAGCTAGAAAGGTTGTTTTTTATAGATAGTGGAGGACAGAGAATGCGCTGAGAGAGAGGAGGAGGGCCGCAACCGCGAACAACCTGGAACCCACGCTGGACTGCACTGCAGGAGCTCACACACTGTTGTTTTGGTGATCTGTGAGATCCAACTCAGATGTGCAGGTGATTACGAAGGGTGAGCAGCAGCTGCTTTCAATGAGCAGCGAAGAATTGGGTGCATTCCAGCGCTGTCCTCATCCTGAACTCCAGTTAACCAATTAACTATATGCTATATTTCGTAAACCATAAACCAAAACGTGACAAGAACCAGTATTTTTCCATTACCTTCTCATGTTTGTGTGACATATAATGTGAGTAAGCCTGTGAAGGAGTAAAGGAATAGTAAAGGAATGCACCAGGCCCGTTAAGTGATGAGGACATGCACGTGTCCCCGGTAGATCAATTGTTCCGGTGCCATGCTAGCACTTTAGCATACGCTCTTAGGCTTTTCACACTTGAATATGTTAGCCCAGGGCTAACTTTAATAGCCCTGGGTTAACTCACGTTTCACACTAGTTTTCTTTAACCCTGGGCTAACAATTGACCCCGGGTATTCAGCATTCAAGATTTCACACTGTAAGCTTGTAGACCCCGGGTTAACGTTTAATGCTAATGTTTAACTCGCTGTTACATTCTAACCTGTTACATTCTAACCCCACAACGTTTCACACTATTGTTCTTAGCACCACATTTTGGGGATAGCACCACAAAAGCGGTGCTAACCCTGCTTCGTAGCAGGGTTTGTTAACCCAGGGTTAAAAGCGGTGTTAACCCTCTTTCAAAAATGCAAGTGTGAAACGCTGCTTAGCCCGGGGTTAAATGCGTCCTTAACCCAGGGTTAAGAAAGACGTTAGCCCGGGGTTAAGTGTAGTATGAAAAGCATATACGAGAAACACCTTAATAAAATACAGTATAAACACTCCCAGGGAATGTGTGTGTGTGTGTGTTATGTATATCCATGTGTTCTTGTATGTCCAGGTGCTGCTGACCCCCCCCCCACAGCTCAAGGTTCGTTCCACTGACGCTAAAGAAAACAGGGCTGGTAAACACGGAGACGTGGTCAGGCCTTCAGCCACGAGTCCACCTCTGCCACATTTCACTCAGTGAACAGGGAAATATATTCACTGGCTTTTCTCTCATGCAGTATCATCTATCTGCCGAGCGATTTCACTTATTACATATCCTCAACTATTTGCGAGGGATAAGACAAGACTTGTTCTTCCCTGTTTGAAAGAATTCAAACATTTTGGTACGTCATCATCAGCCTCCTTGGCTCTGGTGGTGGGAGAAACTGGGTCAAGCTCTTTCAATCACATCCACTGCATATTTGTATTTGGGCATTTTCCTGTCGGTTTCTTCCTTTTCCATATGACTGATACCTAACGTATATCTACAGCTCGATACTTCCATTTGGTTTGAGTTTATTTCTACATAACCACATGTAAACATGCTCATTTCTTAGTTTGGCAACTGGGGTTCTTGTTACTTCTGACCATGTGCACATTGTAATCAAAGACTTTTTTTCAAATCCATATTGCATTACAGTTCATGTTCTCACGGCCATCTAATTCCCTCCATTCATGGCTCCAGCAAGGGAACTGGGAAATTGTACTGTCAATAAACTCCTACAGAAAGCATGGGTTTATTCCATATATCTCTAATTTGCTGACAGTGAAATTCCCACACAAAATAATGTAATTTTGAGTAAATAAGCATTCCTATATATTTCAGGAATGCTCCTCAATATTCAACCAACTGTTCATAATCAAGCAGGAGACATGATGAATCAATTACCTTGAGCGTGGACACTACAACAACAACAACAACAACAACCCCGTTGCTGCAATCTGCTGTCCTTGTACGCACAATTTGGGGAATGTTCTGGAACAAGACAAGACAATTGGAGCAAGTTGTTTGTTGATATATTTCAATTTTGTCGATCCAGTCTGGTAAATCTCTCATGTATGCTGCACCGCTCTTACGCAAACTCGAAACCGTAAACGTTTCAAAGGACATCAAGGTGAGGAATTGTCCCCAGGGTGTGTTTTTTTTGGAATTGCAAGTGTGCATTTGTGTTGGTCTAGTCCAAAATGTCTGGTATTGACATCTGACTCGGGATAACCCAACCTCTTCTCAGCTGTGACGCAACGCGGCTCGTAAATAATCTCCATCTCTTCATCCAATGTTTCCACGCAGACCTCGGACAACGGACAAAGCCGTCTTTCCCCCCGGTGTCAACGGTGGGCGGATCACATTTTTGAGAGTCGATCAAAAGTCACTTTTCCAGATGGAGTGCAGAATTGCAACAGAAAATCAAACTGAATCTTTTTCCTAGGCGCCACCAGTCACTGATTTATGTGATATGTGCTTTCCTCTTACACTGCAGAAAATGTGCATGGTGCATCATTTTGTATGGGGCCGATTCAGACCTTGACACGTGTGATGAAGCTGTACATGAGTGTGGGTCAAGAGAGGAGACAGTCTGTGCATTCAGAGCATCCCATGAAGGTTAGTATGCAGGTTACTTCTTTTGCATTAGAAGACTGACTTAAAAATGGATTGAAGTCAGAGTCAGAATCCGGGTATCATAATGTTCAGATGTACACGCCTTGATTTACAAATTCATCATTTCCAGTGTGCGTCTTGCAATCACTGCAGTGGGACGCACGCCTAAAACACAACTCAGGCTGGGAACACACTCGAGGATTTCTGGGCTGATTGACAACAATCAGGGTAAAAAAAAAAAAAAGGGTTGGTCCATCCGGACTCCTGTTTTCTGTTAGTGCGAGGAGTTTACAGATTCCATCTTAATCTCAGACTGACTTGATAATATAAATATAAAACATATAAAATACGAAATACATTCCCAACCCGACATCTGCGGTTTTCCTGAACACGACCTGTGTTGGGTGGAGATCAGATTGATTCCAACAGCGGACTCAGAGGAGAGTTATCTTCATTTCCCACGAAATAGATGAGATCTCAATTCTGTATCATTTTGTGATGCAGGAAACCCTCAGCAGCAAGGAGGAGACAACAGAGACAATCAAGTCTTGAGACCTTGTGAGAGAAATGTTATCATGTGAGCTCCATATGACTGCTGCCCCCACGGCTTCAACATGAAAATGCAACAAACGTTTACATGGACTGCAATAATCCGACTATTGACCTCATTCTAGATAAGACAATATTACGTTCCGTCAAGCAGTTTTATGTGTTGCAAAATGCTGCGAAAAACTCAACAGTCATAGAGTCATAGCTTACTCCGAGTATGACCTTATTAGGGTCACAGTAATCAGAAAATGCTGTTTCCGTAGCAACTTCTTATTACTTAATCCGGTTAATATCGGATTACTGCAGTCCATGTAAACACTGAGTCAGTATAGAGTCTCTGGGATCTTTCTCTAGTCTTATTTCAGATCATTTGGAGATCTCTGGTTTTCATCAGAGTGAGATCAACATGAGCTTTTATGTGGTTGTTTCAGGAGAAAATGCCTTTTTAGTCTTAAAAAGAGCTAATTTGTGTGTTTATGTCCCATAAAAGGTAAATACGAGATCGATACGAGTTTACAATGAGGTGAGGCAGAAGTGTTACATTAAATAGTTATGTTCATGATAATAATTTCATCAAAATTCAACATCTCAAAATATCAATGGAAAGTTTCTTGCATCTATGGACATATTATTGAGAATGGCATCTTTACATGACTTGCAGCACAAAGTAAATTGAATTGACCCCAATCCTGATGTGTTCTACTTCCAGACTGCAGCTAATCATTTTGCAAAATTGTGCATGTAACCCATATTGATGGACATGAAATGAGGGGACTGATGATGATCTACTGATACCTGTAGAATTATTACTGGACTTATTTCACTTCTGAACATCTAGAGCAAATAAAAGCGGAAAGAGGAAACTGTGTGAAAAGAAAGCGACACTCGGAAAAAGGCTGAGGCGGGGTTTGGACCGAAGCGCCCAAATCGCGTAATCAAGACAGCAGGTCTGCATCAACTAACGACATCATCTCTGGGCACATGTCACTACATTGGCATATTAGAGATTTTTCCAGGGTGATAAAAAGGGCTGTATCAGCTCAGTTCAGTGCCAACCAACACCCTCTACCTCATGGGATCATATTAGGGCAGGATTTTGACTGGAAAGAAAATTCCAATGACACTCCTACATCATTTCTTTTCTAAAAGATCTTCTCACATCTCTCCGATTTTTAAACAGTGCTAACAGTCACTTACTTACTTCGTCTCCTGAGCCAGCCCGGGATGCGGGGAGGGCTGATGATGTACAGCAGCGCCGTCTGAGGTCACCCACAAATTCTGCCTCGGCGGATCTGTTCCTGCGGCTGGTTTTTCATAGCTAACGCGGCACGATGCAGCGGTGCTTAAAGCTTGGCAGGGCAGCCGCTGCTGGTCCAAGAAGAGAGGCCGCTGTTAACCAAGGGTGGATGCGCACTATAATTTTTATAGAGCAAATTCTTGAACTAATTAAGCCCAGAAATGCCATTCCAGCCAAATTGTTCAAGCGCTGTTGGAAAACATCTGCAGGGCTGATGGGATTTCCCCCCTAATCTTCCAAATTTGTGCGGAAGTGTCTTAATTGAGGTGAAATCTGGTAGTGAGTGAGCACACAAATATGATTACGATGTCGGATATACTTTTTTTTTTTGTCCAAAGAAACCAAAAAGCTGTGTACATAGGAACGACACTGGAAAGAAATGCGTGCAGCTGAGAAAATACCCTTATTGTCAAGCTCATGGTTGGAGAGTGGTCAGACGGTAAATGATGTAGCGTGTTAGTTCAAGGATTTGTCCAACGCTCGCAAGAACCTGCCTAAGCATGCACACACACTCACATAGACAATGAATGACCCACGATGACACACATAATCCGAAGCGAAGAGGCCTCTCCTCTCAACCGCACCGACCGATGGCGTCTTTGTTTATTGTGTGTTGAGTAAATCCCCCAGCCATCCCACATCCTTGACCGCCATTCAGCTTACTGTCACCGCCAACACCCTATTACCCCCCCCCCCCCCATCCTTCCTCGAGGCCACGTCTGAGTACATGCGGTAGTATGTTATTCAAAAAGCCTGTGAGGTAAGTGTGTGACGAAACCCGTTCTAAGCCTCCCGTCAACCAGACCGAGCTTTTCAACGCGGGTCCCTAACTTGTAATGGCAGCGGCTGCAAATTGAGTGTACAAGAGGTCTAAAAAAAAAAAGGGGGTAAGTGAAGGGGGTTTCCAGCTTTCAAGTTTGGCAACCAATGGAGTATTTTTTTTTTTTAGAGCTGGGTGTACAGGATTAAAGGTGGATTTAGACAAAGGCTTCTTTATTAATGGAGACCACCGGTGGAGCCACTTTGGCATTTTGGTAGAGCATTTAAGCATTTAAGACTCCAGCATGCGGTTCAGGTCAACCTCCAACATCAGCAGCATCCAGTTTTCCCCAAGGCCCAATATGGACAACTGCAATCAGGTCCGAAGTTGTAAGTAAATCATATTAACTGGTTCTGCTTTGCCTTGTTTATGTGTTGGAAGTTTAATTTCTATAAGGTTTTAAAAACAAAAGTGATTGATTGGGGTCGACGATGCACTAAAAAACTGAAAATGATCCGCCGAAGAGAAACGTTGCTCTCACTCCCACTCACTCCATAGGAGGTTAGATGGGTTGGAATGTATGAGCTGGGACTCCTCCATATATCAGCAGCCTGAGCTACAAAAACAAGAGGAACCCCGACTATTTATGAAGTAGGAATGCGGATCTGCGGATGAAACGGTTGTAGAAGTCTTTCTTTTAACCGCTGCACTTGTACGGTCTGGTGACTAGTTCGTTCATCATATCAGTTTGGTTATTGAAGGAAGTACTAATGCAGGATGAATGCATGGCGCAGGAGTTTTAAAGTGATCACTGGAACAGTCTTGAAATGGAAAATCAACCATTTATCTGACCGTGTGAATTCATATACTAAAGGGTTTGACTTCTATTGTACATGAAGAATGAGTTTTTTTTGGAATAACTTCAAACAGCACTGCTTAACTTGAGTGTCGGAAATTACAAGTGTAAACAAACCTTTTCACAAAATACATGTGTGTGTGTATATATACAATACATACGTATATACATAAGTACTAGCTGTCACATGCTCTTTTGCACATACAGTATATACAACACACACGCCACCCTGCTGAAGCCCATCCCCTATCCCCTTAGACTAAGGTGTGTGTCTGTCCACATGCATCTGTGTGCACCTTTGCCTTTGTATGTGTGTGTGTGTGTGTGTGTGTGTGTGTGTGTGTGATCAGAGGGGTGTGTCCTATAAAGTGGCGGGGTGTATTTGTATGCGTGTGTGTGTGTTTCTGGTGTTTCCCACAGTGGGGTGTGTGTTTGTCCCCAGTAGCAGTTTGCTAACAGGCTTAACACCACCCCGAGGCGACCTTTCAGATCCATTGATATGGAGTGCACCCACACACACACACACACACACACACACACACACACACACACACACACACAATCTACCACCCCCCCCCCTCTTCCCACAAACACCACACACAGCACTGTTTTCATGGTGGTCTCTCTCTCTCTCTCTCTCATCTCACACACACCCACACACACACACACACACACCCACACACACACATCACTGTGTTTTCACAGTGCAATGAGGATAAATGACCTCTACTTTCCTTGATGACCACATCGCTGACAGATCCCAATGAATTTCCATTACACGCACACACACACACACACACACACACACACACACACACACACACACTAGATATATTAAGAAAAACTCATAACAGAAGGACATGGAAATAATTTGCGCGTCAGGGGGACGTCAGCCCACGGTAGCCTGGTAGCTGTACTCGTCTTCTGTAGGTTTTATCTCAAGCAGATGGAGATGAAGAAGAATATACCTTACGTAGTCGTAGTTTTTACTGTACGTCTCATTTCAAAATTATATTTAATCTTTTCTTCTTGGCTGCAGCTAGGAACACTCACACACTCACACACACTCACACAGTGGCCCATGGTGAAGTCATCCCTAAACATCAGCTGTACATTTTTCTGAAAATAAAAAGTGACATGAACGTAATCACTCACTACTTCATGAGGCGATTCTCCAGCGGTTCGTCTCGAGGAGAGAGAGGGAGAGAGGGAGGGAGGGAGGGAGGGAGAGAGAGGGAGGGAGGGAGGGGCGTAGCCCGTTGGGATGGATCTTATATCTCCGGTAAGACAAACACGGGACCATTAAGACAAATCAAACACACTTCACGTTTGTCCAAATATTTGAAGCCGAGGGCCTTAAAATGAAACACACAGAAAATGAATTTCTTGCTTTTGCAGTTTTACGTGCCACTTTGGCAGGTGACTAGCCAAACAACCTGGTTTCAGTCATAAATAATAACAAAATGGACTTCATAATAAAAGTAGCTTTTATGGCGGCTCATGTCTTCATTTATTCAATACAAAAATGTGTGACAGACAGAATGAAAACAACAATACTAGTTATTTACACGAGATGCCAACAATAACTTCAACCATTGCAGTTATTGATGGCTGACATGCTCTCTGCACCCTAAACTCAACTTTCCTAGTCTTATTTACCGCTTTGCCGGGTCGTCCACGTCCCCTCAACTCATCATTAGGGTATTTCTGACCGACTACTGGGCTCTCACAGAGGATTCAGAGCACAGATTCTCTCAAGAGGTACAGCGAATCTGTTTCCATCAGACCTCAGGAGTTGTCCTCTGGTTTGCAAGGAGAGCCGCTTTCAGCCTTAAGCCCTTTTCCAGAGTAGCTGTTCGTAAGCCAGGCTATTCGCACCAGACCCCGTGCTTCGCGGGTTGCCAGGTTTGAGATTCAACTGCGAGTATATTTCCAAACAATCTCAATCAATCTACGCCGCCGCTGTGCCAGACATTATGCTCTTGCCAGGTATTATGTAAATCTATTTCCACCGAAGCCTCTGAGGTTGCTATGTTGTCAATTCAGCCCCGAGTATTTTGCTGGAGGATGAGAAGTAATTTACGCCTCCACTCTGGCAAATATATCACTATTGGCAAATTCAATTTCCACCAAACCTCTGCCGTTGCCAGGTTTTGGAATCATTTGTCAGGCTGTTACAAGAGGAGCCCCGGGGGTTGCCAGGTCTGAAACCGGACCAGCACGTGTCTTTTCCACAGGAACCCCTGTTGCTGTTTTTTTCCTCCGCTGATCAAACGACATGCCTGCGGCTGCCGTTGTTTGACATGGAACACACATGGGCCCGGTTAGCGAACAGCACTTCGCACAGACCCTCATAAAAAAACAAAAAAAACAACGCAATCCACGGGTTATGTGTTTCCTTTCCACGTGCACAAAATAACACCAGAGCAGATGTTACCTGGTGTAAAGGCGCACTTTTCCCCGCACGCGCCGGCCCGTTTCCACCTGCAGACCACGCCAGGCTCTTTAACATGTGGAAATACGTTTGTCCCGCTAAGTGAAAGGTGCTATTGTTAAGTGGGGCAATTGCACTGTAGGTTTCTGGATCGGGGCAATTTAACCTAATCAATGATGATATTAAGTCCAAATCAAATTCTATTCTTCAAGTGGTCTAACCCGAGTGTAAAATGTGGACTTGATTATATGCACTTCAAGTGGAAAGAGACTTGAAACTTAATTCCATTTGAAAGAGGGCATGAGTTGAGTCAGGGATGCAGATGGGACACATACAGTAGAGTACAGTACAGTAGAGTACAGTACTTGTTGCCTATATGACCCAGAATTTCCACTGGTTCAACAATAACACAGCCATTAATCTCCAGTATCACATCTTATCTCCCGCACCAGAGGGCAGACGGTAATACTTCAATAGATGTGTCATCGTCCACATCCTGAACCAGAGCGCTTCAGTTGTGTGTGTGTGTGTGTGTGTGTGTGTGTGTGTGTGTGTAACAGCTATCACAACTGCACACTATTTATCTACATTAGCCAGGCATTAAATCATCAGTCAGTATTACCTCCATATCGAGACAGGATGTTTAACATGTCTTTCTGTGCACATGCTGTATGCATTAAGGCTGTTAAGACTGTTGCCGCTGATTGTCGGGCTCCGCAGTAGAAAAAAAGGTGATGATGAAGGAGAAAAGTGAAGGAGAAAGCAAAGAGGAGGGAAAGAAGAAGAAGAAAAAAGGGAAATAGGGAATAAGGATAAAGAGAAGAAGGAGGAGTAAACGAAAGGAATCAAGCATCTCACGGTATTTGGGGAGCATATGGGGGCTTCACTCTTCCCACGACCTTGTCATATTTTCTGGACATTTACACTTAATCCCACACCTAGGGCTGCATATGCTGCTTTAGTGGCAGGATTACCCATGATGCTCTACCTCCCTCCTGTATGATCCACTCCTCCAGGGGATCCTACCTACTGCAAGCAGCTGAAGGTTTTACTGTTGTAATAATACGTAATATATAATACAGTAGTGAGGATAGACTTTGTGTAGCGGGTATATAAAGGTGACTGCACTGCGTGAGATGGATTAAAACCCCCGTAGTCACAGTTCCAGAAAGAGAGTTTGCCAGTTCCATCCCTTGATAGACTTCTACCTCCTCCATGTAGCTGAAGACGTCTGCAAAGTATGTAAGATGCATGTGGAGCAACAATAGTATATTGATTTGTAGCTCAAAATACATCCTGCCCCTGGTTGCGTTGCACACGCACACACACACGCATGCACATACCAAACGTGCACACAATACAAACTCATTGTCAATGACACACGCGCACACACACACACACACACACACACACACACACACACACACACACACACACACACACACACACATGTTGGCAAATACACACACAGTCACAGAGGAATGCAAGCTTTATAGGCATCATAAATTCCTGCACACATACAGTCATATGTAGGATGATGCTGGTGCCAACTGTCATCTGCAAACCTTGAGCTTTCCGGATTGAAAGCATTCCTCTGGACCGAACAGGAGAAAATCCTCCCTCTGCTTTCTCCCATCTTAAAGCTACGAGTCTCACTTTGTGTCGCTTAAAGCTGCACTCGATTTTTACGTGAAAAATACGAGCCTAAATCACAAAGTGGTGCTGCAATCCATCCAATCATTTCCGGTGGGTGTGCGGACACGGGCAGGAAATGTTTTTGGTGCAAGTGATGAATCAAAAGAGCGAAATACAAAACTGTCTCCTCAACAGCAGCGAACGAGAACGCTGGACTCACCTACCGTGAACCCCAAGCCACTAAAGAGAAGAAGAAATTGATTTCTGGGTAATGAAGTCCCGCAAAACATTTGGTTATCTCTTGCTGTCATTTGAGGCCGCAAATGTGCAAAGTTGCCTAGTGCAGCTTTAGATACAATTGAACTGCAAATCAATTCCTTAGTTCTTTTCAGTCATTGTCAAGTCAAGGAAATGACTCTAATGTGGTTTGTATCAAATCAAACGCCTCACTTTTCTTCCCGTTCTTTATTGTGGGATCACTAGTAATGTTGATAGAGATTTCTAACTTTAAACAGCACAAGAAGTCAGTTGAGGGTGGATACTGAAAAAAGTGTGTGTGTCTGTGCGTGTGTGTGAGCATGCTCCATATCAATAGATCTAAGGGGTCTGGGTCTCCTCAGGGGGGTGTTTAGCCTTTTAGGAAGCTGCTACCATGAACAAACACACTCCCCACTGTTGGGAACACCAGGGAACCTGAGTACACAGGCAGACACACACACACACGCACACACGCACACACACACACACACGCACACACACACGCACACACACACACCCAGACACACACACCTTAGTGTAAGGCCTGCTAGGGTAGTGGCACACAGATGTAAACCAGGCCTTGGCTGGGTGGGAGGGGGAGGGACACTCTTCCGGCAGATGCAAACCCCCTGATGCTCGAGTGTACTGGTGTTTGTGTGTGTGTGTGTGTGTGTGTGTGTGTGTGTGTGTGTGTGACTGCTTTGAAGGTTAATAAGGCAGATAGAAAAGGGGATTAGTCTCACAATCAAGAAAGTTGCAGATCTTTCTAACGTTGGAGACCTTGCAAAAGCCTCTCACACTGCCTGCTGACCTGCTGAGCCTTTGGACCAAAACGCCTGTTGGCAAAACCTGAAGTGCACTGCTGGCAAGCGAGACAGAAAGCAGTGCAGGTGGGATATGCTCATCGATACGGTTCAAGGGGAGTTTGATTCCCTCTCCTCTCGCCCCGCTAGACCTCAACCTGCTCTCCCACAATGTGTTCATTCATCTTGTTTTGTATATTTTGTTCTTCATGGTATTCACTTAAAACCAAAAGGGGGCCAATCACCTTTCAGCAGGGGAGGGTGCCCCACCGTTGGCCCTGCCCTTGGTATATACATAGGTGGTGTGTAAGAGTCTGACTGACCTGAGTTTGGCTCCTGATGCCCACATTTTGCAAGACCGGTGTGATATGATCCTTTTCCTTGGATGTAGTTAAGAGCCCAGTGGCGCCATTCAGGACTAATTGGAGGCAGGAGAGGAGATTGACTGATGTACAGTGAGTTGCAGTAATCTCAGCGCGATGTGATAAACACATGGGTGACTCACTCGAGCTAGATGAGGTCATCTGCTACTTCAAAACTGGTACCCCTTCTTTTCCACATGCTCAAGCCCCTGTGGTGAAAGACTTGAATGTGTCAAGACAAATAAAATGTACTTAATGTGGCACTTAAAGCTTAAAGCTCTAAGATTACTTTTGTGCTTCATCCCCGGTCCCTCAATATATAATATACTGTATATATAATCAATAACAGAGCAGAGAAGACAACATTCACCCAGAAAAGTGACATTGAAACTGAATAACAGCGTCTAGACAGCCTTGTCGGATCCAAAAGAAAGAAAAAAGCAGCTATCCGTCAACACTCATCAATGGAAATAATGCGCGCCAGCTGAAGATGGCTGATTTTACCAGGGACATTCAAAAATAAGAATTCCTGAAGTCTGGGAGAGTTCGCTTTTCGCTTACGCCATTACCTCCAATGAAGGTAAATTCTAATCCGCAAAAAAAAGGTGGGTTTACCCTCCGCTACATCCCTGTCAAGACACCGATATGAGCCTCGGTCCCAAAGATAGACACTTCTTTTTCATATTTGGGACCTGGAAAAGAATTTGTAGGACCCTTGACATATTTATTTGTCATGTGTCCAGTTACAACTAGAAGCATCTGTTCTTATTAAGCCTGCCAGTTTAAACAGAGTAGCACCAGTCAGACAAATTGTTTCGAGTCTTGGCTGACTTTAATATTCCTTATTTTCTTAGATGCATAAAAGAAGCCTTTTGTCATTGCACCCAATCAGTGTAACCTGTTCCAATAAAACGCTGAACTCTGCAGGTTGTGATGACCGTCTGTTTATCTGCCCGTTTGACTCCCTGTTTTTCCTGCAGGATTTTTCCAGTTCCACTCCTGAGAGGAAACAGCAGCGGGGAGAGCAGGCGCTGCTGCTGATAGCGACGGTGTAGCTGACCGTAGAAACAACGAGATAAGACGACACAGGTGGTCTTCCCATCTGACTTGGGGGGGTGGACAACACACACACACACACACACACACACACTTGTATTACTATACTTGCGATGGCCGTCACTGACTATATTTATTCCCTAACCCTCACCACTTCCTGCCTAACCTTACCCTGACCTAAATCTAATCCTGATTGGGATATAACCCTCAGGCTTTCGGGCCCTGGCCCTAAACTGGCCACTTAAAGAAGAAAGGAACGACAAAATGTTCTCACTTTGGAGGATTTTTCTTCATCTAAATATAGAAACACACTCACACACCATGCAAACACATGGACACAAACACACAGACAAAGACAAGCAGATAATGCAGATTATAGTGGCTAGCCCACTGCACATGCATGCACATACACAAACATGGATACAGGAACACAGAGGCAAGCACAGCACAGAAGTGTGTGTGTGTGTGTGTGTGTGTGTGTGTGTGTCCACGTTGTGCACATGAGACCATGTGAGGACATGTCAGAGGAAGTGTGTGTGGGTGTGTTTCATTGTGTGCCTGTGTGTGTGTGTGTGTGTGTGTGTGTGTGGCTGTCAGTGTGACTAAGCCTCGGCCATTCCTTCATTCATTCTGTTTGTTCCTGTTTACTCTGTGAGCAGCTCCAAAGTGGTGACCATTAAAGGCTGGCAGTCCCTTTACAAACACTGTTACAGAACTCAGGAAAACAGATAAAAACCGCCGTCTTCCTGTCCAAAATGAGAAGAGTCTTGTGGGCCACATGTACCTCGGTGCGCTGATAACCTTGTAGGGAGGCTGCAGCATGTTCTAGCAGCACTGGCCTGATAGTTCAATTGGTAAATGGTTTTATTTACATAAATATTTCTCAAACGCAGAGACAAAGAACCACTTTTTCTGGTGTATTGTTAGTCTGCAGCCCAGTGAAAAAAGTAAGATAAGAGAGGAGCTAGCTAATATTATGAAGCCTAGCGCTCTAGCTGCTACCAATTTAGCTAGTTAGCCTAGCTGACCTTCCAAGTTCAAACTAGCCATACTAGACTAAAGCTATTTAGTTAAGCTAGTTAGCTAGCCTGCTTACCTTCCAACATCATGAATGCATGAAATTAATGAATAAAAAGATGGAATTCATATTTTTATTTATATTTTGACCAGAGTTCCTTGTTTGCTATTCAAGTTTTCCAGTTAGCTTAGCGCTAGGTTGAATCACTATTGTTAGTGATTCGATTAGATTGTTACTTTAAAAGGAAGAAGCTGTTGAAACAAGGAGGTCAATGCCCTTGACCTCCCAACTTCTCCTGTGGAGTTTCTAAGTGGACAATTTACAACAAGTGGAAGCACTGGGAGCTCTACGTTCCTTGTTCCTGCAACTTCCCAAAGCCATTGGTGAAGAAAGTTTCCCTTGTCTACGAGGCTGATTGAATAGGGGTTAAGTCAATTAAATGACTAGAAATGAGGAAACCCGGCCAAGATTGTTGTACTCAGACAAAAAAATAGGCCGGAAATCTACAGTCTCAGGAGTGTTTCAAGCCATTTTGGTCCTCAGGATAACGGTCTTGTCCACGTTCATATCACTTGACCTACATCCTTTTGTAAATGTTTGACTCTTTCAAAGGATATTGTCTAACCACATTCCCCCACAGGCATCATTATAGCTTCATCTAATAACACCATCAATAGTTTCTATAATATGGCTTCTTTCTTTTCTTTCTTTCTTGGTCACAATGTCAGTGAGTTGGTCAGTCATCGAGGCAGGCAGCCCATTCACCTCGCTGAAATGGATACCAAGCGTCGAGCACGCTTACATAAGCTCCCACTTCAAATGGATCAACTTTGGAAGCATGCAAGGAGCGCAGACCTAAACTTTCAAAGGAAGGAATCCTTCACGAGAAACAGTTTCCAGAGCTCGCAGATCGCTGCGAGGGGAGACTAATGAAGCAACTGGCCGGGATCCAGAGGGTTTATAAACCCCGGGCCCACAACCTAAACAGTTACTTTACATGGGAGTGAGCTGGAATAAGCACTTCTCACCCCTCTGGTAACGTTTCTCCATGTTAACGTATTTGATGTTTAGGGTAAGCATTATTCCTCGTAATAGCAACAGATTTTTGCGATCACTTACTCATTTCACAAGCTATTTTCACTGTGATGTAATTTGGGCCAACATCAACAAATGATGAATTGGACAGAGAAAGGAAGAAGAAGAAGAAGAAGAAGAAGAAGAAGGAAAGAAGGAAGAAGAAGAAGAAGACGACAAATTGAACCTAATATAATAGAACAGCCTGGATGGATAGGCTCCAGGCTTCTCTTCTCTCTTCTTCTGGTTTTCACAGCCCAACCAAAGCTGAAAAAAAGTCATTTCTGGCATCGGGCCCGGTAACGTTGACCCGTATGATTATCCCCTTCCTAGTTCTGGGATGATGCACGGTTACCAGCGGACTAGGAAGTTCCTTAGCTTGACCTGTGTGGCCACTCTGCTCCGGTTCTGGGGATATCGCTTACAGGTAATGAATGCTCCCCCTATCCTCCAAAACCTCCACACAAACTCCTACGACCTTTCCCACAGGGATTACGTGTGTGTGTGTGTGTGTGTGTGTGTGTGTCTGTGTGTCCATGTATGTGTGTATTCTTGCCTGTGTTTGTGTGTGAGTGTGTGTCTGTGTGGGTTCTTCTATTTCACACTCACCATAATATATAGCTGACAGTATAACTGACTGACCATCCAGGGAGTAGAGGAGGGCTTCTGGGTAACCTTTATAACTGTAAGGGGAATGATATGTGGCAGCTGACACACACACACACACACACACACACACACACACACATACATCTGCACCTTTAAGGTCATTGAAATCCACACAGACCATATTCTACACATTTGTCTTTCTGTAGAAAAAAGTAAACTAGTAATTTATGAGAAGTGATTCAGGTTTTATTTCCTGGAACTAACTTTTAACTCACTGTTGCTACAGTATGTAATATTATCCCAAAAACTTTCTCAACTTTTAGACACTCAAGTTAACAAAATGAACAGTTTTAACAGACTGGATTACCTCCGTGATGGCACCAGCCGTGGTTGCTAGGAGACCGGTGATGCAACTGGAGGTGGACAACCAGCCAACGGTCAGTTCGCGTGCGGAAGTTCCCTCGAAGGGATGATTTGCTGCTGTCACAGTGAGACTAGGGACTTCTCTTCTTTCCACAGACACATATGTTTTGTGAATCAGATTGTTCTCGACAAGTTAGGTGATACACACAAGCACAACACACACACACACACTGCTCTGAACCAGATCGACATGTCAACACTCACTCAAATGACCTCAGGAAGACTAGCTGCCACCTCAGCTAATGGTGATCTAAAGAAAGTTGAGTGAACACACACACACACACACACACACACACACACACACAATACACACACTGTAAATTCAAATGGACAATCAGGACGCCTGCGGGGGCTCACTCCCGGTTCGGATGTTCTCTAGTTACTGAGGCGGGGGTGCTCTGGTCCATCAGATGTGAACGGACGTCCTCCAGCCCCTGATGACTCTGGCAGGGAATCGCCCACTGGGCCTCCTCTGCTCATGTTACATCACCTGGAATCTCAATGATCAAGTGACATAATGTCATATTGTCACTGCTGCTACTTCTACTATGAGAAGCATTACTGCTGCTACTACAACTATTACTGCTGCTACTACAACTATTACTGCTACTACTACAACTAAAACCGACTGTTTAGAGATACGTCCTGTCCATCCAACAATAGCTACAGTAGATCACTCAAGTTTGAACACTGAAGTGCTCATGTACTTTGCTGAGCGTCCCCCTCTATCCCTGCCCCCCCCCCCATATTTCCTGTTGCTCTTCACTGTATTCTAGCTAATAAAGTAGAAAATGTCATAAATATTATCTTGAGAGAGATTGAGATCTTTGATTTTCTCATATCTTCATATGGAAAGTGCATTTGTGGGTCAGTTGAAGCAGTCATAGGGATTAAATGTTTTGCTTTAAGGCACATTGGCAATTTGGTCTAAAGATTTGTTTTTCTGCTGTTATTGCAGCCAGAAGTGCTTGATTTTGCTGCTTGATATGTTTGATTTCATGACTTTTCTGAAAGAAAACAACCTGCATGGTTTGCTTTTTGTCAGTGTTTAATTTGTGGGAAAATCGAGAGAAAATTGTAACAGCACAAATAAGTATTGTAATGTGTTACATACAAATAAATTGTGTAGATTTGTGTAAATTGCCATATCTGTCATCTAAATAAAAGATTCATTAAAATTCATAGAAATGTAAAGGCCTTGCATCGTTTACAGTGAACTATGACCTCTTCAAAAGCTTATAATCTCTAATGAAGATCGTAAACCTCTGGGGGGATTGGTATTCTGGGTATTTGGGCAACACTGTGATCTACAGTAGCCGGTGCCTCACATCCACCCTGACAGCTGCTTCCCTGCAGAGGCCTGCCCTGCAGAAATGCTGGGAAAGACAAACCTTCCTTTTAAAAAGGCCAAGACTTGTGGAGAGAGGCCGGGCCGAGGAACATCCTCCCTGCCCTCCAGGCCAATATCCTGATATACTAGTGATATACTAGTGTTTCCTCCAAATGTTTTTTCTTGGGGGCTGGAGGCCTCTGGAATAGCATTTAGACCCTGGTGATACCGACACCCTCCACTAAAACCAAATAAAAATGAAATTCTGCTATTCTGGTAACTCCTGCAGGGTGTCCCACCACATCTGTTCATTGTAAGGGAGTACTATAATATACATATACACTGAATAACACATGTATGCTCCTAATACACAGTGTGAATTGTTTTGGTCTAAACTAATACCAGATACTGACTAAATTAATATGGTCCTCTATACATTATTTTTGCTACTATTAGTGCTTTAACTTTGAAAAAATATTTGTATTTTATTTCAAAAGTATGCAATCTTATTTGAGAAATATAATTTGACTAAAAAAGGTTTATTACCAATATCAAAGAGTTTTTGGTAGTGGACTTCCACTGTTTATCATGATACACACATATAAATAGTATAAAAGAGGAGCAACACAGGGGAATGAGGGAAAGGAAAACAACGCTTTACCTCCGCTTAACAACGCTGTGAGTGTAGCTGATTGATCCTGCAGCCAACAGGTCAACATGTGAAACTGTATGTGTAGTTTGAGAGTGGATGGAATTCTATGTGTGTATCATAACACACATACAGTATATAAACGGGGGGGTGATATAAAGGGCAATGCAGCGGTATGAGGTAAAAGAAAACAATGCCACATGTATACACAGTGTACGAACTGTGTGGGTATGTGTGTGAACATGTGTGTGCAGTGTACATGCATGAATATACACCGCCCAAGTGCATAAACATGAGTACATACATAAGAGTGTAGAAGATTGACAATATAGCTAAAAAGTTATGTGTGGTTTGAGAGATGTATTCTGCGTGTATATTATCTACATGCTGTATAAACAGGAGGTGATGTATGAGGTGATGGGGGGGGGGGGGGGTCATTCCCTGGCTCCTCTCCACATTCATTTCAGAGTACCACGACCTTCTTGTCAGCCTCGACAGCCTTGAATCTGAGGAGTTTCAAGGCCTCCACATACCATCCTTGAATCCTTTGCATTCCAAAAGAAAGATATTGTTTAATAGCGACCATCAAACGCAGGACCAAGGAACAGCTGATTAGGTTTTGGTGGTGATCAAGATCTAGGATTTCTGCCATTTGATGGTTATCATTTTTTATCCATACACTTATACTTTTCAAGTGCCTCCTGTTTCATTCAGCTATCTAGCTATCTGTATCAAGAGAAAACAATCTATAGTCTACAATCTGAATATCTAAAATAAAATCTAGCAGTTTAGCAATTGAAGCAAGGTATGTGCTTTCTGCATGCCAAAAAAGTATTTAACAGATGATTTGTAGATGAATGGTACTAAAGTACTAAGGTAAAACAGCCTAACAATGTGGACCAGCCCGGGCGAGAAGTTATATGAGAAAGCAGCCTGTTATTGTGACCTGATAGGCTAAACAACAAACTAAACAACAAAGTTAATAAAGAGATTGTGTCTGTAATTCAGTCATTTTGATTTTGGTGGTTCCCATCTTTATTTTGATTAATAGCCTATGCTATTAAAATGCTGTTTCCTCGCCTTTTAGCTGCATGGTCACCTGATTTTGCAAGACAAGGAAGGGGGTTTAATGTAAACTAATGTAACAAGTATAGTGTAACTAGTTTAACACTGGACAGGACAGCAGCATCAGAGCGAAATCCTTGGGAAACGTTAGGAAAATTTGGGAAATGTCTGATATTGCAAAATAATAACGCAGCTCTGGTGCACATCTGTAATGAATCTATTAACGAGAAAGACATCCAAGGCTTTCATCTGATTGCTACATGTCAGTACACGGCAGAGTATGTGTTGTGAGTAGAGAGTGTGTTGTCAGTGTGTTACAACAGTGTGCTGGCAGACCTCAGTGAGTATGGTCTATTATCAGATGCTCACCGCCAGAGCTGTGGACTACGCAAGCTGTGAACATTGGAAGATTGAACTATTCCAGTCTGGAGTCTGAGCTTGATTAGATTGCCTGGCATAGAAGAAGACTCACATTGGAAGAAACTCACATGAAACAAACTCTGTTCTTTCTTTCTTTCTTTCTTTCTTTCTCCTTTGCTTTTTCAGCTCTACACCCAAACCCGTCTTGTGTTCATTTCACCATCCTCCCTGCATCCTCTCTCAGGGGAAACATCTTCAAAAAAGACAACTTTGATGTGGAGTGTTTCATTACATTCCACAGTGTGGTCCAACGCTGACTTTCAAAGGGCCTCTGGTTTGAATTTGGTCACTGCTGTTATCACGTCACGTGCCTTTCCATGCAAAATAAACACAGCACCTTTCTGACCAAACATGGTCACTTGGGCCCTTAACAGCGGACATCTTGGAGCATATGTGTCACGATATGCCTTGGTAAGGGGGCAGCGAATAAACAACCTTTTCACAGATGATTCACACTCAGTTTAGACATTACCTCCCTAAATGTCCTTGAGAAAAAAAAAAAAGCTCTGTTGGAGGGGAGAATGAGTGTAATAACAATGGAATTCAGATTGAGGGACACAATCCTCCCAAGGACTGTACGATGTGATGGTTCCTTCCTGTAAACTGTTGTCACGGCAACTCCCACAACAACACAGATGTACCAGTCAGAGTACGGATTGGACGCTCCATTAATAGCGATGAATTAAGGTCATAGCCCTTCTAAATACCACATCGAGTCAACTTGACCACATCAAGTTTAAATAAAGATAAACAATTGAGTAACAATGACTTATCTGCTGTGGTCTGGAGTTCAGTGTGGCTCATTGGGTTGTCTGTCTGTCTCACTCTTCTGTATATTGTTAAAGCTGCAATATTCTACTTTTGAATATGAAAACAACAAATATAAAGGATATATTCTACATTATCAGTCTGTGTGTTCACGTCTAAGCCCGAAATTGGCTTTTCAATGATGTCTGGTGTGTACCATTTGCTGTGGGCGTGGCCAGCAGTGAGCTGGGTTGTGGCTATCGAGGTGAAGCTAGCAGTCAGAGCAGGGAAGTCATAGCAACAACAATAATGGTAGAAAGCAGTAAAAAAAAAAAAGAAACTTTTTGGATCAATGCTGTAAGGTACTGTGTGAAACATTCAATAAAGAAACAAGAGCAATGGATCTTTTTGGTCCAACCGGTTTCATTCATGAAGTGTCGTTGCGCAACACACTGAGGCCCTACCAGCTCTTGACCTTGCATCCAATCCATGAGCACTGAGGGGCAATTGAGAATTTCCCCTTGGAGATCTAGAGTATAATATAAAACAGGGCAAAATGAAATATTGGTATGCATCTTCAGTTATCCGTCCAGCCTCCCAGAAACAGATCATTGCTGCCAGGAGGAACATGGCCTGATTAAAGGGTGATACTTCCTTCTGTAGCTGTATGATGAATGAATTCTCTGATCCAAATGTTGGTTTGTACTATATGTGTGAGTAATGGTGGGTGTAGAGAATATCCCCACAGGGGTCAATACCGTATCAAGTTGTTATTATTGATTTTTTTAAGACCCTCGCAGTGAAAGTAGAGTGGTAGCCATTCTTGAGAGTCCCGCTATTCAACATTAGTACGGTTCCTCTTGGGGGTGGTGCAACGATGCAACTGAAATTCAGAAAGCATGAAAAGCTAAGTGGGAATTCTTCAATGGCTCCTTCTCTATCAGAACAGATAACACTAACTGTATGTTGATGGAAAAAGCTCATCAGGCTTCTTATCACAGTTTCTCATGATGTTTGACAGAGGAGATCGCTTTGACTCACAGGAAATCCACAACCTTTAGTCCAGGGGCTTTCCAGTGTTGCTATGACACCAATAATGACAAATATATTTTGACCCCTGAGAAATGTGAGTGAGTGTGTGTGTGTACTGGGAGGGAGGGGGGGGGTCGGGGTTCAAACATTGGTCATGCAGGAAATCAAACATGATTGGGGGGGGTGTCCTCCTCCGTTTAAGATTCAGAGACCTTCTTTCCTGCAGTCCGATTTTTTTGTGTTGCTATTTTTTCACAATATGAGTAAGATAAGCAAGTAACATTCAGATGAATCAAACGTTAGATTATATATTTAACAATATATAATATATGAGCCAGTGTGTGCATATCTTGTATATATGTGCCTTTGTCTTTTTGTGCTGGCTTGCATGTGCAGATTTGTCCTCCCCACCCAGCTGAATCAGTATTGTTCTCCTGACCGGGTGTGAAGTGATGCAACACCTTGGGGGTCTGCCTGTGTGAAAACATGATCTCCAGAGAGTACACCGAGCCAATGGGTTTTCTCAATGACCAATAGGCACGCCATCGAAACGATCTGTCCTCGTTTTGAGGTCAGAGCAAAGCACTGAGCTCATACCACTATTTAGGTAAATGAAAGATGAAGGATTTGCTCAGAGCTCACCAAAAAGGTCATGGGAACGTTTTGAAATATTATAAACAGCACGTAGTACTTTGCTCAATGGAGAGACATTAAAGGAAAATTCACTCTTGAAACTCTTACACTGTTAGATACTATCAATCTGATTCCAGGAGTTATTTTGTGTTGTAATTTACTTCAATTTATTGTACCCACTTTCCCTCAACCTGCCTCTTCAACTTCTACTTCCGTTACTGGTTTCGTATGTTTCCCAGAATGCTGTTCGACAACCCCCAGAGAACAGGCATGAACACAGCTCCATTTAGCTGTGACCGGTGTAAAGTTAGCTTGGTGTTGGATATTCTGTGACTATTCCTTTGTCCTTTACGGTTGTGAATAGAACAAACACCTTTCCATCTTCCTCCATGGCTCTTTCCCTCCCATCTTATTTCTCTTATATGAGAGAAATCAAAGATATGGAAACTTGCATTTAAAAAGGACTTCCTCAAAGATCACAAAAAAAGGTCATGGGAAAGTTTGCAACATTTCAAACAAAAAGGACTCCCCTAAAGAGAACAAAGACTAAATACTGTATTGCAAAGCCAAAATGACACACACACAGAGGAATTTCTTGAACTTGTCCACGCATTACCCACCTACTGTCCATTCAACTGCCACTTCTTTCACCCACTCAACTGACCTTTAAATGCTTCTTTACATGGTCCTGTTCCACTCAACGGGTAGAGCAGGGCACTCACACTGCCTTGGTTAGCACTTTGATTCCCACTCAGGTCACATCAGCTCAAAATGTATCCACTCGTTGTATAGAGGCTTTGTAGTTGCATCAAAAATCTCCTGGCAATCACGGCTGGCGCCATCATGGACGTCCAGAACTGGAGTGCAATTAATGTCTTAATATATAACAACCAGGCAAGAAAAAGAGAGAAACCTGAAACAAATTGGGGTGGTGTGGCAGGAAACTATCTTGTCTTTAGTCCTTGTCCTCTGGTCCTAGTCCCTAGTCCAAAACACTCTGACTTGACTTGAGAAGAGTCAGCACCATTAACCTGAATAAACAGCTGTTTTTTTTTGGCTTCGTTAGCTAGATAACTAGCCAGCAGGTTCATTTAACGATTGAAACAACCAAAGTTAATGTTAACATGCTGACATTTCCTAAATACAAAATCAGGTGTATCAGTAATGAAACGATCACTTCCCAAGTCAAAAACAGCACAGAAATGAACCACGTCTTTTCAATTCTTCTGAGATGGACAAGTTGTGGATTTAGAAACGCAATCAGCTGTTCTCAACTATTGTTGCCCGAGAGCTGACGACCTCCAATATGGCCGCCAGAGGGTGTGTTACATCACCTGAATTATCTACAAAATGGAAAAGTATCTGAACTTTTCAAACAAGAAATGCAAGAGGCACACAACTTTTATGGTCTTCCAGACAACCTGGTCTTGTTTGGCCAGACCTTTCTCCACTCCAGCAGAGTGTTTGTACTTCTTCAACCAACCACAACCCAGGGCAGGCATTCATAACCAGGTGGTGGTGCTTGATTGCCTTTCTGGGACGCAGAGGACGAGTGGTCAAATTGTGGGTGCAGCAAATAGGAACAGAGGGAGAAGATCCCCTGAAGGAGAAATCCCTATTCGCTTCTGTTGAGTCAGACTATACAGAATCTGGTTTTCAGATGAATTTACCCAGAATGCAGAGTAACATTTGACATTAGCATTTGGAAGTGAATACCAGAGTACCAGAATACCAGAAACTGCATAGTGTCCTCTTTCAGCAGGAGGCATGACGGCAACTTCTGAGTCCAGATGAATCCACTTATGAATCCAGGCCCTTGCGTCATGCTG
This sequence comes from Hoplostethus mediterraneus, assembly GCA_034670385.1. Classification (NCBI taxonomy): domain Eukaryota; kingdom Metazoa; phylum Chordata; class Actinopteri; order Trachichthyiformes; family Trachichthyidae; genus Hoplostethus; species Hoplostethus mediterraneus. Next base: position 1,747,540 of record JAXDDW010000033.1, on the reverse strand, counting down.
AGCCAGCTCTTGGCACATTTTAGTTGCTCTGCAAAGGACATCCACTTCCAGTCATTTAACCGGCAGCCAAAGAATACCGAGCATTAAAAAAAAAAAAAAGAGAGAGAGAAATTTGCTGGGTAAATGAGGAAGAGGAACAAGATAGGTTGTATTTTAGGAGAATAGCACAATTTACTCTCACTCTCTAACACACACACACACACACACGGGGACCTCACACCATGTCGACACAGTGATCTTGGGTCTCTGTGCCTTGCCGGGCTGACATATTTGTGGAAACTGTGAGCCACTATGGAGCGAGCAACAGCGCCTCGCCAAGCCACATGATGAGAGCCTCCTGCCAGAGGAACGAGCTGGGAACAAAACCTCATGTGGGACGTCACACAGCCTGTCCATGTTGTGTGGGGGAGCAAAGATAAAGAGGCTGCACTTTCACAGCCGGCTCGATTCTCATTTTTTTGGCATTCGCCGTGTCTTACCGGGTGTCCTTTAACGGGTGAAAAAAGGCATGGGTTGTGCTTCTTTTGTTCAAACGTAATACAGGGATGCAATTGCCGCTTGTCGATGGAAAGGCTATTATGAGTCAAGGATCGTAAAGCGAGTGCTGGCAGCTTAGAGCACAGAGCTTTAAGCCCTGGTTTGTATCCGCTATCAATTTGCAGGCAATCATAAGACACCGCCTCATCTGAAGGGAATAGGGGGTGTCATGTTTTCAGTGTTGATGATGCATAACTAAATGGTGGATCATCACTACTAAAGTGCTAATCCACAAAATCTGTTTTTTTTTCTCCAATTTTGGCAACATCTTTTGTGTTGAGCGTTCATTGTGTTTTCCCACTGCACTTCCCAGAGATCACTTGTCAAACAGTGTGTCCAGTACTGTGACGTCTTTTTCCTTGGATTTTCTGTCGATGAAGTTTGAGTTTCTGTAGGTGGCGCTCTTTTCTTTGTGTGTTCAGCCACGGTGGCTATCGCTGCTCATGCTAACTACCCAGTTTTTATTCTGTTCATCCCAAACAAACCGCTGTTGCTGATGCCGGAAATGTAAAACGCATCACTTCCTGTGCATTAGTGGCTATTTACCGGAAAAGACCAACCAGACACCGGGTGTTTACAACAGAAAATGTAAAAGCTTTCATGAACTTGCTAGAGGTTGAATCACTGTTGTATCAACCAGACATTGAGACTAGCATGACATTATATGAAACTATCACGGATTACTTTCACCCATCTCCTAAAACATGCCTCGTTCAGCTTGAAAAAAAAAGGTGAAATGAAGCTAAAAGCACCAAGGTGTGAGTAAACCCCCCTGAAGCCTGGGCTTGCATTTGGGCAAACAATAAGCACTGGCTCACCCCATTACGCCCCCCTTAAGCTTGACCAAAGACAAGAGTGTTGAAAAGACTATCTGCCATCAACGGTGAAAAGGTCCAACTGAAGCTTGCGGTTCATATGAAACCAGACAAAGAGCATGTGGGCAGAGAGGGTCCCTATATTCCTGGGTGGCATTCAGTGCTCTGTGAACACTTAGAGCACGACAGTGGCTACACAATAGAGTAAAACACTTCCAAATGGAACGGGGACAAGAGAACTGTAAACAGACACTGGTAGAGGGTTAAAGCTGGACGTCTGAGACTGAAAATATAGAATAGACTCCTAACTTTTACCAACAGCAGAAGAGAAGATGAGCACTATATCCTTTCCTTATTACAAGAACGCTGATGGCCACCCACTTGCTTATATTAGTATTTTTTTTGGCTAACTAGCAACACTCTGCGTCACATTCAGTCACACCTGGGAGCTGCCCAGTACCACCACAGTCTAATACGAGTCTCCACTGGAGCAATAGGGGGCTGGATGCTATACTCAAGGGGATATGTTGATGGTAGTTGTTGACATTGGTAGAGCATTACTCAGACTTTTCTCACAATGATTTTCAAAGCCCGTCTGGGATTCGAATGACCGATCATGCGGTCACAAGTCTGCGTCTCAAACCTTTAGGATGTCTCTGTTGGTACTAACAGGTCATGAATTGCACTGTAAGTAGAGTGTGTTTCCCAATGGAACCCGATAACCTATCACAGTGCGCCGACTTCAGCTAAGGTTAAGGAAGGTTTTGGTCATGGTAACTTTCAGTGAATGAAACCTTAAAATCACATCAGGAGACATCAGAAAAATCATGTGTATACGCCTATCTTACATACAAATTCCAGCAGATACCATTACAGATTTTTGAACAATCCCCCCTCTGATCATATAAAACCTGCAACTTTCAAACTGAAACAAGTGGCAACATGGTACGGTGGTGCATTTCTGGGTGTTCACCCCCGACAACCGTTTCCTTTTCCTAAAACAACGTGGCTGCAATTCATTCATTTAGAAGAATCCAGAATTACGGCACATAACGTATGACGGCAGTTCTGCATTAATGTGTTGATCATTTTACAGTATAAAGGCCCTGGTCAGGCATTAGTCATTAGTCCCTGTGTGAATGTTATGATGACACTTGGGTGCTGCTGTTCACATGGATGAGAGCTGTAGCATCTGGACCATCTGTACATCGCTATCAGCTATTCCCATGTCCCGCAGATGTGCTAATAAATTTCCACCAATATTACCATGATAGCCCGGTGAGGGGAAATTATCCGGGGGGGGGATTTGAGTATGAGTCACAGCCTGGAGAGAGAGAGATGGAGAGATGAAGAGGAGGGGAAGGAGGAGAGGGAAGAAGGAGACCAGGACCTGAGGAGAAAGTGATGGAGAGAAGTTGTATTTGGGAGTCACATTTATGGTCTGAAGAAAAGGGAGGGATAAGGAGGAGGAGGCCAAGAGTTTGAGGAGAGAAGGTGCAAGAGACGAAATAAGGACTATGAGTCACAGCATTGGAGAGAGATAGAAGAGGAAGGAGGAAGGGAAGAAGTAAAGAGAAATATGACAGGAGCAGAGGAGGGTGTCTGGCATTGAGGAGAAATGGAGAAAAGAAACAGGAGAAAGGGGAGGAAACCGAGGTTTGAGTGGGTAAAGAAAGGGATCATGAGAAATGACATTAGGCTGATTGAGAGGAAAGAAAGACTAGATGGGAAATAGTCAGGCATTATAGAGAAAGGGGAGGAAAAATGAATGAAAGAAAGAACAGGCCAAGACCTAAGTCAGTAGGAAGAAGAATGAGAGAATAAGAAAAGGAGACAAGGCTGGGAGGTGAAATGAATTAGTGAGGCCACAAGTGAGTGAAGGAGGAAAGACACTTACGTTTTAACATTTTAGCTGTTTCCCTGATCCAGAGAGATTTCCCATGTGAGCAGGAGCAGGTCGAGGGTCAGGGTCTCGTTCAGGGACATTTTAACAGGACACATGGCTCACAGGATGCTGTACGGATCAAACATGTGACTTTTTGGTTCAGGGAAAGATGGGAAACATCCATCTGACACACTGACATGACTATTATTTGATCTTTACAGTTGACTGTATACGGTAAATACCATACTTGGTGAAAAAACATCAAAATGTCAAGACAATGCTTTCATCATTTCAGAAATTCATCATTCATGGTACTGTTCATTGGACGTTCATTTTTTCAGTGTCGTTTCAAACATAAACGTAACGTAACAGAACTTTTTACAGGGAAAGGTCTTAGCACTGTCATCATTTCACCTTTTTGTGTCATGCCAACTGGAAAATATTCATCTACAGTCTGTTTGCTCCTATTGTAAGTCAAACTTAATATCAACTAAAAGCTAAAAATATTAATTTAAAATGTAACATCTGCAATATATGAACACCAATATGCAAGAGTGAAGGAACATAAAGGAATGAGTGCTGAGTGCATAGCAAGATCTCCCTCTACTGGTACATATACTGTGTGTATATATATATATATATAAACACAGACAAAATATATACTGTATACTGTTGTAAGGTGCTAGACACATTTCCCACAGGGTGCTAGATGGCATAGGCCACAAACCAATAACTAATACGAGTATGTAGAAGGAAATATCCCTGTGTTTCTTTTGTTTTAGACATAGTGGGGATAGAGGGTGGGGTGTTTTTGTATTATATGTGTACATGTACATTGTTAGCTAGAGTACCGTCAAACAATAAGTCGAGTGTGGCACTGAGGAGTAACACAGAGGACTGCCTCTGTTATCGCCAATAGCATTTGCAATTTAAGCTAAAGTTAAGGAACTTTCTGATGATTGTGTAGGTTTTACATTTATGTGTTTCCTAGCAACATTTTAAACTGCCAAAAACATGGATCAATGTGTGTTGGACAATTTATTAATTGATGTATAAGTTCAGCAATTCAGACACGTAAGACACAAGCACAGACAGTACGATTATAGCTTGTCAAGACACACCCATTTCTATGCAACAAAATGGTAGGAATCTCTGGACTGGGTTAAAATTTATATCATTTCACTTGAGGATTTTGTAACAATCAGTAGAACAATAATTATTCCCACCTGTTACTAATTGAACAATTAGATAGAAGAAGGTGATTGGATGTCAAGGGAATTTAAATAGAGCTCCAGTCAGTCCGCAAAGATAATGTGGTAATACAGTTCCTGGTGTGAGTGGGTAAACTAGAGGTTACTGGGTTTGCCACGTCATCTGACTGTAGCAATGGCAGTAGCCATGGGATTTGGTCTGAGGTGATATAAAACATGTCATGTCATCAGCTATGTCAGGTTTCTACTATGTGATCCCGGTATCACTGAGGGTATTCAAACTGATGGAATTTACTTTTCTCTAGGTTGGTGTTGTTGGGTCTCCTAATTGTTGGAAGACATCAAACAAGCAGTGAGTCTAGTCTCTATTTTAAACAAATTGTTTGTTATCAACCCTGCATCAACTTACACTTTTTCTTTTCTTCCCCCCCCCCCCTTTTTGTCAACAGCCTACAAGCTACCAGGCGCCCAGATACCTATCCAATCAGCCCAGCTACCAGGCGCCCAGCTACCTGTCCAATCAGCCCAGCTACCAGGCGCCCAGCTACCTGTCCCCAGCTACCTGTCCAATCAGCCCAGCTACCTGTCCAATCAGCCCAGCTACCAGGCGCCCAGCTACCTGTCCAATCAGCCCAGCTACCAGGCGCCCAGCTACCTGTCCAATCAGCCCAGCTACCAGGCGCCCAGCTACCTGTCCAATCAGCCCAGCTACCAGGCGCCCAGCTACCTGTCCAATCAGCGCAGCTACCAGGCGCCCAGCTACCTGTCCAATCAGCGCAGCTACCAGGCGCCCAGCTACCTGTCCAATCAGCCCAGCTACCAGGCGCCCAGCTACCTGTCCAATCAGCCCAGCTACCAGGCGCCCAGCTACCTGTCCAATCAGCGCAGCTACCAGGCGCCCAGCTACCTGTCCAAGCAGCCCCAGCAGCCCAGCTACCGGCCCCAGCAGCCCAGCTACCGGCCCCAGCAGCCCAGCTACCGGCCCCAGCAGCCCCAGGAGCAGCAGCCCCAGGAGCAGCAGCCCCAGGAGCAGCAGCCCAGCTACCAAGCACCCAGCTACCGGCCCCAGCAGCCCCAGGAGCAGCAGCCCAGCTACCAACCACCCAGCTACCGGCCCCAGCAGCCCAGCTACCAACCACCCAGCTACCGGCCCCAGCAGCCCAGCTACCAACCACCCAGCTACCGGCCCCAGCAGCCCAGCTACCGGCCCCAGCTGCCCCAGGAGCACCAGCCCCAGGAGCAGCCCATCCTACCTACCAGGTTTAGTTTAGCTTTGCACAGATCAATGCTGTAAAATTGTGCCATAAAACTGGATGCAAGTGACTTGCCTTTTTGTCAAGTAAGTTTAGCTCAAGTAATACAATCTGTTGCAGACTTGACCACTTGTTTTTGCTCCTGTTTTTTGTATCCAGTCTGTGGCTGGTCCTGTTAACTAAACTTTTCACTCCTCAACTCCGGAGTTTCATACAAGACTCTACTATAATGGGGCTTTCCTTGAATTTCATCCTGTGCTAAATAAAAGATGTAACTTTCAACTTGTAACTGTCATTATCGGAGACATGCTGACGCAAATGTGGGTTCAGTGTGGTGCTTGCTCCAAGATTTAGCATTCATAATTGCAAATAATTCAAGCACTGATGCTGAGTGACAGAGCCATGAAAGCTGTGCTGACTTTTTTGTTCTAGGCCACTTGCACTGAACTAGAGGTGTTACCTTCTGGCTCTCCCAATACCTGCCATGTACTTTTATGGTGCTACTGTGACCTAGTAGTGTCCTAATGGCTAGATATGCAAATTTTCTTCCAGAAGACCGCTGGTTCAAATCCCTCCTAAATAACCTGTTGGCCAAAACTATTTATATTTAGACACTATACCAGTGATTAGTTTACTCAAGTACGCACCCTCAGGGTTCAAGTCAATGTTTAACTACACAAGCTTTACATTGCTTGTAGACAGTGGCTAGTTTTGGGCCAGAGTCCAGACTACATAGGATTCTAAAACCCAAGTCTGACTCACTTCAATTCTAGAAATGAGTAATTCTGTGTAAATGAAGAACCTTATCTACTTGTCATTCATATCCCCCATTCAGTCAAATCAAATCACATTTATTTGTATAGCCCTTAATCACCGTTACAGTCCCTAGGGGCTTCACAATGCCCAGCATGTGAAAATAAATGATTAGTACACAACATCCCCCAGCCTTAGACCCTCACAGAGGACAAGGAAAAACTCCCACAAAAACCTTATTGGAAAAGTGGGAGAAACCTTGGGAGGGGCTACTCAGAGAGGGATCTCCCTACCAGGACGGTTGGGCTGCAATAGATGCCGTGTTTGGGCAAGCAGAGTATACACAATATATGAAAGTTCATTTTGGTGGGACATCCACATCTGATGGGGCATCACAGCAACGGCAACTCAGTCGACGTCATCATAGGACTAGGGGACCATGCAGACGCCAACTCTGCCCAGATAGGAGAACGCAACGCCCGCTCAGTCAGCATCGTCCTAGGAGGCGGGACCACGCAGACGCCAACTCTGCCGGGCTGCAGCCTGGAACAGATCGGAGACTCACCCACACACACCCATGCACACACACGCGCTCACACAGACAAACATGACCAGCGTCAGTGGACAGCAGCAAGTAGACCAGAACAATAGGACATGCAGGCAGGATGCTAATATCCATCGGCAGGACCCTGAGCTAGGATAAGCTAACTGGTCTAGCCTTACTCTGAGAAGAGACTGAGCCTAGCCTTGGGATAGTGTGCTCATGACCACCAGAGACAAAAGCATGCACCTGTATTTTGTTTGAGTCAATGAGCAAGACACATTTCCTTCACTGGTGCTGAGGCTTCAGAAAGATAGCACAAAATGACGATGGTTAAAATGACTGTTAGAAATAATTCTTGCTATGTTGATTGCAGTTTCCAGATGAACAGTCCAGTGTAAAGGCTGTATGCAGAGTATGCAAACATGCATTCTTGGCTCTTTACGCTAGCAGATTTAAAGTGGGCTGAGGAGTGTATTGTGCTTCTAGGAAGGCTCAGACACTTTGTTGTTGAGGGTTTGTAGCAAAGGTTAGAGACTGCACTGTAAGGTCACAGCTTTGACAGGAAAGAGGCTAGATGGGGAAATAGTCAGGCTTTATAGAGAAAGGGAGGAAAAATGAATGAAAGAACAGGCCAAGACCTAAGTCAGTAGGAGGAAGAATGAGAGAATAAGAAAAGGAGACAAGGCTGGGAGGTGAAATGAATTAGTGAGGCCACAAGTGAGTGAAGGAGGAAAGACACTTACGTTTTAACATTTTAGCTGTTTCCCTGATCCAGAGAGATTTCCCATGTGAGCAGGAGCAGGTCGAGGGTCAGGGTCTTGTTCAGGGACATTTTAACATGGCTCATGGGATGCTGTGCGGATCAAACGTGACTTTTTGGTTCAGGGAAAGATGGGAAACACACTGACATGACTATTTGATCTTTACAGTTGACTGTATCCGGTAAATACCATACTTGGTGAAAAAACATCAAAATGACAAGACAATGATTTCATCATTTGCTATCCTGGAGGAGCTGTGCAACCTGAATGGGCTGCAGGTACCGCCTCATGCTACCAGTAGTGACAAGGGCACTAGCAAAATGCAAAACGAGAGAAAAATCAGTCAGAAAGGACAATGAGAGAGAAAATGGTCTCTGGCCACCACCTGCAAAACCATTTCCTTTTTGGGGGTTATCTTGCTGTTGCCTCTCCTGTCCACCTGCTGTCACTTTCATTTGCACCAAAGCAGGTGAAATTGATTCACAATCATTTACGCTTTCTAACTGGACAGATCGATATCCCAGAGGTTTAATTGACTTGGTGTTATACTTTGATGATTAAGTGTTCCCTTAATTTCTTTGTGTGTGTGTGCGCACACACACAAAATATATGTATACTGTTGTAAGGTGCTAGACACATTTCCCACGGGGTGCTAGATGGCATAGGTCACAAACCAATAACATACTAGTAATTAGACGGAAATATCCCTGTTTCTTTTGCTTTTGCTAAAGTTAAGGAACTTACTGATGATTGTGTAGGTTTTAGTACATTTGAACAACTAATACTCTCTCTTTATTTGACCTGTAGGTAGTAAACACCTGTACACAGGACTTAACTCAACTAGACCATAACGTAGCATAAGTATTGGAATAATGAGAATTTAGTGCTAACATCTCAAATATGATTATGTGTCTTTATTGGTCTCCATTTAAGCGAAAATAGTCAAGAGCAACTGATTGTTCCAGTAATTATATATACTAGTCTCCACAGTACACAATTCATCCACTCATCATTATATTGAATGTGTTTCCTAGCAACATTTTAAACTGCCAAAGACATGGATCAATGTGTCTTGGACAATTTATTAATTGATGTATAAGTTCAGCAATTCAGACACATGAGACACAAGCACAGACAGTACGATTATAGCTTGTCAAGACACACCCATTTCTATGCAACAAAATGGTAGGAATCTCTTGACTGGGTTAAAATTTATATAATTTCACTTGAGGATTTTGTAACAGTCAGTAGAACAATAATTATTCCCACCTGTTACTAATTGAACAATTAGATAGAAGAAGGTGATTGGATGTCAAGGCAATTTAAATAGAGCTCCAGTCAGTCCACAAGGATATTGTGGTAATACAGTTCCTGTTGTGTGTGGGTTTGGGCGGTAAACTAGAGGTTACTGGGTTTGCCACTTCATCTGACTGTAGCTATGACAGTAGCCATGGGATTTCTTCTGAGGTGATAGTTTTATAAAACATGTCATGTCATCAGCTATGTCACGTTTCTACTATGTGACCCTGGTATCACTGAGGGTATTCAAACTGATGGAATTTACTTTTCTCTAGGTTGGTGTTGTTGGCTCTCTTAATTGTTGGAAGACATCAAACAAGCAGTAAGTCTAGTATCTATTTTATACAAATGTTTGTTCATCAACCCTGCATCAACTTACACTTTCTTTAACTTTTTGTCAACAGGCTACAGTATTGGATCTGTTGCTTATGCTGCAAAGCCTAGCGATTCTCAAGAAGCAGTTCCTGGCTACCAAACATACTACAGTGGCTCTTACACTGGGGGTTCTCTTCACCAGGCCCCCCAAGAGCCCAGCTACCAGGCCAAGCAGCCCCAGGAGCAGCAGCAGCAGTTTAGCTACCAGGCGCCCAGCTACCAGGCCAAGCAACCCCAGGAGCAGCAGCCCAGCTACCAGGCCAAGCAGCCCCAGGAGCAGCAGCAGTTTAGCTACCAGGTGCCCAACTACCAGGCCAAGCAGCCCCAGGAGCAGCAGCAGCTTAGCTACCAGGCACCCAGCTACCAGGCCAAGCAGCCCCAGGAGCAGCAGCAGCTTAGCTACCAGGCTGAGCTGCCCCAGCAGCAGCCTAGCTACCAGGCCAAGCAGCCTAGCTACCAGCAGCCCAGCTACCAGGCCAAGCAGCCTAGCTACCAGCAGCCCAGCTACCAGGCCAAGCAGCCTAGCTACCAGCAGCCCAGCTACCAGGCCAAGCAGCCTAGCTACCAGCAGCCCAGCTACCAGGCCAAGCAGCCCAGAGCTACCAGCAGCCTAGCTACCAGGCCAAGCAGCCCCAGGAGCAGCAGCAGCAGCAGTTTAGCTACCAGGCCAAGCAGCCCCAGGAGCAGCAGCAGTTTAGCTACCAGGCCAAGCAGCCCCAGGAGCAGCAGCAGTTTAGCTACCAGGCCAAGCAGCCCCAGGAGCAGCAGCAGTTGAGCTACCTGGCCGAGCTGCCCCAGCAGCAGCTTAGCTACCAGGTCAAGCGGCCCCAGGAGCAGCAGCAGTTGAGCTACCAGGCCGAGCTGCCCCAGCAGCAGCTTAGCTACCAGGCGCCCAGCTACCAGGCCAAGCAGCCCCAGGAGCAGCAACCCAGCTACCAGGCCAAGCAGCCCCAGGAGCAACAGCGGTTTAGCTACCAGGCCAAGCAGCCCCAGGAGCAGCAGCAGCAGTTTAGCTACCAGGCCAAGCAGCCCCAGGAGCAGCAGCAGTTTAGCTACCAGGCCAAGCAGCCCCAGGAGCAACAGCAGTTTAGCTACCAGGCCAAGCAGCCCCAGGAGCAGCAGCAGTTGAGCTACCAGGTGCCCAGCTACCAGGCCAAGCAGCCCCAGGAGCAGCAGCAGTTTAGCTACCAGGCCAAGCAGCCCCAGGAGCAGCAGCCCAGCTACCAGGCGCCCAGCTACCAGGCGCCCAGCTACCAGGCACCCAGCTACCAGGCACCCAGCTACCAGGCACCCAGCTACCAGGCACCCAGCTACCAGGCCAAGCAGCCCCAGGAGCAGCAGCCCAGCTACCAGGCCAAGCAGCCCCAGGAGCAGCAGCCCAGCTACCAGGCCAAGCAGCCCCAGGAGCAGCAGCGGTTTAGCTACCAGGCACCCCGCTACCAGGCCAAGCAGCCCCAAGAGCAGCAGCGGCTTAGCTACCAGGCGCCCAGCTACCAGGCCAAGCAGCCCCAGGAGCAGCAGCCCAGCTACCAGGCCAAGCAGCCCCAGGAGCAGCAGCCCAGCTACCAGGCCAAGCAGCCCCAGGAGCAGCAGCGGTTTAGCTACCAGGCACCCCGCTACCAGGCCAAGCAGCCCCAAGAGCAGCAGCGGCTTAGCCAATACCAGAGTTGCGCCCAGCTACCAGGCCAAGCAGCCCCAGGAGCAGCAGCCGGCTTAGCTACCAGCAGCGCCCAGCTACCAGGCCAAGCAGCCCCAGGCAGAAGCAGTACAGCCCAGCTACCAGGCCAAGCAGCCCCAGGCAGCAGCAGGTTTAGCTACCAGGCGCCCAGCTACCAGGCCAAGCAGCCCAGAGCAGCAGCAGCTAGCTACCAGGCCCAGCTACCAGGCCAAGCACCCAGACAGCAGCGCTAGCTACCAGGCGCCAGCTACCAGGCCAAGCAGCCCCAGGAGCAGCTAGCTCCAGTCAGCTACCAGGCCAAGCAGCCCCAGGAGCAGCAGCGGTTAGCTACCAGGCCAGCCGCTACCAGCAGCCAAGCAGCTACCAGGCCAGCTACCAGCAAGCAGCAGCTACCAGTCGCACCAGCTACCAGGCCAAGCAGCCTTCTACAGGAGCCCAGCAGTGAGCTTAGTAGCTGACCAGAGCATGCACAAGCAGCCCCAGGAGCAGCAGCAGCCCGGCTACCAGGCGCCGCGCTACCAGGCCAAGCAGCCCCAGGAGCAGCAGCAGCTTGGCTACCAGGTGCCGAGCTACCACGCCAAGCAGCAGCCCAGCTACCAGGTGCCCAGCTACCAGGCCAAGCAGCAGCAGCCTAGATATCAGGCGCCCAGCTACCAGGCCAAGCAGCCCCAGCAGCCTACCTACCAGCAGCCCCGCTACCAGGTGCCCCAGCAGCGGCGTCCTTCCTACCAGGTGCCCAAGCAGTGATGCTTTAGTTTAGCTTTGCACAGATCAATGCTGTAAAATGGTGCCATAAAACTGGATGCAAGTGACTTTTTTTCCAAGTAAGTTTAGCTCAAGTAATACAATCTGTTGCAGACTTAACTACACTGTTTGCTCCTGTGTTTTGTATCCAACTTTTCATTCAACATTAGACTCTACTATAATGGGGCTTTCCTTGAATTTCATCCTGTGCTAAATAAAAGATGTAACTTTCACCTTGTGGTAACTGTCATTATCTGAGACATGCTGTCGCAAATGTGGGTTCATAAGCTATTTCAGTGTGGTGCTTGCGCCAAGATTTAGCATCCATAATTGCAAATAATTCAAGCACTGATGCTGAGTGACAGAGCTATGAAAGCTGTGCTGACGTTTTGTTCTAGGCCACTTGCACTTAACTAGAAGTGTGACCTTCTGGCTCTCCCAATACCTGCTTTTATAGCTTTAGTTCAGCTTAGATCTATGCCACAGACCAAACTGAGCTTTGCGCCTCTGCAAATCCAGCAATATACTGGCCTATACACCAATGCATGTTTAATGTCCTAATGGTTAGATATGCAGATCTTCTTCCAAAAGACCGCTAGTTCAAATCTCTTCCAAATGACCTGTTGGGAACATGTATATTTAGACACTAGCCTATATAAACCAGTGATTAGTTTACTAAAGTATGCACCCTCAGGGTTCACGCCAATGTTTAACTACACAAGCTTTACATTGCTTGTAGGCACAGTGGCTAGTTTTGGGCCAGAGTCCAGACTACATAGGATTCTAAAAGTCTGACTCACTTCAGTTCTGAAAATTAGTAATTCTGTGTAAATGAAGACCCTTAACTACTTGTCATTCATATCCCCCATTCAGTCAATTCTGCCTCAGTCGTTCAATAACATGTGTACTAACGCTTCAATTGTCAGATATAGCTATTAAAAGGCACCTTGTAATGTGGGAACTGTGCATAAAAAAAATTGGATAACTCAACAATAAAAATGTATTGAAGGTCAAAAGATGGTGTCTTCATTGTGCTAGTACACGGTTACTAATGGTTAGAAATAATTCTTGCTATGTTTGCAGTTTCCAGATGAACAGTCCAGTGTAAAGGCTATATGCAGGGTATGCAAAATGCATTCTTGGCTATTTATGCTAGCAGATTTAAAGTGGGCTGAGGAATGTATTGTGCTTCTAGGAAGACTCAGACACGGCCTTTGTTGTTGAGGCTTCGTAGCAAAGGTTGGAGACTCCACTGTAAGGTCACAGCTTTGACCCCTTCAACAGCCATTGTCCACATCAAAAGTGTTAGCAAAATGTTGAACGTTCTGGGTTAAGATGCCTCAAATGTTTTGTATAGTCAGTATATGTATTATGAGGCTTACCAGCACTGGGGGTTGATTGAACCTTCATTTCACTCAGAGAGGAAGTCAGACTGGTTAGGTTGCTGGCTTCATCAGTCACTATCAGGGCAGTGAACATGGTTCTCATCCCCTCCTTGTGGTTCCTGGTTCAAGACAACACAAAAGTGAAACATTTACATTTTGTTATATTTGGCAACCAACTAAGACGTGGATTCAATTAAGGTTCATGAGTAAAAAAACAAATCTGCAATTTTGACAGCCATTTAACTGCGACTCGACAGTGAAAAAACAATTTCACCCTTTCTCAAGCAAGCAGGCTTTCAACTGGCTGTTAAGGGCTTTTTTTTGGTGTCCAAGAACTTGGCCATGGCTCTGTCCATCATACCGACTTGTCTGTGCTGGGTCTGAGGGGGCAAAGAGGAACAACAGCTTGAATAAACAAAGATCTGGCCAGGTGGTTTGGATGACGGTGCAAGCTACTGGCATAAACAAATAGATGGCACTCACTTCTTTGTCTTCTCAGGGTTGGCTAATGGAAAAAAAATCAAACATGATTAAATCTTAATTCCACACTGTATATAAAACAATCAGTATATGTAATTCTATTTTTTTTTTCTCAAAAGCTCCATTTTCAGTCATACAATGTGTGTTTGAGCGTGTATATATGTATTGCATGTGTGTGTTGGTTTGGACATGTGAGTAATGCTCTAACACCTTGTTTTTATGATTCATTGTGTGAGTGAATGTGAAATACAAGAGTGTGTGTGTGTGAGTGAAACTGACTCTTTTCCAGCAGCATCAGTAGCCAGGGAGGCAAGGTTGTCTCCAGGCTCCTCCACCGCCATCAGGATGTCTCTTTGACCAGCCTTTTTAATACTGGGACTCAGCACATCTCTGGACCGGGGACGACAACAGGGTTAATGAACACAGACATAGGACTATATACAAAGTGCATAAACACACCAACATGTCGGACATTAAACCCATCAAATCAGACTTGTTTCCACTTTCATTTGGATATAGCAACCAGAAAAATGAAAGCTAAGAAGGTATTGCAGTGTCACCTTATGTAACATTTATTAGACCAGGGGAGGGTTGGGGTTTTGCTAAGTATGCATGCAGCAGCTACACTGGACCACTGGCAAGCAAGTGCCTTGCTCAATTCGCATTCACTTTCCTGCTCAGATGTGGCTTGCACATGTCCAACCTGCCTGGCTAACCTTATGGAAATAGGCTCTAACTGTGCTTCCACACTGTGAGCAACATGATTAACAAGTTACAGGAAGTCTGTCAATTTCCTAGAGAGCTGAGCAACCAGGGAAATTCAGATGATGTGTTTTAATTTTTGTGCTTTAGATCATTTTGTAAGAGCAGATGTTACTATTTTCAAATGGTAAATACTTATATTCAATGAAAACCTTCAGTACCAACAACCTTTTGGGGCTTGTTCATGATAAAGGGCTATATAAATAGACTTGAATAAAGACACATGGAAACATTATTCCTGGCTTGTTTCTTTCTTTCTGAGGATTTTGTAACAGTCAGTAGAACAATAATTATTACCACCTGTTGCTAATTGAACAATTAGATAGAAGAAGGTGATTGGATGTCAAGGCAATTTAAATAGAGCTCCAGTCAATCCGCAAGGATATTGTGGTAATACAGTTCCTGTTGTGTGTGGGTTTGGTGCGGTAAACTAGAGGTTACTGGGTTTGCCACTTCATCTGACTCTAGCTATGACAGTAGCCATGGGATTTCTTCTGAGGTGATAGTTTTATAAAACATGTCATGTCATCAGCTATGTCACGTTTCTACTATGTGACCCCGGTATCATTGAGGGTATTCAAACTGATGGAATTTACTTTTCTCTAGGTTGACGTTGTTGGGTCTCCTAATTGTTGGAAGACATCAAACAAGCAGTGAGTCTAGTATCTATTTTATACAAATGTTTGTTCATCAACTCTGCATCAACTTACACTTTTTCTTTATCTTTTTGTCAACAGGCTACAGTATTGGATCTGTTGCTAATGCTGCAAAGCCTGGAGATTCTCAAGAAGCAATTCCTGGCTACCAAACCTACTACAGTGGCTCTTACACTGGGGGTTCTCTTGACCAGGCCCCCCAGGAGCAGCAGCCTAGCTACCAGGCCAAGCAGCCCCAGGAGCAGCAGCCTAGCTACCAGGTCAAGCAGCCCCACCAGCCCAGCTACCAGGCGCCCAGCTACCAGGCCAAGCAGCCCCACCAGCCCAGCTACCAGGCGCCCAGCTACCAGGCCAAGCAGCCCCACCAGCCCAGCTACCAGGCGCCCAGCTACCAGGCCAAGCAGCCCCACCAGCCCAGCTACCAGGCGCCCAGCTACCAGGCGCCCAGCTACCAGGCCAAGCAACCCCAGGAGCAGCAGCCCAGCTACCAGGCGCCCAGCTACCAGGCCAAGCAACCCCAGGAGCAGCAGCCCAGCTACCAGGCCAAGCAACCCCAGGAGCAGCAGCAGTTTAGCTACCAGGCACCCAGCTACCAGGCCAAGCAACCCCAGGAGCAGCAGCCCAGCTACCAGGCCAAGCAACCCCAGGAGCAGCAGCAGTTTAGCGACCAGGCGCCCAGCTACCAGGCCAAGCAACCCCAGGAGCAGCAGCCCAGCTACCAGGCGCCCAGCTACCAGGCCAAGCAACCCCAGGAGCAGCAGCCCAGCTACCAGGCCAAGCGACCCCAGGAGCAGCAACCTAGCTACCAGGCGCCCAGCTACCAGGCCAAGCGACCGCAGGAGCAGCAACCTAGCTACCAGGCGCCCAGCTACCAGGCCAAGCATCCCCAGGATCAGCAGCAGCAACAGTTTAGCTACCAGGCGCCCACATTCCAGGCCCCCAGCTACCAGGCCAAGCAACCCCAGGAGCAGCAGCAGCAGTTTAGCTACCAGGCCAAGCAGCCCCAGGATCAGCAGCAGCAGTTTAGCTACCAGGCGCCCAGCTACCAGGCCAAGCAGCCCCAGGATCAGCAGCAGCAGTTTAGCTACCAGCAGCCCAGCTACCAGGGCAAGCAACCCCAGGAGCAGCATCAGCAGTTTAGCTACCAGGCATCCAGCTACCAGCAGCCCAGCTACCAGGCCGCAGCTACGCCAAGCAGCCCAGCTACCAGGCGCCCAGCTACCCACGCCAAGCAGCCCAGCTACCAGGCGCCCAGCTACCACGCCAAGCAGCCCAGCTTACCAGGCGCCCAGCTACCACGCCAAGCAGCCCAGCTACCAGGCGCCCAGCTACCACGCCAAGCAGCCCAGCTACCAGGCGCCCAGCTACCACGCCAAGCAGCCCAGCTACCAGGCGCCCAGCTACCACGCCAAGCAGCCCAGCTACCAGGCGCCCAGCTACCACGCCAAGCAGCCCAGCTACCAGGCGCCCAGCTACCACGCCAAGCAGCCCAGCTACCAGGCGCCCAGCTACCACGCCAAGCAGCCCAGCTACCAGGCGCCCAGCTACCACGCCAAGCAGCCCAGCTACCAGGCGCCCAGCTACCACGCAAGCAGCCCAGCTACCAGGCGCCCAGCTACCACGCCAAGCAGCCCAGCTACCAGGCGCCCAGCTACCAGGCCAAGCAACCCCAGGAGCAGCAGCCCAGCTACCAGGCCAAGCAACCCCAGGAGCAGCAGCCCAGCTACCAGGCCAAGCAACCCCAGGAGCGGCAGCCCAGCTACCAGGCCAAGCAACCCCAGGACCGGCAGCCCAGCTACCAGGCCAAGCAGCCCCAGCAGCCCAGCTACCAGGCGCCCAGCTACCAGGCGCCCAGCTACCAGGCCAAGCAGCCCCAGCAGCCCCAGCAGCCCAGCTACCAGGCGCCCAGCTACCAGGCCAAGCAGCCCCAGCAGCCCAGCTACCAGGCGCCCAGCTACCAGGCCAAGCAGCCCCAGCAGCCCAGCTACCAGGCGCCCAGCTACCAGGCCAAGCAGCCCCAGCAGCCCAGCTACCAGGCGCCCAGCTACCAGGCCAAGCAGCCCCAGCAGCCCAGCTACCAGGCGCCCAGCTACCAGGCCAAGCAGCCCCAGCAGCCCAGCTACCAGGCCAAGCAGCCCCAGCAGCCCAGCTACCAGGCGCCCAGCTACCAGGCCAAGCAGCCCCAGCAGCCCAGCTACCAGGCGCCCAGCTACCAGGCGCCCAGCTACCAGGCCAAGCAGCCCCAGCAGCCCACCTACCAGGCGCCCAGCTACCAGGACAAGCAGCCCCAGGAGCAGCAGCCTAGCTACCAGGCGCCCAGCTACCAGGCCAAGCAACCCAGCTACCAGGGCAAGCAACCCCAGGAGCAGCAGCCCAACTACCAGACACCCAGCTACCAGGCAAAGCAGCCCAGCTACCAGGCGCCTAGCTACCAGGCAAAGCAGCCCAGCTACCAGGCGCCTAGCTACCAGGCAAAGCAGCCCAGCTACCAGGCGCCTAGCTACCAGGCAAAGCAGCCCAGCTACCAGGCACCTAGCTACCAGGCAAAGCAGCCTAGCTTCCAGCAGCCCAACTACCAGGCCAAGCAGCCCAGCTTCCAGCAGCCCAGCTTCCAGGCGCCCAGCTACCAGGTGCCCCAGCAGCGGCGTCCTTCCTACCAGGTGCCCCAGCAGTGATGCTTTAGTTTAGCTTTGCACAGATCAATGCTGTAAAATGGTGCCATAAAACTGGATGCAAATGACTTGCCTTTTTCAAGTAATACAATCTGTTGCAGACTTGACTACACTTGTTTTTGCTCCTGTTTTTTGTATCCAACTTCTCATTCAACATTAGACTCCACTATAATGGGGCTTTCCTTGAATTTCATCCTGTGCTAAATAAAAGATTTAACTTTCACCTTGTGGTAACTGTCATTATCTGAGACATGCTGTCGCGAATGTGGGTTCATAAGCTATTTCAGTGTGGTGCTTGCGCCAAGATTTAGCATCCATAATTGCAAATAATTCAAGCACTGATGCAGAGTGACAGAGCCATGAAAGCTGTGCTGACATTTTGTTGTTCTAGGCCACTTACACTTAACTAGAAGTGTGACCTTCTGGCTCTCCCAATACCTGCTTTTATAGCTTTAGTTCAGCTTAGATCTATGCCACAGACCAAACTGAGCTTTGCGCCTCTGCAAATCCAGCAATATACTGGCCTATACACCAATGCATGTTTAATGTCCTAATGGTTAGATATGCAGATCTTCTTCCAAAAGACCGCTAGTTCAAATCCCTTCCAAATGACCTGTTGGGAACATGTATATTTAGACACTAGCCTATATAAACCAGTGATTAGTTTACTCAAGTATGCACCCTCAGGGTTCACGTCAATGTTTAACTACACAAGCTTTACATTGCTTGTAGGCACAGTGGCTAGTTTTGGGCCAGAGTCCAGACTACATAGGATTCTAAAACCCAAGTCTGACTCACTTCAATTCTGAAAATTAGTAATTCTGTGTAAATGAAGACCCTTAACTACTTGTCATTCATATCCCCCATTCAGTCAATTCTACTACAGTTGTTCAAAAGCATGTGTACTAACACTTCAATTGTCAGATATAGCTATTAAAAGGTACCTAAAAAAAAATAAAAAAATAAAAAATTGGCTGTAGATAACGCGACAAATAAAATATATTGAAGATGAAAGATGGTGTCTTGTGCTAGTACACAGTTCCTAATGGTTTGAAATAATTCTTTGTTTGCAGTTTCCAGATGAACAGTCCAGTTTAAAGGCTATATGCAGGGTATGCAAACATGCATTCTTGGCTATTTATGCTAGCAGATTTAAAGTGGGCTGAGGAATGTATTGTGCTTCTCGGAAAGCTCAGACACGGCCTTTGTTGAGGCTTTGTAGCAAAGGTTAGAGACTCCACTGTAAGGTCACAGCTTTGAACCCTTCAACAGCCATTGTCCCCATCAAAAGTGTTAACAAAATGTTGAACGTTCTGGGTTAAGATGCCTCAAATGTTTTGTATAGTCAGTATATGTATTATGAGGCTTACCAGCACTGGGGTTGATTGAACCTTCATTTCACTCAGAGAGGAAGTCAGACTGGTTAGGTTGCTGGCTTCATCAGTCACTATCAGGGCAGTGAACATGGTTCTCATCCCCTCCTTGTGGTTCCTGGTTCAAGACAACACAAAAGTGAAACATTTACATCTTATATTTGGCAACCAACTAAGACATGGATTCAAATAAGGTTCATGGAGAAAAAATCTGCAATTTTGCCATCTAACTGCAACTATGTATATTGCATGTCTGTGTTGGTCTGGACATGTGAGTAATGCTCTAACACCTTGTTTTTATGATTCATTGTGTGAGTGAATGTGAAACAACAAGAGTGTGTGAGAAACTGACTCCTCCAGCAGCATCAGTAGCCAGGGAGGCAAGTTGTCTCCAGGCTCCTCCACCGCCATCAGGATGTCTCTTTGACCAGCCTTTTTCCTGCTGGGACTCAGCACATCTCTGGACTTGGGACGACAACAGGGTTAATGAACACAGACATAAGACTATATACAAAGTGCATAAACACACCAACATGTCGGACATTAAACCCATCAAATCAGACTTGTTTCCACTTTCATTTGGATATAGCAACCAGAAAAATGAAAGCTAAGAAGGTATTGCAGTGTCACCTTATGTAACATTTATTAGACCAGGGGAGGGTTGGGGTTTTGCTAAGCATGCATGCAGCAGCTACACTGGACCACTGGCAAGCAAGTGCCTTGGTCAATTCGCATTCACTTTCCCTGCTCAGATTTGGCTGGATGTCCAACCTGCCTGGCTAAACTTACGGAAATAGGCTCTAACTGTGCTTCCACACTGAGCAACATGATTAACAAGTTACAGGAGGTCCGCCAATTTCCTAGAGAGCTGAGCAACCAGTGAAATTCAGATGTGTTTTAACTTTTGTGCTTTCGATCATTTTGTAAGAGCAGATGTTACTATTTTCAAATGGTAAATACTTATATTCAATGAAAACCTGCAGTACCAACAACCTTTTGGGGCTTGTTCATGATAAAGGGCTATATAAATAGACTTGAATAAAGACACATGGAAACATTATTCCTGGCTTGTTTCTCTTTTCCACCATCTTTACCTCGACCATCTTACTCCAGTAAGACATGTAAGCCAGCATATGAAAAGTTGGCCAATCAAATTTCCACGCTTCCTTGTTTCTCAAATATCAAGGAGAGCAAAGACAGTTTCACAGACATGTTTTCAATGTTCATTATGTATCACTACTAACGTGCTAATCCACAAAATCTGTTTTTTTAAACTTTTGTGTAAATCTTTTGTGTTTTCCCACTGCACTTCGCAGAGATCACTTGTCAAACAGTGTGTCCAGCACTGTGACGTCTTTTTCCTTGGATTTTCTATCGAAGTTTGAGTTTTTGAGTTTTTCCCAAACAAACCGCTGTTGCTGATGCCGGAAAGGTAAAACACATCACTTCCTGTGCATCAGAGGATTTTTACCGGGAAAGACCAACCCCTCTGATCATATAAAACCTGCAACTTTCAAACTGAAACAAGTGGCAACATGGTACGGTGGTGCATTTTTGCACGTTTCCTTTTCCTAAAACAACGTGGCTGCAATTCATTATGTCACGAATGACCGATCATGCGGTCACAAGTCTGCTTCTCGAACCTTTCTTAAATCATTTTACAGTATAAAGGCCCTGGTCAGGCATTAGTCATTAGTCCCTGTGTAAATGTTATGATTTTTGGACACTTGGCTGCTGCTGTTCACATGGATGAGAGCTGTAGCATCTGGACCATCTGTACATCGCTATCAGCTATTCCCATGTCCCACAGATGTGCTAATAAATTTCCACCAATATTACCATGATAGCCTGGTGAGGGGAAATGGAGCTGAGGAGAAAGTGACCTTCATGGTCTGAAGAAGCGGGAGGGATAAGAGGAGGCCAAGAGTTTGAGGAGAGAAGGTGCAAGAGACGAAAAAACTATGAGTCACGGCATTGGAGAGAGATAGAAGAGCAACGACAGGAGCAGAGGAGGGTGCCTGGCATTGAGGAGAAAGGGAGAAAAGAAACAGGAGAAAGGTTTGAGTGGGTAAAGAAAGGGATCATGAGAAATTATATTAGGCTGATTGAGAGGAAAGAAAGGCTAGATGGGAAATAGAAAAGGAGATGAGAAAATGAGAATAAGAAGAGGAGACAAGGCCAGGAGATGAAGATGAAATAGTGAGGCCACAATAAGTGCGTGAAGGAGGAAAGACACTTACGTTTTAACATTTTAGCTGTTTCCCTGATCCAGAGAGATTTCCCATGTGAGCAGGAGCAGGTCGAGGGTCAGGGTCTCATTCAGGGACATTTTAACAGGACACATGGCTCACAGGATGCTGTACGGATCAAACATGTGACTTTTTGGTTCAGGGAAAGATGGGAAACATCCATCTGACACACTGACATGACTATTATTTGATCTTTACAGTTGACTGTATACGGTAAATACCATACTTGGTGAAAAAACATCAAAATGTCAAGACAATGCTTTCATCATTTCAGAAATTCATCATTCGTGGTACTGTTCATTGGACGTTCATTTTTTACATTGCTGAAGCAAGCACACTAATGAGTGCTGAGTGCATAGCAAGATCTCCCTCTACTGGCTGTGAACACACAGACACGTATATATATATATATATATATATATACATATATACACGTGTATATATATACTGTGTATGTACATACATATATAGAAATATATATATATACACAAACACACAAAATATACAGTGGTGGCCAAAATTATTAGAACACTTGGCATACATTTAAGAGGTTTCAGTTGTTTTTGTTCAATTGGCCATTAAAATACCCATAAAACGAATGAAATATATACAAAGTCATCATTATGCTCTATAAACCATAAAATAGAGCCATCATAAGGAGATTTACGTCATTTTCCTTACAAAAAACAAGCTAGGCCTATTTCACTGTCAATGTCACACAATCATGTTCCTTCACAGAAGAAGCCAAATTACTTGTGTAATCATTGTCAGGTGTGATCGTGGTTAAATTGATGGTGATGCAAGAGTCTTAGGACACAGCTGTGTGATTCTTTTGAATTGCTGCAAAAAGTGGACATACCAAATATTAAAGTTAAAAGTGGATAAAAACAGTAGGACTCACTTCATCTGACATTTGTTGTGCTCAGAGCAACCATCTGCATGTTTCATGAACATTATGAAATGAAATCATGTTTTGGAGGCAAGAAAAGGTCAATATTTTCAGATCTGTCAGGTGTTCTAATAATTTTGGCCACCACTGTATACTGTATACTGTTGTAAGGTGCTAGACACATTTCCCACGGCGTGCTAGATGGCATAGGCCACAAACCAATAACTAAAACTAGTAATTCGACGGAAATATCCCTGTGTTTCTTTTGCTTTTGCTAAAGTTAAGGAACTTACTGATGATTGTGTAGGTTTTACATTTGAACAACTAATACTCTCTCTTTATTTAACCTATAGGGAGTAAACACCTGTACACAGGCCTTAACTCAACTAGACCATAACGTAGCATAAGTATTGGAATAATGAGAATTTAGTGCTAACAACTCAAATATGAGGAGACATCGCAGCCTATAATTTTTGATTATGTGTCTTTATTGGTCTCCATTTAAGCGAAAATAGTCAAGAGCAACTGATTGTTCCAGTAATTATATATACTAGTCTCCACAGTACACAATTCATCCACTCATTATATTGAATGTGTTTCCTAGCAACATTTTGAAACTGCCAAAAACATGGATCAATGTGTCTTGGACAATTTATTAATTGATGTATAAGTTCAGCAATTCAGACACGCATGACACAAGTACAGACAGTACGATTATAGCTTGTCAAGACACACCCATTTCTAGAACAATAATTATTCCCACCTGTTACTAATTGAACAATTAGATAGAAGAAGGTGATTGGATGTCAACGCAATTTAAATAGAGCTCCAGTCAGTCTGCAAAGATATTGTGGTAATACAGTTCCTGTTGTGTGTGGGTTTGGTGGGTAAGCTAGAGGTTACTGGGTTTGTCACTTCATCTGACTGTAGCTATGGCAGTAGCCATGGGATTTCTTCTGAGGTGATAGTTTTATAAAACATGTCAAATCATCCGCTACGTTTCTACTATGTAACCCTGGTATCACTGAGGGTATTCAAACTGAATTTACTTTTCTCTAGGTTGGTGTTGTTGGCTCTCCTAATTGTTGGGAGACATCAAACAAGCAGTGAGTCTAATATCTATTTTAAACAAACGTCTGTTCATCAACCCTGCATCATCTTATTTATTTTTTTTGTCAACAGGCTACAGTATTGGATCTGTTTATGCTGCAAAGCCTGGAGATTCTCAAGAAGCAGTTCCTGGCTACCAAGCATACTACAGTGGCTCTTCCATTGGGGGTTCTCTTTACCAGGCCAAGGAGCCGCAGGAGCCCAGCTACCAAGCCAAGCAACCCAAGGAGCAGCAGCCCAGCTACCAGGCACCCAGCTACCAGGCCAAGCAACCCCAGGAGCAGCAGCCCAGCTACCAGGCGCCCAGCTACCAGGCCAAGCAACCCCAGGAGCAGCAGCCCAGCAACCAGGCCAAGCAGCCCCAGCAGCCTAGCTACCAGGCACCCAGCTACCAGGCCAAGCAACCCCAGGAGCAGCAGCCCAGCTACCAGGCCAAGCAACCCCAGGAGCAGCAGCCCAGCAACCAGGCCAAGCAGCCCCAGCAGCCTAGCTACCAGGCACCCAGCTACCAGGCCAAGCAACCCCAGGAGCAGCAGCCCAGCTACCAGGCGCCCAGCTACCAGGCCAAGCAACCCCAGGAGCAGCAGCCCAGCAACCAGGCCAAGCAGCCCCAGCAGCCAAGCTACCAGGCACCCAGCTACCAGGCCAAGCAACCCCAGGAGCAGCAGCCCAGCTACCAGGCGCCCAGCTACCAGGCCAAGCAACCCCAGGAGCAGCAGCCCAGCAACCAGGCCAAGCAGCCCCAGCAGCCGAGCTACCTACCAGGCTCCCAGCTACCAGGCCAAGCAGCCCCAGGAGCAGCAGCCCAGCTACCAGGCGCCCACCTACCAGGCCAAGCAGCCCCAGGAGCAGCAGCCCAGCTACCAGGCGCCCAGCTACCAGGCAAAGCAACCCCAGGAGCAGCAGCCCAGCAACCAGGCCAAGGAGCCCCAGCAGCCTAGCTACCAGGCACCCAGCTACCAGGCCAAGCAACCCCAGGAGCAGCAGCCCAGCTACCAGGCGCCCAGCTACCAGGCCAAGCAACCCCAGGAGCAGCAGCCCAGCAACCAGGCAAAGCAGCCCCAGCAGCCTAGCTACCAGGCACCCAGCTACCAGGTGCCCAGCTTCCAGGCCAAGCAACCCCAGGAGCAGCAGCCCAGCTACCAGGCCAAGCAGCCCCAGCAGCCTAGCTACCAGGCACCCAGCTACCAGGCCAAGCAACCCCAGGAGCAGCACAGGCCCAGCTACCAGGCCAAGCAACCCAGGAGCAGCAGCCCAGCTACCAGGCGCCCAGCTACCAGGCCAAGCAACCCCAGGAGCAGCAGCCCAGCACCAGGCCAAGCAGCCCCAGCAGAGCAAGCTACCAGGCCCCAGCTACCAGGCCAAGCAACCCCAGGCAGCAGCAGCACCCAAGCTACCAGGCAGCAGCCAGCTACCAGGCCAAGCAGCCCCAGGAGCAGCAGCCCAGCTACCAGGCCAAGCAGCCCCAGGAGCAGCAGCACGCCCGCTACCAGGCCCAGCAGCCCAGGAGCAGCAGCCCAGCAGCAACAGCCCAGCACAGGCGCCCAGCTACCAGGCCAAGCAGCCCCAGGAGCAGCAGCAGCAACAGCCCAGCTACCAGGCGCCCAGCTACCAGGCCAAGCAGCCCAGGACAGAGCCAGCTACCAGCCAAGCAGCCCAGGAGCAGCAGCCCAGCTACCAGGCGCCCAGCTACCAGGCCAAGCAGCCCCAGGGCAGCAGCAGCAGCCCAGCTACCAGGCGCCCAGCTACCAGGCCAAGCAGCCCCAGGAGCAGCAGCAGCAGCCCAGCTACCAGGCGCCCAGCTACCAGGCCAAGCAGCCCCAGGAGCAGCAGCAGCAACAGCCCAGCTACCAGGCGCCCAGCTACCAGGCCAAGCAGCCCCAGGAGCAGCAGCAGCAACAGCCCAGCTACCAGGCGCCCAGCTACCAGGCCAAGCAGCCCCAGGAGCAGCAGCAGCAACAGCCCAGCTACCAGGCGCCCAGCTACCAGGCCAAGCAGCCCCAGGAGCAGCAGCAGCAACAGCCCAGCTACCAGGCGCCCAGCTACCAGGCCAAGCAGCCCCAGGAGCAGCAGCAGCAACAGCCCAGCTACCAGGCGCCCAGCTACCAGGCCAAGCAGCCCCAGGAGCAGCAGCAGCAACAGCCCAGCTACCAGGCGCCCAGCTACCAGGCCAAGCAGCCCCAGGAGCAGCAGCAGCAACAGCCCAGCTACCAGGCGCCCAGCTACCAGGCCAAGCAGCCCCAGGAGCAGCAGCAGCAACAGCCCAGCTACCAGGCGCCCAGCTACCAGGCCAAGCAGCCCCAGGAGCAGCAACAGCCCAGCTACCAGGCGCCCAGCTACCAGGCCAAGCAGCCCCAGGAGCAGCAACAGCCCAGCTACCAGGCGCCCAGCTACCAGGCCAAGCAGCCCCAGGAGCAGCAGCAGCAACAGCCCAGCTACCAGGCGCCCAGCTACCAGGCCAAGCAGCCCCAGGAGCAGCAGCAGCAACAGCCCAGCTACCAGGCGCCCAGCTACCAGGCCAAGCAGCCCCAGGAGCAGCAGCAGCAACAGCCCAGCTACCAGGCGCCCAGCTACCAGGCCAAGCAGCCCCAGGAGCAGCAGCAGCAACAGCCCAGCTACCAGGCGCCCAGCTACCAGGCCAAGCAGCCCCAGGAGCAGCAGCAGCAACAGCCCAGCTACCAGGCGCCCAGCTACCAGGCCAAGCAGCCCCAGGAGCAGCAGCAACAGCCCAGCTACCAGGCGCCCAGCTACCAGGCCAAGCAGCCCCAGGAGCAGCAGCAACAGCCCAGCTACCAGGCGCCCAGCTACCAGGCCAAGCAGCCCCAGGAGCAGCAGCAGCAACAGCCCAGCTACCAGGCGCCCAGCTACCAGGCCAAGCAGCCCCAGGAGCAGCAGCAGCAACAGCCCAGCTACCAGGCGCCCAGCTACCAGGCCAAGCAGCCCCAGGAGCAGCAGCAGCAACAGCCCAGCTACCAGGCGCCCAGCTACCAGGCCAAGCAGCCCCAGGAGCAGCAGCAGCAACAGCCCAGCTACCAGGCGCCCAGCTACCAGGCCAAGCAGCCCCAGGAGCAGCAGCAGCAACAGCCCAGCTACCAGGCGCCCAGCTACCAGGCCAAGCAGCCCCAGGAGCAGCAGCAGCAACAGCCCAGCTACCAGGCGCCCAGCTACCAGGCCAAGCAGCCCCAGGAGCAGCAGCAGCAACAGCCCAGCTACCAGGCGCCCAGCTACCAGGCCAAGCAGCCCCAGGAGCAGCAGCAGCAACAGCCCAGCTACCAGGCGCCCAGCTACCAGGCCAAGCAGCCCCAGGAGCAGCAGCAGCAACAGCCCAGCTACCAGGCGCCCAGCTACCAGGCCAAGCAGCCCCAGGAGCAGCAGCAGCAACAGCCCAGCTACCAGGCGCCCAGCTACCAGGCCAAGCAGCCCCAGGAGCAGCAGCAGCAACAGCCCAGCTACCAGGCGCCCAGCTACCAGGCCAAGCAGCCCCAGGAGCAGCAGCAGCAACAGCCCAGCTACCAGGCGCCCAGCTACCAGGCCAAGCAGCCCCAGGAGCAGCAGCAACAGCCCAGCTACCAGGCGCCCAGCTACCAGGCCAAGCAGCCCCAGGAGCAGCAGCAGCAACAGCCCAGCTACCAGGCGCCCAGCTACCAGGCCAAGCAGCCCCAGGAGCAGCAGCAACAGCCCAGCTACCAGGCGCCCAGCTACCAGGCCAAGCAGCCCCAGGAGCAGCAGCAGCAACAGCCCAGCTACCAGGACGCCCAGCTACCAGGGCCAAGCAGCCCCAGGAGCAGCAGCAGCAACAGCCCAGCTACCAGGCGCCCAAGCTACCAGGCCAAGCAGCCCCAGGAAGCAGCAGCAGGCAACAGCCCAGCTACCAGGCGCCCAGCTACCAGGCCAAGCAGCCCCAGGAGCACAGCAACAGCCAGCTACCAGGCGCCCAGCTACCAGGCCAAGCAGCCCCAGGAGCAGCAGCAGCAACAGGCCCAGCTACCAGTGCGCCCAGCTACCAGGCCAAGCAGCCCCAGCTACCAGGCGCCCAGCTACCAGGCCCCAGCACCAGGCAGCCAGCTACCAGGCAAGCCCAGCTACCAGGGCAGCAGCAACCAGGCAGCCCAGCTACCAGGCGCCCAGCTACCAGGCCAAGCAGCCCCAGTACCAGCGCGCCAGCTACCAGCTACAGCCACAGCCCAGCTACCAGGCCAAGCAGCTCCCAGGAAGCAGCAGATACGCCAGCTACCAGTGCCCAGCTCCAGGCCCCTACCAGGGCGCCAGCACAGGCCCACTACCAGGCCAAGTACCAGCCGAGGCAGCGCAACAGGTACAGGCTGCAGCTACAGCAAGGCCAGGAGCAGCAGCAAACCAGCTACCATCCAGTACAGGCCAAGCGCCTCAAGGGCAGCTGCACACCCGTTCAGTCGCCCAGCTACCAGCGCAGCGGTCAGCTACCAAGCCCCAGCTACCAGGCAGCATACCAAGCGCCCAGTACAGGGCGCCCACACCACATAACAGCCAGTACCAGAGCTAAGCAGCCCAGTCTGGCGCCAAGCTACAGGCCATGCAGCCAGTACCAGCCAAACAGCTGGGCGGCGCTTCTACAGGTCCCTAGCGACACGTCCTTTACAAGTCCCAGGCAGGCTTCCTACAGGTCAAGCAGATTTAGTTCGCACAGACAATGCGTAAAATCGAAATCTCCTCAAGTAAGTTTAGCTCAAGATACAATCTGCAGCTACTGGGCTCAGTTTCACTGTGCTAACACAGTCAAAGAATAAAGCAAAGCCCATTACTGCAATAAGACAGGAATACACGCTGTACAGTACAGGAGTACAAAGTAAGCAATCGAATCAACAGATGTATTAGTAGCTTTTTTCTGTTGGAAGTTTTGAAATGCCAGACACTGATGAGATGAACTAGACATACTTTCTCATCAGCATACTGCTTTGTTAACAGTGTATCACCTAGGACAAAACATTTTGGGTCCCTTTCAAACTTTTGCTAACTTGTTTTTGACAATTAACAATGATCTTTTACATTTGCAGGATGCAAATGAGGTGCCCACTACTACAAGCTTTTCACTCAACTCAGGAGTTTCATACAAGCCTCCAATATCATGGGGCTTTCCTTGAATTTCATCCTGTGCTAAATAAAAGATGTAACTTTCAACGTGTGGTAATTGTCATTATCTGAGACATGCTGTCGCAAATGTGGGTTCCTAAGCTATTTCAGTGTGGTGCTTGAGCCAAGATTTAGCAGCCCTAAAAGCACTGATGCTGAGTGACAGCCATGAAAGCTGTGCTGACATTTTGTTGTTCCAGGTCACTTGCACTTGTATATTTAGACACTATATAAACCAGTGATTAGTTTACTCAAGTACGCACCCTCAGGGTTCAAGTCAATGTTTAACTACACAAGCGTTACATTGCTTGTAGGCACAGTGGCTAGTTTTGGGCCAGAGTCCAGACTACATAGGCTTCTAAAACCCAAGTCTGACTCTCTTCGATTCTGGAAATGAGTAATTCTGCTCATGTGTAACTGAAGACTTATCTACTTGTCATTCATATCCCCCATTCAGTCAATACTGCCTCAGTCTTTCAAAAACATGTGTACTAACACTTCAATTGTCAGATATAGCATTAAAATTCAAAAGGCACCTTGTAATGTGGGGACTACGCATTAAGGTCTTTAATCACATGTAGACTTGTCATGAGACGTAACGGACAAGTCCAAATGACGTGTACACGTCTTGTGATTTCACTACTTACTACTCGATGGTTGTAGTGCTGCCTAATGTCTGACTTAACTTTGCTTCATTACATTGTGCATCCGCAAACATAGGAATAAGAAATTAAGCAAATTCTGAATTACTGACATGGTTCAAATTATAGGCTGAGATGAAATGATGACAGAACTTGGTAGGTCGTTTTGGTTTCTATAGTTCTGTTCTGGACAAGAATCATTAAGGTGTGCTAGAAATCACCACCAGACCCCACCTGGTAATGCAGTCTGGACTACAGCTATGGTAACTCGGCAGCAGTGGGACAGTGTGCTCATGACCACCAGGTGGAGACAAAAGCATGCACCTGTATTTTGTTTGAGTTAATGACCTAGACACATTTCCTTCACTGGTGCTGAGGCTTCAGAAGGATAGCACAAAATGACCATAAAATATCTGAGGGTTGTTGATCAATAACAATGATTACTTTGCCAGGTGCTGAAATGTCTACCTTTCAAAACTCACTTTCAAGCCCCTACTGTTTTGGAACAAACTCCTCACCCAGACCAGTCACATCTAGTCTCAGGTGGATGGTGCAACCAGCATAGTGATAGATTACCTCACTAGACTTTCCTGTTGAATCTCAGATCAAATTGGTTGCCATAGTTGTCTCTTGTGCGAGTGACTTGATGTCACCTAGGGTCCACTAAACGGTGTGAGAACCTGGCGATCGACAGAACATTGTAGATTACTTAATGGCCCTTAACGTTAGCACTGGGAGCCAGTATTGGTAGTAAAGTGATTTATTGAGGCAGAAATTAAAACATATCTGCTGCATGTGAATGCAGCCTACGACAATTTTTAAATTAATGCCAAGGTGGTTTATTGAAATGAGCTTTGGGATATAAAGGGGGCGTAGACATGACACCATAACAAATACATTATCCACAAGAATTGAATCTGAGTACAGCCATATTTGATCCTCCTCAGGAAGTGGTTGTGGGGAAGAAGGGCAGTTTGGCGTACTGGTACCACTCTCTGAGCTGCTTTGGTAACAGCTGCAGCAAGTGCTTGGTGAGGAAGAGTATGGTCTCTTGGAAGGCAGGACGAAGGAGCTGGTCGGCACGGAGAGAAAGGACCAGCAGGCAGAACTTCTCCTGTGACAAAAGGTACTGTAAGGGTACCAACTCTTAAAAAGCAGCAAGCACTCTGTCCAGCTGATGTTTAGCATAAGGCCTGGAATTAGTCAGGGTAAGGTTTAAGGTTATGCATGTAGTGGTCAGAGTTAGGGAATGAAGTCAATAGTGTGTGTGTGTGTGTGTCCAGCCTATGAGGAAAAATTGACAGACAGGCCATGTTTGTGATCGTGTGTGTGGGTCAGCATTCAGATACAGTGGGGAAATGAATAGAAGAGACTCTCACAGTTAAGACATAGAAAGACGATGCGTTGAGTAAATATTAGGGGGACCTTTAAGTAGGGGACCTCCTCGCCAGACAAGCTGCGAAACTGAGAAATCTTCTGCAAGATGCAGTTGTATCGTTGGTCTTTGTCCCCTGCTAGTGCCCTCGCCTCATTCTCCAGTAAGCCAAACCTGTGGAGAGTGTAGAAACTGACATAATCAGCGCATCCTGATAGGCTCAGATAAAATGAACTTTATTGATCCACGAGGGGAAATTGGTTCGCTGAAGCAGAAAAAAATTGGATATAGATAACTCAACAATAAATAACATGTATTGAAGATGAAAGATGGTGTCTTCATTGTGCTAGTACACAGTTCCTAATGGTTAGAAATAATTCTTGCTATATTGATGTTTGCAGTTTCCAGATGAACAGTCCAGTGTAAAGGCTATATGCAGAGTATGCAAACATGCATTCTTGGCTATTTACGCTAGCAGATTTAAAGTGGGCTGAGGAATGTATTGTGCTTCTAGGAAGACTCAGACACGGCCTTTGTTGTTGAGGCTTCGTAGCAAAGGTTGGAGACTGCACTGTAAGGTCACAGCTTTGACCCCTTCAACAGCCATTGTCCCCATCAAAAGTGTTAGCAAAATGTTGAACGTTCTGGGTTAAGATGCCTCAAATGTTTTGTATAGTCAGTATATGTATTATGAGGCTTACCAGCACTGTGGGGTTGATTGAACCTTCACTTCACTCCTCAGAGAGGAAACCAGCCTGGTTAGGTTGCTGGCTTCATCAGTCACTATCAGGGCAGCGAACATGGTTCTCATCCTCTCCTTGTGGTTCCTGGTTCAAGACAACACAAAAGTGAAACATTTACATTTTGTTATGACATTTGGCAACCAACTAAGAGAGGGACTCAAATAAGGTTCATGAGGAAAAAATAGTCTGCAATTTTGACAGCCATTTAACTGCGACTCGACAGTGAAAAAACAATGTCTCACCCTTTCTCAAGCAAGCAAGCTTCCAACTGGCTGTTAAGGGCTTTTTTGGTGTCCAAGAACTTGGCCATGGCTCTGTCCATCATACCCGACTTGTCTGTGTTGGGTCTGAGGGGGCAAAGAAGAACAACAGATTGAATAAACAAAAAGATCTGGGCAGGTGGTTTGGATGAAGGTGCAAGCTACTTTCACTGGCATAAACAAATAGATGGCACTCACTTCTTTGTCTTCTCAGGGTTGGCTAATGGAAAAAAAAAATCAATGAAAACATGATTAAATCTTAATTCCACACTGTATATAAAACAATATCAGTATAATATGTAATGCTATTGGTTTGGTTTTTTTGGGGGTTTTTTCAAAAATAAGCTACATTTTCAGTCATACAATGTGTGTTTGAGCGTATATGTGTATTGCATGTGTGTGTTGGTTTGGACATGTGAGTAATGCTCTAACACCTTGTTTTTATGATTCATTGTGTGAGTGTGAGTGAATTTGAAACACTCACACTCACTCACAAGTGTGTGTGTGTGTGTGTGTGTGTGTGTGTGTGTGTGTGTGTGTGTGTGTGTGTGTGTGTGTGTGTGTGTGTGTGTGTGTGTGTGTGTGTGTGTGTGTGTGTGTGTGTGTGTGTGTGTGTGTGTGTGTGTGTGTGAGTGAGAGAGAGAAACTGACTCTCCTCCAGCAGCATCAGTAGCCAGGGAGGCAGGTTGTCTCCAGGCTCCTCCACCGCCATCAGGATGTCTCTTTGACCAGCCTTTTTCCTACTGGGACTCAGCACATCTCTGGACCTGGGACAACAACAGGGTTAATGAACACAGACATAGGACTATATACATAGTACATACACACCAACATGTCGGACATGTTGTGCTGCATGCAGCAGCTACACTGGACCACTGGCAAGCAACTGCCTTGCTCAATTCGCATTCACTTTCCCTGCTCAGATTTGGCTTGCACATGTCCAACCTGCCTGGCTAACCTTATGGAAATAGGCTCTAACTGTGCTTCCACACTGTGAGCAACATGATTAACAAGTTACAGGAAGTCTGTCAATTTCCTAGAGAGCTGAGCAACCAGTGAAATTCAGATGTGTTTTAATTTTTGTGCTTTCGATCATTTTGTAAGAGCAGATGTTACTATTTTCAAATGGTAAATACTTATATTCAATAAAAACCTTCAGTACCAACAACCTTTTGGGGATTGTTCATGATAAAGGGCACAACAATAGTTCCACCTGGCAAATACAAAATGGATGAGAAGCTGATTAGAGCTATTCAAAGCTTCTCCGTTATCTATAACTTCTATTTGAAAGGCAACAGGAAGGAACATAAAAAACGAGTGGTTGCATTCATTGTCGGGGTCAATGGTAAGCTCTGAAATCATGAGTTTATTTTGGATAATGCTAACTAATTAGCGCTTTCTGGCTATCAAACTTTGCTACAGAGATTTGAGTTAGCTGTCGTATAAAAGCCAAATAATACAACACAAAATCACTCAGAATACACTGACCAAAAGTCAGTGGACACCTGACCATCACACCTATATGAGTTTGCTGGACATCCCATTCTAAAACCATGGGCATTCATATGGAGTTGGACCCTTTGCAGCTACAACAGCCGCCACTCTTCTGGGAAGGCTTTCCACAAGCTTTTGGAGTGTCTGTGGGAATTTGTGCCCATTCAGCCAAAAGATTATTAGTGAGGTGAGGCAGTGATGTTTGACGAGAAGACCTGGCTCGCAGTCGTGCTGGAACAGCAAAGGGCCTTCCCCAAACTGTTGCCACAAAGTTGGAAGCGTCCAATTGTCTAAAATGTCTTGGTATCCTGTAACATTAAGATTACCCTTCACTGGAACTAAGGGGCCAAGCCCAAACCCTGAAGAACAGGGTGGCTGAAACACCTGAACTCAATCATTAGTAGGGGTGTCCACTGACTTCTGGACATATTGAAATATATTGAAATGTATAAATAAATTGATTATTTTTCTTGGTCAAAACTTTGTAGCTGTGCTAGACTGCTACATAGATGCAATTGGAGCCTCTTGCACCGCTCACAATCAATCAGAATAGTGTGTACAAGCAGCTAGCTAAGACTGATGTCCACCAGGAATCTCTCCAAGAATCTTGTTACTTTCAAAGGGGATGATATGCTGAAGGTTTTCAATAGTCGCTTTAGCAATAACTGGAGCCTCAACCAGCGTTTTCCACAGCATCGCTTAAGCGATCCTCGTAAAAAAAAAAAATGAGCGTACAGTGTGGTTTACCTGTGTGACCGTTTGAGAACGCCGGTCTTCTCTGTGTCTTTCATGATAACGTTGACGTAACTGTAGTTGAGAGGGACCTACATGAAGGAAGACTCTGTGAGATACACAGGTGGTAGCTATCAGTAGAGCTGTCTCAATGTCAGCAATAAAGGTTTTTATCCCTAGTAGTTGACTTTGATATGTCAAAGAGATGTGAAAGACCAAATCTGACACAGGGCAAGTGCATTTTCAGGATTTTCAGTTGTTTTGTTTGAGCTTTTAAGTTCAGATCTAGGGTTTGTGTGTGTGTGTGTGTGTGTGTGTGTGTGTGCGCGCGCGCGCGTGCGTGCGTGTGCGTGTGCGTGTGCGTGTGTGTGCGTCTCTGACAAGGGTCTTTAGATCTCTATTCCTCATGTGCATGATTCCACAAAGCAGCATGTAGATCCACTGGAGTTTCTCTGACAGCAGCTCCAGCCTTCTGTCCAAACGTCTCCTGATGAGGAAGAGGGAGGGTGAAGGGTGTGAAAGAGAGACAGGGAGGGGGCGGTGCGGGGGAGAGAAAGCAGTTGGAAATACAGAGGGTTGGGAAAGAGATGGGGGAGAGCCAACGGGCGAGATAAGAGGGTAGAAATAGAGGGAGAGAGAGAGAGAAGGCAGCGCTCATGTCATCCACAGCTATGCAAAATATGGGATAGGGATAAATGAGCATCAAGACTAGTTAGTTGGATGGGTTTGGGTTAAGGGAGAGGGGAGGAGAGAAAGAGAGAGAGAGGAGGGAGGACACATAGATCACGGCACATCCCTTGACGTTATCTATATCTACGTATACATGAAGCCTCCGGTCCAGACTGCAGCTGTAAAAATGTTCACCTTCATCCCAGATTCCATCTTACAAGCGCGTCAAAAAATAGCAGCAGAATCCAATTGGAAACTGTATCTGAATTCATACCTTGTGTAACGATAGCAATTCCTTTTGGGATTGGATTTGAATTTGTCCAAGAGCACAAAATTTAGTGCATAAGAAACTACATTTCCAACAACTGATGTTTCATACTGTAAGTTCTCCTCAGCAGGGTCCTGGGCTG
Organism: Hoplostethus mediterraneus; assembly: GCA_034670385.1. Taxonomy (NCBI): domain Eukaryota; kingdom Metazoa; phylum Chordata; class Actinopteri; order Trachichthyiformes; family Trachichthyidae; genus Hoplostethus; species Hoplostethus mediterraneus. Next base: position 1,712,676 of record JAXDDW010000033.1, on the reverse strand, counting down.
TTGGGTTCATGGTTATGGAGGTGGACATGATGGCCTCCCTGTCCGCTGAAAAATAAGGGTCAAGAGAACACAGTCAGGGCTTAAGATTTGCTCTAGACCCCAGCTTAATGTTTGCAAATTTGGTGGCTGGTAGGTCTGTCAGTTCTACCAGCCAACCTTCTTCGAGTGAAATACAGCAGTGAGTCAGCGCTCCTCCAGACAAAGCTGGACTCACCAGGATTAGCTCTTTTTCCCTTTGGCATCGCTTTGGTATAAAGCATCACGGACCGGCCAGGGTGATAAACATGAGCGTGCTATGTGTAGTTTACTGACGTCATGTTACATGATTTCTGGATATTGAAGTTCAAATTTTCAAATACGTCTTGCTGCCATTTGGACATGCCAACATACAAAGTTGCCAAGTGCAGCTTTAAAACTCTGACAGGGTTGGACATGATCAAACTTGCCTGGCACGATCCTGTCTTGGGAGACCCCTTTTGGCCTGGTAAGAACGCCTTTTTTGAGCAGTGCTGACCGACTGTCCTGTGGGATGGATGAGATGAGACGTGACGAGACGCGAGAAGACGTGATGAGACGCGACGAGAAGAGAGACGCTGTGATACCTGGTCGTTGAGGCAGGTGCTGAGCGGCCGTCCAGTGCGGACAGAGTGTCTGATGTCCACCAGCTCCTGGAGGTGCTGCTGCAGTTGGAGGAAGCCATTGTCATACCTTGTGTAACGATAGGAAGTGGTTTGGGATTGGATTTGGCCCAGAACACAAAATTGGTGCATAAGAAACTTTTAGATATATGGCACAAGGACATTACAAACATTACAAACAACTGATGTTTCATACTGTAAGTTCTCCTCAGCAGGGTCCTGGGCTGTTGGGTTCATGGTTATGGAGGTGGACATGACGGCCTCCCTGTCCACTGAAAAATAAGGGTCAAGAGGACACAGTCAGGGCTTAAGATTTGTTCTAGCCACCAGCTTAATGTTTGCAAATGTGGTTCTACTAGCCACTTTGGCAGTTAACCCACTTGTTTGCAATATACAGTATCTTGGCATATACTCCATATTATACAACAGGTGGTGTCAGCCACCATGTTACAGCTGTGCTGGTGATTCTTATAAAGCATGGCTAGTTGGGTTTTACTGGTTGCAATGCCAACTCTCCTGGTAACCATAGAGATAGTAAGCAATCTTTCATTTCCCTGTTTGTTACACTTAGGTACAGGTACAGGTACAGGAAGCCACAAATCAAAACTTAAAAGGGAAATACCAACTGTCTCCTAAACAGCAGTGAGTCAGCGCTCCTCCAGACAAAGCTGGACTCCTCCCTGGACCAGAGTTAGCTCTTTTGCCCTTTGGCATCACTTTGGTACAAACCATCACGGACCGGCCAGGATGGTAAACATGAGCGTGTGCAGCCTCACTGCCATTTGGACCTGCCAACATGCAAAGCTGCCAAGTAAAAGGATTGGACATGATCAAACTTGCCTGACATGATCCTGTCTTGGGAGACGCCTTGTGTTCTGTCCTGTTGGATGGATGAGGTGAGGTGAGGTGAGGTGAGGTGAGGTGAGATGAGATTAGACTAGACCAGACCAGACCAGACCAAACCTATGCTGCATATTTCACAAATCGATACTCATACCTCTACCCCCAACCTCTCTCTCTCGCTCTGTGTCACCTTCTGAGTGGGTTTCCTTGGAATCACACCACCTTCTGGCTTCTTTCCAAACTTCTTCTTCCCGTGAATCTACATTGTAGGCAGAAGGTATCATGAAAAATAAAGCATTATAGATGCAAGTCTTCTATAGAATGTGCTGAATATGAAGAGTGAAGAGTTCCCATGGAGATTTTCCTGTTAAAGTCACCTTCAGTAGCGCTTGTTGTTCAGGCGTTAGAAAGGTGGAGTGAAGGTCCATGTTGTTTGTGTAGACCGTCCCAATTGTTTTAAAGGGTCTGTTCACAGAATAAGAACTCTTGATAAATTCTATCAGTCCATAGCTTAACACAGATCTGACCTGCTCATTGTTGTCTTTACAGGTAAAACACCAATTTTGGAATTAAACCCTTAAATTAGTCACACATCCATTCATTTACAGCCCAAGAGACATATTGTGTACTTGTTTAAGGGACCGAAGACGTCTTTGACGAGCAGCTGTCTCCCCTGGTAGTTTCTCTTGGAGCAGTCGTCTTCCACCAACACATTCTTGGTGTTACTCCTGATGAACACATTCTCGAGCTCTAGGTCCTTATCACTGAGGGTCTTGGCCATCTGAGCTGAGATCCTCCTGATGTCCTCCACACCCAGGAGGATATCTGAGTACACTTTCACTGCTTCAACGGGCAAAAAGGGGAAGAACAAATTGCTAGCGATACTTAGCTTAGCATTCCAGCATTTGTACCTTTGTGACCTGGGGATACTGCAACAATCTTGTTGTTAGCATTTTTTTTATTATTATTTAGTAATGCATTAAAATATGTAATATCTCTGTCATGTAATTTCTACTTTATTATTCCATCCTTTTTTTCTGGGATCCAGAAAATCATTTATTTTCACCATAAATGTGACAACACTTGAGAGGACCATAAAGGTTACTAGCAATCATTTCAGAGTTCAACCAGGACCTGAAAATCCTAGTCTCTTAGCAACATCGACACATGTAGGCTAGATGCCTGCAAAACACATACCAGTACTAGAGTGATCTTGGGATTTCATTCAATCAGTGGCAACATCTTGTATGAAACCTCCTTGATGGCAAACTACTAAATGGAACAGTATAAGCCTTCTTGTTGCCAAGGTGATTTTTGCAAACATGTACACTGGTGCATCTGTGCGGCAGTTAATTTTCAATATTTCATTTCATTTCAAAATGAAATATTGAACATGTTGTAGGCTATTTTACAGACATTAAATATGATATTTCCACTGTAAATTCCATGACACAACAGACTTATATGTAGCTAGACTTCGAGTAAGCTATAACCTAAAAAGAATGACAACTAGAAAAACCTTTTGGGGAATTGTCAACTGACGTTAGCTAGCTTGCTACAGTGATACAACATCCTGTCAAGTTGTAGGCAGAATCTTAAAGGACCTTAAAAATTAAATGAAAGCACATTAAATGTTGTAACTAATACCTTCTAACGGTCTAACAGTCCTAACGGTTCTTTTAGTCGCCGAGGTGTCAACTTTCACACATTGTTTAGTGATGAGCCAACTGGAATCTAATGAAGGAAGTGGTGTTATCAAATATAACAAGCACGGGAATATTGTGGGCTGTGTTCAAAAGCAGTTGCACTTAAATTATAAAGTTGAAGGGCACTATCCAAAATTGCCCGAAAGTCTATTTCGGGTCATTTCTTCAGCACACTAATATATCCTCACCTCAGCAAAACCGATTCGATCACTTCTCAGAAAGGTTTAGTTCACTTATTACACGGGAGTTTTTGATTGGCTGAGATTTGAAAATAATAATTTTAAATTATGTTCAATGTGATCAATTTGAGTGGAGTAAAGTAATTTCCCGAGACTTTGGTATTCCAACCGTGAGCATACACTTACACATACCTTACGGAATTTCAAAAAAATTCACAATAGTTGCTTGGGTTATTGTAAAGGTAAAACTAAACAACCGGAAGTTATGATTTTAAGTCTCGTGACTGCCGAGACTTGTTTATTGTCAGTCAGGCTCAACTTGCGGATTTTGTTTTAGCTGATTTTCAATTTTTGTGTTAGTGTCAGTGTGTGAGATTTTTCATATATATATGAAATTTATATGTGTGATAAACTTGTAGTTGGTCAAGATTTGTTAAAAAGATATGAATTACACTTTTTTCCTATTACTTATATTTGTCTTATCGATTTTTTGGAAATCTTTAGGATTGTTATGATAAGTCCTACAGGTCGGCATTATATGACATGTCTGTGTGAACTCTGTTGCTTATCATTTTAAATCAAGTCAATCCTGTGTTGGTTTCTTGTATGTTCTCGGTGTACATGTGTCGTAGGTTATAAGTACTAGTAATTGGTTTCTATTGGTTCCGTATTGGTTTCATATTGGTTATGGAGTTCCGCTAATATCAATAAGTGCATATTTTAAATGTAATACCGACGTTGTCCACTTGGTGGGGCTACAAATCCGTGATATTACAGGCTTAGACTTGGTGGACTGGAATGAACACTAGAACGTTTTGTCAGGGACGTAAAGGTGCGAAAGACATTCCTCGTCCAAATCATAGACTTCTGGATAATTTTGGACCTTGTCTCCAAAATTGGAAGGTCATCATTATTTCTACTCAACTTTTAATCACTGGTGGTACTCAATAGTGGGTATAATAGTAACCTTATAATACTTTTTACTATTTTTATCTCTTGTATCACTCTTATATTCCAATAATATTCATAAGCTGACTTATATGATTATTAGCTGATGATAGATCTATAATGTTTGTGTCACAGAGCTTTGTTCTGTGAATGTTTTGTAGGCTATTTGTTCTCTATCCTGAATATGGATGTTTTTGACTAAATTAATTTAATTAAAATTATCCTAAATAAAAAAGGCTACAATCCAGAGATACTTTATGCTTTAATGACAATCCTATATTGACAGTGTGTGTGTGCGTGCGTGCATGCATGCTGGGTTCCAGTAAGGCATCTACTGGGTAACCCGGGGTAATCTATGAAGAGGTCATCAGAGGTCATGCTCAATCTCTTTACAGCTCTGCCATTGGACACTCCTGCCTGGAGTTTGTGCCAGCGTATGATTAGCCTTTAGGCCGAGATTGACGTAGTGCCCTTGGCATAAGGTATTTGAAGATTAGTGGTAAGTAGTTTGCAAAGTGTTCAAGGATAGTTCTACAAACATTTCTCGGTGTGAGAGCTGCTTTTGAGGCAGAAATAATCTCATTGGTTGAGTTAAACCTCAGTGGGTGGAGCCAAAGAACCACAGTTTGTCCGGATAACTAACATTAGACTAAAGCCCACTGAAAAAGGTAAGAGGTAAGAGAGGAGGTAGCTAATGTTATGAAGCCATACTAAGTTATCAAGGTTAGCTAGTTAGTCTAGCTGCAATGGTCACGAATGAATGAAAAAAAGAAGTCATTGCTATTCATATTTTTTGTTTATATTTTAAGTTGAGTTCCTTCTTTGTTGTTGTCAAAAAAACGGTTGTTCTTTGGTTCCGCCCATTGAGGTTTAACTCAACCAATGAGATAGTTTCTGCCGCCAGAGCAAAACCTGAACTGTAAACAAGTTTTCATGTATTGTGCGCTTGAATGTGTGTTTTAGACATCATTTCATGATTAGAAAATGGGTCACACACCTTTCTCAATGACTAGGAACATCTGTGACGGGAGGTGCCAGGTATACCAGCTCACACTCAAACCCTGTAATGCCCACGAACACTAGAACGTCTCAGCCAGGTTGCTATGCAGGCAGTGCTGGTTGTATAGGGATGGTCACCTCTTGGTAAAACAGAAGTGAACTGCTCTTGCTCTGGAGCAGTATTTGACCTCTGTGACTGTTTCCATTTGGCTTGAATCACAATTTTCAAGGTCTCTCAAGGCCAGACCAAAACAAATTCACACATCACACAATTACAACAGGGCTAGACACTTTATAGTCAGAACCACTTCACAGCTGGAGTCACACATGGATAACACACGACAGAAAATGTCTTAAAATTCTGCCAGTACGGCGAGGTGTTGTAATATCCCCCGTTTCCAATGCAAGATTGTTTCATTTTTTGAAATTTATATTGATGCACATTTCAAGATATTGTTTTAAAGGTACTGGTTTAAAGGAAATACTTGTTTGAAGTGTCATCATCTTTATGTGAGTGGTGCGACCCCGCCGTATTTCAATATACTGTCACTTTATTCAAGAAAAATCGAAAAAGATAAATGATCTCACCCCATTGGCAGATTTTTTTTAACTTGTTTTAAGGAAAACAATATTTTAAGACTCGGTGGCTGAGCGTGACTTTTTTTTCTTTTGCAGTGCAGGAAATACATTTAGCCCCATTAGCATGTCAGACCGCGTGCTGGGCTAAAGCTACTCACACGTAGAACAAGGATGAGGGGCTGACGGAGGCTCTACTGGAGACTCTACAGCAATGAATAGGAAGTCGGATGAATAGGATTTGGAGGGGTGACAAATCGAAGGGGGGATTAGGTGTGTGTGTGAGCTACACCAGCTGGCTGAGTCCTCCTTCCCATTAACAGAGGTGGGAGGCGTGTGTGTGTCTGTGTGTGTCTGTGTGTGTGTGTGTGTGTGCGTGCGAGCATGCTCTTGCATTGTTCATCCATTAGCATTGGGAACAAATAACCACGCACAAACACACTTATTTACAAAGAAATCACAGATTGCAAACATTGCAATTTGGTATCTAACGGTGTAGTATCCGAGGGTGGATTTTCCCTTTCCTTTAAGTTGTGTGGCCACATTTAGAGAGGGTGCAGTTGTGATATGGGCCTACTGTCTAATAAACACACACACACACACACACACGTATAGGTATATTCATGTACATATTCACACATTTCCCCAGAATGACAAAAATTTGGTGCTTTAAAAAGGTGCTTTCAAAGTAAAAGTATATAAACATTTATGACATTTACACATTTGCTTTTACTGATGCTTCCAAGCGAAGAGGGCAGCATGCGGGAAGCGGGTATGAAAAGACCAAGCCAATTATCCCAGGCCTAATTATCTTCAACTGGCAGTATCTTGAGACACAGCTTGTCATCGACTGACCATTGACTGGCAGGACTCGCCCTTGTGCCGAATTGGTTTTTCAAAAATTCTTCTTCCCCTTTCTCTCTCTCCTCTCATTGATTTTCAAAGGGAAAATGTGGCAATCAATATCAGTTGTAAGGTTTTCTCACCAATGATTTTCTAAATGGAGAGTGAGGCAGAAAAGTCAGTGTTTTATCCCAAAGTGCTATCTATGCGTTTTCAGGAAAGGCAGAAATTGTTTAAATTCACACAAACGTGTACAACAGAATAAAAATATATGATGGTTGTTACCATTTGGGGGATAAAGTTTTTAAAATAGATGTTTTTTTCCCCCACAATTCCCTTTGTAATCTTTTGCAATCATGTCATTTTTTTTTTTTTTTTGTCATTTTGCAATTAAACTCTTCAGGAGACAGTGAACATCATAGCCCAGTCCACGGGTGATGATGATGATGGCAGGTGGTATTTTATGAATGGGAGTTCGTATCTCTAAGCTCAGACCCGCTACAGGAGGAAGAGGAGGAGGAGGAGGAGGAGGAGGAGGAGGAGGAGGTACCTGGCAGATTTTGTCAACCTCAACAGTAAAAGACCTTCTTTGTGAGATACCACACACACACACGCAAAGTCACATGCATGTATGCAGACACATGCATGAGAGCCAATACGCACACACAGAGACACCCCGCCTCCCCCCTTTAAATTCCCTGTGCGGTGGCTCTAAGAGGGGGGTCTGTTTGCTGGGTAGTGAGGAGGAGGGAGGCAGCGAGGCAGGTGCTGCAGGGGAACAGTGGCCCTGTTGTGGATCCTCTGAGTGTCTCTCTCTCTCTCTCTCTCTCACTCCCCTCTCGTTCTCCCCTCTCATCCCGTCATCCCACACTGTTTCACACCCACCGTCATCACAAACAGGTGTGTGTGTGTGTGTGTGTGTGAATCCCTGCCTCCTGCCTGCCAATCCTCCCACAAACACTAGTGACAAACACTAGTACTTCACAATAAACTACTGTACAATCTAATTTTAAAAAAGAAGTAAAAGCTTTATTGTGAAAATATAACCTTAATTATGAATCTCACTTGTTATTAAATTGAACATAAATTGAATTAAATGGATTTCAGCTACCCAGAGCCAAGAGTGTGCTGTTGGGACAGTCTGTGCTTGTTTGACTTACAACATTAAGGCTCCCTACTCGATTAAATGACTTGTTTACACGGATATTTTTTGCAGTTTATGACGGCCGGTGAGCAAACACATTTCAGATGTTGATGTTGAGTCAACCGGGATGTGAAATGAACCGCCTCTGGTTTATCAGTTAGCCAACATAAAGTTGCCTCGGTCGCATCGGCAGCGGCAGCCAGCACGTTCAGGTGACTCAGAATTTGAAGGTCGTCCGGCTATTGAGGAGCTTTGACAATCGCAGGCGTGACATCCAGGCGGGGTACGTCCGCGAACGTCTCTCGCTCGCTCTCAGTCAGTCAAGCCCCGAGACGGGCTCGCGCGCGCCGCGACACACTCGCGCAGCAACACCCCCCCGCACCCCCCCCCCCAATCAAATGCCTTCTCTTCTCCGGTGAACAAACCCAATCTATTTCTCATTCTGCTCTCATTGTTGACACTCTGTCATTGCGGGGTCTCGCTGCCTAGCAACAAAACCCGGGCCGACGTTTTTCCAATCTTCTGTCTGGGTGGCTCCGCCCCTTTCCATCCCTGGAGGAATGATTGAAAGGTCACTTCACTCCCCTCCTTGTCTGTCAGTGGAGAGATTGTGTCCCCTCTGAAAAACTCTCTGAAATGGAGGGAAACACTTCCCTCGTGGGCACAAAACACTCACTGACAAGTGGGCAGTGTGCTCTCTTCAGACTTCATGATTGAACCAGTGAAGGGTGGGGGGGGGCTGCCGTCCAGATCGATGCTGCCATGCTCTCTCTCATCTCGGGCTGAATAAATACGACCCCCATCGAACTGCTCCGTTGTTGTTTCCTCCTGAGATGAAAGGCCCCGTGGAGAGCGGTCGGTACTACTGCCGTGACCGGTAGAGTGAAGATCACAACTAAAAATCCCACTAGTTTGGAAAAAGAACGGAGTGACTCGTCGTGAATAAAAGCCAGGACATTTATGAGGCGGGATGAGGTGGAGCGGGAAAGGTCGCCAGCCCTTGTAACCCCTTGTAACCACCCTTGTGGTCCACTGTAACCAATGGGCGGGGGGGGGGGGGGGGGGGTATGGAAGGTGATGGTCATCTGAGGACGGACGTGAAGGGGCGAGGAAACTGAGGCAGAGGGATACATGTTTACTCAAACGGGGGAGCGAGATGATTGGACGATAGGAGATGCGATTTGACCAGTTTTTCCAAGTTGGAACGGTATGAGAATCCCGCCCGGAGAACGCTTTTGTCATGAACTTGTGTGCCGTTACGGATCCTGCTTCGTTACTTTGCTGTAGACTAGAAACTTTTTGTAGAGAAATCCTTTTGCCGGCTACAGAACAGCAGACCTGGAGAGATGGTGGGAATCCAGTCCAGTGTGGATCACCTCAGGGGGCTTGAACCTGGGCCATCCATTAGAAGAACATTCAGGTCTAACCACGAACCACCCTGCTGTCCTCGGGAGAAGTTCAAGAGAGGTGAAAGCCCAAACGCCGGCCATCATTCTCCATCAATTCAGACCGAACACCTTCATTCTCCAGGGTGCACGGCTCTCCAATAGGGCCAATGGATATTCCCAAAAAAAATCAATCTAATCTTTTTCAACATGTCGGCACTCACTCTGTCATAAGAACCTGAGAACCTTCACTGTTTTATTTTGCACTACTTTACACGGCGGAGGCACGCGAGAAATTTTCGTCCTGCCCCGTCAAGCGGGTGAGGGCAGCAAGTGTGACATCGCCACAGCCGGGCCGGCAGTGAGTAAATAAGGAAGTGCTGAAGGGTGCTGAAGGGTGCTGAAGCGTTTGTTTTCGAGGGCGGCAGCAGCAGCCAGTCTGTCTGAAGGCTGTGGGTGTTTCTCTGTGTAATACTTTATATTTTATGTGATATTATATTTAGACCTGAATGTTCTTCTAATGGATGGCCCAGGTTCAAACCCCCCCCTGAGGTTGTTGCACGCTGGCTTCCTACCGTCTCCAGGTCTGCTGGGCTGTGGCTGACCCCTCCAATCTGACCTCCCTGGAGGGGTAAGAAGAATTTCTCTACAGGGATACAATTGGAAGTCTCACATTGTTATTAGAATGAAGAACAAGACGGATACGGGAACCTTCAAAGCCGAGTCCTCCTCTGGAAAGACTCTCATTAACATTCTTTACACACCTCCGAAGATACATTTGTGTTATCACAAGTGGAGGCACTCAGTAGGGAGATGGATTTCTCTCTGTGGCTCGTTTCGGAATATTTTAATCTCGCGTCAATGTGGCAGCTCATTTCTGGCACAGCTAAACACTGAGCCGGTGCCAAAACCATTGCATCGCATGTTAATACCGGGGAAGCGTTGCAGACGAGACTGTATTGACAGCGCTGGGCTTTTGACGTAAAATGATTGCAGCACAGGATAGGGGTGCATTTAGTGTGTGTGTGTGTGTGTGTGTGTGTGTGTGTGTGTGTGTGTGTGTGTGTGTGTGTGTGTGAATGAGTGTGGGCAGTATCTCCACTCTGATTCCTAACAAGTGTGCTTCATAAATCTATCCCATTTCTACACTCCCAGTCTTATTATGCCCGTAACCCTCACAGGCAGATACGCCCTCGTATAGAAAATTCACATTTGCCACGACCTGCCGATGCGAACAAAAAACTAATACGCCACAATTCCATCGAGAAGTCGACTCTGAGCGCGCAAAAAGGATGATTGTTTTCGATACTGATGAAGGGAGAGGATTGACTCGAAAAAGCCGAAGCAGCAGAGAGGTCGAACTCAGCCTCTCGTTGTGGTTACCACAAACATCATGGCGAAGCACGCACAAGAAATTCAATTGCAGAGCAGAGTCCTCTCTCAGTATCCTGCCAAGTTGTGAGATACGTCCTACTGTTGCAGACATACTCTCCTAAAAACATCCAGTATCTGGATCAGATTACATGCATACCAAAAGCATTAATACAACCAGAGCTTTTGTAGTTTTTGAGGAATGGGTTTCAGATTTGTGCCAAATCAGTCGCTATGGTAACAAGAGCACATGCATGAGGGTTCATGGCCACTTTTGCTGGGTGGAGCAGTTATTGTACAGTTGAAAGATTTCTGTTTGGTTGAAGACGGTTCTAGCAGGGGTAAATAAGAGTAATTTCATCACTGACGAGAGCCTTCTAGACAGTTCCCCGTAACCCTCACAGGCTGATACGCCCTCATATAGAAGATTCACATCCACAACCTGCCGATGCAACCTCTGCAAACAAAACACTAATATCCCACGATTCCATCAAGAAGTCGACTCCAAGCGCACAAAAAGGATGATTGTTTTCGATACTGATGAAGGGAGAGGATTGCCTTGGCCTTGTCAGCACACACACAATAACAAAAAGGCATTCTCATCTAGCGCCACAACAACACACTTTATCTTCCCCGCAAGGCTGCAGTGATTTGCAGCATCGAGGATGAAACCATGTCGCCACCAGATGAGAGCCACCAGGAGAAGGTCTCGCTCTGAGAACTGCGGCCAGAGAGATTGCCTTGTTCTCTGCCGCCTGCGCCTCAGCACCTCGCCGTCGCCCGAGCCTGTGACTCATTTCCTTTACAGAGGGTCTGAGTGGCTTCAGCCATACTTAGACCGCAGGGGAAGAGTGCGGCCACCGCCAGAGCCACCGTGCCAGCCCCTCTATTACCACCCAGAAAACAAACGCTTCAGCAGGCGGTTTGAAACCCCGACTCTGATGGAAACACCATGCACGGCTGCTCTTGGAAGATAAATTACTGGCATAGCCGACGATTCAATTAAAACTTTGTTATCGTAACGTTGTTGCGTCATAACGTCGTTATTATCCAGTAAGTGTAAATGTAAAACACAATAACGACACATAATACAAGGTAAGATATCAAGTGCAGTTCCCCTCTGGGCCAATCGGTAACAAATACGTCCGTTTTTTTTCGACCTGTCAATCAGTGTAGCACAATGCACGACATCCGCTAAGTGAATCAAAATCTGACGGATCTGAGATGTCACGTGACACATGGACGAACGAACGCAAATGAACAACCGAACAAACAAATGACGTAGCGCCCCCCTCGGGCTGATCTGCGTAATTTTGGAAATGTTGGACCGCCGTGGCGAGAGGCATCATTCTCCCAAGTTTCATCCGAATTCCATCAAGCGGTGCCCGAGGTATTGTCCATGACGGATGTATGAAGGAACGAACATAGAAACACAGATGGAGTCCTTTCATCAACAACAAAAACACGTATGTAAAAAGCACAATAAAAGCACATAACAAATCTATACCACTCAAGCACTGTCTGATAAGACCAGATATTATGTACACTGCAAAAAATATCCCAACCAAGTCATTTAGTGTTGTGTCTTAAAATCTTGTTTTCTTGAAACAAGTGAAAATATCTTCAAATAAGGAAATAAGACAGATGACGCGTCTAGTATCAAGATATTTTCACAAGGAAACAAGCAAAATAATCTCATCTCATTGAGATTTTGAATTTTGAAGATGAAGAATCTCACCCAAAAGATTTTAACACTCACTACTAGACTACACGACTTGTTTACATGGATATTTTTTGCAGTGTATTTGTAATAAAAATGCGCACATAAGTGTAAAAATTCAATGTTACACATGCATGAGACGCTACATCTATTTCACAGTTAAGCAGCAGCGGGGGGTAATGAGTGCCTGGTTCTTTCTACTACAATAACAGAGAACAGTTGGGTTTCTCACAGACATGTCTGCAGCCAACCAACAAAAAAAACAAAACAACTATGTTCCTGTTAAATGTGAGACAGACGAGGCTGCCGGAGCACTTTGAAAGCGTTTCCTCTGCGCTGCCACTCGAGCATACACTCGTAGCGCTCAGACGGAACAGCTTGTACTATTGAGTGGTGCAATTTTCTCTCAAGGTTTGCACAAGCAATTCAAGCTGCTCCGGGCTCTGCAACGCCTGCCGGTTATGGCAGATGAGGCTGCTGGAAAAGTAGGCCTCCGAAGAGGACGAGGCAGCGCGGCGCTCTGACCCGTCACTACACATCTGCGGTGACATTTTAGACATTTAGCTGACGTTCCTAGCCGCAGACTTGCAAATTTTCGTGAGGAGGTAGGAGTCGGGTGTCTCGCTCGACACTTCCGCGGGACACACGGAGGAGGACGGACATGTCGGGGATTGAGCTTTTTCTCTCTAACTACTAGGCCGCCGTGTGACATACCGGCCTGCGTAAAAAAAGGCAGTGGGGAGGAGGGACAGCCCTGACACATCCCGTTCACAGTGTCCTTTGAATGCAATTTTCATGTCCTGGCAGGGGACTATTAAATACAAATCATCTTTGACTACATCATTGCGCCGGAATGGAACGAAATGAAAGCTTCCTTCCATTTTCCAAGTCGCGGCTTGAAACAAAAAGTCAGTCGCTTCTTTTTCTCCCCCCCCCCCCCCCCCCGATTTGCCTGAGGAGATTAGGCTCCAACAATCAGCATACCCAAAAAGCATTTCACATCCATCTTGAGTGGAAAAAGGGCATGACCTGAAGTTCATCATTCAATATCTTCGAAAATGCTCCTCGAGCGCGTGAAAGCCGTGTCATTTTGCCGACAGAGGACTCAAAGCGGCCCGCTCTCCTTTAAAAGTACTGCAATTTCTTCCCATTTTGTGCCATCGATCATTTGGCTCGGACTTTGTGGCTCGGACTTTTTTCAAACGACGGATGTCTCAATTTAGAAGAAAGCTCTTCACAGCTTCTTCTGTTCTGCCCTAAATTTATCCTGGCAAGGGTTTTGCTCTTAGCACAGCCCTGCTTTACATCCATACAGTTAATAAAAACATTCCCTGTAGGGAGCTGCCCGGTCGGTCCAGCCGTAATCACTGAGCATCTTCCCTGGAGCAATCAGGGGTGAAGTGCCGAGCTCAAGGGCACCTTAATAGCAGTCGCTGAGGGAGTGAAGAGCTTTACTTCTGAACTGGCAACCATCTGCCGGGGCTTCTCTAACCTCTTTTGACGATATTCCTCACGTTTTATCTAAAGTTACAGTTGATTTTGATTTGATTTTTTTGTGTGTAATATGCTTTGCAACCCTGTTTTTAAAGTGCCTTACAGAGATGATACCTTTTCTCTGACATTGGCCGTTGGAGGTTGGACGCCTCCCCCCCGCTGGGACCGGCTAGCTCAGAGTGTAACGCGATAGCCTGGCGTGGTTTGGGTGGGATTGAGCTGCAGCTGCACCGTGCGCCATGCCGCCGTAATCCACATAGCGATTGAATGATGAATGGCTATTTGAGGAGCGCATTTCCGAAACGTCACAAATCTCTTTTGTAAAAAAAAAAAATGCTTTGAAATAAATGTAATGTTACCTATAATCCTTTAAAATAGGTGGTTATTTTTTGTACAATGTACAATCGACTGTATTGGGTTTTTTGCATCGTATGTCAGGTCCTGTTGTCCTGCACCAATACCACCAAGACAAATCCCTGTACATTTATTGTTCTTGCCAACAAAAGAAAAACAGTTAACCAACGTGACTCGTAGTCTTGCTTATTTTCTCTTCATTGACTCGTCTGAAACAGGAGTCACCTTACACAGCACCAGGCTGTCAGTCACCAACGTCTCAGCCGCCGCCTCTGGCCTGGCACCTGTTGTCTGAGACCAGAGAGAGCCAGAGGGGTTAACAGGCTTGGCTGTGCGCCCCTCCAATCACAACCCTGATGAGGACATCTGATCCAGTGGTGGCCAACAGCTGCATCTTGTTGTCACGCTTTCAGACAGCCCCCCCCCCCCCTCCTCCCCCACCGCTTATCCTGAATGCTCCACTGATGCAGAGGAATCTGCAATCAGAAACCAAGGGCCAAGGAGGAGAGCTGGAAGCTGAGAGGAGGAAGAAGCAGAGATCTCACCAAATTTTTGTGCATTTTTGTTTGGTTTGTTTAGTTTCAGATCTTGAAAATAAAAGTGACCTGTCATCCTCCATCCACTTGTCTGCTCTTCTATGGTGTTCATACCAGTTAAGAACACAAAGAAATATCTGAATATGAGCATCAGTCCAGACTGGGGATCGTGAAAAAACAAGCCTTCCTTTTGGTCTGCAAAAACAGATGTTAACTCGGACGTGCATCCTTTGGGTTCAGGAAATAGGGGCTGAGTGAGAGCAGAGAGGAGGAAGCAGCAGAGAGGTCCAACTCAGCCTCTATTTGTGGTTACCACAAACGTCATCGCGAAGCACGTCAAGAAATTGCAGACCAGAGTCCGCTCTCAATATCCTGCCAAGTTGTGAGATACGGTCTACTGTTGCAGACTTACTCTCCTAAAAACATCCAGTATCTGGATCAAATTACATGCATACCAAAAGCGTTAAGATCCAGAGCTAAAATGTAGTTTTTGAGGAATGGGTTTCAGTGCCAAAGCAGTCTCTATGGTAACGAGGGCACATACAACAGGGTTAACGCCCACTTTTGGAAGGTGGACCAGTTATCGTACAGTTGAATGATCTTCTTAAACATACATGATCTTTGGTTGAAGACTGTACTAGCAGGGGTAAATAAGAGTAATTTATCACTGACGAGAGCCTTCTAGACAGTTGACTTGCCACGGGAGAAAAGCCCCTTGAAGCGGTGTGTTGTTTTTGAAATCATGTAAGACTGATGTGAACACCCTGTAGTCTGAGGCATGCTGCTTCCAATTGATTCCACCCCACAGGTCTACCACCCGCCGCAGGCCTGCTGCTGTGACCTCCACTTGCAGTACAGTATTAAGTATAGCCATCAACTATTTCCTTAATTACTATGCAACATACAAAACGGCAATACTTCATGTCATATTTTGTTTCCAAATAACGATAAGATTAACCTCTGAGGATCAATATTTTGTAGCTTTGCTGTATCATGAATTTGATTTGCAGTGGTTTGTTTATGGACAGTCGGGATAAAAATGTACCTTGTCCATAATCGCTCACTCTTTCACTCACACACACTATTGTGAAGACTCAACTTCCCTCACCTTTCAATCCTTTTGGACACATCCACACAAATAAAAGTAGCCAAAGTCGAAACAATTCACATTTAATGCCCTGGGCTTTATTGTCTTATTTTAGTGAGAGTTCTGTCACATTTTCTTTGTTTTTTTTTTTTAGTCTTTTCAGCCTCCAGGTGGGACAAGTAAACCTCAAGGATATATCCTGCCATTGGACTGGGCATTCAGATTCTGACAAAGACGAGAAGCACTACTAAGTAGTGCTGCCTTTGTGCCTAACTCTTCACAGAAGAGAGTACATATAATTCCCCAAAGGAAGGCACCCAATACTTGTGGTTTTTGGCCTTGCAGCCGTCTGGAGATTATTTTTTCAAAGAAAAAAAGAAAAGAAAAAGAGAAGGGGGAAAGATGGACGAAAACAGCAGTTCTCCATGCCACCCCTCGTCTCATTAGAATTTTTTGTCAAAAACTGGAATGATGAAACACGTACAGCAATTAATGCCATTCACCTCCCTTATCACCTATGCATGAACAAGTAACAAAAGAATGAAGTCTTTCAATAAACGAATAGCTTACAATCAAGTTTACCACGAGAACAGGAGAAAATACAAAAATAACTCAATTTTTTGTTTTACAAAAAGTATGTGGGGTTAAAAAAAATAAATAAAAGGGGACTCCCGTTGCATGAAAATGAAGGAAAACCCCTATAAACAAAAAATTACAAAAGCAGCATTGATACTTATCAAAACCATTAACAAAAACAAAAACATCACAAATAAAATAGTGCTTTGAATCAGAAGCAGCAGAGGCTTCTGGGAAGAGACTTCATCCCTGTTTTGTTACTTGTGTTGGGACAATGGAAATGGAAGATCCCAGGAAGAGAGGTGTCCCCCTCCTCAGGAGAACCACAGCCACCCACCAACACCACCTCCTCCTCCGACTCCCCTGGCTCTCCTGGACTCTGAGTCTGTATGTAACCATTGATTTCACATGATCCACAGAGAGAAGCACAGGGACCCAAAAAAAAAAAGGGGGGGGGGGGGACCTGCTTTGTGTTCACAATATACAAAAATACCCAGGAGTCCGTAGCTACCTAACATTTACTACAGCACAGGAACCAACAAAGGTACAGTGTACAAATAAAAAAACAAAACAAACTGAAAACAAAAGAAAAACTGTAAACACAGCACAATAAATAGATAAAAACAGCAGGCTCCGCACCATGCACATGATGTGATAAAACTCTTCTCTATACAACCCCCACATCTCTCACACGCTCCACAAGTTAATCGGCTTATTTTTTTTTTCCTCTTTTAAATTTGACTCCCAAGTGCAAAAAAAAGAAAAATTTTAAAAAAGAAAAAAAGAAAAAAAAACAAAATCACAAATGGACAGCTCTGTATTCAAGTAACATATATACAAGGGGGATATTACAAATATGTAGTTACTGTACAGATACTAATTTTGCCATATTCATAATTTACAATGTCAATCTTTACTGTTAACAGTAACACAAAAAAAGTTTAAAAAGCATGAGATAATAATTGCAACTGAGTCGCCACAGTTACTGTGGAGACTCGCCATTCTGTCTGTCTGCGTCGGAGTCCTGCTGTCCCTTTTGCATTCCCGATGCTACGATGCACAGCACCTAAAGAGTGGACTCTTGAACGCACCGCTACTACGTCACCTCCATGGCCACTGTGTTGTCTGCTATACTGTTCAGAGCTGGCTTGTCTTGGTCGTGATTATCCCTGTGGAAGAGAGGGAAGAGAGTATTAGGGATTCATATTGTGCACGGGGTTCCTACACATTTAGACTACAGGGTAACACTTCAGCCTCAGGGCTTCTCAAGGCGTTTGCAGAGTGACACTGACTTTCCAGACATTCCCTGAACTTTCACATGATTATTTATGATTCCATGTAATCGGAAATTTTCTAAACATCCGCTGTAGGATTAAGGCTCCACTATTAATTGTAGACAATTGATTGTGATTTTGTTTCCATGATTAATAATCATGTAATTCAGTGACATTGATTGATTGAAGTTATATTTTCCTTGAAAGTCCCGATGCGTTATTGCAAGCGCTTCCATTACATCTGGGTGATTCCGTGTCAAATCACCCAAAATAACAGACATTTTAAACCCGACCATCTCAGAATTTGATGAAACTTAATCTCAAACCCCCAAATTTGAGATTTTGTGCAAAAAGGGGCATGACTGCCAACCTTTGAACCCTCATATCTCAGGAACTACTGGGCCAATCTTCAAAATTGGTAGTGTTGGAAAGGAATTTGACAGATTCAAGATCACGTGAGCTTGAGATGACCTGACATTTGATCTCTCGCATATTAACTAAAACATAAACGTTTCAGAGGTGTAATATTATAATATAAAGGGTGACAAAGTCAATATTTGCACACGCTCTTGGTAGGATTCTGACCGTTGAATTTCTCTTTTTGCTCCTCCAACACTTTCCTGAATAACTGAAGGTCCGATTTTTCTATGTCACACATGGAATACGTTGTATTTTTGGATTAACTTGTACAGCAAAAGCAGCAGGACAGCTGGGCAGACTGGAGAATAGACCAGCATCTTCTCTTATTTGCCATGTTACCAGCTACTTTTAAAACTCACTTTAGTCATTATGTAGGATTTGTGCACATTTATCCCCTGTAAGCTAAGAAGGCTCGTAAATTTACCACATCTTTAACAATTCCACACCACTGTTGACAAATCTGTTACATGTGCGGTTGCTGGGGTGTGCTTATTTGAGGCTGACCCCTGTGGAGTCCCCAGTTTGTGTGAAACGTGACTGCTGAGGTCCATAACCATTTATGGAAAAAGCTGCACACATGAGACTGGTTGCAGATTTAAATTGCACTTTGAGGCAGACAATTATCTCCTAATTACTATCGATAAAGGAGTGGTTTCCAAAACCCACACGGCTGCACGAGTGGAGCAGAGCCTCACCTTGAGCCGATGTCTATGGATGATGCTCCAGAGACTTTGGGCATCTGAAGGTTGGTGGTGGCGGCCAGCTTTAAGGCAGAGGGCGGCACGTTGCCGAGGGTCCGGGGGATGTGGCGGCCAGCCAGGCTAGTGGCTGACGGCACACTCAGACGGATGTTGTTCCCGATCAGGACCTGAGTGGTGGCGGGGGCGGCGTTGGCAGCGCTGCATCCCAAGAGCCCCAGCGCTGCAGCTGCGTGGGTGTTGGGGGTGGAGGAGAGGGACATGAGGGCGGCATTGGTGGAGGCAGGGGACAGGGTAGTCGAGTTGGAGGAGGGCTGGAGGAAGGTCGGGGCCGTGGTGGTGGTAGTGGGTGTTGACTGGTTGGGCTGGTGAAGGGAGGTGGTGCTGGAAAGGTGCAACCCCTTGAACACACCTGCTGAAGGGAGCAAACAGTTCATAAATGCAAGGCCTTGAAAGACCACGCTGTACAACAAGTGTCAACAAGTCCCAAATCACCATGACATTTTGGGGTCCATGGCCCCGGCCCAGTCATTACACTGGTAAAATAAGTGAAACTGCCAGTCTAGAGACTCACCTGTGCCCGTGAGGACCCCGTTGACTCCGCTTGCCAGCACCAGCTCCTCCTTGGACTTGAAGGCCAGCAGCTGGTCCGTGGTGACGAGGGCCGAAGCAGCAAACTGTGCACTGGCCTGGTCCAACGTCTTGGACACCAGGCCCTGGATGGACGAGAGGGGGACAAAAATGAGTAACTTGGCACTAAAATGCTGAGGTCACCACTCAAATGTGTGGAAGTACCGAGCTCAGCAGTTTTCATGCCAAATAGGAATGGAGTCAGTAGCGGTAATATCACTCATGGGAATGAGGATGTATCCCATTTCTCAAGGATGGGTGAACTGACCTTCAGCTGTAAACAATTTCCATACTGGGAAAAGTTTAGCTGATTAAGTTCATAACTGAATGTTCGAAAAAAGACAGGAGGCCTACAGACAATGAGACGGACTCCGAGAAACAGCCAACATCTCTTCCCTCTCCCACACAAAAAGTCATCAGATTGATTGCCAATCAAACTTTTCTGTTAAAAGTATATAGTTCACAATCCAAGTTGTGTGTCATCCAATGAGTCCAGCTTGAAATCAAAACCAAACTAATAGCAATTTGAGAACAGACCACCACCGCTAGCTACACTCCAGCTTCAAAATAAAAGGTGCGTGGATTACTGGAAATATTGTCTTCACTTGTTTGTCCATTTAAATGTCAGCAGAACATTACAGTAGGAACATGTTTTGGTTGTTTCTGCTTAGAAATAAGGATGTGTTGTGTACCTGTAACTGGCAGCAGGTCAGATTAACTTTGGTTTTTCCACTATTCCAGTCACCATCATAACAGATTCTGCAACTGCTTTATAGATACAATATCTGTATTGTGCCCAGGGTAAGACTGTCTACTCTTCCAAACGCTTCTGTCAGGTAACCATCATTTAGAGAATCTATTTCTTTCTGAAAATCGATAGTGAAGGTGTCTCGTTAGTTTTGGTATTACCCAGCAAGCTGTTTACCAATATGTGAGAGAGTGTGGTTCACAACTAAATAAACTGTCTCAAGTGTATATTGGGCCTGTTGAATTCCCTAGTAAACCAAGTCAAAGTAAAGCCTGTAGAGGGTAATATGTAGGTCATTAGTCATCATACCTTTACCTAACCATCTGTTTTTGAAAATGGATTAATTTCATACAGGAAAAACATATCCAAAATGGATATACCGCCTTTTGGAATCAAACCCTTAATTTCTTCCCCCATACTTTTCTTATACCATTGTTGGAACCCCTGAACAAATGACAACTTCAGGACAACTTTGGGATATCCTTTACAATTACAGCCAATTCTGATTACTGACCTGTGGGTTGGTTGCAGATGCCGAGTCATTGGCCTGTTGCTGCTGTTGGATCTGCTCCAGCTGCTGTTTCTGCATGAGGGCCAGCTGCTCCTGGTGCTGCTGGTACTGCTCTGCGGTAAACACTGAGGAAAGAGTAGTAACAGGAAAGACACATGGGTCAAAACCACGATGGGGACAGTTGGCTATGTGGTTCACTTGGTAGGAGAGTTGTCATAAGGAGTCTGAATACTAGGTTTTTATACTTTTACTAAATGTGTTTTGCAAGCTACGGGTGGGTGTTCATTTTTGGGAATCTCAATTTGATTTTGAGTCTCAGGGGTCACAGTTCGATTTAAAATTTTATGCCAAAACATTATGCCACTCCGTTTTTGATTGCAGTTTTTATTTGCCCACTTTACTACAGGAGGCAGGAAGAAATACATTACATGTAATCAAAAATGTTAACATTGAGTATATTTAATTCACAACCTCGTCTGTTTTCATGTACTGCACATCTGTTCCTGGGTTTGTAAGAGCCTTTGTGTGTTGAACTTATCTCTCTCTCACACACGCTTCTGAACACAACGCATTTGTATGGGATGAATACTGCCACTGACTTATTTTTGTGCACAGGGGGAAGTAGACAGCAGTTTACAGGTGACTACTATATCCAGTTTTGGATTCACATCCACACATTTGGCAACATCCGAGTAGCCAGGTGAGCGCGTAAGTCCGTCATGTTAGAGCTTATCCAAAATGTATGCACACATCTGCCTTTAGACTTGTTGGGGAAGGTTTAACGCTGCATTCTCCATCACTGTAGAGCCAGTGGAGAGAGCAGGTTGGTCAGGGGCCACCGTTCTAACCAAAGCTGGACTAGAAATGCAAGCAAAAAAGAAACGGAGTCTAAGATAAAACCTAAATTAAATTAAACGCACTACTGGTCTATTGCTATAAAATAAACATATACTTTGATCGATACTAGGATCAGACAAAATAAAATTGTAATGCATCGGAGATACTATTTTCTTTTTACCCAGCCCTACTGCAAGCTGAAATGGAATTTCAGCACATCTCCAGAGGGCATAAATGTGTGGATTGCAATAGTTCAAAGAAGAAGGATGAGGCTATGTGTACTATGTGGCTGGACCACAGTCAGCACAAAAATCAAACAGCTGAAAACAGGGCAACGGCTTCTCAGTTGACCGTGTCTTGAACAGAATCCAATCCCAACTAAACTGGTTGACAAAACTGGCGCCGGGAACAAAATATGGCAGTATTTTGCTTACCAAGCTGACAAAGACACCAGATATCTCAAAGCCTCTGTGCAAACACGGCTACACAACTGTCCAGTCAAGGGTGGTAACCCAAGTAACTTAGCAAAGCATAGGAGTGTTGTTTATAAGACAATGCACAGTTTGATTCAAGTTCTTGATACATTCATTTTGTCATTTGTTCTCATTGAGAGAATAATATTTATCAATGGATTTAGGTTACTGATAGTCCTGATAATTTATGGTGCTTATGGTTAAAAAGCAAGCACAGTGTTTCTTCTGTGACTCATGCTGTTTTTGTTGTTTGCTGTGTTATAGTAGTAATATAATTTGTTTTTATATTAAACTTGCCATTGGTATCACAGTCAAAACTCTGGTGACTTCACTTGTATATTTGCATTTTAGGCATTTGGCTGAGGCAGAGGTACTGTGCCCTGACAACCAATGTACTAAATAAACCAATGTCCTTAAAGTGATCATGTATGAGAGAAAGATCCTAGAAATAAGAACCAGGGAGAAAGGGTAGGAAAGTATTATGACGGATCCTATAAACCACAACACTTGTGCACACGGTTGCAAACATACATTCATTCAGGGCTGCATAGTTCAGACCACCGATGTAACAAATACTTTTAACCTGCTGGCTTTTCTTGCTGTAAAAATATGATGCATGTATGAGGACTGGATTGTGTGGAATTCATCAACTTTGAGGTGGGAGGGCGGGATGTGTAATCTATCCTTGTCCTCCTAATCCACATGCTCCCTGGACATTTGTGGGGAAAGGAATATGCCTGACCTCAGTTTGTGCTCAAAAAACACAATGCTTTACTGTTTGGATTGTACAAACAGCTTCACAGCGGGGGGCAGTGGTAGCCTTAAGTAGACTTGTGACCAAAAGGTCATGGGTTTGAATGCCCCAGAGTGGCAGGAAAATGTGGGTGAGCAAGATGACTGAGTAATTCTCCCCCATTTTGCTCTGCAGCTACTGTCAAGTTACCCTTGAGCAAGGCACAAACCCCCAACTTCTCCAGTAGAGCTGCTCAGTGGCCATCAGTAGAAGGCTGTGGTTGTACTGGGCAGCTCCCAGGTGTAAATGTTTGCCAGTATGAATGTTGAGCGAGTGTTACTGAAAAAGAGCATAAAGCGTTGAGCAAGAGCATTGCTACATCAAACTTAAGGGAAATGAAAAAACAAACTATGTAGAAATAATGTAGCTTCATCATTACTGACCAAGTGTACACGATACGCTGAGGAGGTCACCCCATTTGTAACTAGCTGCATGTTAGAATTGCCTCACTTCAACTAGCAATAATCACGTGGTTGTAAAATAGTCCACTAATGTTGCTAGGCTCATTGGCTTAGGATAGAGTGACAGACTTTGGTGTCTGAAAACATTTGAGACACTGGGCTTGCTAAATGAAATGTAAATAACAATGCATCTCCCCCTTGAGGCTATTAGGTCTACTTTGGGACAGATTATATAACACACTATGTGACCAAAACACGTAGAAAAGGAAGCACTCTCAATTACACTATGCTGACGGAAATGCTTTGTCATATTTGATGTGTTGTCTACTTGAATTTCGGTGGTGGGCGAAGTGTCAATGCACAATTTATATGACAATTTAACCAAGTATGAAAATAATAATACAGTCCCATACAACCAAGAAGAAGTTTGGCCATTAGCCAGTAGTTAGTCAGATCACTTGCCATAAGTTGTTTGTTTGTTGTGTGCGTACCAAACCAAGCAACCAAAATGCATGGGTCAAAATCAGTCAAAACGTACTGAAATCCATCCATAGGTCATGCATCACCCCAAAGAGGAAAGAAAGAAAACACACACACTTTCCACTTCAACATCTCATACATTATCCAGGCCTTGGGTTATCTCAAACTTTCTGAGACGTGACATTGACCACATTTTCCATCCATTTCCAGACCTGGGTAGGAACCCTAAGGCCGCTGCCAACAATGACTACTGCATGGTAGCCATTGAGGCCACTACTAATCAGCTCTAGTCCCACTCTGAATTTGACCAAATACCTACAAAATACCACGTTTGGTGCAGGTCAAGTTTCTGAACAGATTCCATAGCTCGTCGTTCTTTTGGCATTCTACTTTTTTCCCCCCCCGACCCATTCCAGTAGGGATTTAGTATTCAGCAAGCTCTCCTATACGACCACCAGCCCTGACTCAATCCTGCACCTCTCATGAATCTATTTATACAAGACCATTTCTAATTGACTCCCCCAAGCTGGGAGAGCAGGAATTAATGTATTCTAATAAGGAAAGTGGGTCTGAATGCAGAGGGTTCATTTGATTTACCAGCAGCATAGGGCCCCAGTCTGAAGCAGAGCAATCTACCTTTGAAATGCCTCATCAGAATGTGTTACACAGGCCTTGGCTAAACAACACTGGGCTGGCTTTTCAGTCAAATTTTCCCCCTCACCTTCATTGAACACATGCAGGGCATACACACACACACACACACACACACACACACACACACACACACACACACACACACACACACACACACACACACACACACGCGCACACAATCAATGAAACAATGGCACCTCACATAATTTCATGCATGGAGAAACTTTCCAATTATACTCCTCCCTGTCCACACACACCACACACACTCTATGAAGCCTATTAAATTCTCCAGTTCGGCTTTCACACCAAGAGCTAAAAAGCTAAGTTCTGAGAGCGCTGATGGAGTCAAAGCAAGCCGCCTTCTTTGCCAAGGCGCCTGTCATCTGGCTGAGCTCTGAAGGCACAATCTGGAGAACTGTAACCTCTCATACAAGGTGGCAAAGATATTAAAGACCATCCCATAACTCAAAGTTCCCAAGTTCGATCCCTGCAGCAGGCCAGGTTTTGGTGCAGTTTATTCCATCTCTGTTACTCCTAGTTTGGCTCGTTGGGGAAGGTGAGAACAATGCCGTTCAAACTCGAGCAGCACCAAATAACTGCACCAAGACCAGTTCCTCTTCCAAGCAAACTGTGGTGCAGTTCATTGGGAGTGAGAACGTAATCCTTACCAACTACAGCAAATAACCCCAAAACGCAAGGTTTTATGGGTAGAAGGACACAGATGTTGACATCTGACAGCCAGCAGTTACTCATGCTTGTAAAGCCTGGCATAACAAAATGAACCAGGGCAAACAGGGGTCTCGACTGATCCTCATTCAGCCATTTCTTCATGTCCTTAACTGGTATGAACATGTGAAAAGGTAAATTATGGCAATGCTCAGCTAAAATTATCCCCACTGCCCCCCACAATAGCTCTAACCTCGTGGAATGACAGGTTACAAAATGTCCAATAAACAAACTACTTGTGAGCCATGTAAGTAAATAAACTTTTCCACTGCGGTTTGGACCAAAGAAAACAAAGTGTAGGTGTGATCACACCCTAAAATGGCTAAAGTGTACATTGAACCATCGTGCAGCATGCCAGAGGAGACCACTGACTCACCATTTACAGGGGCAGGTGCAGGGCCGGTGCGGTACTGGGAGCTGGCTCCTCCAGGCAGAGTCCGGGATAGTCCCGACGCCATCCGGCTAAATCCCCTAAATCCTCTGCGGGACAAGTCTCCTCCACCCAAGGGGTGATGGGATAGCGTCCGTGGTCTGAAGTGCCTCCAGCGGCAAGATTTAATGTTCAAAACAATCTGACTGAGGTCCATAGATGTCGGTGATGATGATGACAATGGTGATGAAGAAGAGGGAAGGTGGGAGGAGCTGGTTGGGTCCGAGGTATTGATTTCTGAGGTACTGCCGTTGGAGTTGCGGAGTGGAGAGCTTGGAGGTGGTGAGACGAGCGGTTCGGGCTCCGGGTCCGAGTCCAGGCTCTGAAAGACGCTGTCCAGGTCCGTGTGCGCTCGGTCCAGCAAGACCCTGCAGTACAATGAAAACGAGACAAAACATTACAGATACATCCACCACACAGAGTGGCTCAACAACACTCGGCACAAGTTAGTTAAGTTTAACGATTTAACGATCCTAAGGTCATGGCACCAGTTAAAAAACACAACTAACATTTTCTGATGATTACAGATACGGCTTCTCCTGCACGCAAATGCCTATGTTCTCCATATGAGATACAGAGTGGCAGCAGTTAAAGTCTGCAGGTGATATATTTGCACATACTAGGCCTATTATGTGCACGGTACAGTACCAACACCCTTCGCTTTCTCACTAGAATACTGTGCAGGTGTGAGCATTGCTTGCGTACCACTCATGTGATTATAAATGTGCCTGCTAGCACCCTTTTAAGGTGCGCCAGTACCAAATATAGTTGGACGCCTTACCAACACTGGTCTAGATACCCTGAAACAACTGCTCACATCACAATGCAAAAACATATAGTGCTAGCACGAGTATGGGATGGCACACTGGAAAACGACACTGAGCTCCATGTTTTCTAACATGATAAAGTGTTATAGTCAGAATTACACATCATCTTGACTGGAATACCGGCCTATACTAAAGTTGCAATCTCCCTCAGGATACCGGATACGTTGATTCCACACAGAAAAAAAAGAACATTTCTAATCTCGTGTGTGTCTGTGAAACAGACACCGCATGACCCAGTTAATCTCCTCGACAACACCTGGCACCGAGGCAGCCGCTGGCCAACTATTCCAGTCAGAGAGCGCTTTATTCAATCTTCACTATAATTACTGATGATGTACCAGACAAAGGCGCAGTGCACATTCTGTTCTAATCTCAGCGGAAAAGACATTTTCCTCACTTGTCGACAGGCCGCAGAAGGTAAAGCCCAAAATGAACCTGTCACTTCACCGTTTTACCAGCCAACTACAATTTTGTAAAATTAAAGCTAGTTACCTGCCAAAGTGGCTGGTAGGGTAGACACCATTACCAGCCAGAGATAACATTTGGCTGGATTTCCCACCCTGCTCTGTGGGTATGGGCAGGCACCTCAAAATACTTTCTCAGAAGTTATTTCCTTGACTAAATTGGTAGATTTTGGTCAGTGTTGAATATGAGGGCCTCGACTGACTGTGCGCTAGCCCAAACCTTGCTATAGGTTACAATTATTAATCATAAATGAATAATAACTAAGAACATACTGGATGGTCAAGCTTTGCGAACCGTTCCACCCCTAGCATGAACTCACCTGCCCCCTCTGCCCACGCGGCGCCGTGCCAAGCCTATGCAGCGTCGTGGCATGGTCAGTGAGGTGAGGCAGTAGCGGAAGCGCGGGTCGCCCAGCCCGCCCTCTGACGGGCTCACCCAGGGCCAGTTGCCACTCTGGTCCGGCCGAGACTGAGGAGATGGAAGGTGGAATAAGAAAGAAGGGAAAATTTAAGATGAGTTAAAAGGCAATAAAATGGGGTGGGTGGGGTATAGAGGGAGAAAACCGGGCAGGGTGATGCCAGAGATTGAAATTGAGAAAGCGCACAAGGGAAGGAAATGAGGAGAGGAAAGGGGAGTCTCTGTTATTTCATTGATCTGACCAGTAGAGTGTGGAAGAGTAACAGCCAGACCGGCCAGCCTGCTGTTGGCGCTATAAATAGAAGCATGGGAGAGTCACGGGGGGGCACTCACAGTGTAGTACTGACAGCCGGCCTTCCTCCTGAACGCATAGCAGCCATCTGGGTCATTCTCCTCCTCTGCCTCCGAGGAACCTGAATGGATCTACACGATGAAAACAACAGCCACGTAACAGAAGTAAACAAAGATTAGGACAGTAAAACTTGGGCCTTTATCCACCTGCCACAAGCAGCGATGGACTCCAAAAGCCACTATCACCACTTTACTAGCCACATTTGTTGGACTTCTGAACAACAATTTGACATGTGTACCTGAGAGAAGGGTTCTTCATCTGAGCTGGGGAAGTCGTACTGGTTGAGGTCCTTGGGATTGAACACCGAGGGCCCTGAATGTTGAGGCGCTGACAGAGGGGGGATCTTGGGTTTCTTTTCGTATTTCCTTTTGGTTCGGACCACCTCTGTCTTCTCCGGCTGGGAGGAAGGGAGAAAGTGTTTATTCTGCAGCCTGGACCATCAAAAATGTTTTTCGAGATGCAAAACGTGTCCCTTGGAGTGTAGCATTAGCCTGGTGTTTGGGTCTGAGCACGTGTGAGTGAGTGTGGAAACAACAGTGAGTAAAGAGGCATTGATATGCAGACGGCAGCACGTGCCAGATGCCGCCGCCGCCTAGCCAGATGGCTGCCCCCCACATCCACCCCTTCCCACCCCCGCCTCCCCGGTGGGCCGACCCCTCCCTGACTGAACACACTCCAACTCTGCAGGGATTAGTCAACTCCTATTCAGGCCTTAGCCCAAGGGGGGCAAAGCCACAGAAAAGCACGGACTATACAATGAAGAAGTGGTGTGTCAAATCAATGGAAGGAATGAGGGCTATAGTGGTGGGGAGGAGAGGGGGGGGGGGGGGGGTAGAGTTACACCAAAAATGAGGATCTACAAACAATAGGGGAAAGTCAACCAGCTGGGAGAGAAAGAAGGGGAGGAAAGAAAGGGGGGGAGAAATAGTTGCCTCGCTGCAGGGTGGGGGTGAGGGGTGAGGGATGGGGGGATGGGGGGGGGGACACTGGTGCTAATGAAGCTATAATGAGAGGTGGTGACACGGGAGTTCACGACTGTGCCGCTTAATGAAGCACAGCATTACTGAAGCATATGGAAACTCGGCTCAAAATGAAATGTTGTGAGTTCGAGGGAGTCAGCAAGTAAACTGACACATGACATAACTCTGATTAGCAGGCGTGAGCAGCGATGCCCAGCTGTCAGTTTCCTCGCTGAGGACTAGCCAGGTGCCGGTCATATATTGACGGTTCATACTAAGCATATACAGATGCTTATTCTGATACCTCTATTTCAATACTTACTTTCTTTGTGAAATAAAAATACAATTCATGATATAGTAAATTATCTTTGTATCATATGTACATGCCCTTTTGTTTTCTAAACAGCATCAAACCATGTTCAAAGGATTTCCTTAAAAAAAAAAAAGATTGTTTTTGATGCCGTCCAACTCCATATTAATACTAAAAATAGGTATGGTACGCTACACCTAGCTTCCATTTAAAATTCCACATCTTTTCAAAGGTGGAATTGACTAGATTTGATTTGGGGCCGTGTTCAATATACTGCACTCTACAGCTGAAGCTTATTCTTCACATCAACCAATATCACAATGTATAAAATGGCTATGAAGTTTAAAACTCAAAAACGTGTTGTCATGTACATCAGGACTTCAATATATTTCCCCCTTTTTGCTTTTCCAGACCTTAGCAGGCTGTCGGTACATTGTGGATGTGTATGGCCTTACTTTCTTGTAGTCCTTCATGTCCAAGTGGTCCTGGTGTCTGTACTGGTTGCTGCTGGACAGGGGAATGATGGGGATGGTGTAGACGGGCTTCACCAGAGCCCGCTGCGCCAATGCCTCCGCCATCACCTCACTGCCAAAGTCTGGCATCACATTCCTGACAGACAGAGCGAGACAAAGATGGAGGCCAAACAGGTAAGAGGTAGAGAAAGAAGGGGGGCTGCATTTTAGAAGTCATGGTGGCATTAGCGCAATTAACATAATACCAGTAGATCAAGGCACACATGTTGTATGGACATCAGAGCAACAGTGCGTGCAAGGGGACAGTGCAGGTCATACAACTGACAGTGGACTATACATATCATGCAGTACACCTGGGTCTCTCTGCGGCAGCATAATATCATCAAGTGGACCACAGAAGCTATCAATCGAGAATAGCAGCCCAATCTTGGAGTGAAAACTGGCGGTGATGCGCAGGCAGAAACCAGGCCAGGATAACAGGAGGAAATTGAAATGTCACTACAAATCAAAAGCACTTCAAGGAGAGGGGTCCAATTTAAGCTCGAGCTGACAGCTACTTTCAGAGGAAATTCATTCCATTCGGATGTCATGTTTAGATGGATCGCAACGGCCCCACTGGGGAAACAGAACAATTCAAAGTGGAGCTTGAAAAAAATAAATAAAAAAACAACACAAACATATTGTTTGGTGTATTGCCTGCAGTCCGAGAACGAGTTTGCTGTGGGCACTGAAAAGTCAATGAGCTCATTTCCTCTTGAGCTTACAGCACAAATAGAGTACACTCTAAATTGATAATGCATGCAAAACAGTGTACAGAAGGATGCCCCCAATTAACACAAGCAGCAGAGCTTGACTCCATAAAAAATACATGGTTCTCTCTTTTATACTACTCATCAAGCAGACAAGTGTCCTAATGACCTCGGCTAGGGGTTTAGCCTTGACAAGTAAATATAAGCCTAATCAACCGTGTAGGTTAGCTACATAAGCTGCACAAAACCAGCTGCAGTAAAAGTACATTCAACTTCTCAACTTGGGGGAACGAGTCATTTACAGTGTATTTGGCCGTATCGTAACAATCACCCGAGTCTTATCAAAACACATCCCAAGCCACTGCTGGAAGGACAGAAAGGACAGAGTAGTTGTGTAACCAAATCATACTTGATCATCATCATCATCATACTCACAGCAGACAAGCAAGGAATATAATAGCATTTCAACCCACAGAAACGAGGGGGAAAAAGCCTGCAGTAATAATTGTGACAAAACGGACACGGTCATGCCTTCATCAACCACACTGCTAAATCTTTAAATTCACCAGGTACTTCTACTATTTTACCAACAAAAGTTTTAAAAACAGAACATCCACATGATGGCTGGTTATCTACCAGGTGTAGATTTCACACACTGGTCTTTCTTACCTCTTCTCCACAATCTCCAGTGTGAGGTGCAGCAGCTCCCTCTTGCTCTTCTCCCTCCTCTTGATCATCTCCAGGATGGTGACTGCTCGGCTCAGGTCCCTGCGTAGCTTTAGCATCTTCTCATACGATGCCTCGTCATTCTTTCGGTTCTAAAAACAATTAACGGCGATGCATCAGACACACAAAGCCCTCAGGGTTCCTTATTTAATACTATATATAATAATATATATATGTACTAATTCCTTTTTTCTAGACCTCTTTAAATTCACTTTAATTTCTGATTTTACTGCATGGTTTTACATCTCTGATTATGGAGCAATAGTAGGTAGGGGCACAGACAGTTTGAGTGGGAAAGCAATTTGAGAATTTCCAGACTCAGCCTCAGGATTTTTTTGTGTATTTCTCAAGTTAAAGATGCAGGAACAACAAAGCCATTTTCAAGTCCAGTCTTTCCTTGCAGGCTGTGCTAGGGAACCAGAGCACAATCGGTAAGCCCAGGTCAGAAAGCTATATAAAACAACATTACACTCATATGAGACCCAGCCTAATGTGATTAATCACTGCATAATGTGTGACACAAATGTGACTCTGAACTACTTTGACATTATGTCTGGATGGCAATTTGATTGTGATCCCACTGATCCCAGAGGGTGGAATTAATCTTTCCATCTGCTTCCTTCCACATGGAGGTCAGAATGCAGTGTCAGCCAAACTGCAGTGACCCTGGAGCGGGAGCAGGGTCTTGCCCAAGGACAGTTGAAGGACATTTTCTCTCACCACTAGGCCACCCTAATTTGCAATTCACAGGTAGGGTAGCATGGCTACTTCTACCCTATTCTCCTTGATGTTGTCTGCCTCCCCCTCCCAGCTGCAGACTCCTACCTTCCTGGTCTGCATCTTCTCCGTCCGTCGGCGGAAGGCCACATAGGGGTCGCTGGTGCTGGAGCCATCCCTCTTCTCCTGCTTGACGTTGGGGATGAGGCAGCCACCCTTGCAGATTTTCCTTTTGCGGCTCCAGTAGTCGAAGACCTCCTTGATCAGCTCGTCATCCTCCTTCAGCAGCAGCTTAGCCTCTTGAAGGCTGACAAGCTGTGGGGCAACAAGGGGAAGTCAACATCAGTGTAAAACAATACAGGTTAATTTAGCTTCAGGACTGCCACACTCACTTATTCAAGGTCTTGTTTCTTGAAATTCAAGGACTCAACACTGGCATGTTTTGGGGACATAAAATTAAGAAAATAGTTTAGAATTTATTTTTAACTGCTGGGTTTTCCGAAGGATGTGGATTGTTGATCCTAAGAGTTAAACCATGCTGATGAATTTGGGTGCTATAATTTCATAAAAGAAGAGCCACTTGAGCTGCCTAATGTCCGCCATAACCACCATGATATATTATACATAAGCAGTTATGCTAATGGAGTAATTAATTAAGCTAAAAAATGCATTGATAGGCAAATATTTCTTCTTTCTATTCCATCTTAAGTCTTCAAATAATACAGGCATTAATATGAAATCCATATCTTAAAGCATTAAGGAGTTACAGGCCTATAGGCCTTATGCAGCAAGGGGCTGCAAAATCTATTTTGATCATGTGTTGTATAGGGGGGGACCCGTGGTGAACATATGACGTTTCATATATTGTTCTCGAGTTATTAGGATCACAAGAACTTGTCTACGCACACAGACACTTTGACAACATAATGTCTTGCGTACCACGACGGTGGGACGTAAAAGTACTTTCAAGGACATACATTCATGTTCAGAAAATTTCCAGAACTTGTTTTTTTTTTTTTTCCAAGGCCTGCGGGAACCCTGGCTGATGCTCTCGCCTAAATCAACTTACAAGAGCAAAAATAGAATAAGCTTCAATTTCTAAATCATCAACATCACAGGCAACCAATAAGGAGTGCAATGGTCAAAGCCACAGATCCCTGAAAAAATATTCCTGTCCCATGTATGATAGAGACGTGGTAAGTAAAGAAATAACAGCCAGGGAGAACAGGCAGAAAGATGCGTTTTTCCTCCATGTTTCAGCTACGTAGAGATACTAAGAGCATATATTAACTGGACAACAAATACCAATATTCCCCCCCACAGAAGGTGACAAGTACCTGCTGCCCGCTGCCTTTCTCCAGTCGGTCTATCATCTCTTCAAACTGCAGGGCGGTAATTTCCATTTTCTTCTTCAGCTTATTCACAAACGTCTCGTCCTCCGAATCTAGGTCGTAGTCTGGCTGCTCTGTATCCAAACTGAAAGCTGGGAGACAGAGAAGAATTGGTTACTGGAGATGCAGACCCAGCTTGCAGAAATTCAAAAGGCATTGTCAGGAACAGGACTGCCTGAACTAAACAGAACATCACTTCTAAAAACACTACTAGGACAGGCTGTGCTCTGCTCATGAATTCAATGAATTAATAATACTACTTCTCCTAGAATCAAATAATTATAGCGCTAATTCACTTCGGTAGACCATCTTTACCATGCATAAGGCATAACTCCATGAATTCATCAACCTCCAATATCAACTACCCAGGAAATCTGTCGTCATCTCTGACGTTTGGGCTGGACACAGGAGAAAAAAACACCAGGGTCTGTATGAAAGCCATATTTATTTTACACTAGATGGTAAAAATGAGCAAATAAATGACTGGAGATACTGGTGCTGTAGGTCTTCTGTTATGCAGAAATCTAGGTTTTAAAAGTTGTATTTTGTTTTTGGCGATAGAAACTAATCAAAATCTTTTACTATCATAAAACATTAACAGAAATGTATTTAACATTTGTGGCATACTGTGTGTGCAGATGAGAACAGCCATCAATGGTAAAGGCATAGAAGCTTTTGTTTTCAAGTGCGAGAAACCGTTAAGAATTGGGCTGCAGGCACCTGCACAGCTACGCCAGTTTATTTACTATCAAACTTTACAGTTGTGTACAGGTGTATGCCAATGTCCACAGACAGCTTTTAGATGAAGCCTAATGTCATGTTTTGGGCTAGTTTTAAACACTGAAGCACCATCACTCGAACATCAGTGGTAAAAATGATACGTGCTAACCTGTTCATTTGGGGGGGTGTGCGCTACAAAAGTGAAGATGATCTACCAAAGTGAAATACTGCCTGAAGGATGAAGGCACATGTCATGATTCGTTCTTAAAATTTGAGACTTCATTATGTAGACAGTCAATTCCAAGAATAGTCAATGGACCTAGCTAAAGGCACTGGGTATCAAATCCTGATCCACTTGGTCTTCAGACAGAAAACATATTTAACATAGATGCTTTCTTTTTTTATCCAACACAACTATTGTTAAGTTTCAATTGTGAGTGTTGCCAAACTACTTTATTTTTATAGTTTATTTTCCAAGAAATAAATACACAATTTCTATTATCATTAAAACAGTACTGTGGCCTTCAGCAACACAAACCTTTTCAGGGTGAATATCAGTATCCAGGGTGGGAACGCGATACAAGACACTTGCTTGTAAATATTGGCTACAGCCTAGGTTTTCTACCCTTCCATCCACTTTGGCAGGTAACCAGCTATTGAGTGGAGGCCCTTTCCCAATCAAAAATCTTATTTTGGCTGGTAAAATAGTGAAAGTTGCTGCAGAATTTTGCAATCCATCAACTACCTGTGACCAGTGGACGAAAGAGGTTGTTTCCTACCCTGTCAATATCAGATCACCACTATAATCAACATATTAACACCCAGCCAAGCCCTGAAGAATTTGGGATGGTATGCAGCCTTCTCTCCCCCCTTGCGCCACATTTAAACCTTTTGAGAAGAGGAGCAGATAGGCTGCAGCATTCTGGAGAAAATGTCCTGACACTAGTCCTTTGAGTCTAAAGGTAACTCCAAACACAGTGCCCTATAGTCTCCCTTCTTTCTCCTACTCTCACCAATAACGCCCCCAATCTGTAACACCCCATTGAGTTTGCTCAAACCCTTTCAGACAGCAGGACACCTATGGGATCACACAGCTGCTATCAGACACTGCAGGGGCTGGCACGATTACTTACACTAGCGCCACACACCCAACCCCAAACACGCACACACATCTCACTCACTGAGCAGCACTAAAAACACTGATCCCAACAGACATGCCTGGTGCATCCAAATGACAACAACATAACCACGTGTACACAGAGCAACAACACAGCTAAGAGGATAACTGTAACACGACCGGCCTGCTACTCACGCTGTATGTGAATAAGCTGCTTTGGCATCTTGAAGTCCCCGGGGTAGAGGGACTCGTAGTACGCGATGTTGCTCTCTGCCTCGGGGACGGGGATGACCATGTTGTCCCGCTTCTCGCCGTACACCTGCTGCGCCGAGATGGCCCGCTGGAGATGGTGCTCCTGGAAGAGGGGAGGAAACACAACGGTTAGGATTCAAATGGATGAAAACTGTACTTCGCATGTGTGTAGTCATGAATATTGGGATTACAGATGAGATTATGAAATAACCATCTGACTTCTGACCCATCATACGAGACAGACACACTATCCAATTATTTTTTACAACGTTTCCCGTCCTGCTACGGCAGAGTCCCCAACCACCGGACCGCGGGCCACCTATTGCCGTGCAAACGCCGGCTGTGCAAACCCCAGAGCAAACAGATCCTACAAACAATATTTGGCACCGTCTCCGTAGAGAGACAGAGGCAGGATTGGAGAGTCAACAGGCCGCTATATTTGCATCAGAGCCCATAAAACGACCCGGTCTTGACGGCTGCTTTTCAGCGCACCTCCCCCCTGCCCCGGCAGGTCAGCCGCGGAGCACCAATGCCGCCAGTCTGACGCAATACTAGCTCCAATGCCGACTGGCCAGCTCTTCCAGGTCTGCCCCCGGCTGCATCCTCCGGGAACAGGTGGGTCACCGTTGCTGGTCCTGCTCTCTCCCACCGCTCCATCCAGCCAACTCTCAGTCTCCCCCTCAGACACACACAGGTTAAAAGGAGCCCTTCAATCAGCCTTAATTGGCCACAGCCAGTGCTGGACATAGGTAGATTATTCCCGTGCTACATAGTTTTAACGTGGTATGCCTATTATAGATATGGACATAGGCCTTTCATGCATAGTTTGTACTGAGCGCATATCTCCATTGTCTGTCAACGTCACGGACCGCTTTATACCAGCAAAAACGGAAACAGGTTAGGTTCTCCGGGATGACTGCAACAGAAAGCGGAGCCAAACTTTACCATGTCCAATCTTGAAACGGCCGTCGCTAGAATAAACTGTTCCTGGTATATGCTTGAATGGAACATGAAATATTGGATAGTAGGTGATTGTTATATTACAGGCTACTCCTATGTTTTTTTATATCATTTTGAAGGAATGCATGTACAATATAGGCAGTTTTAGTGTCAAATAATGTTTCTGTCATGACACCATGCTCCAGACTGGCTGGGCCGTGAAAATATTCCAAATATAAAACCGGCCGCAGGGTCAAAAAGGTTGGCGGCCCCCCCTGTGCTAAGGAACCCTATCTTTTGTAGAGTGAGCTAACAACCAGCAATTTTATCTAAAGCAAATAACCACAGAGTAAGAACATGCTTACATACGTGTGAAACCACTTGTGCTTCCGTTTATAATTGAAGCTGTCCAACCGGCGACCTTGATATCACACTTTACTCATCCGAGCCAAAAGATGGGGCTGCTATGCTCAAGGCTCACTGGCCAAATCAAGCAATAATTACTTAATTGAAATAATCAGAGAAAACAATTGAAACCTTACATACAACAAAGCATAAAATATATATAGTTTGACTCCCTTCCAAGTGCTCAGTCCACTTTGTGAATGATTCAGTCAAACCCTTGGGAGGGAAGGACTAAACATTACTTCTGGGCTAATTTATGTGGTTAGTAGCACAGGGCCCTGAGGTCAAACCACACAAGCCTCGGGCTCAGCACAATCAGGAGAATGGCATTTCGTGTTGGGCCAGATCCCATTACAATCCTATGTTCTCATTAGCGGTTTAGCAGTAATTAGCGCAATGATAAGGGCATGACAGAAAAGTGAAAGTGATAAAATACCAGCGACGAGAAACCCCCCCCTCCCCCCCCCCAAAAAAAACACTGGCGAGATGCAAATGACTTCTTTGAACAGTTGACATAAACAAATCTACGAGGCGTACGGACACACCTCACGACAAACAAAAAGAAACAAGCAGCTCTTTCACAGGTCAGTGTAAGGCCTGAGGCGTCATAGAAAATTACAAAAGCTGCACAATCAAATGAGTGCATAATTTGGTAGCAAAAGAAAACATTTCAAAACAGGACAGAGTTGCCATTGCCACATATCCTCCTAAATTCGTGGTAGTTGGAGATTTACTAATGAGCACATATCATCCCTCCTAGCGCTCTCTCTCTGCCTTTCCGGTCTCTCTCTCTACTGGTATTTGCCCAAAAAAACAATCTTAAAAAACAAACAAGAAATGTATTCTTAACTGAGACCACATGGGGTTTGTGCACTCATGTAACTTGTCATACACCGCCTCAAATCATACCCCTGCGAGCCCCGGCAGGCAACCGCATTCTCCCTGACATGCTGATGAACTCTGGGCTCTGTCAGTTAAGGAACCTGCATAAGGAACCAATTAGACCCAAACCTGGACCAGACCTGGCTTTTGCATGCTTCTCAGGAGGATGTTAGTTTGGCAGCCTGCAGCCAACTACCCTGAGCCAACTCTGACCTAAAGATATCCTGATCTTTCACAGCTGTGAGACTCAGGACCATGGTTCACAGCCCGGGATTTCCTCTGCTTAGGAATTGGGAGAATGGGGATAAAAGGGCTTTAGTGAAAGGCGCATAGGAATGAGGAAACAAGGTTATTCTAGGACCCCTTGCAACTGTCAGTTTTAATCACAATGCAAATTTGACAGGGCTAGTCGCTGTAGTACATCTGTCATTGAAAAACAAAAAAAAGCCCTACACATTTATAGTCCGTATTGTCTGTTAATGTTGAAACATTTTGAGTTGTCTTTCGTTTTATGGATTGTGCACAGGGCTCTTGCTTTCTCATAAAAGCCTTAAAAAATGACTGAAGGGGTGGGGGGTTGAAGGACACTGAGAGGACATGCGGCTGTTAATGAACACGCAGCGGGGATACAAACTGCAACCTCTTATTTATGGGATAGTTTCTAACCACACTGCCACTCGATCGCCCTGTAAAAACACAAATAAGTCGACCCCTCCACCCGCTTATTCTCGCTACACAGAATGCTTTGGGCCTCGTCTCTGGACCTCACAGTGGTAGTGCTGCTTTCCGTCATGGCCACAGATTGAGCTGAGACAAATGGAAATCTATTTTTCACACCGCCAAGCGTTCCTTCCATTAAATGTTCCCTAGAAAAATAGATTACTCCAATAAAAGTTGCCATAGCAACAAAAATGTGGCCTCCAGCAGGGGTTTCAGTTCATGCCGACTGGAGGAAGGCGATGTAGTCTTGAGCAAGGCAGTCAAGCTCAGCCAGTCAGGAGATACAGCCTGGATCTAGAAAGGCTTGAAGTGCATTACAGTGCAGACAGTACAACCAAACAGTTAGGTTACCTCTACAGTACCCTTTTTGTCACAAAAGTCAGGCAAAAGTCATCAATGTTCAACACCAGTGGTATCCAATCACATGCCATGCAGGTTTTGCTGCCAACCAATCACTACACTAGGTGATGTCACTAATCAGTGCTCCCTCTCGACTTGAAGGTATGCCAATCAGTGAAATCACCTGCTGTGGTGTTTGGGTGGAAGGAAAATCTGCAGACTCTTGACCCTCCGTGGCACATGATTGGACACCATTGTTCTACACCAAACATCGAACAAGTAATGAATGTTGCCCTTCATCATCAGCGCGAAGTACCGCAAAACACCCAACTGACAAACATGCAACACGCTGCTGTTGTGTTCATGTGGTCATTTGAGTATGTAGAGTTTTGTGATCCTTGAAACCTGTTTAAACATCAATCATATGATTTAAAAATGTCAAGGAGGAAATTAACATTTTTAGTTTGTTACTGAAGAATCTGTTTTTTGCAGACGTGGTTTTCATCCGACATCTACGCTATGTATGTCACCGATCTAGCCGCTCTGATATTGGGACCACATGTAGCGGCTGGCTGGACGGTGCATTCACGGGCCAGCATGTGGTCACTCAGCCAGCTTGGTACAGCTACAGTGCATTCTCGGTGGACAAGATGTGGGTCAGGGAGCTAAGCCATGCATAGCCCTGTAGTAAAACTGTCCTCTTTATCTCTTCTGTCACTCTGTTATGTAATGCTGCTGTGTGTATGTGTACAGTAGGTGGGGGAGGGCTGGCAGGAGGGCAGGGAGGGAAGATTTCTGCTGACTTCACAGTGCTGTCTGTGCTCTCCTTGTGTTTGTGTCTGCTGAGGCATCTCGGGCTCTCACGCTGATGCTCTGATGAGGTGACTAATGAGGAATTAGCAGAGCAGGCCAGGATGGGAAATTAAAACTAGCTAATATAATAGCTAGTTTTATGTCTGTCTACTTTCCTAGTCACTTGGACAAGTAACCAGCCAACAACTAACAACAGCATGAATGTCAGTGATCTAGCAACTCCCATACTGAGACCCTGTTCTGTTCTACAACTTAGATTTGACAGGTAAAAACAGTAAATGTGTAGTGAATTTCTAAATTCATAAACCAGTGTGGTCCGCGGACGGAAAGGTGTAATCTGTCGGCCGGCACAATGTAAATCATTTGTAAATTTAGACAGGATTTGAATGTGAGCAACATTAACTGACCTGCTAAACGGAGGAGGAACTACAAATCAGCAGCAGCCTGCAAGTTGAACCAAAACGCACCCGCTTAACAAAAGTACAGATCCTTATTTTGATCCTTGGTCATGCAACATTCTCAACACAGTAAGATACTTGACAATCTCAACATTACCCAAGAATAAGCTGATCAGAAATGTACTTGTAATCATAGAGGTAATGCAGACAGTATCATTTTACACACCCATAGAGTATGTTTAGGGTCCAATAAAGCCTGAACCAGGAAGTAGTTAACAACTGTAACAATCTGTTTCATGACCCTAACCTTACAGCAATCAAAGCATGACAGACTGGAATAGGATGATAGATTATTGTGCCCTCATCACTCAATGAGAGTTACATATATGCAATTGGTGGATGCTTATGTCCAAAACACTTTTCAGTACTATGGAGTGCATACACTTTAAATCTGGATGAGTGGAGTCACACCTCTTGTGGTGTGTATCCACTCAGCTGTACAAGCCCACTCCAGCTGTTATGCTGAAAACATGCATGAGGCTACCTCTCAAATTACTGAATCACACTAATGCCAAAACATGGCACAGTATATCTAGCTTAAATACCACTGGGCAACACTAAACGTGCATGGGAGGGGAGGCACAACAACATCTAGCCTTCTCTGCCAAAGAAGTAACGGCAAGTACACAGTACACATGGCCGTCCTGGAGCTGTCAACTCGCAGCATCTAGCTGTCAGCCCGTGCCGGGGCTCAGTGTCTCCCCCTGGCATTTGTTCACGGCAAGTACACCACGTTCAAGGCCCATCCCCAGTTGCCTTTACCAAAGAGAAAGTCAACAAAATGGTGGAAGAGATACAAGTCACGTGATTTCTTTGTGCTTTCGGGGGCAATTTCAATTGATACAAATGGACAAAACACGGTTTATGAATCAAATATCAAACCACTGCATCCCTACAATAACATTAAGGGTACAACGGAGTCGTAATATGAAGTATTCATCGAGATCCGTCGTGTGCACGACAAAGTAGATATGGCGGCCATTTTGCACAAGCTTGCGCAGGCAAGATAGTGGCGCCCCTCAATATGAAAAACATTGCCAGTGAGATCCAGCAGCAGCCCTGCAGCAATAAAACATACCGATTCCTCCTCTTTTTCCATCCCGGTTGGCATTTGCGGTACTGCCCGGTTGATAGAGGCATATTCGTGCAGGTCAGGCAAATCCTCGCAGCGGAAGACGGGTAGAGGCTTACTAGCGTCCAGCGCCCGTGCCCGAAACGATAATTTGCTCATTTTTATAATATAAGATGCAGCATAAATCTATTCGATCTGCTAAAAATAACAGCAGGTCTGCTTCGAGTTCTCATGGATGAATCTGTGACGGTCTCTGAGAGTCAGTCAATCGATTGAGGGCAGGCTTGGGTCTGTAGCAGCGCGAACAGAGCCGGGCAGGCCCGGGTCTCGATCGCTCTCTGTCGGTCTCTTTTTTCCCTGGGCTCCGCTGTTCCTCCCCGGTTCAATACGCCATGGCCAACATGGCGGACATTACAAACTCTTGCAGCTCTCCGTTCGCTCCTAGCGGCCCAACCCCCTCGATCACACAAACAGCCATTCCCACGCAGTTTCGCACGCGTGCGCGCTCGCGAAGCCCTTGAGGTACTGAGAGGGGAGGGAGGGGGGTACATAGACGGCGGGGGCAAGATGCTGATGGGGGTATGTGAACTTCCTATGCTCGGGATGTATTCATCCTGTGATACGCCAAGCTGATGCTGACGTAGGAAAACGTCTTTATTTTGTAAAAATTAAAAAACAATGTGGCAAGGGAAAAATAAAAACTGATCGCCTGACTGTCGCACCAGAGAGATAATTTGTAGCTTCTATTACCATTCAATCACAAACACCATTTAGATATTGGCTATGTGACACCGTGTCTTGCCTTACCAGGATACTCACTGAATTTCAACTTCTGATGTTTGAATTAATGTGTAAAGGAATATGCCACTGTCCTGCCAACTAGACTCGATTGTTTGCAAATATCGCCACCATGTGGCACAAACAAGGTTCAACTTTTGATCAGTGGATCGCTTCAACCTTTCTGTCTATGTTGTTTCTATGTTTATATACTAGTTGAATAAATACAAAACGTTTAGACAAAACCTGTATATACCTATAGGCTGAATATTTGGGATGTGTCATTTATCAATTAGTACTTAATCATGATTAAGCATAATTGCTCTTTTACTAGTAATACTGCCACAGACATGAAAACAAAACCACTATATAGGAAACAGAAACCACTAAACATAAACTCAGTATCCACTTCATTAGTCACACTTCAATAGTAATGAGTCAGATACCAAACAAGGCCACAAAAATCTCTATCTTCTATACATCAATTAGTAATGGGTAATAATATCAACATGTAATTATAAATAGAGAATGCATGCTTTGTCACATGGCCCATTATCCTGGTGGAAGGGACAGGTAGACTGTGGCCATGAACCGATGCACCTGGTCAGCAACAACGTTCAGGTTCGCTGTGGTGTTCAAACAATGTTTAATTGGTACTAATGTGTGCTAATAACCCCCCCCCCCCCCCCCACCCCCAATGCCCATTACACCACCATCAGCCTGTACAAGCTTTCAACAGTACAGTACTGTTGACCAGTTAAGATGGCAGTAAGATTCATGGTTCAATGGAAAATGTTTTTTGATCCACCATGTCTGGCACCAATGATTATACCATGTTCAAAGTCTTGTCCATTTTTAACATTTAGTTGAACAGTAACTGAACCTCCCACCTCAGTCTGCATGCTTTATACTAATGCTTGATTTATATGTGACTAAATGCCTGGAGGAGCGAGCTGTTTGTGGAAACTGGGAGGTGTACCTAATGAAGTGGATACTCTACGAAGGCTTGACATCACCATTGGCCCATACAGACACAATGAGCTGCACACGACAGCGTCTTCTCATATTTAAGCTCTGTGCTCGTTTCTTTGGGTGTAAAATGGTAAACGCCTGATGATTATATAAAGTGTAGACACTAAGCATCAATAACAAGGTAAATAGAAACTTAGACAAGACAAATTTCCTTCTCGCAGGACTACAGCCAGCCTGATATAGGACATTTCCAATACCACTAACCGTCTTTGTCTCAGTTTTCTCACTATGCAGACACACTACACCCGTGCATACACATACAATACCATGAGCACATTATCTAAGAGCTCCAGTATAAGTCTAGACCTCTAAATAATGCATCATCAGCACATATTTGTATTAATGACCTCATATACTTTGTAAATACCTCATATCACCATCTAGAGCTAGACTGAGGCCAGGTTCTCCCACATAGACAGGCTACACAGATTTATTTTTTTTATACCAATAGCCTTATAGTAGTACGAGTACAAGCCTGGTTGGCCCCAGTGGGACTCCTAACATTGACAGTGTTAGTGCCATGCTCTTCCATCTGAGCTATACAGGGCCACACAATGTCTACATAATACATATTTTAATGTGATGCCTGAATATAATGAGCAAGATAAGAAAAGCAAATAACCTGCAAGGGTGCTTGAGAGAATTCCTGCCATGAGCAGACGTGAATGATACAGATGTAGTAGGCTTATTCGATAGTCATCATCCATTTGGGACTGCAGAGCACTGTGGAGGCCTGGAAGAGAGTGACAAAAAGAAAGTAAAATAAAAACCCTCCTAAAGATGATATGGGATTACCTGTTCATTCCAGATACATTCTTATTGAAGTCTAACCTGTACAGACGACGTGTTATCAGCCTCAAATAATCACCGTGTCTCTCAATATTTTTGTCTCCCCAAGGAGCCCATTAAATGCTCTTAAAGTGAAATATGTAGGAGCACAGTTGAGAAAATTGGAGCGAGACCTGTGACAATAATCGAAAATACACATCCACGCAGTCTAAAGTTACGTGTGTTCATTTCTAGACAGCTTGAATTTACTTTAGGAGCACAATACTACATAGTGTCCAGTAGTGAAGTTGTTTTTGCTACACCATAAGGTGCACATTAGAGCAAAACCATATATGGAGTAGTATGGCATAAATAGAGCAAGACACGACAAATGAACAGCGGAGGCTGAAATGGTGTAGGAAAACGTAGACACCTAGCATCCGCAAATACGATGCAAATTACAGAGCTGGTTTTAGGCCGTTTATAAGTGGTTTCGAGTCGTAAGATCATGCACAGCTGTGTTTGCACAGGGAACAGCGCCACCGACGCTAGCTGACAGACTGGCTAGGCTACTAACGTTAGCTATCTAGCTTAGCTCAGTTACCCTGACCCTGCGCCATTAACCAGCTGGCTAACAGTTTTCGGACAGACGGCCAATAGTTTAATTTCGACTAGTCACAAACTTATCCAAAATTAAATGGTGTCAATTTCGACTCCCGC
Source organism: Hoplostethus mediterraneus (assembly GCA_034670385.1). Lineage (NCBI taxonomy): Eukaryota > Metazoa > Chordata > Actinopteri > Trachichthyiformes > Trachichthyidae > Hoplostethus > Hoplostethus mediterraneus. The sequence continues at coordinate 1,668,802 of JAXDDW010000033.1, read as the reverse complement.
GGTATAAATAGGGGGAGACGAACGCTGGAGTGGAGTTGCAACTTACCTGCTGCTAGCAAAGCCACAGGGGAGGATGATGATGATGGCAGTTCTTCTCCTGGTTGTCATGCTAGCCATTGCTAACGTTGGTTAGCACCCTTCAGGACGCCTCCGAGGAAAATGCTTTTCGATTTTGATCTTTAAAAGTATGATAAACTCACTCGGAGAGCTTGTTGTAAAACATACAGAGTTTGATCCAAAGTGATATCTTGTCTGAATGTAAACTTGGGTAGCTCGCAAACGTTACTTCGACCAAAAAACAAGCTTCAAACTGACCACCAAGCCACTTTGCAGGCGTTTTGTGATTGGATAGTGAATGCCACCAATCACCTGTGGAGAGCTCGCGAAGATGAGCTCACTGATCCTCCCGCCCACCTAATACCAATATCAATACTAATACTGATACTTTACAATTTATGAATTCAAATTCTTGCAACGGAAGAGAGCAATGCTTTTTTTTTACTAACCCTGGAAAATGTACACGTATTTAAACGAACACAGAACAGACACAGAAAGGCTGCCACTTAGGGTGTGCTACTAATTTATTTAAGCCACTCTGGTCACACTGGTCAACGGGTGATCAACAGCTCCAATGCTATCCAAACACGATTGCAGTGTTTGTTATGTAACTGCCTCCAGTGCCCCCCCCCCCCCCCCATGCCTGCCCCTTCACATAAGTCTTGTGGCAGGGCAGGGCTGTCTCCGCTGGGATCGGCTGACGCTGTGATATTTGCAGCCCACATTTTTCATCAGACACAGATGAAAGCGTGTGCTGCATGGTGGTAGCATATGGAATCATTTTCTCTGATGCACCACCATCACCACCCACTGGCTGTTAAAGCTGCATGCATGCCTGCCCAATGACACTGGGAGTGGAGGAGGCTGGCATAGCCATGATTAATATTGCTTTACTCAACTCTCCCAGCAAGGTCATCAGCAGCCATCTGCAGGCAGTGAAAAACCCCTTAATATCCATCTAGATTCGAGCATCCCATTGTTCCTTTGTGCTTACACGATGCAGTCCAATGCACTGGCAAACTGCTAATGCGCTAGCCGTTCTTCTGACGTCCACTGTGAAGCTATGGGATGTACAGTATATTGTAATATAGCAAATCCGTAGTGTTCAGCTTGCTGTATGACGAATCCAAAAGCAAATGATGGACTATGAAAGCACCATTGAGCATCAGAGGCTGGATTTCGTGTACATGTCAAAAACAGTTTCCTCTATGACTAGGCACTATAATGAACTGTAAATAAAATAGGAAGCAGGATGACACTTTCCTCTCTGCTCATCTAGAGGGCAGTGGAGACCCATCTAAAGGCCTGTGTCTCACCGGCTTCATAATGCATAAGGCAGAATGTTCACCTCACCATCTCTCGCCTTCTGAGACCCGAGAAACACAAGCCGAACCGAGCGTCAGCATAAATATGAGCTTTCCTTTACATATGGTCTACAAAATATCACATTCTACACATTTACCAATTGAGAAGTATAATAAGGCGAGGACATTAGTTTTACACGCATTCTGCTGACAACTAACCTTTAAAAGCAGCAGTTTATGTAAGGGATTTGAGCATGTGTGCGTGCAGTGCATGCAGGGAAGGGCTGGAGACAGTCAGTCAGTCCAGAATAGCACATTTAGATCAAAGGAGAGTAAGCCAGACATCAACATCCGTTTCCATCCTGTCAAGCAAGTAGGACCCACTGCTGACAACAGTTCGGGTAAAGGATGTTATTTCATTGTGCAGCACAACAGGGATCCTGATTGCATAGAGGATCCGCTATCACTGTTCTTTATACTTTGGGTTGACAGTAGTCGTGATGGCGCTCCTGTAGATTGGGTTGTCCCTCTGCAACATAGTAGAAGCAAAGCATCATCCTACATGCTTTAATGTTAGACAATTATTTTGTACCACATCACTAAATTGCAGGCACTGGAGCTTACTTCACCAATTTCATCAATTTCCTCATGTTATTGTGTCATTGCTGTTAAACAGCTGTCTCAACATGTATGAATACAATGCTGAATGCATATTTGTGGAGTGATATATATATAATCTACTGTTTATTTTATGTCTCACACTGTTCCCTTGCACTCATTGTGTTTTCCGGTTGTCTCTGTATGTGTGTCGGTGTGTCTATTGTATTCCGGCGTTCGCTATCAATATCCTCCTGCGCCAATGTCACCAAGACACCGAGGCATTTATTGTCCTGACTGTGACTGACAGCCGCTGACAGAAGGGTTTGTGTACGGTCAGGGCTCACCTTATTCCAGCGCCTCTTCTCCAGCTCGCTTTGGAAGCGGGCAAACTCCCTGCGGTCATGGATGCTGGTGAGTAGTTTCCATAGCAGCAAAAAAGCCACACCCAGCACCACAACAGAGGATGTTACCACTGCGGTAATCAGAACCACATTAGGACCTGATGGGCATTCTTGAGAGAAAGAGCCAGCCGAGCCAAGTTTATTGGGAGCACAATGTAGCTGGATTAATGTCAAAAATGTATTTCAGATGGGAGAATCAAGTTTTGTTGAATTAGTGTTACACACATTTAAAGCTGCACTAGACAACTCCACATGTTGGCAGCTCTAAATGGCAGTGAGAGGTAACTGTTTGAAAGATTCAGTACCCAGAAATCATGCACACAGCATGCTCATGTTTACCAGCCCAGCTGGTCTGTGATGCTTTATACCAAAGGATATAAAAGGGATGAGAGACTCAAATGATTTAACATTGGTGAGTCCAACTTTCGCTGGATGGAGCACTCACTCGCTCGCTGCTGTTTAGGAGACACTTTGTATTGTGGTCTTTTTTGTGGTCTTCAGTTTTGTCACTTCCTGTGGCCAGAGAATTGTACATACCTGACACCAGAATTTCATTTGGTATAGGTATATATGGGGCGAATACATGGTGCCTTCATGAATACATGCTCTTCTCTACTGCAGCCCCACTTTGATGTGTTTTCATATAAAAAAAAATGCCTAGTGCAGCTTTAACTGATTCATTTATTGATTAGATCGTATGTGTTATGAATAATATATGTTGGCAGCGTCATTAAAAAATATAACCTCTGGCCTGTATACCTCGTTTGAGGGCTCCAAGTATGTGGACAGGAGCCCTCTTTCTGTCCTGTCCTCAGCAGGAAGTGCACTCTGCAGCCCTCGGTGTCCAGCTCCATGCACCTGTGGAGACCTGAGGGCGGCCCCATCGCTGGCACACCAGCCTGCCCCACCAGGGTGAGGTTCAGGTGGGCACACCTCACCTCACACTCCCTCTGATTCAAGCCCTGGGAGAAGGCCCTGCACAAGAGGCATTCCCTATGGAAAAAAATATTATTATTATAGTATTATCTATAATGCACAAGTATTCTGAATTATATATACTATATATTTATTTTATAGAAGTCTGACAGCTGACAGAACTGAACAGACATGGTTTAATTCTGTGATGTTTTTGACTGGGAACTGATCATTCACCACAGAAACATCTAATCAATTTAGTGTTTCAGACGACGTCAGCTTGTTAGCTAGCTAACCATAGTATCTGGTCAGTTAGCTATCACTATCTTGTAAATACTTCTGCTAACTAGCTAACATATCTAGTAGAAGCTAGCATTAGTAGTGGTAATTGCTTTTCTAAATTAGCCTGCTGGCTAGTTAGCTAGCTAACAGTTTGTTCAGGTTAACTGACTCTTCTCAAGTTAACCCTCGGTGTTTTGGAGTAGGGACTAGGACCGGAGGGGCAACGGCTAAACACAAGACAGTTTCCTGTGTCACGGTATCCTAAATTTACATGGGGAACTCTAGGCAAGGAAAGTGAATGAGTAGCTAATGCTCTGCCCTCCTTCAACAGCTACCGATGAGTTGTCCTTGAGCAAAGCAGTTCACCCCCTACATCCACACCGCAACAGGTTTCTGTGTTTTTCTAGTCTGGTTGTTTGCAATTGTTCGTAGTACCTGTGCAAGGTGCAGATGCTAGGGCAGGAAGGGCAGAGGTCACACGCTGGGCCGTGGTAGCGGTGGTCCTGGCAGACGCAGGAGCCACAGCGGCAGACGCCTCTGCCGGCACACACCCGTCCGTCCCGGGACAGACAAGACTCCACGCCGAGAGGACACTCGCACGCTCGGCCGCTGAACCCCGGGAGGCATTCACACGCCCCGCACACACACCTGCCCTGCCCTGGGACGGCAGAATAGATGGTTGACATATGAGGAGATATTCACGGCTGTGTGATGAACTTCAGCCGGTGTGGACGTGGTCTCACCTACGCCTCCACATTGCAGTCCCTGGTACTGATCACAGTCGAAGTCATTGCATTCGCAGTGCCGCCCGTAATTGGCGTGCTTGGGCTTTTTGCTGCTCTTATGACAAACACATTTCCCGCAAACGCACTCTCCTTGCCCGCTGCACTGCTCCGACGCGTTGTCACGGCGACAGAGGTGAGCGTCGACCGCCTCGCCCCCCGACGCCGCTTCACATTCGCACAGCGTTCCCACTCTCCCGGCGTTACACCTGTAACACAGTGGATGTCTGCTGCGTGATTTCTTCACAAATAACCTGGACTTTAAGTTTATTAAAACAATGACAACGTGACATATTTCACCTGCACGCTCCGCACTCCAGAGTGCCGTTGCCATGGCTACACGAAGGACCGCGTGGTACCTCGTCCTCTTGACACGAGCAGTCACATATGGGGCTCAGCAGGACCTCCACCTCTTCATTATAGCCTTGGGGCTTAATAATAACACGGGATGGCCTCTGTGAACTCGTCACACACAGAGGTGCGGTAATGGTTATATTAAAGCTCACCTGGAAGGGAGGTGAAAACGCCTTGAGTACAATCATGCCGCTCCGCTAACGAGTAATCACAATCACCGTTACTGTACAATTTTACCTGCGAGCGGCCGCACGCTAACGGCGGGCGACAACACAGGCAACGGCGGATGACGCACCTCGTCGCCGACGGAGATGCCGGAGCACCTCCTCCCCTGCTCCCCGACCCGCCACTCCTGGTCCTCGCAGCGCGACGCGTAGGAGATGCGGAAGCCCGGCGGCAGCTCGCTGTTCTCCATGACGACCTCGGAGGTCAGCGCCTGGGGGGGTCAATAGCGCAGTTAACCTCTTTAGCTGCAGACGGTGTCAGCGGGCTCGCACATATGAGGCTAATGACCTGTGTAGGAAGGGACTTTTTTTTCCCGCCTCACTTACGTTATACGCTTCGACTATTATTTGAAGGATGTTGTGGGAGTTGTTGGAGAGCGTTCCGACGGCGCATTTCGGGAAGATGCTCCTCAGGCCCTACCGGCAAAACAATCACAGCAGCGAAACAATGTCACCCACGTCATAAATTACTGGCGTAGCAGCGACAGTCTCCAACCTGAGGCGCCGTAGGCCTGTGAGCATCAGTGCTCGAAGAGCCCGCCTGCACAACAGCTTCTTCCCTTCCACTGCGAGGCTGGTGGCACAGGACATTAAGGAGGGAATACAGTACCCCGCTCCAGAATCTCCTGCTGACCACGCAGACAGGCACACACACACACACACACACACACGCACACACACACACACACACACACACACACACACACACACACACACACACACACGCACTCACACACTCACACACCTTATGCATGAACCCAGGACAATGAAACCGACTGTATGACAAGCACGTTAGCATTCCTGTATGTAAGCACTTTATCTTTCCGATACCAGCAACCAATACCAGCAAGCACTTTACTATTCTTCTATTAAACTATCATCTTGCAGTATTTTGGGAATTTTATATAAATTGTGTACTACAGTAGTTATTTTTTTATGTACTTAGTGGTTTTTAATCTGTGTACAGTATGCATTATGTGCGTAGTACTTAGTGTTGTTTTTGTTTTTAATCTAGAGTGAAGCAAACTTGTGAGATGCGCGGAAATAATTCCTATGTACCTGTACTGTACTGTACCTGTGCAAATGGCAATAAACTTTATTCTATTCTATTCTATTCTATTCTATTCACGAAGCGAGAATACACAGATCGCCCTCTGCTGTACCTCGTACAAGTGTGCGACATCTTCGGTCACGGCGAATATGATCTGGATGTTCTTCTGTTTCAGCTTCTCGGCGATGTGAGCCACCGAAGGGTAGTCCTTCACAGAGAGAGAGAGAGAGAGAGAGAGAGAGAGAGAGAGTCAGGGGGGGCAGACGCAACACGCAATGCATAACACTCAGGACAGCCTACATGTGAAATCAGTATTTAAGCACTCTCTCCCTCTGCCTCCCCTTTATCTCTGTCCTCCCCCTTTCCCTCCCATCGCACAATTCTGTCTGCCGCTCATTTCGTTCACTCTCCCTGGCAGACATTCCATTTCCCCCAACGAGATAAATAAATACCATTTAGAGAGAAGCCACACATCTCGCGCATCCATTCCCCACCCCCCCCCCCCCCGCCTTGGGTGGGCATTTATCCAAACAGAAATAGATTAATAGTGTCTCCATATTCACTACAACTGGCAAATGTCTGGACCCCCTTACCCCAGACTTGTCAACCTAAAGAGAGGCAAAGTGACCTAAAGGGACAAAGACGCAGATGCACACACAAAAGCTTTGATGCACTCACACACACACACACACACACACACACACACACACACACACACACACACACACACACACACACAAACACCCCCCTGTCCATCCACACACAGAGACACAGTGAGATTAAGAGATGAAAGCCTCGGTTTGGATTACCCCACAACCACTCCAGCTGTTTCCCATCAGGGTGTGCCTGTCAGCATCCTCTTCACCCGGGAGGGAACTATGCTGTTGATTCTGACCTTTAAATCACTGTCTTTGACTCGTGTCTGCAGCAGCCCGGACCTCTACTTCACTGCTAGGATGTCTTGCGGGGGGAATCAATTGAACACGCACTGCAATATCTACTCCATAGGATAAACATGGTGACACGATTAATAATAAACCTGGGAGTTTCCTCGGGTGTACGTGTCGTTCCGCAAGTGGCACTTTCCGTCGTTGGGCAGGACGACGCCACCCAGCTTGCCGTCTCCGGCGCAGTGGAAGCCGGCGTCCGTGGAGAACACCAGCAGGCGAGTCACGTTCCTCCAGCCTATCTGCTCCTGGAACGCCAAGATAGGGGGGAAAACCACGTATAACTTAGTCTGTCAATAAAAGTACCCGTTGGCAGCGAATTAGGCAGCGTGAAGTGTTTCTGACAGGCTTTGAGGGGAAAAGAATCCCCTGTCTGCTTTTTGTACATAATGATTTGAAAAACTGAGTAATAGTTTGTGCTTTCATGCTCTTCGGGGCCCAAATCGAAATCACACTGCTGTTATTTGAGCATTTTCTTAACGAGGTACAAACTTGTTATCGCAGTTTTCCCACAAAATGCTCAGTAATCCGAAAATATACCTTTCATCTATTGTCCACATCCACTTCCTTCAACTCCCCCGCCGAAACCAAAACAACAACCGCTTGTATTGCAGTCCTGCTAACCCCCCCCCCCCCCCCCCTGCTGTGCATCCTCACTTTACCTCGCAGACGGCGGCCTGCATCAGCGCGTCCAGCCCTCCCTCCGGCGAGTCCAGGTTGCCGGAGACCCGCTGCCCTCCCCACCAGCTCTGTGAAGAGGCTCCCGTTGGCGGTGAGGCTCAGGACGTGGCGGTAGGTGAAGGGAGGCGAGCAGGGCCAGGGTTCGGTCCTCTTGCACGGGTTCTGCAGCATGGCCTCCGCCGTGCTGATGTACGGCATCACCGTCTTGTCCACAAACGCGCCGAAGCCTGTTAGATGAGGGCGGATGAACGGCAGACGGGTGGATGATGAGGGGCGGTGGTGGTGTAAGCGTGAAGTTTTTGGATGTGTGATGAAGGTGTGATGATGTGAGCGCAGGGTGGGAACAGCTGGGAAAAAAATCTACCGTGGAGTTCAGCAAAGCACTTAATCCCCAATTGCTCCAGTGATGATTGAGATTGTGATTGTAATGGGCAGCTCCCAGGTGGGTATTGATGAATGTAATGCAAGGGTACTGCTGAAAAAAAAGCGTGTGTGTGTGTGTGTGTGCGTGTGTGTGTGTGTGTGTGTGTGTGTGTGCTCGGCAAACCTTCCTGGATAAATAAAGAAATTGAAAAATAGGTTACTGGAAATCCCGCGACAGGCGGACAGACCCATTCTGAAGTCGCTGGTGGTGTTCCTCATCTCCTCCATCAGGTCGGCTCCCAGCTTCTTGACGTTGGGCAGGTCGTCCTCCATGGAGAAGGAGAGGTCCATCAGGTAGTACAGGTCTATAGGGTAGTCCTCCACACGCTTAAACCTCACCTCAAAGGTCTGGGGCTCACCTATGAACAGCAAAACCTGAGTTGCACGACCCAAACAATATGTACCTTAAGTTTTCTTAACAGACAGAGTGGACCAACTGGAGAATTCTAGACAGGTCTTAAGTCTTCACCATGACCCCATATGACTCCCACCTGGCCTGAGGTGCAGCAGGACCGTCTGCGGCTGGAGCTGGGTGACGTGTCGGCGGTGTGACGGGTGTCTTTGTTCCTTAGGATGAAAGGTGATCTCATGATTTTTCAGAAGGACAGCAGACCCTCTGGGGTCCTCCAGGCGATCTGAAGGACAACCCCTCCTCAGCAGCGCCCCGGCTGTGTCACAGCGCTCCCATATGTGCTGGCCCACTTCTATGAAATTCTTCACACAGGTTTTGGGGGGGGGGGGTGTTAGGTTGAGTTTATTTGCACATACAAATGATAAAGCAACAGAGGAAAAAGAAATACCTTGTCCCTTAAAAACAAAACTCCCCTAAGGCAAATGAAAGAAATCAAGATAACACACTGAGACTAAATGCATTTGGCAAACAGGAACTAAATGACACCAACATTTAGCTAAAAGGAGAATGTTGCAAAACAGCAATTTGCACTGCTGTTCCCAAAGAAAGAACAAGAACAACATGAAACTAATGTTTTTTTGGACAACACACAAGCTACTCTTCAACACAACATGTATTAATAACAGCATAGGTTAGCACGACCTACACACACACATACGTATGCCGACTGATGCCGACACACACACACACACACACACACACAATCATCTCAATATGGTTTGAATGTAAGCCAAGTCCAGTATATTTGTGTATTAATCACAGTTACGGTCTCAAGGGGCTTCAGGTTTCAAAGCGTGGGCGTTGTGACGGTCTCTTCTGTTCTGTTGTGTTCTGGTTGGAAACTTTTACAATTTGTATACGACTTTGGCAAAACTGTTCCTGGCACAGATGCGGATTTTAAATGAGACTCGCGGTCCAGAGTGACACGAGTGTGCGCGTCGTCCCAAACTAGACCTTGACAATGATTTAAGAGCGAAGCGGAGACTGTATTTTCCGGGACTCTCACCTCCTCAGTACACCAAGCACATTGTGGCCCGGCTGCCAGGCACTCTCCACAGCTCCTGATCCCTTGACTTTGGCACTCGTGATCTGAATGGTCTGGAGGTGGAAGAGAAACCAACAAACAGCTATGCTTTCCCACTGCTTAAGTGGACCGTGCCGTATCTAAAACAGGAAAAGTACGGTACGTTTTTGTGCACGTTCTGGGCACACGGTTTGGTATGAGTACACTTTGTTTTTGTATGTACATTATTGACATTTACAGTCGGTGATGCTGTATCTTAGGGTACCATTATCATCTCCAGGATGCATTAATACCAGGTGTGAACGCACAAAAAACAAGATTTTGCTCAAATTGTTGTCAGATTTTCATAACCAGGTATGGAGGCGGACAGGATCACACTCTGTACTGTAGTTTTACGTGGTGAGTATACGTAGTGTGCTCAACCCAGCTCCTAATGCACATATAAGCAATGAAATGAAATGGATATGGATGAAGAAGTGATCTGAGCTCATACAAATCTGAACTTTGGAGTCACAAAAATCACTAACTGAACCAGCAGGACACCCCATCTACAAACCAGAATGGTGCTGATGCTGCACTACCACCACAGCGCATCCAGTACAGGTACAGCATGGTACTGATGCAACTGGGGGAAAAAAACACTCTCAAGGGCTCTTCACACTAACCCTGATCTTCACTATCAATATTTAAACCATGTTTGGACCCTTCCTGTTTCATTTTATCAACATGGCAACATGCACTGCTGAAAAACACCCAAAGTGAATACATTTCTTCATCTGTTGCTGAAGGGTCACATCACGTCTCAATCTGCACTCGCGTTAAAGAGATGAGAAGGGACCGGTAAGGATCCGGGCTCCAATCTAAACCGAGGATTTCTGAATAGGAAAAATAATGAGACGGTTTACTTTTATTGCATCCTCAATGAGAAAAGTATTGACCTACCTCCTCCAACTCCTGTGGCATTGTATGTGCGGCACAATAAGAGGACGGCGGCAAATAGCAAACTCATCTGGGGAAGGGGAAAAAAAAAAAAAAAAAAGGGAAAGCAATTTACTGACTAAAAATGGGGATCATTCTTTCCTTTGAAATCATTAAGGTGAAGTGGAGTTGCAATTGCCGTTTAAGGAAAATAATCTCTCACCGCAATGTTAAAAACCATTGGGTGTTCGGATTACACTCACAAAAAAACAATAAGAGGTGAAAACACTTACCTTGGGAATGAGAGTGGCTGTCATGGTGCTTGAGATTCAACCATGTGGAGACAGAAAGGGTTGGGGGGGTCTCCTCTCCTCCCACTGTAACACCCCCCTCCTCTGGACAGGATACAGGCTGGAGAACAACACCACCCCCCCACACCTCTCTCCACCGCCTCTGATCCTCTCTTTTTTTATATAGCAGCCACAAGTGCATCTGCCAGCTTATGTTTCAGGGCACTGAGCACCAAATGATCTCTTCAAGTGAGGCCAAAGATAAAGAGAATAAGTCCTCGGTTTTCTGCTGAGGAAAGGCTGAAGAAATGAAAAATGGGCTTTCTTTCCTACTTCCTCACCCAGCGGTGGAGCGATGCTAGAAAACACACACACACTATCACCTATGTGAGCTTCCCCTTACGCTGGGCTTTCTCTCTTGTTTGCCCTCGCTGCCAATTGCACGAGACTAGACCGTAGCCCCGAGTTGACCTGACCGAATCACAACCCGTGAACCTTCTGAGGACATACTTCCTGCTCCAAATCCATCTTGAGTATGCAGAGACCAGGCAGTCTCCCCCCCCCCCTCTAGCAACAGGGTGGACCTCTGCTGGCAGAGCCTTAAACCAACGTGTTCAGAGCCAGTGCCTTGTTACACTAGGTGGACGGATAAAATAAATGATGGGAAAGCTGATCCACGGCAAATGGCGGATTTATTTGCATCCAACTGGTGGGATTGTAGTTTTTATCCCACAGAGGCGTTGGTTTCCCAGAGCTATGTGGAAATAAACTGTCGAATGATCACATAACACCACAGGCAAGAAACAATAGAGGGATTATGCACGGTCCTCTATTATAGACTGGAAGTAAATAGGCTGAGAATTTCCTCAAGATCAAGCAGCTTTCACTGCCCACTCTAAATCCACTGTATCTGCAAAAAGACAATGGAATTAGTACGTGTGCAGAAATGAGATGGGCAATATACTCAAGCGACAGCTGGTCTGTACGTTCCCCCCTTTGAAAGATAATGGTGTTGGGAATGGAAACGCAATCATTAGCGAAGGGGCGGGGGGGGGGAACACTGTCCGTCATTGTTCAGTTTCATTCAGTTTAATTCAATTCAATAAGTTCTGTGTGGGAAATTTGGTTTTGTAGGCAGGTTGTACAATAAAAAAAAACAACCTATTATACACCAGCAAATATCTGATGAGAACAGTGGGGGGTCTCGACAACACAGGAGAGCGCCAAAATACATCACTCATCAGTGGAAAATACAAAGTCACAAGAGACTACATAAGTTATTGTACCTCATTTTGGGGCAGAAAGCACAACGGGGAGTTCTCATCAATCAGCGTGAGAAGGAGATGTATGATGCTCTCCTCTCAACACAATAAATGTTGAGTCACTAATTCATTCATTTCTCCTTCCCGATAGGCGACTGAAAAAGAGGCTGTCCATTAAGAGGCATTATCAACTCTCCGATGCTCCCTGCTGGAGAAATAATGCATGAGCAAAATGTCAGCGTCCAACATTCACCATTTATTAAATGCACTTGAGTAGAAGCGCGTTGTCTCTGTGAGTATGGCGTGAAGTGTTAGCGGTTTGTGGTCGGCGGTTAAGTGGTAACCGGCCTAAACCTCCACTTCTGGAGCGGCTCGCTGAATTAATATTAACAGCGTGGTGAGAACCTCCCAGACCGTGGCAGGAGATAGCCGCCGCCGCTCAGCCCGTTTGGTTGCTTTTGACTTGACAAAAAGAACGTGCTTCATTCCCAAATGAGACATCCGCCGTTTGAAAATGATTCACTGCACGACAATGAAACGAATTCTGGCACTTTTTAAAGGATAGTAGGTGATTTAAGTCCTTGGCTGACAAAACACTTTTACCAACTCAACATCACATCATCATGTTTTATGATACCGAGCGATTCACTTCAGGTAAGGATGTTTTTCTTTCAAAATAGATGAATAGCATTTTGGATATGAACTCATTATATGCCCTCTGATAGTCCATCACCTTTTCAGTCTGACTGACAACCTGCCATCTGTAACTGAGCTTTAATCATCGAGATTAAACAAAATCCAGAATATACCGTGTTAGACAAAATTGAACTTTATTGGTAATTATGCTTCCCATCCTTTTTGGATATTTTCCCCTTCTTGTCGCATACTCAAATTACCACTTTAATTTGAAACCCAACACTTGAAAATACCACTGAAAAAAAGGAGCATTTTGAACCCAAAGCTTCATCTTAACTTGATAGAAGTCTGCCATGTTGGAGGAATGGCAACAAATGTAACCTTACTGCCTTTTCATCCCTGGAAAAAACAAAATCTTTGGTTGTAGGTTCAAATTATACTAGGAAGGAGGGAAAACATCAGAGAGAAAGCAGTGATAACATTCAAGTTTCCTTTAGCTGTCACTCCTCCAACATGGTGGCGTTGGCGCTGCTAACCGCTATCCAAGCGTTCAGTGACAGACCTCTAACTCAAACTAATCCTTATAAATGTTTGAAACTGTACGCAAACAATGATCTTCAAACGAAGGCTTTTATTCCAAAATGCTGTGTATCTATGTAGCATAAAATGTTACCCAATGTTGACTAACATTTCAAATGTACGGATGTTCACACTGTTTTTAAAGCAAGTGCATTAAGACACCCAATAACTTTTGGTAATTTGGTAGTGAGCAATCTTTTTTTTCTAAGAATAGCTCACATTTCTCAGATGGACTGAACTTCTTCATAGGCAGTTAATGTGGTGACTCATAATCATCTAAATGAGATCCTCAACCCATTAGTCTGAGCTGTGTGAGTAACCAGGGGCTGGAGACCTTGTGGAGGTGGACAGCTCTGACGGAGCCTGAACCTGAAACTGGGAAGAACAATGCACTACAGGCTTAACCCGACCATCAGCAACTAATGGAGGCTGGAACTCAGCCTTCAGGGTTATTATTAACTGGGTTATTAGTCAAGTGGAGACGCTTGACAGCAGTCCAGAGGAGGGAAAAACCTTTTATGTCACAACACCTGTTCCAGGCACTTTGACTCCCCCGCACGTTCATAGCTCTGAGGCCTGTGATGGTGACGCAGACTGAGTCGGGGCAGCTGGTTCCGTTCGTTCATTAGCCTCCCCGTGAATCTGATGTTCTGGCCGGGTGGCAGTGGTGGTCCCGGTGGTCCCGGAGCCCTCTGGCTGAACCTGTCCTGGAGGCAGCTGTGCGGGTCTCTGAGGCCGAGTCGTGTCCTGATGCTCTGCTTGCCCCCGCATCTGCATCAGCTCCTGGTTCTTCTCCGGCGCCATTAGCCTCCCCGTGCCGAGGCCCGCGCTGCTGGCACCGCCGGAGCAGCGGGAGGAGGCGCGCGACGCCCGCCGCCGGAGGTTCCGGGAGATGGATCGATGCAGGTTCCTCATGGAGGAGCTGGCCGCCATGGTGACCACCCAGGGGTGACGGACGGCCTGCTCGGCAGTCGGACGGGCGGCCGGGTCCGACACCAACAGGCGCTGGATGAAGTCCTTGGCCAGGTTGGACACAGACGGCCAAGGCTGCGGGACGGGACGAAAACAGACCACGCATGTAACGACACTCAAAGTACGATGCGAGATTTCATTGTAACAAATGAGGATCGCTGTGCTCTGCAGGCCTAACAACCAGAACTAAACTCAGAGCACGGGTAAATGTCACCGAGCATAAGGGTGCAGTCTTGGCGGGAGGCGTATGAAGTCCGGGAGACAGGACAGCTTTGGTGTTTGTGTGGGCTCGGGATCTGTGTTTATTCTTAGCTTGCACTGGCTTTCACAATACAGCCACCACACACACACACACACACACACACACACACAGACACTTCATTAGGATCTTTTGCTCTTTGTTCATTCAAAATACCAAATCAGTTCCCCCGTCAAGACCCGAACTGACATTCAAGAGCTGTTTGTAATCCTACAACGCCGACGTGCCACGTTTTCCAACAGGAGAGAAGACATTACGATCCTTTAAATAATTCATCCCGCCTGTGGGTTTTTGTCACAGAGACAACACTGTGTAGGCCTCCCTCAGGCAAACCATGACCTTTGCGTTGCCGCCCTACTTGAAATGAAATCTTACTGATACTGACGTTGAATTAAATGACTGTGGCGTCAGATTGAATAGGTGAGGACCAGGTAATTGGCATTCAAGTAATAGGTTTATTACACTGTATGAAAAAAGGAGCAGAAGAAGGAATGCCAGGTATGGAGGCATTGACAGTCACACTATGAAGTTGAAAGAAAGAGAAAGACTGAATGAGGAAAAGCAAAGAGTTTAGTGTATCCACAGGTGTAATTAGCAGTTTGAATTAGTGTCTGGGAACAGCAAGCAATTATCAAGCTGAGACGAGTCTGATGTCACGTGTCTGCATATAGTTGTGTTCATTTTATTGCTTTAGTTTAGTGTCAAAAGTGTTTCGGCAATCAATTCGTTGAGCAGGTTTGTGCTTTCTCTAATTAAAAAAAGTGAATTTATTCAATTTTTGTGTGTGTGTGTGTGTGTTTGGGTCCTGTGCATCTATACAGTATCTCAAATTGTCAAACTAACGGTCAGGTCTTATAGGTGAGGTTGTGCTGGAAAAAAAAGATACCAAGCCTTGTGGGGAAACCCCACTGGGCTAAGTGGTATACAAAGGCAAAATGAAAAGCATACTCAGACTCAGAAGGGTTAAAGATGCCAAAATATTCCCACAATCAACCATCTATTAGTTCACATTTCTCTCCAGCAGGCGTCTGGCGGAGGAGAATAAAGGCTAAATAGAGGAAAACCTGTGCGTGCAAAATTCTCTCATTCTCAAGTCAACCTTGCGCAGACTAAAACCTCGCTCTTCAGGGAGGTCTCGCTCTCCATTTAAATCCTGAAATGCATTTCTTTCTTTTTTTTTTTTTGTCTCTCACCCAGTAATGACAATTAATCAAGCATGAAATTGACAATCACAAGACTGTTGCCGGTGAGAGGAATTCAAAGAAGCAGGACTCAGTCATTCTCACAGCGCACCGACTTGGAGAGAGGAGTGGCGCGAGGTGGGGGAGGAGGTGGGGGAGGAGGTGAGGGGGGAGTACAGAGCTGCTGAACGAGTCATAAAAATGCTCCTCACTCAAACTTCCTTTCATTGTGTTGTTATTTCACACCTGAGAGGCAGGCGGAGTGACACTCGGCTTCCCCCCCCCCCCGCAAAAGGAAGGGGAAGTGTTTGATAGAGCTCTCACAGGTACGAACAAGTCTGGCTCTCCTCTTCATCTTGCGCTGGTGGCGACTCGGCGAGGCTTCTCATTACCGCCCCCCTGAAATACACGTTTGATAGGAAAGCCCCGGCTACCTCGCATCCTTCATCTAAAATGCAGCGCAGAGTACGATCGGTGAGTTCGGCTTCCTCGGCATCACCGCCGGTGCATCGCGGGTTACAGGGAGCGAGGTGGTAAAGTCTTTATGAACTGGGAATGACTAGATAAAAATGGAGAGCTCTTTTGAAGACAGAGAGAGAGAGAGAGAGAGGGAGAGAGAGAGAGGGAGCTTCCTGCCTCCCGCTATCAATGTCACATACCTGATGAAGAAGAGTCGCAAACCCTGTTGTCTTCTTGGAACTGGGCCACCTGCAGGAGTTTATCTCCCTCCCCCTATTTCGCACATTTTTCATGTCAAAATACACAAAGGCTTTATTGGGTTTGGAGGAAAAGGGGGGGGGGGGGGGGGGGGGGTGGCGAGAGCCAACGCCATACATCACTGTTGAGAGGAGAGCTATAGTCGAAGAGGAGGGGCGGGGGAGATATCGAGTGCAGATATGGCATGAGTGGTGGGGGGGGGACCTACGGGGCCCATGGCTTATTGAGCAACATCTTGTTAGGGTTGGTCGAGAAGCGCCGATGAATCTGTGTTTGCGGCACGACGCGTCCTTACTCCACAAAGCCATAATTACAACAAATGAAGGGGGGAAGCGCTAGGAGGCGGGATTACTCTAATGTGATCAGGAGGATAATACGCTGCTGAATAATGTACAACCACGCCAGATTCTCAGCGAGTTATCCCTCAGAGAAATCTGAATCTCTTGACAGTATATTTCCCCGAGTGTAAATATCTCTCGCCGTAAATGAGTCGGAGAGCGAGGGGGGGGGGGGGGGGGGTGAAGGTCGCCTGTTTGCTAATGTGGGAGGAAAGTCACTGCTAAACCAAAATAATCAAAATATCAATACCCGGAAGCGAGGGAGATTGGGCTGTCATGTACAATACCACAAGTGGCGAGTGGACTCGGTAGGAGACTTGGATGAGTTCCCGGTAGGCTCACTAGGGGGCAGACTGGCCCAAGCGTCCCCCCTCGCTGCTGACAGATGCAGATGTTTGGGCTGGGTCAGTCAACTGCAGAGGAGGCGTTGTGCAGCTGTCCTGGCGCTGCGAGGATTTGTGCTCGCATGACACACGAGCGCGGGCAGACGCACACCTGCATGCATGTTGGTGCGCACACACACACACACACACACACACACACACACACACGCATACACACACACTACCATCGCAAACACACATCAGATGAGATGTCCAGATTAGGTGTGAGCGAAACACTCCGCCCTATGCGCGGCGAACAGGTTGAGCGATAAGGTGCGGAAAGCCCCGGAGCTAATCCATCCCTCCTCTGCCCTCCTTGTCCTCTGCCTCCCCCCGCATCCCCACCCCCCGCCTCCCCCTTTTCCTCCCTCGCCGACTCCCCTGCCCACCCCATGCCTCCCGCCTCTTCCTGCAGTTCAGTAAACACATGAGTGTGAGTCTGTACTACAGGTCTTCAGGGCAGGGGCTGTCACACCTGTGTGTTGTGGGTGGGGGGTGTGGGTGCAGTGTGTGTGTGTGTGTGTGTGTGTGTGTGTGTGTGTGTTGGGGGGTCGTCAGTGAGACAGAGGGACCAGGTTCAGGGGCAGATGCCGGGGGCTGTTTGCACTGCCAAGCGAGTCTCACCTCCATCTCGTCGTTTAGCCCCGGGATGACATCAGACCATCACTCTGCTGCTTCCCTCCCCCAGACTAACGGCTAGCTAGCATGTGCCCCCCCCCCCCCCCCCCTTTATTTGCCCCGCTTCAAGTCAACTTCAATAAATTCTTTTGATGCTAGCCTGCGTGTACTTCCGCCCGTTGATTTGCAGAGTAGAAATGAAGAGTTCCTTGGCAAAATGTTATATATCCCTATTGGAAAAATGTCAGTTTTTCACATTATTACACGGCAGTGTTGAATACTCAGTTCTGATTGGCTAATGAACACATTCTGAGGTCTTATTTATATTGAAGTGTTCCTTTTTTGTTTTTTATCATATCACTCCGCAGTCAAGAAGTCCGGTTCAGTCCAGTTCTAATCAAATTAACTGGTGACATCTTGTGCCAAAAAGACGTTTCTCCTTAGTTACTGCAGACAAACACTCGGCTCACCAAAGCTACAAATATGGAAAAAAAATTAAATACTACTTTTCATTTATTCAGAGAGCACCATACTTTTGATTGCTAGATAGAAACCGAATGGCAATCTGAACAGGTTGAACATTGCTATGGTTACAGGTCCGCTAGAGTGTAGCCATGGATGCTAGCTACGGATGTTTTGTTTTGGCAAAAAACATTAGCTTCTAATAATATTCAAATCAATATGTCAAACAATTTACTTTAGTAAGTAACCATGGATTCATTCATAATAAAGCATTATAATTAATTATAAATATGAATTAGATTTAATTTGCAATAATGACCCTGTACATTATCACTTACATATCTCTGTATAGAGGATCCAGTCTTTTTGCTATTGTTTTGTCAACCAAAACCCTCAATCCTTTTGTATTTAATTTTGTGCATTTTGTAGGAGTAGGTGACACTTTTTCCAATGGGTGGATCGCTCACCCTGGGATGAACCTCTTTAAGTGAACTTTAATACGTGAGGAGAATCGCTGAGGCTTTTGAGATCACGCTTGTGAGTGCCTCGTGAAGGACACTGAACCCTTGTGATGGCAGATGTTCGTGATAATTGTGATAAACCTACAGTGATGGAGCTGTCATCTGATTTACAACATTATCACCGTATGTGTGCATAGCTGTGTTGGTCGGCGTATCTGAGAAGGCGGATGCTTGTGTGAACAAGTGTCACCCACCCTCTTGTCAGCACATGAATGTGATTGATGGCTAATCCATCAACAACAGAGCCCTGGATTGCTACTCAGTCATGTATGATGTCTTCATATTGTCCTCGCATGAATCCCAGATTGATAGGGATGGAGCTAGTTTCCCCATGACACTACATCTCACTGGGACAATGCTAGGCCCTGGGCCCTTCAGTTTTGTTCCCAAGGATTTCCCTCCACCAGTGTGGCCTACATACGAGTCACATTGAAAGCCACCATGAAAAACGTGATATAAGCCTCTGCATAAACTCGATTTTGCACCATTGTTCAGTTGGTGGTCAGTGCAGCGGTAAACATTGGGATAATAGTCCAGGGCCTATGTAAGGGAGCCTCTTGTATGCCAGACTATAATGTCAGACTGCATCCCTCAGAATCAGGCCAGGCTTTAACCCAGTGAATAATCCAGCCTTGGGTGTAATCAGCGTGAAAGAACAAGCCCGAACTCACCACTGAGAACAGAATAGGCTGTTAAAAATACCCACTTCAGTTATATGACAGAGGAAAGGGAAAAAATAACATACAGAGCCCCTTTCCCCCTTTCTAAGCATTCTCAAAAGAGCTAAACAAAGTGGAAACTTGAGACACCACAACAAGCTATATCCATTCATGTGCATTACAATGCTGCAGCAGAGGGGATGAAAGAGAGGGGGAACTCTTACCTCACCTAGACTGCTATACGCTCAGGTGAAATTGTTCTATATTCACTTGACGGGGCTGAAATAATGTGGCAGTACATGGCAAGTATAACAACATTCTGCTTAACTTCATCTTGCATCATATTTGTGTAGCAAGTAGTTATGACAGCCTGTATCTGAACATGTGTGTCGCTTAGGCTGGATAAATTCAATCCCAAATTTTAATCATGCATACATTTCTCTGTGGCAGAACTGCTCTGCAGGAAGAAATAACCTCATTGGATGAGTTAAACCTCAAGGGGCGGAGCTAAAGAACCACAGTTTTTCTACACTACTGAGCTGCTACACTAGAAGCTGCACTCTGTGTATTTTATATCGATCATTTAAACTGTCTTGCTGAGAGGGAACAGCATATATGTTCATTTATCCATAGTTCAGACATTAGTCACGCCCCATACAACAACATGTACGCTGTTGGTGTAAGAGGTGAACACTGTGCGTCGATATGTGCATGAACACTTTGTGATAAGGGTTAAGAGACGAGGTAGCTAATGTTATGTAGCCTAGTGCTGTTGCTGCTAGCTGTAAAATGCAAGCTAGCTATACAGGGTAGCTATTCACAGCAGCTGTGGAGGCAGGAATGTTTCACATGTTTCACAGGAATGTTTCACATGTTTCACATGTTTCACATGTTTCACAGGAATGTTTCACATGTTTCACATGTTTCACATGTTTCACAGGAATGTTTCACATCAAAACTCACATCTCCATGGAAACTGTACTTTCCTCTCAGAATGGCCCTGTAGAGCCGCGTGCGGCTGTCGTCCTCGAAGGGCATGGATCCACTCAGCACAATGTAGGCAATCACCCCCAAGGCCCACACGTCCACTGCGCAGGAATAGGGTCTCCCCAGTAAAACCTCAGGGGCCATGTACTCAGGGGTTCCACAGGTAGTTCTCAGGGACCAGTCTTTTCCACCCCCATCTCCATCGCTACCCCCATCAGCTCCCAAACGATCAAAACCAGGGCCTCTGTCACCGAAAGTGGCCAATCCAAAGTCCGTCACTAGCAGCCTGGAGTCCGCCCCAGGGTGATAGTACAGAAGATTCTCCGGCTTCAGGTCTCTGTGGGTGATGCCCAGAGCGTGGAGGTACCCCAACCCGGCCAGCACCATCCGCAGGGCCCGGGTGGCGTCCCGCTCGGTGAAGTGCCCCCTGGTGACGACGCGGTCCAACAGCTCTCCGCCTGTGGCCAGCTCCAGCACCACGTAGACCCGCCGAGGCGACTGAAACACTTCGATCAGCTGAACCACGTTGGTGTGACTCACCCTCCGCAGCACCGCCAGCTCAGAGGCGCACACCTCGCGGCCTTCAGGGGCGTCGACCTCCATCATTTTTATGGCGAAGGGCTGTCGCGTCGCCCGGTGCTCCACGCGGACGACCCGGCTGAAGCTTCCGCGGCCAATCAGAGCCTTGACGTTGTATCTGACAGGACAGAAGGGGCATGGTGACTCATTACAGTGTAACTAGCTCATGATATATCATATCATACAGTACACACTGCTCCAAAGCACCCACTCAATGTGAGGTCCCAGATGCAATTGTATGTACTCACGTTATTACGTTAGCTGTTGATATTGTATGTCCCTGCACCTGTGCTGTCAAGGCAAATTCAACTTACCGTTTATTTTCATTTCCAAAATACTTTAAAATGGTAGTGATTCTGATGTATAGGGCAATAGTATGTAGGCTGACAGTATATGTGGAGGGAGTTCCTCCACATTTTTTGCTTCAATTTAGTTATTTTAGTGCTTTTATTTGACAAGTTCAGGAAGACTTGTCAAATCTTGAAGTCTTTGGGCGTTAATAAGGCCTAGGCTTCTCAAACTACCCTTATTGCTGCTATGAGCACTAAAGACATACTAAAAAGTTGGCAGCTGTAGGCCAAGTAGCATGACTAAGATTATAGTCCAGGCGGGATTAGATTTCAGGACAATGTGTGTGCAAAGGAATTGT
Source organism: Hoplostethus mediterraneus (assembly GCA_034670385.1). Lineage (NCBI taxonomy): Eukaryota > Metazoa > Chordata > Actinopteri > Trachichthyiformes > Trachichthyidae > Hoplostethus > Hoplostethus mediterraneus. The sequence goes on along the minus strand of JAXDDW010000033.1, from coordinate 1,647,335 downwards.
TAACACACGGTGTCTGTAATTATAATGAACAATTTGCACGGGATATCTTGTTATCAGCCTCCAAGATTATAGTGATGGGAGCGTCTACTCCATTAATGTGTTGTTATCAGACCAAAAATGCACCATGCGTCATGTGTAACCTCCGCATGTGTAATTTTACCTGATGCTATTTTTACTGGGCCTTTACCTTTACCTGGGCGGTAAAAGAGGATGGGTGCACGTAATCCATCACAATTACTGACGTGCCGATTCGGATGGCACTAAAATTACAGACATGCTCCTGTGACAATTACATTATGCCCCCCCCCCCCCCCTGTAAAACTAATCCTGTCCAGATAGGACTTATGACATACAGAGGTTCCCATGAACACTGCAAACCCTGTTCATTTTACCATCTTGTATCCAGTCTTAAAAATTCTCCCAGTAGGGTGAGATTATTCCACTTGTTTCCAGTGCAGTTTGCATGAAATCAGACAGAATAAGGCCAAGAGGGTTAGACTGATATGTCAGTTCACAGATATTTGAGTTTTAGTAAGAATTGGATATTGGTCAGTTAATATCATCCACCTCTGATACGATGGATATATTACTGTTTGTTTGATTACATAATTGTGTAATTGATCAATACTACCCTGGTTGTCTGTGGGAAGGCCTTAATGTGAATTGATGTAACATTAGTTCAAATGTGATATAAATGTGTTATTATCATTATTATTATCATCCTGGGTTTCAATGAAAAATGCTAAATGCTTTTCCATCCTACTGAGAATAACATTCTGCAGGAAAAGCTGAATATTTGGCATTTGTGGATGTTTTCTGGCTGGAAAATTTGAAGATATTGAATATCGGCGCAAAATATTTGTTACTGACAGTTTCAATCCAAGCAAGAAGCCTGTAATATCACTGCAATCAAATTTTTGACAAGACTTCCAAACTGGGTGTGCCAGTTGAAAATCTTGCAAAAGTTTTGCAAATTTTTCCATCACTTTTCCCACAATATGTTTTTCAGGCTCTATACACATTTTTTTTTTTTTGCAATGTATTGAATGCATATTGATCTTCAATGTTAAGGATTAAAATGTACCTTGCTGTAACACGGGGATCAAACTTGGCCCTGTACTTGGCGATCCTGCCGTGCTGCCGTCCGTCCCTGAGTGTCTGCTGTCCTGTGCTCGTCGGCGGCTGGGGACTCCCGCTGCTGCTGGCAAGCCACGGACCCTTCTGCTTCCCCGTACACTTCTTTGGCTCATCATGACGCGCTTTACTGAAGGCCACGATTGATTGCACTACACTTACATAGCCTTTCTTGGACGCCTCGGGGAGCACCTTGCTGGCCCCGCAGCCCATCATTCAAACGCGACCAGCCCGCCCCATGCAGAGGACGGATTTCTATGCGCAGTGGCTATCAATGAAAAATCCCTACATCTGCTGTCAGCTAAATTTGAGATAGCAAAGGAAAGACTCACACAGCGGTGTGTCATACTGACCGGTGAGGGCTGGAGATAACCGGTGCTTTGAACGCGTGGATCCATTTAAGCTTGCTCCTCCCACACAACAGGTCGACAGCTGGCAGGTGTGTTAGCTCACTCACTCGTGTGACAAAAGTGTCATGTAAATGTAAATTGTTTTTGAAGCTATTGTGGTTCCTCGTGCTGTTGGGTTGCCATAGTAATCACAGTCTAGACACACAAGTATTGGTGTGGAGGATGCTGCAGGACCCTGGCCTTCAGATAACCTGTTAAATTCCTTATAATGGCTCCATAAGGTGCAAAATAATATAGAGTTAATACAAAATATGAGTAATAATTGTTCCTGGCAGAGTGATGTTGTTACTACCTCAAGAATGAGCCCGGCAGCTGTTGAGGACAATGGCTATTTTCCTGTGCTATGTTTTGTATTGCCATTAATCATTCATGCATTTTCTTTCGCCCTGCTTATTCCTATTCAGGGTTATTGCAGGCTGGAGCCTATCCCAGCATGCATTGTGTTTGGAAGACAGGGAAACGTGGGGCCCGGACAGGTCACCGGTCCATCACGGGGGCTAACAGATAAACAGAGAGACAGACACGCGCTCACGCTCACATGCGCAGCTGCAGGCAATCTGCCATGTTTTTTTGGACCGAGGATGTACCGGAGCGCCCGGAGGAGGAAACGCACCGGCGAACGGGCAAACCTGGGAATTGAACCCGGGTCCTTTCACCCTTTAATACTCTGACACGGTTTATATGTCATCAATCTGTGATGTTCGGTGCATTGCAGGATTTATTTTATTTTTAAGACGGGCAGCTTTGTTCTTTTTAGACAAGGCCCCCCTTACATGAATGTCATTTCTATTCAGGATCCTTCTCATTGTTGATGGACACACAATGACATCAGATGCAGTATTTTTTTTTACCAGTTTTAATATGTTTCTTTCTCTGACTCACTCCTCCTCTCTTCCTGAGCTCCTCTGAGGTCTCCTTAGGTCACAGCAGAGTGTTTTTCCTTCACTTGCATGGTAACACCAAAACCGACCAGGTTTCTCTCCTGGATGTACGGGGGGGGGGGGGGGGGGGGGGGAGGCGGTGCCACGCAAACCCCTCCCCAAAGATCTGACCTTTGATTGGTTGAACTTCATGTCAGACTCTTGGAAGGATTGCTCTCTTGGTGGGTTCATCTGTCCCTTTAAACGTGGCATCATCTGTGATCCTTGACAGCTATTGGTTTTTTTTCCACAGTCATCATGTGGCCGTAGTCTTCAGAGTAGGGATTGGAAAGACTAACATGCGCAGCCCCCTCCTTTTCCCTGTCTCTAAGTGTTTGGAAGGCGCTAAACCCAGCAGAATAAAGCGGAGACAGCACAAAAACACACACAGATTTATTCACACTGTGCTGTAGAGGAACGGATCAAAACGAGGGAAGAACCACCCTCTTACCACGGCTAGCGTGCTGCACTGACTTTAAATTATTCTTCCTCTTCACTCCGACGGCGGCGCTGAAATAATGTGGTTGTATGATGAAACTGTAACGAGGTTACGCGATGCATAACTGCTGAATCCTATTTGTATTGTGAGCAGAGCGTTAGAGGTTTTTGTTCCAGAAATGAGATACCCAGCGTTGGAGAGAATGTGACGCCTGTACTCAAAAAGACAGACAGGGGCGGGGGGGGGGGAAACAACAACAACAAATGATGGTGCTTTTAACACAATAGCAGTAAACCAAAAAAATAAAAGTTTCTTCACAGACTCATTCCTCTGAATGAAGAACTTCTTTTCTTTTCTTTTTCTATTATATTTTGTACTTTTTCTATTATATTTCTTGTTTTTTTAAAATTATGTCTGTTAATATTTGTTCTTAGCATTAGCGTAAGGTGTCGGAGAGGCATTAGAATTTCATTGCCAACTTTTGCTTTTTTGTGAATGTTTGTGCATATGATAATAAAAACCTTGAACTTGAACTTCCCGGTAATTTTGAAAAATGGTGGCGCTCTTTTCTTCGTCCGTTCAGTTCACGGCGGCTATCGCTGCTCATGCTAACGTCCCCCGGTTCTTCTTCTGTTGATTCCAAACAAGCCAAACAAAACCAAAAAAAATGCATTCATAGGAAAATATCACGGATGGAGTTAAGTGTCTTTTTTTAACGGTGTGAATTGGCACCGCTGGTCTGGACAGAGAAGCAGGCTGCAGGTGCCAAGCCAAGGAAGGAGGGTGTGTGTGTGTGTGGGGGGGGGGGGGGGGGTGCTGGCTCTATCGGTTTGTTTTGCTGTCGCACACTGTCTATCTTTGCTCTTCTTCTTTCCACCTCCACAAAAGGACTGCACACACAGAAGAGGAGGAGAGAGAGAGAGAGAGAGAGAGAGAGAGAGAGAGACCCCCCCCCCCTTTTCCATACACAGACACAACCCAGCAGAGGATACACATCACATCAGCAGTGAGGTGGTAAATCGCCCTTCAGAAGCCATCCTCGGGGGAGTCAGCAGTTCAGCGCTATAGAACCATTATCTGATTACTAAAAGGCTGTCGCAGGTTATAAATGAACCTGCAACATGTGTGTGGTATTGGTAACGCCGGGGCCTTGGGAGCGAAAGCCATTACGGGCTGCTGCGAATCAGATTATGCCAGAGCGGCGGTCAGAGTGCAGCTGCCACTTGCCAGTCAGTTCATTACCGTTGTTATTGTTGTTGGAGGATGTGATACCGCCACGGGGAGGGGAGCTGGAGCTGGAGCTGGAGCTGGGGGTGGAGCTGGGGGTGGAGCTGGGGGTGGAGCTGGAGCTTGGGGTAGAGGGAGCTGCAAGCCAGAAGCCCTGGATTGAAGCAGGCTCAGGAAGCAGGAGGACCCAGCGAGAGTGTTGTTTCTACTTTGGAAAGTGTAAAAAAAAAGAAAAAAGAAAGAAGACGCTTCGGGGAAAAGAAAACACTTGAACTCTGACAATATGAGCTTTAGGGGGTGCGAAACAGCACATACTGTATATCTGGTGGTGCACTTAACAGCAGACCTCGGGGACGTTTGCCAGCAGCATATTTCAAGCCACCGAAAGCGTACCTCCCGGGAGATGCACACACCTGCAAGACTTTTTTTTTTTTTTACAGTATTATGTCCCTTCCCTGGACAACGCACACTTTCCCCAGCGAAGCAGTAGGGTTACGCTGATATAATATTTTGCTGATGCGTCAGGCCGAGGTTAGCCTTTCAATAAAAATCGGATACTAGCCAGTCGAGTGTTCCTCGGAGTGGAAGAGGTGGTGAGGATATGATTTAGCTGTCAGTCTGTAAAACCTGCCGAGCCTGGTCTCCTTCGTCCTCCTCCTCCTCCTCCATCACGTAAAAATGCAAAATGCAAAATGCAAAATGTTCCATGCGTCAAAAGTGACACTAGACACTGGACACTAGACACAGGCACAGGCAAGGCACTGAAGTAGCAACCCTGAAGTAGAACTCCAGCAACCGATACCTTCAAGTCATGCCAACAAGTTTTCTACTGCGAGTGAAGTTTTAATATTTAGCAACAAAAAAAAAAAATCTTACCCTTACCCAAATAGTTTTAGCTACAACCTTTTCACAAACTATTGTAATCGTTTTGTGGAATGTACTCTCGTGTCCACAACATGTTTCAGGGTCTGTGCTCGTTTTAGTACATTTCATGAGGCTGCTAACCCGCCTACAACAGTTTCTCTAGCGTGGGTTTTAAAGGAAACTCGGTGGTGTAACTGCTGTTTCAGGCTTTTTCACCCTGCAAATGTTTTTTTTTAAATTTTTTGGCATAAAATGGCTAAATTTAGATATACAGAATATCAGAAATATAGACAATATTGACAGCTTCAGTCCAAAAATACTGGTATCGGCGTCGGCCTTCAAAAGCCATATGGGTTGAACCCTACTAGGTAGTTAGGAATATGATAAGAGAGGAAAAGAATGCCATCACGGCCATCAAGTACATCACGGTGCAAATTTAAGATGCTGTTGCTGTACTTTTGTCATACCCATGCAATCAGATATCCACACATGCATACAGAGAGAGAGAGAGAGAGAGAGAGACCTTGCTCCTGGTCTTGTTCCATGTCCTAAACGTGGTTTCCTGTGCGCAGCAGATAAGAAGTATTTTCCGGAGTGGCTCGGCGCCGGCTGATAAAGTAACGCTGGCGCTGTTGATCAATCTCCGAGATTTGCTGTCCCGTCCATGTGGAGCCCGGCCCCTCGTAACCTCTTCCATCGGCGGCGAGCCCGCGCGGGGTATCATCTAGCTGATTAATTAAAACCATCCGCTGTTCATCAATGGAACGGCGGCTTGTAATTGCTGTTGTACAGAGAGATGCAAGTGGGCGGGGGCTCGGACGCAGGAAGTGTGTTTGCTTATTGCGAGCTGCTGAGAGCGGGAGAGAGAGATCGATGCTTTTGGGAGAATTCTTGTTTTTCCCCCCTCACACCGGGGCAGTTTAGTCCCGACCACTTTAATACAACACTGTGGAGCGGGCCCCCTACCGCAAGCGGCTGTGTAGCAATAAAGCAGAGGCTGCTGAGCACAATGGTAGCGAAACAAAACTAATTACAGTGACAAGTGAGGCGGGCACCAGGTCTGTCAACGGAGGGGGAGGATGCTACATCTCCCAAAGGCAGGACCCTTAGGGACGGCTGACGGATACTCTAATTTTCTTTTCTGTGAAGAGCTTGGCGGCGGCCGAGGAGACGAGAGACGGCAGACAAATTGTCTGTGACGTCTTGATTGAACAAATCATGGACGTTGCTGCAAGTCGGCAAAATTGGATTCAACCGACAGATTCGGTCACCTGCCCCGGCGACACTCTGCTATCTGGCCACAGGCTCACATGTGTAATTAATGAACAGCTCTCCTAATTACTCTTCGTCAGTCAGAGGGATGAACAAAAAAACAACAACTTGAGGGAGGGTCAGTTTGTCTAATAACTCTTATTTTGAAGTAGCAGCAATTTGGAGAAGAAGAAGACACACCGGATCATTTGCATAGAGTAGAAAATGCTGAAAAACTGGATGGAAATTTCCTGCACTTTGCCGTACGGCTCTGCACTGGACACCACGCTAAAAAATCCATATAGACTTAGGAGCACACTCTATCTGACATTTCAGGCGTCTCAGAGAAGTATATTCTCAAATCTCAAAGCTCACCCCTGGGAAAAGCTCCCACCCACCCGGAGGGCTCATAGGTGAACCGCTAGATATTTCCCTTCCGTAACTCAGATACCACAATTTCTCACCATCAAACGTGACCTTTAAAATCACCTGGTCCCAGTGAAGAAATGTCAAAAACCCTCCTCAAACAAAGATCACCCAATATGATTTGATGCCTTTATAAGCTCTAATACGAGCACTAAATCACGTAAATCATTATTAATAATCAGGATAATCAGAATTATGAATAATCATCTGGATAAAAAAATGCAGAACACTATTAATCAAATACATATCAGTCAGACATGTAAATATATATATGGCCTAGACTAGCTGACTGACAGCGTCGAACATGATCTGCGCCCCCATTGCTGATGGAATTGAAGAGTTTCATTTCAAAATAAGAGATTGGAAGTTTGGAAAATAACACACCCATCATCTCGAGATCTTTTGCTCACAGAACAGTTACGCTCTTGAGCAGAGGCCCCATCTTTGCTTTTGAAATATTGACTGATGAATTTGAAGAAACGTTTTTCCAAAACAGACACATAGCGCTTTATGGCAGGAGTCTTCAATTATTCAGTTACCCAGTGGCAGAAGCTTCAGTGTTTGAATTGATGGAAATCTAATATCTGTATCACATCCATCAAGCCTTGAGGGAAGTTATTCAAACGGAGAATTTGCTTCCAAGTGATGAGCACACACTCTTCTCTCCCCATGAAGACCAAAATTTAATTTGAAAATGGCCAACAGGATTATTCCCATTATCCTGCTCCCAGACACTCATTTTTAAATGACAGACAGAAATTTTCAAGGGGCTGTAATTATATTGCGAGCACTGAAAGGTTTTTCTTTTTTGCTCCGTTGAAAATAATCGCAACGGTGGTTAGATGGTGTTATTAGACACTGCGTAAAGGTTGAATCAATCAAGCATTCATTTTCATATTAGCACCTCAGATTAACACAAAAGACAGTTTGCATTCAAGTTATTTGGTGTTATTTGTTTGTTTTTTCACAACAACCAGTTATATCAGCTTTATCATATTTAACACATTTCTGACCAGCTCAAAGTAGCTTTGTCTCTTTGACAGACTTGTTCATTTGTCAGTTTCTTGTGGTTTAGTTGTGAGTTGATGGGCAGCTGTCATTTCTGTGTGTGTGTGTGTGGCTTAGGAAATAATTGTTATAGCATTAATGTGTGAGCATGCACATCTGAAAATGCATCAGCAATGAGAAACCAAAAGAAGTGATTCAGGCTTTTAATGTTGCAGGATATTGCTGTTGCATGCATTCAGCATCACCATCAAGACTTCCAACCCGCCTACGACTGGACAGAAAACATGTGCACGGCCACACTCTCTTGCACAAAAACACATTACAGTAAAGCGCTGCAATTGGCATTTCCCGACAAGCAATCCGATCGGTCGAAGATGCATCGCAAATGTGCTGCTAATTCCCATAAAAAGCACTGCTTAAGTTTGCCGGTTGCTATGCCAACTCCTGCGGTAACCGAGGAGCTATTTTTTTTGCGACCTTTCCGACGTATGTATTGCTGCTTCGAAGACGTGGTTTTCCACTCAGAACACATTGCTAACACAGGTTTACACAGGTGGTGTAAAAAAGCCCTGATACCCTTCAGGACGTTCCCTCGCTGTGATTGTGGGACTTTGGGTACCTGCCGGCGAATACTTGGCTGCACCTCTTACCTAGCAGCGCGATCCCAGTGAAGAACACCCTCTCAGGTGTTATTGCTATAACAGGCCACACCGCGAGGCGATATCTCTCCGCGGTCTTATCATCACCCGGCAGCTCTACCGTGAAAGATACGTCTCCGGAGAAAGGGAAGAAAAAAAAAAAATGGATTTGTGCAGCGCGGTAACTTATTATCAGGCGAAATCATTGCCTTCCACTCAAGGGGCGTGAGGTGTCAATATGGAGTCGAGGGGAAACATCCATCTTGCGTGAATTATGGAGATAGGTTGACACTCTGAGGCATCGCTGTGTGTGTGTGTGTACTGTTTTAGTTTTAGTGTGTGTGTGTGTAATGTGAGGTAAGGTGATACGAGTGTAAAGTATCGTAGTTCCAGGTAGTATTAGAATTCATCACCTTATGTAAAGCAGTGATTGTAATGTGCACAGCCTCGCTATTTGCCCGGCTCCACCAGGGAATGAGATCTTTAGAGAAGTAAAGGGTGGTGGTGGTGGTGGTGGGGGGGGAGATTCTATAATCAAGACAAGCTCATTTTTTAGGTTAGTTGTACGGGTGTGTGTGTGTACTGAACGGGGGAAGACTGATGTTGCTGCACATATACTGCTGGGGTTGCAGGGCTGCCTGGTGCTTATAGCGATACAGTCCTATAAGACATTTTTGGGTCCCTGCAACGGGCCAATGTGTGTCCGTCAACAGCCGGGTGACCTGTCACAATGTCCTGCTGCTGTTTAGGAGACTTGTTGTTCTCTTCAGTTTCAGTAAGTCACTTCCTGCCCCGCTTTGTGATTTAGGACCGATAACGCCGGTGCCATTTTTTTCCATACAAATCTTGCCTAGTGCAGCTTTGATGCGACTGGAAAAAACCCCTTCAGTGTCTTTTCCTGTGCAAAACAGATTAAATTGTCAGAAATAATGACAATTTAATCCAGTTGAGTGATAATTGCAGCTCATTGATTGATAATTGGTTTGATTGACATACAGCAAGACACTAATTGGAAGCTTCTTGAATTACCAGAATCATTAACGGTTGTCTTTGTCCCGCCGTTGATTCAGACGTTGATCGTTATGGCGTGCGACAGGTGATTGACGGACAGATGGAGTCTTACAATGCCTGCTAAATTGACTGGAGTCTGTGAACACAAAGGCACACGTGTGCACGCGTCATACGCACATACGCACGCTCACACATATACATGCACGCTCACACACACACACACACACGTGCGCAGATATGCATCGCTTGAGTCGGTGCATTCGGGTTCCTTTACCGCAATATCTGTTGGACCACCACACACACACACACACACACACACAGATATGCACAAACACACAGGCACACATACACAGAGAAAGAAAGAAAGAAATGCACATGCACACACACACACACCCACACACCAAATCTCCATCGCTCAGCTGCAGCCTAGGCCACGACCTTTCCAAAGCCACAGCACATTTCATTTGATCCGTGCTTCCATGTGTCAAAGGGCAAGCGCTAACCTTTCACAATGACAGGACCGTGGGGAATCAAGACATAGACGGAGGATCATCTCCTGCTGGAGCTCCAGGTTCAAGATACAAAGCAAGGGGAGAGTAATCCCCATTACATCTCAGCGCACCCAACACCAGATTGACCCCTCCTGCAATCTGATTTTTCTTAAAAACTTAATTCCACTGGTTTCCACTGCATGTTTCCATAAGTCTATCTATCTATCTATCTGTCTGTCTGTCTGTCTGCCTGCCTGCCTATCTATCTATCTATCTACCTATCTACCTACCTACCTGTCTGTCTGTCTGTCTGTCTGTCTATCTATCTATTTTTTTTAAATTAAATCCAGAAATCCGTTTGACAGCATGATTTTATCTTACAGTTGGACTAAAACTCAACAAGGGACAAATCCAGAGTTCTGATGCTACCATAAAACTCACATGAGGTACTACCTCATTTGACAAAGTTCTTTTTATTTTGCATGCTACATGTTTTTGGGCCCAAGATTATTGAATTTTGCATTAAAAGTTTTGCACTTTGAAAAATCTAGTCAAAAGAATTGTAAAAAAAATATGTCAGAAGACTCGATTACCTGACTTGTTAAACCAGCAGTGATTGCTGCCGCTGGTATGAAGAGTAATATGGACATTGTGGGTGTTATTCAACGTGTCCATGCACTTGACCCAGCAGAGTGTGTCTGTGCTCAGTCTTTGCATGGACTTACTTCCTCACTTAAAGACCCTAAAAGGAAAATATTCAACATCAGTCAAGTAATCAAAAGGATATTTAAAAAAAATGAAATTAAACGATAGTTGGTGAGCCACAAAGACTGAATAGGACCAAGTATTTGGTTTTTGCACTACATGGTTGAGGCAGCAATCAATTTACCAATGCTCAGGTTTTGATAAAATACACAGCAAATCCGTGATGTACAGGACCTGAAGATAACTTGGGTGTTACTTGACTCCCAGAGGTGAATTTTTTAACGGAACTGACAATGCATTCAGAACACACAGAGCGAGAAAAGATTGGGAGATTGAACGCTGAAAATAATTTTGAGATAAAGTTGTATTGCGAGGGTGTGAAGGTTACGTACCCGGGGGATTAAATACACACCACATCATTTTTGCTGATTGATTTTTTGGGTTGTGGACATTTTTTTTCTCTCGTGGGCGCTGACATACTGTGCATTAAGAACGCACAGGGGCCAAGAGAAATGGCAGATTGAACGGTGAAAAATGTTTGGAGTTGCATTCCCGGGCGGTGAGACGTATACAGTGTGTGGCAGAGGCATGCATCACACGGTATTTGTTGATTGATTGGCAGAAGTTGTGGATATGCACCATTGCTTGACCATCTGCATCGTGTTTACATGAGATTTCCTCAGACATTTGTGGTAAAAAAAAAAAGAAAAAGCAAGAAAAGATTAGTATTGATTGGTATGCCCTTTCAAAATACCAAACAGCAAATACCCAACAATCCCTTTTAAAGCCTGGAACTAGGGTGGAAAACCTCTCAACTACTGCTTTTGTGATTCATTGAATTCACATTGGACAATCACTTTTTTTTTTTTTATTGCAAATTGATTAATTGAGCTTCGGCTTTGATCATGGTGGTAAACGTTGATATAAAATAGAATTTACAATGGATGATAAAAGTTCTGAAAGGGTTTTTTCTCGTGTATTAAACCAGAATCTATGTGAACATATTTCAAATGTATGAGGTTGAATAAATTCTGGACGCTATACGCTAACACTGCTGGCTGTCGGGGTTCAGTTCCCGCTGGGCCCACCCATGCTGAAAAATATATGCATTCATGGCAGTGTAGGGCCCCCAAGTAGCTTGTGTCATATAATGCTATATAGTGGATATAGTTTCAATCAAGCGAGCTGCACGTTGGTTTTTCGTTAATGTATCTTGGTGGCAGAAACAATCTCATTGGTTGATTTAAACCTCAATGGGCGGGATCTCCAAACTAAACTAAATCTCTAAATCTACTTCAATCTCGAGAGGCTGGGTTTACAATTATAAACACTCATTAACAGCATGAAAAATGAGCGTGAGCATAAGTTTGGCGTAGACTCCAAGAGGTATCCAGCGATATGGTGAAGCTCCCTGTGGCAGGAAGGAGCCGTGATGCTGGTGATGGCGGGGGAGGAGGTGGTGCGTCAGTCCGGTGCGGTTTAGGGCAGCTGAAATGACAGAAACACGGAAGCAGCTGAGGGGGATGAAAATAGAGGGAAAAGTTTTGTGATTGGTTTCTGGAGAGGGAGGAAAGGAGCGTGGGCTGCGGTGATTGGACGGTGCTGAGCTGGGGGGGCGCAGCATGTACCTGCTGACAAAATATGAATGAGGGAGGTCGCCTTCATGAGCTTCATTAAACTAAATCTGTAAATCTACTAAATGAAATCTCCCATTTGCGAGCAGCCTGATTGGCGAACACGCGCTCCAGTCATGGCGATAATTCCCACGAGTTGCTTTATCGGTTGTTCTGTCAGCGGCGTGGTCACCGGGGAGCTAGTTAGCGGTCTCTTGTTTTTATTATGTATTTGCTTTGAAGAAAACCCATAATACCCCTGAGGCTATTCTTCACTGTGATTATGGGGTAATTGGTGTCCTTTACCCGTGTCATGCCGTTGTTGTGTTGCATTACGGTTTGCGTACCTGACAACGCAGGCCTGTAGCGCCGCTCACTCCGGCTATCCTCCACGTTTTTGCTCCATCTTAGCGAATCAATCATGCATTTTCCAATTACAGACTTACAGTCACCAGCACCATTCACAACCGCTGGAGCAGAGAAAAACAAGAAGATTAAGAAGAAGTGATATGACACACAATCGCGTCCGTAACCAGACCATGACAGGACTAACTAACATCGCCCCGACTCGTCATTAGAAACGGGAAAAATAGAAATCCTAAAAGAAATGGTATCCGGGCGAGGGAAGAAGCAACAGGAAGATTTGCGGCGGCGATAGAAGTTGCTGTGATTGATTACATGTGATGTAGAGCAATTAACAGAAATTAACAATTTGCATTTTAATAACATTATTATCATCAGTTAAATGAATTCATTAGTCTTGATTAGGTTTGTATCAGTATGACAAGTGCAGCTCAACGGAGCGTGATGACAGTAATAGAAAGGAGGGGAAAGCAGACAGGCAGATAGAAGGAGAGATAGTAGCAGGGCTGATGGGGGCGGGGCAAAAACCATTAGGGCAACTTTTTCAATTCATTGCAAAAAAAGAAAATGCACATTTCAACAAGTCATCCAAGCGTTGAGCACTGATACTTTTTTTTCTTACTAAAATAAAACAAGTGGAAAAAAAATGATCAACACAGTGAGATAATTTAAGCAACTTTATTGAATCAAGTGGGATTATCTTGACGCTGTTTTAAGACGCCGTCGCTTATTTCTAGAAAATTCTTTAAGCAAGTGAAACAGCATTGGAGTGAAATGATCCTCCTGATTTTCAATACTCAAACCGAGACGAAACGACTTTTTAAAGACGGTATTTTTTTGTCACCCCGTTCCACATCCTCTCTATTTTCCCTCTGCTCACAATAACTGGCCTGAAGTCAGCTTCCTCAGAGTTGAGGGGGCGATTAAGCAAAGGTCAAAAGTCAACAAAAAAAAGTTGAGGTGAGCCGGTGAAAGGTTCACAGCTAGCGCGGCGCTCTCTGCGGGAAGCAAAGGCCATTTTCACCTTAACTTATATATAGATCCATGTGAGTTGGATGTCCCACTAGCACATCATAATTATCACGTTTGCTTGTCTCAGCTCTTGTGTGATTTTTAATATAATATATAATATGTTGAGGGATATGGGATATGGTAAAAACAGAGATTAGGTGTTGATTATTGCCCCCACCTACCATCTCTCTCTCTCTCTCTCTCTGTCTGTCTGTCTCGGTATCTCTCTCCCATCGAAGTTTCCAACCACATTCTTGACAATAGCACTCCGGTTGCTATTTATTTATTTATTAAATATTTATTTATTTATATATTCATTTTATTTATATATTTATTTATATATTCATTTTATTTATATATTTATTTATATATTCATTTTATTTATTTATTAATATATTTATTTTATTTATTCATTTATCTATTTTATTTATATTTTATTGTATTTTTACATTTATTTTTTTGAGTGTTTCCCAAGCGCCGGGGCTTATGTAATTGATCATATCAATAGGAGGGGCCGCACTAATTCTCTCTGCCGATTATCATCAATTAATTAATGGTTACATGGCGCGATAAGACAACAGTCGCCTGTGTGTGGAGTAATAACCTCACCATTATTCAGCCAAAACCCTGAACAGCTGAAAATACCATTCCTCCTCCTGGGAACTGCATAAACAGTCCAATCTGTCTGAGCCGCAGCATGATGATGATGGTGTGTGTGTGTGTGTGTGTGAACTATTACGTACAGTATGTGTGTATTGGACAAACGGGTTTAGTTTGCATCCATCAAGCGACACCGATCCTCCCGTCTTATCCATTTCCCCCCCCCGAAAATTATCACACCTCAAGTAGTCGCCGGTTAACAAAACGAAGAAGCGCAAATCTTTGCTGCTGATTTATAACTCGGCCGCGATGCTCTTTTCAACCCCGTGAGTCATCCAGATCCATAAAGGTCTGACAGCAATGTTCATTTGAAGGTAGAAGGACCTTAATGAATAGACAGCGTAACCGTGTCTCGGGGAAAGGAAGATATCAACTGCCAATTTGATCCATTATGCGCGTCTACAAAAGTACGTCTTCATCCTGTTTGAAAACGCTCCCGTGTGGATTTCTTCATACGTCTTCATGCGTCTTCCTGACATTTTCTTTTTGCCCCTATGAGCTGGCCGAGTTAGACACTGAGCAAAGCTGAAAGTCACCGCACAGGACCGGTTGAATGTCTCGCGTGTGCACCGGACGGGAAATAGGTTAGCGAGCGCCGAAGCAGTCAGCTGTACATTTGCCTGTCTGTGCGCGCGCACGTGTGTTGCAAGTGCATGTGAAAAGCGGTGTGTGTGTGTGTGTGGGGGGGGTGTTGCGCGTGATTCCGTGCTCGTAGCGCCGCCGTTGCCAACGTGGGTGGATGGATACGTGATGTGTATCCGTCGTGACTGCGTCTCCCTCTTAAAAGGCCCGCCTTTCGCAGGAAGAAGCGCCGGCCCGGGAATACCTTTCCCCTCCAAGATCAATACACCGCTTAAGTATTTCACGACAGCGCTCCCCCCCGGGGGGATAGACTCAGGCCCGCCGCGTGCATCCTGAAAATCCACCAACAACTCAGGACCGAGTCTAGTTTTTAAACCCCTTCCTACCCATTGATATACAGCGGAGGGATCTCCATTCATTCGGGTGGTCATTTATATCATCATTGCCGTTCGGGTGCCGGAGAGGGCGAGGCGTTGCTCCGAAAAGCGACGTAAATGGATTTCACCGGGTTGGGTTGGGGGGGGGGGGGGGGGGGGATTGAATGGATATATTGCGACGGGGAGAAATAGTGGGGGGAAATCAAGCTCTGATTTCCTGCGGGTTTGGATTTGTCGTGCCAGGGAAGAAAGTTTTTTACGACAAACAATGAATATATCTTAACCACACCGGAGCCCCCCCCCCCCCCCCCCTAAAGTATGATACAGTATGATACACACGTGATACACTAAAGTATTAAGTGTATCACGTTGATATGACAGCTCGTTTCTTTTCAAACGCGACTCTGCTTACCGCAGCGCCGCTGGCAGCGTGACAAGTTAGCAGCAAACCACCACCGCTAAGCAACAAGACTGGCAAAAAATAAGCTTTTCACAGATTTTCTCTCTCTCTCTCTCTTTTTTTTACTCGCCAGTTCTAATTTGGATGAGAGAATTAGACCCAAGAGCTGACAGGTGCTCTTAATGCACCGCTGATGGCAAAGCAGAGTGCCTATTTGCAATTTTCTCCCATCAGCCGACATTGTCCTCAGGTGGTGCAAAATATGAATTTGCAGAGATGTTTTTTTTAAACAAACCACTGGAGGGTGGAGAGGGGCTAAGCTTCTGTCACGGCAGACGTCGGGAAATCCTCCGTTTTCTAAATGCACCTTTAATGAGAGCCCGACCCGGTTCTCCTCCTCGCCTTGACAGCCCACCAATAATCAGATTATTTCATACTGATACTCAACCTCCACGCGCCGCAAATTAAAGACTTTTTTTTCTTCTTTTCTCCAGAGTCTGCCATTTACAGCCGGCTGTCAAATAGCGTCTCGTAGGATACCAGGATGTACTGTTTTCGTTGTTGACACTCCCGAGTGTTCAGAAGAAGCCAAAAATGGATTACGGCACTTCAATAATTGATGATGATGCTTTGATAGACTTTAATTACCTTGTGGATTGAACTGCGGTTTAATAATGCCCTCGTATGGAGTGTATTTCCAGGGAATTCTTTGAAGGATTCAATATGTACATAATAATCATGATGAACGACGCGCTATCTGTGTTCGACTTGATTTGGCCAGCCTCGGGGGGGAGGGGGGAGGGGGAGGGAGGCGTCGATCCCCGTAGAGGAAAAAAAAAAAAGCGGGCGAAGACGATGACGCAGGATTCAAAAACCCAAACGTGACACGCAGGACCCAGGAGAACACAAAAACAAAAACGTCTTCGGGGGGAATTCTTGGAGCACAAACTGGTTTCCTTTGCGCTAATCCGTACATACGAGCCAATCAGCCAATCAGGCGACGTTTTTTGAAGGCGGGACCTCTTGACCCGCCCCCTGGAGATGGTTCGTAATCACTGCAAAATCAGTAACAGGTAACGCTCTGATCCTGCTCCCCTTCCAGCTGGAGACCCCGCCCCCTTTTGGCGATGACGCGACGACTTCGTAGGTTTTTCGCGAGAAGACGAGTACGGGGGGGTTAGGGTTACACTGGTACAGGGGGGTTAGGGTTACACTGGTACAGGGGGGGTTAGGGTTACACTGGTACAGGGGGGGTTAGGGTTACACTGGGGGTGACACTGAAAGAGACGCCCCCCGACAAAGCTGTCGCCTTTACATGCGGTGGAGCGTGCCTTCGGTCGGTGCACCAAAACTGCAATTTATAATCCATCTGACAACCTCTCCACACCACCACCCCCCCCACCACCCGTCACCGCCCGTCACCCGGCCCGGCGCAAAAAAGCATCACTCACAGTGGCCCTGCGCTTTGCATATTGCGAGTCAGAAGCGTTTAATGGTGAGATGTAACTTTCCTCTCTTCCCATTGATCATGTGGCAGGCTGCGACTCCCATGAGCAGTGCGCATTAAGGCCAGTGACAAGCGGAAAACATTACAAATGAGCTTTAGCAAATTTGCAAGGCAGTGTCACCTCTTTGATGTATAGATAAGTGGATGCTGGCTTCCCTCTCTCTCTCTCTCTGGTTTCTTTAGCCCCTCTTTCACTCCCTCCGGTTAGTTCTCTCTCCCCTCTCTCACTCCCCTATTTCCATCTATCTCTGGGGCTCTCTCTCTCTTTCTCCCTTCTCCTGCCTTTTGGATTAAACAAAACCGATGCCTGTGAAAAGTCCCCGTGATGAACGCGTCTTCGTTCTGATGAGGCTGAGGGCGAGCGTGTCATAAATCACGCCCTTGAGAGCGAGGCGGCGGCGGGTGGGCGGCGGAGGGTGGGGGGTGGGCGGGGGTTGGATTGTACTATGATAAATATTGAGAGGTGGTATGAGCAATAGTTTTGTCACGAGGCGGAGGCGCCTACACCCCCCCCCCCCCCTCGCAATGAAATGTGGCTTTGTGATTGGGGCCTGGGCAAGGGGGCGATTCAGGCGGCGAGTTGAGGGTGTTTTTTTTTTTGCACGCCGCGACACGAAGGCGGGCGACACATTGTTATCCAAGTCGCGTATCTTATTCTTTTTTTTCTTTTTTTTTTACGCCAGACTTGGGAGACACATAATTGAGAAGGAACATGCAAACAAAGCTAATGATTTTCCTCCCACTTTACATTTCTTTTCCCCTTGGGCTTCCAGGCTGCTGATTGGTGCTCATACATCTTTCACTAAGTACAGCTCAGTGTCTCCTGCCTCCCTCACAGCCCACGATGATGCAGGGAGAGTAAAAATGTGTACCCGCCCCCCCCCCCCTCTCTGACAAAAATAGAAAACGGTATCTCTCCTCTTCTGATGAACTCATACTGTCTGGAACCTTCTGCTGTGGATGAGTTTGGTGTTATGATTGCCTGCAGGGTGTTTTTTTTTCCTACTATAAAAGCGCATTTACAGTGCATGAGAGGAAATAAATGTTTGCAAAAAAAATAACTCACACTGAGTAAACAGCGGAATACAATAATGTAAATCAAATGTGTGTTATTGCGCGATCATAGCCGTATCTTCTGCGTGGTGGATAGAGTTTCGCCCAGGCGTAATAATTGCTTTGGGCATTTGAGAGATGCCATTTCATATTGCCGGCTAATTAATGTTGCACTAAGGAACATTTATGCACTGTGCTGATGTTTTGCAGCATTTGAACCGTTTGCTAATTTACCTCTGTATAATCCATATCTCAAAAAAAAAGAAAGAAAAAATTGCTAAAAACATTACAAAATGTTTGTTGGCATGAAAATAAACCCGCCCATTGACTATTAGTATTATATTATAATGTTATTATTATTATATATTTGCTAATTTTTTTAATTGTATTTTTTAAATTTAAAATTTTAAAAATGTTTTAATTTATATTTATATTTATATTATTATTATTATTATTATTATTATATATTATATTATATTGAAGTTGCGCTCCAGAGTCAGCAGTCTACCTAGTTCTAACCTAATGAACGTGCAGGAACGATACCATCATGTCTTGTTTATTGTACTGCAGTAGATAAAATGTTTTTTTTGCATGGAGGCTATTTGGGGAGACGCAACTTTCAAGTGCACAGCATGCTAAATTTATTGGAAACGACTTCGGTACATTGTGCATTTTTCCCCCTGATCTGAACCCGAAAATCAGCTGCAAATCAGTTGCAACTGGGACAGCGCAGTCACAGCCGTGTATTAACTAGAACCTTATCCGACAAATCTCATTCAAATCACATTTCATTATCGGTAACTCGCTGAATAATATTACCCTCATTGGAAGCATAATTCATCCTTGTATTGATTTTCCTTGACAGTGAATAATCCTGCAAAGTCGCTCGGGGGGGTTGCATTTATTTTATTTATTTTATTTTGTTTTAGTGTGTGTGTTTGTGTTTTTGGTGGCGGGGGCATGGGCCAAGCGGTTAGAGAGGTTGTCTCATAACCCGGAGAGAGACACGACTGTGTTCCCTTGCAACAGCCGCCGTGTCGCACAAACAACCATCCTGTCAAAGTGTCTGTGAGCTAAGACACTGAGACCCCATGTGCTCGCTGCCTGTACGTCCTTCTGGATAACAATGTCAGCTAAAAGCTTAAAATATAAAAATGTAAACACGCACCATGTGACACGCTGTCTCTTTCACAATAAAACAAAACATAATGTGTAATATGTACCCAATGAGCGATGCGCTGTGTCGTTACATAATGTTTCATATCGTTACCACCTATTACGATCACAACACACACCCCCGGCCATGATGACTGCATTCCCAACTATAACTTATCTTGTTAGTGTTGACATTGTGCTGACTGTGCAGTGGAGTCAGAGGCATTTCAGGACACTTCCCTGACATTCATATCCAGCGTTTTGGCGGGGGCCCCTGCCCTCGGGCTCCAAATTCAACATGTGAAAAAAACAGCCCTTGAAATCTAGCTGATGATGACCGGGTGAAATTCTCTTGTCCGTTTTTTTTAAATTTCCGACAACAACATTACCCCCCTCTGTTACTCCAGGTTAGCACGCTAACACTAATTGGATAGCTTGCAAGTCGTTGTCAAACTTTGTGTTGCATACAAACTGGAATGATGCAACGCTCCTCACAGCCTTGGAGCTCTTACTCTCTGTCCTGCAGTCCGGCCGGGCGATTGCATCTAGTGTCCTCGCCTTTCCATCATCATCAGTCAACCTGGCCAAATCAAACTAACAACCCCACCCCCCCTAACAAATACACACCAACAGTAACTGCTTATTCACTGTTTTCTCATTGATTATGGCTGTTATATACCAATAAAATGTGCAAACAAAAACATAACATCTAGGTAAACCAACACATTTTAACATCAAATGATGGTATCAAATGTCAGCATCGTCATAACCTAATATAGACCCCTTTTCAGTTAGTAAACATGATGACGTTTTTTTTGGTGGGCGGAGCTTAAGTGGAGGCAGAACCCGGCCGGAACACGTTAGCCGACAACGCTGGCTAGCAAGTTTTGTTGGCTTGTTTTTAACACGGCTGAAGAAAATAA
Organism: Hoplostethus mediterraneus; assembly: GCA_034670385.1. Taxonomy (NCBI): domain Eukaryota; kingdom Metazoa; phylum Chordata; class Actinopteri; order Trachichthyiformes; family Trachichthyidae; genus Hoplostethus; species Hoplostethus mediterraneus. The sequence goes on along the minus strand of JAXDDW010000033.1, from coordinate 1,627,167 downwards.
CGCTACGTCTGAATATTGACGGTCACTCACTCTCCAGGGCCGCGAGTGTTACATGAACAAGTTAACATGAACCAACGGGACCAGAGTGGCCGACCCGACGATCTGACAGGACGACCTACTGTGGAACGGCCAGACATTTACACCGACCTGATAGAGAAACCAAGCCTGTATAGTAAAAGAGAAACTGAGGGCGTATAAATCTTTAGATGCCTATAACGATGTCCTGAATGGTCATGTACAAGACTTAAAATACAAAGATTTACCAGATGAGTTTTGTGTCGTGCGATCCGAACACACACACACACACACACACACACCTGACACACACTAAAAGTTAGCTAATGCGCTAAGAGAGTTACGAGAGAAATCACCTAACCTTATTCCTCCTAGTTCCCCAATTTGTGATGAGGTGGGCATGACAAATCTTCAGACACACATCCACCTAAAACAGACAATACTTTATTTAACCTATGAAGTGTGCGCTGCAAACACGAGCATTTTTGACGATCACCTCAGTCCAATCCTTTCGTTTTATCGCGTTTAACCACAGTTGTCTTCAATTATTTTTTACTGGCAGTGGCAGCTGGTATACGATAAAATTTCAAGTTGGAGCCTCCTTCGATTCTGGCATCCGACAACACAGCGAGATGACATTTTGGGGCGAACGGTAGCCTCTTACTCTGCTGCTCTGAGGCGAGGTGATGCCTCCAATTTTGCTTTGTTTTGCCTCCAGCGAACACCGTGACGTCATCGTGACGTAGGCGCTAAAATGGTCTATACTCCCTAGAATCATCACGGGTAAGTGGCGGCGTGTTCCTATTGTGCAGAGGGTGGCATACTAGCTCAGCCGGTGAAGGGTTGTGACGGTCTCCTTTAGTCCCGGTGCTCTGGCTCTACAGACGTGCTGCATTCAGCTCCACAAACTGCAGCCTGTTCTGTCTGTTCTAAGTCTCTATAGGCCGACTCTCCACGGACACAACTCCACTGGCACGCTCGCACGTGCACACACACACATATACACGCTCTCTGCACAAAAGGTTTGTGTGCACACACGCAGCCTCAGACACTTTCAGCACACACACACACACACACACACACTTATGTGCACCAACATGCATGTGCACTCAAGCAGGCAAGCACTGCCAACACACACACGCACAATGACACATGCAGGCACACTCGCACGCTGTTGGTGTGATGCCACCCATTTCTGCAGGCGAGCATGCACGTCTGCCCTGCCACACACACACACACACACACTCACACTCACACTCAATGCCCGCTGGAGCTTCCAACACTTTCACTGTGTTGGGATAAAATAAGAGTTTGATGTCACTGTGTACTGTGCGCTGTGCGGTGTGTGTGTGTGTGTGTGTGTGTGTGTGTGTGTCTCTTTCATAAATGATCAAATGCATGTTATTGTCTCATCGCCTGTATTTACATTGGCTTTCTGTCGGCAGCGCGGAGCCGCTCAAGTGTCTGCGAAACACAATCTCTATAACCCCATTGTAAATATTAACCGCATTTAACAGGATGGAAAGCAATTACAGCGGGGCCGAATGAAACCGTAATGACCAAAGAGACGAACGAGGACATCACAAGGATACTTCTAATAAAGACTTAATGACCTGTTTTGTTTGTAACATGCATATTTTCCCTACAGGAATGGCTTTTCGGTGCGGCGCGCTCCGGAGACATAGATATTGCTGGACAATTCCTCCCGGTGATTGCGCCGCGTCTCATGAGCACAAGCACTTACCGTGGTCTTTTTTACTTTGGCGTTTGGAGCAATCGCAACCGCTATAGACTTGGCGGATTTGACCTGACAAAGGAGCCTTATTACCCTTCCATAATTGGAAACGCGGCGCGAGAAGGGGGGGGAACAACATTATGATTCCATTTACAATATTTACAACTCAATAAACATTTCGTTTCATCCTCTGTCCTTCATGCCTGTGAATTCCTGATAACACTGAGGTTAAAGAGAACATTAAATACAAATTGGCTCAAAGCAGAGCATATGGAAGTGAGGACTGAAGAATCCCTTTGAGATTGCCACTGCTTTACCTCCGCATTACCCACAAATGATATTGGGTGTGAGGCTTGAATTAGCATTGAAATCAGGCGTGGGGTACAATCAATCTTGGAGGGCCTCGGAGCCCCTGGGAACTTGTCGGAGGAGTCCTGGACCGCTGGCTGACTGACTCGTCTAGTACGTATTCATGTACACAATGGTGCCGTGTGCTAAAAGCATGTCATCCCGCCGGGAGTGATCCAGCCACTCCTCTTCATCCAAGCTACAGCCGGATCAGAAAACAGCACTGGGGCGCCTCCAAAGGGCAGCGAGGTAACCGTTTGAAAAACTTCCAATACCCAGATATCGTGTAATGTGAAGTCAATAAACTGCATTAAACTGTGAAGGGACTAGATAGGCCAAAGAGCTAACGTTGGTGAGTCCCACTTTCTCTGGACGGCGCCTCGCTCGCTGCTGTTTAGGAGACAGTTTGTATTCCGATGTTAAGTTTCGATTTGGTGTCCATATCTGACACAGGGATTTAATTTGGGAAAATAGTGTGACTATACAGCATCTCAATCACGGGGGGATCTTCTGTGTTGCAGCTCCACATACAAAATAGAGAGTAACTCTTACAAAAGATTCATTTTCAAAACATTTTCTTGTTGCTCATTTTTTCTATTGATGTATTTAAAGATGAAAAGTAATGCAAATATATGTTTCTTCCAAATGACACACGTGGATGCAGAAAAATGAAAATGACTGGAAGCTCCAGAAGGTCACATTTGACCTTCCTGTTGAAATGCCCTTGCGCGAGACACCCCTAGCTAACCCCTGCAGGCTGCCTGCATGCCCTGGCCTCTCTGGTGAAATGCATCGCTGCACTATATGTGTGTAAAGAAACAAATTCCTTATTAGTAACGGGGTGATTGAAGTGCTCTAAAATTTCCAAATAAAAAAATGAACCATCTGCTGCTGAAGCCCCGTCCAAATGAAGCAACGCACACAATCATTCTTCCGCGTAATCCTGTGGATACAGTGAGCGCCCAGTGAGGGCTTGAAGGGGTGCTAACGGACCTGCTGGTTGGATCTATAGTGTATTAGCCTTGATGAGGATGCAGCGGTGTGTAGAAATGAGGGGCTTCTGCTGTGGAGGTTGTACACTACATTAGCATCTGCTGGGCCATACGATGGGAGATAAATCTGCAACAGGCGTGATGCATCTTCATTAAAGTCACCACTTACAACCTCGCGGAAAAACTGCCAAAACTCTCTCCGTAGCCAGATGCTACATTTAAGCTTTGTTTTTTTTGTTGTTGTTTTGTTTACAGATTACCGCGGCCAACCTAAAACGAGGGGGAGCTGACGTGGCTGGTAGAGCACCGCGAGCGAGAAAGGCCCCGGCGTTTCCCAACCGCTGCCAGCTGAATTCAGACATCAATCTTGGTTAAACAATTACATGCTAACATGCTAATTTACAGACGGCTTAATGGCATGCTGTGACTCCGGCATTGCACCATGGCAAGCGGTGAACAACTGTGATAACCCGCTATAGTAGAAGCTGCACCTGTCTTGCATTAGCCCTCATTTTGCACTGTTCTTTCTCAAATGCTACGCAGTCAAACAGCATTAGCGCACCGTGACGACGAACTAGCATCTCTACAATGAACTGTCCCTTCTGACAGCTGAAAGAAGATGTAAAATAGGGTATTTCCTAACAACGTTTGAGGTGTAGCGGCATTTTACCTTTGCAGTTCGGGAATTTTACCGATGCTCTCAACTGGAGCGAATTTGTTTTTGCAGTTTTTGTCGGTATCCAACCTGTGACCTTTCGGCGACCGGAGAATCTCTCTAACCACTAGGCCACCCACGTACCTACCCACCGGCTACATCTAAATGAGCGCGAGAGGACGCCTGAGAGGATAAAACACTAAATCTGATGAAAAAAATACCCTCGCAGACTCAATTAGATAGATTAAAGGAAGCCAGATCACCTGGCGCGGCTGGCAGGGAGTTGGACTGATCAAGGAATATTCCCCGGCATCAGATGATTTTCTTCAGAGGTGGCTATCTTTCCCCAAGACTGCCCCACTCTCCCTCTGATCACTCTGCATTTTGCAATTGACATTTCATCTATCTGTTGGAATGATTAATGCACCTTGGCAGTCATTTCACGCGAGCGAAGGGAAGGTCACCGGTATTTGTTGCCGGGCGCCGAGATTCCCCCGTAACCTCAGCAAACATAAAGGTGGTAACATTCACAGAAAAAGTAATAGATGCTGGGTTGTAAGCGTAATATGTCTGCAGCTGAGGAATTCAAAAAGGATGAAGGAGGATAAAGGAGGATAACCTTACCTACTCTTACAAATTGGATAAATTCTGGTACTTTTTAAAGCAGCAATCTTCGAGATGCCTGTTTTTATTTACTTTGGTGGCATCTTTGCATGTATATTGCATGCATAGCTTCATAGGATTTGGATTTGGATATGTACCTTTTGAAAGAGAGGTTATTTCTATATCTGCTATGTTTTCATTTCCCTGAGAAGCAGTGTGTGACTGGAAAAGAGGTGCGCAGATCTCGGTCAAGGTGTTTGTTTTTTTCTGTTCGACTCCCTTTCCTCAGACGATAGCATCGGCGGGCTCTCGGGCTCTTTAATCGGCCTCCACATAACTCAGCGGCGCGGCGCATTGAGGTGAGCCGCGGTGTCAGGTTCCCCTGCACTTCAACATATCAATAATGCACGGGGAAACATTTTAACAAATCGATAATCTATACTACACCACGCGTGTGACTGAGCTGCCGCGCGACCGACGGGGGACAAGGTCACGCACACGCCTCTCGGACTTGCTCAAACACACACTTCAAATCCATCATGTTTCAATTCGATAAAAAGGCTTTGCAATTTAGCGGTATTCTCAAAACGAGGATCTGAGAGACCGGGGGAAAAAAAAAAAAAGGGGGCAAGTGCGGTTCAAGTTCAAAGCCAAAGTCTCATCTTTCATCCCGTGACACCGAGGGACACGTTAGCGCTAGCCCCTGTAACAGTGATCCGTCACTGTTAATGACGAGTGGTGATTTAGTTTCGCTGCAGTGCCGTGTTAAACAAATCACTTGATAATCCAGTCTTAAAACACGCTCCGTTATGACGAGGATACTTGTATCAGTATTTATGAGTGGGAGAAGCACATTCTGAACCAAATTACCACTCGGTCCCTGCAGGAGAGCCCCGAAGCTTTCTACGAATTTACACAATTGTTTTCAGATGAAACATATTTTCTAATTATATTACATTATATTTGGCTAGAACTAGAATGGGTGTTGTATTGAGGTTATTACCTAAGTAAATATTGCATTTTTGCAATATTCGACAATGAGCATCACATAATGATTTTTTTGATTTGTTTCTTCAGTGTAGACGGATGGATATTGTTAGGGAATTAAATTTTCATTTGTGTTGAACCTTTTCGAAGGCTTACACGGATTAAGAAGCCTTTTTTTTAATTGAAAGTTCTGCTTCTCCTGCTAGTGTACGTACGTATGATGAATGAGCAGTTTCATTTCACCACTCCCTGAAAGTGAAACTATTCATCTGTGTAATGTTGGAATTTAAACAAATGTCGTACCAGAAATAAGCCAATGAGGTTGTGCTAACTGCGTAATCATAGTATTATGATGTATAGTGTTGCTTTGTAAAGGTTAACAAGACTTCAAACACCCCGAGATGTGAAATAAGACTGGACCAGAATATCACCAGTTACATGATCAACTATACAGCCGGAGGAAATGTGAAATAGTGAACTTAATATAATCCGGGACATAACAGAACTGACCTTACAACATTTCCCATAGCAAACAATAATATAACAAATACAGCAAGTTAAGCAAGACATTAACAATGTACAAAACAATATACACTCATACACTATTAGTGGTTAGGGGGGATTTTGAAAGGGTTTCTCATCCTGTAGAGGACCATGTGATCCTTCAATTAAAGCTCCATGAAGTTGCATGGAAATAACCATGTGGCTTTCATCTGACAGTACAACATATGTTTGTTCTGAAAAGTAACACACTAGGCACATGGATGTGTTGGAGGTACAGGTGACAGTCACACATGGAAGGAAGGAGGGTCGCCGTCGCCAGCTGGAGGACTGACTGTTGAAAGCGATGCTCGTCAGTCAATCATCCGACGCGCGTTTCTCCGACGGGCACCGCAGATGACTTCATTTATCCCATTATCCCTCTGCAACCCGGCCAAATGCTCGCTAGCCCGCCTTCGCAACAGAGGGGAAAGAAATCAGATGCGGAGGGAAACGTCGTCCTCATTAACCTTCGATCGGAAAACTCCGCCGGAGAGACAAACTGCTCGTCATAGCCGCCGGATTAAAAACATTCTCACTAGGACTGAAATCACGTCCTAGTGTTTTTCCTGTCCTTTCAAGTTCCCAAGACCCAATCGGTGCATACCTTCGAGTGCGGGGTGACAAAAGTCTCAGACGAGGCAAAAATAATTTATCTAATTGCGCCGAGGAAGAAAATAACTGTTCCGCATCCCAAGCTACCGTCAGTCACCTTTGTCATCATCCCCGTTTGCAATTCAAATCATTATTTTTAGCTTTTTGAACCCTTTCTGAGTGTGCACACCTCCCACCGCCTCTCCAACGTGACTTCCTGCTTTCGATTGGCGAACGGGGGGGAAGGGTAAACAGAAGCTCGTACAAGAGCCTCTTTGAATCGGTCCTCAGCTGAGTCGGATAATATCTCATCCTTTTTCTTTTCTCTTTTTTTTCCGATGCTGCCTTTTTGTTGCTTTGAATAAACAGCACAACACTTAAAACTCCAGTCAGGCCTTGTTTCCTTATCTCCTCTCCTGCACTGTCCTTGCTCAATGCGGTCCGAGGTTTACAACTTCATAAAGTGAAAAGACCTCATAAAGATAACTATCCGTGCACGTATTATTCTTTAGTCCCTACTTGTCTCATATCCACAGGGCAATAGCTGATATCACACAGCAGGACTAACACTACGCCGGGTAAAAACCATCCTCCTTAGCATTTCAAGTGTAAATGTGTGCTGATGTCGGCGTATATGTACGTGCATGCACATACTCAAATCCGGCTGCAGAATGTTTCCATGCATGGATATCTTAAAGGCATGATAATGCATGTGTGTGTGTTTCACAGCAAAATTGTCAGTGTTAATTTAACTCTGAAAGTGTTTACGTAAGACCAGTCAGCACGTATTCACTCAAATTTGCTGTGTAGTTTGCACGTGCAATGCACAGAATGCGTTACCTGCATGCAAGCAGCACGCTACTTGGCATTACTGTAGCTGTCTGAGGACAGGAGGCGGGAGGGAACGAAGGGGTGGCGGAGGTGTAGGAATGCTGCAACCGATCATTTCTCATGGCATATCCTCTGGGCGTAGGGTCCTCAAATGTGAGGCATGCCTCTGCTTCAGTGGCTATGCTCCAGTCCTGGCTAAAAAGAATGATGAAATGGAACTAGATGGGAAAAGAACAAAACGGCTTCCTGGAAGAAAAAAAAGAAAAAGGGAAAGAAAAAGAAAAAACAAAACAAGAAATGGCTGTGAATGTCAGGCAGAGTCACAGGAGAGAGCACCGTTTCATACAATAGCGGTCTCAATCCCACAAAGACGAAAGAGCAGGGAGAGAAGAGAAGAAGTTACACTCCAATGGCCATGAAACTATTGATTTCATAGAGAAAGTCTGCTGGAAAAAAAACAAAAAAACAAACAAGCACAACTTCTGCGGGTCCTGACAAGTCTGCGGCGTGATCGTTGTTTTGTTTTTTTCCCGGGGCGCTCCAGCCGAATTCATCCTGTTGTCTTCATATTTGTGTGACAGTTTTTAGCACCGGCTTGCAAAAATATCTCGCGAAAGCTTCATGCCACACTCAGCGGTTTCCCAAGGCGTGACAACTTGTTCCTGCACATTAATCTGGCAAAGCCGCTTTGCTGCTTATTTCTTCCCACTTTTCTTTCCTGTATGTGTCACGGATTTATTCACTGTTGGAAACGCGGCGTTGATATAAACCATATCAGCCATCAGTGGTCACTTCAGTCTCGCATTTGCCGCGATTGATATATAGATCGACGGAGAGCTCTATCTGACATCGTTCGTGTCTCATCAGATTGTGATTGATGACGTAGGTTGACCAAGGTCGGGATCGTGATATTTGACTTGCACTGTGGAACGTGCCAAAGGGGAGAAAGATTAATGCGGCCGCAATAAACCGGCATCGCGGCCGCATTGATATGTTGTCTTGACATATTGTTTGGTGAAGGGGCAGAGGTTAACACGGAGCACTTGCGAAGCCTTTGCGTCAAACGGTGGCTCGGCAGAACACGCTAAGGATTGTGTGCAGGATTGTGTTCATGCGCGGGGCATGTCTAGTTCAAGTCCCTCTAGAAAAACACGGCAGACTATCATCCCTATGAGAATCACGCTGTCACCGCTGTCTCCTTAGCATGGAGACAATTGCCCTTTTTCGGCGGAGCGTGACACATAGCACGGCTCTACAAACTCAGAAATCAGGGAGGGATGCACAAAGGTCACCGGCTGACAGGACGAAGACATATTGCGCCCCGAGGAGATCCTCTGAGGAGCGAGCGACTTACTGATTTCTACCCTCCCCTTGGTTTTTTGCGCGTTGGGGGGAAAGTTGTCATTAGCATTCAAGGACGACGCTCGACGCCTCAGAAGTCGTTTGACTATAAGCGTGATTTCAGACGCTGTTAATGACAATTGCTGCGGGCAGTAACGCGTATGATGGGGGCTATATAGCCGGCGAGGCTGCGGCAACGTTTTGGACGTTTTTATCGGTACTGCATCGATCGGGTTGGAAAAATCAATCGTAATGTGCGGAGCAAAGGTCGATCGCCTCGTCAAAGTAAATGCCTGGTCTTCATTTACGGTGACGGCACAGGGAAAAAAAAAATGTGTAAGCGTTTAACCGACGCTCTTATCCAATAAGGGCACAGGTTGGGATTCGGCGTCTTGCTCAAGGACACGAGGCGGAATCGACCTCTCCTGCACGAATCGCCACGGGTAAGCTTTCACCTCACCCGCAACCGCTGCTAATAATTCGGAGATGCATGAGCCTGCGATGTTACTTGACTGTCAAGAGAGGAGTGTTCACACAGAGCTGTGGATTTCATCAGCTCCCCCTCCTCCCCCCTCCCTCTCCCGTTCGCCTCCTCCCCCCTCGACTCCTCTACGGATGCTGTGTGTCAGAAAACCTGAGGGGGGAGCAAACGAGACAGGACTCGAAGAGGAGACCAGATGACTTCATGGAGAGAGAGAGAGGGAGAGGGAGGAGGTGAGAGGGAGGAGGTGAGAGGGGAGTTAAAAAGAAGATGAGAGGGAAGTGAAAAGTGAGAGAAAGAGGGATAGAGAGAGAGAGAGAGAGGGTGAGATGAGGCGTTCACAGGCAGTTGCTGCTAAGTGAGAGATTGCAATGCGCCCAGTATTCTGCACTTAGAAACGCCTGAGAGCGTTGAGTGTGGAGCGGCGGCGTGCTCACATGTTACGGGGACATCAAGAGGAGCTACGCCATGTTTAACAGACACAAACGAGACCGGCGCTGAGGAGACTGGCAGCCTCGACCGGCCTCTACACATTTTAAAAAAAAAAAATTCTCTACGTGCATTTTTTTGGGGATATTTATGGGACAAAACAGGAACCATTTTTACGCTGATTGTACGTATTCCTGATCCACTATTCTACCTGCTCAGTTTCAACAATTAGCTTACCTCTTCAGGATGCACATCGGCTGTTTCCGGGCTCTCATGCCAAGCGACGCCAGGAAGGGCATCGTCTTGTGGCATCGTCTTCTTTGACACAGGCAATGGGTTTATGGGAAATGTGAGAAACGTAAAGCGAGCACATTTTCACTAACACACCTCCAAAGAACCTGTGACACGAAGAGGCCGTATGTAACCTTGATGTGCGTTACACTCTGCTGAGTTGTTCACACTGCAGCAGAAGTGCTGCTCATATCAGCGCTTTGGATGACTGTTCATTATTAGAGGATGTAACCCACATCATAGCTTCCCCATTTACACCTCTTGGGCGATCCGTTCACTCTTATTTGCAGACAAATCCAGGTGTAAATGCACCAAAACGCACCAAAATACACCACAATAATGAGAATTGTCTCAGGGGAATGATGTCAGATTACCTTAGGTTGCGATAATGCTGACAAATTCCAACATGAGCGTTCAGATTCAAGTGTAGCATGTAGGTCGCATGCCTCGGGATCCGTTCGGTCCAAATCGTAAATTGAAAAAATGCGAGCTTTTTTTATAGAAAACATCAGACGTGTGTCACATGTGAGAGAGAGAAAAAAAAAATCAGAATTGGGACACTCTCAGCTGCAGTGTGAAGCCTTAGTAAACAAAAAAAAATACTGACATCAATCGTATTTGGGAAAACATTACAGTGCAGAGAGACAGTGGACGTCTTGTCAGCAGCGTTGGAGAGCAGCGGGAACGTGGTGTACATCGTTCCCGAGCAGGACCACGCCTCTCTGGGGTCTCCGCCGACTCTGTGTTGGCGGTTTGTGTTTGTGTTCATCCAGCAGCCGTCCGCTAGCCACAACTGTTTCCTCCCCCCCCCCCCCTCGCCTGCACCTGCCGCAACGCTGATTTCCAGAATAGTGTTTGTGTCACAGTCGCTGGGAGTCTTGTCCCTCCTCGGAAACAGACGTGCCTCTCTACAGCCCTAATGGGTCTAGCCGTCGCAGCGCCGGCAGCGCTCTCTACAAGTTCCTCTTTGAAAGGGGGATTTTTGTGGAGGTTTTTTTTTTTTTGTCTTTGGTTTTTCAGGCACTCAAGAGTTTGCATCTCAGACGGTGTATCCGGGCTGTGATGTATGTCATGTTTTCCTCTGGAGGTTTTTGTTTATGACAGTCACTATCCATTCCGGCGCATATCGCCACTGCACAGTGTGCTGTTACGTAATGGCTTGTTGTTTTCTTCTTCTTCTTTTTTTTTTTTTTTTACGCGAAATTGATTTATACACCGTTCTATAATGGATTTTGTTTTGTTTTGTTTTGGGGCCTCGCTCGTTTTCGGCTCTGACCTCCGGTTCTAATAGCAGAATGAGATCTTATCCCCGAACGTAATGAAGTGCCTGCAACAGCTTGCTGACAGGCGACGTCTCCGCACTGACATTTGTTGTGGGTTTTTTACCCCTCTGGTAGGGGAAAGCCGGCGCGTGGACAGACTCACATGTCCCGCGGTTTTTCCAGACAAACATAAAGCACAAAACCTGCAGAAATATCCATCTCAACCAGCCCTTTAATCTACTCTCGTTTTTCTTAAAAAGAACTTAGAGCATGTCAACAGAGTGAGTTTATCTATTGAAAAAATGATCTCTCATGCTAGACTCAATGCTACATTGTGATGCTAATGTATGATGGATTTTTTTTTGGCAGTGTAAATATTCCTCTGTAGCCTACTGTATAGGGTATGGCAATGCAACACCTGACACTGTGGCAAATGGTAAGCTCCATACAAAAATCCTCTCATTAAACTGCCATCAAAAACAACAAAGTGCTCATGCTACCAATGTAATTTCAATGCAGCTGTTAATGTGGTTTTGAGCAGCACTTGTTTCAAGCACGCGTACAATGGAGTCTAGTAGCTGATATTGTCAGTGTGGGAAGACACACGGTGGGTCAATTACAGAGAGATGTGCTGATAAATATCCCCAGCAGGGCATGTGCATCACTGAGCCACTCAAACAACAGAGCGTTTTTTTCTTCTTCTTTTTTTTTTTTTAACTTGACCTTTATTGCTATATGCAGTCATATAGAAGTGAACGTACATACATGGTACATAATTCACATAACAAAAATGGAAGCGTCGCGTTGACATATCTCAATCAGATGTTCTGTTTGTAGAGGCATCACAGACACAGGCTTTCATTTAACCTCATTCTAACCAATATGCAATCACCCATATGTTTATTTACCATTCACTTCTTCATATGCCCGTGGGGAAACTGGAAGAGGGTCGCTGTACCACCACTACACATACACTAATAAACAATCACATCTGTATACATGGCTTAGTTGGACTTTGGCTGTTATTCTTTCCATCATATATACACATTTTACTCTTTCCCTTCATTGTTGGACAGTTGGTGGCTTTACACTTCTCCATAAAGTTGTAATCATCTTTTTTTGCGATCAGCAGCAACACCCCAAGTACTGTAAATATGTCTGATTTTTGTTATCCATTTCCTCTGGAGTCTCTCCCAATGTAGAGGTAGGTCTACCCCCATGATTTGCTTGATCTCCACCTGAATGTCTCTCCAGTATTGATATAATTTAGGACAATCCCAAAAAATGTGGGTGTGATCGCCAAGCTTCCCGCATTCTCTCCATCATAGCTGTGAAGTGTTGCTGTATCACGCTAACACAAGAGGAGTCTTGAATACTCTCATTTTAGTTTTCTATTCAAACTCTCTCCAGGTAGGACTGCTTGTTAACACTATTTCCATAGTGTTTCCTGTCACGTTATCTTGAAGCCATCTGTATAAGTGGGATATCAGGTTCCCATTTATCACTCCCCCCATAGTCAACATGAAAATATTTTCTAAATTAGACGGTTGTTTACATATCTGCTCCCAATCTGTAAGTGTCTGTAAGTAGTGTCGTACTTGTAGAAATCTAAAGAAATCCATCCCTGACAAATCAAATTGCTTAAGATGTTCATATGATTTCAAAGTTTCCCCACAAAAAAGCTGATCCACAATAGTTAGCCCTTTGTCCGCCCATTTTCTGAAGCCGTTGTCTATTTTGCTTGGTAGGAACTCTGGATTAACTGCTATTTTTAAAGCTTTAGATATTGAATTAAAAAGATTTAGTTGTTTTCTTATAACCAAGTGTTCATTGTAAATTTAATCCATTCATTGTCTATTTTTAATTTCTTCCAATTTGCTTGGCTTAGGAATGGTAGCCCTCCCAGGGATATACTGGGGCATTCATTTTGCTCTATACTCACCTAACCCATTTCCATATCCTTTGTTATCCATGCTATCAGGGTCCTCATCTGTGCTGCGCAGCAGTAGTATTTAATGTTAGGCAAATTAAGACCCCCTTTTTGCTTTGGTAGTAACAAAGTCTTGAGTCTAACTCTAGGCTTTTTTAAAAATGTTATTATTATTGATATATCTTTCCCACTTATTGTACCGATTACCATGACATATCTCCCCGATGTGTCTTGGAGCACTGTTTCTGCAGAAAAGGCTACATTTCTATTGAATAAGATGGCCACCCCTCTCCTTTTCCCATAGGAGGCTCTGAATAACAGCATGTTTTTAACTCTAAATCTGTCCTGTTAACCTGCTGTTTCCCCCTTCCCAGCATCCTCGCTGTTGCCGACAACAAGGAGATCTGTACCTTCCCATCGACCCCAAATATCCACCATGGACTCCATCGACAAATAGGCCGATGGAGTTGTCAGTCTCGACCACTTCAGACTTGATATGGCTTGAATGCAGATGAGCCTTTGACAAATTGCTTTTTGCCAGGAGGTTCACCCAGAGGTAAAAGCCTGAGGTTCACTCTACGGCGGCAATGGGGGAGTGATTTATAAAGAGGCAAAGACATGTCTTTGTCAGGCCTCTGGCATTGACAGGTGCTCCATCAGCCTCCAGATTTGGTGTCATGGTCAAGTAGAAGGCACTGATGCGACCGGTGGAGATTGGCATCCTCTATATGCGGCGTGTTTGCATTCCTCTCCTAAGACCGGGTTTGACTGGCATCGACTACGGCCCGAGTGGAGACGCTCACTTGGACGGATCTCTGTTTTCTCTGCTTTCTTAAGCTTCGAAAGCTGCAAAGTAGTTGTCTTCATCCGCTGGATTACAAAAACCAGATCAGGATCAAAATGAAGTTAGAACTGATTGATGTTAGTGTCTGAGTCCCCATAGTGCAAACCAACGCTGCTGCACGCTCAGAAAAAGCTAAACTAGCTCGCATTATTGTAGCGGCTTCACTCCACTGTCCTCCCCACAGCATTTGTGAGCCGTGAGACTGACTGGGATTTGAAGAAAGAGTTAAAGCGGTTTGGGGAAACAAAGGTATTAAAGCGATAAAGACAAGAACGATGGGGTGATGGCGAGCGCTCATTTGTCGGTTATCGTGTCGCCCTGCCACCCGCTTGAAAGGTGATGCTTGAAAGCAGCACTTTGCGGCTACACAAAAACATACATCCCCACATACTGAAGGACCGCATTAGGGTTCATGTTAATGGAGGCGTGTGGATCATAATGAACAAAGGGAAAATAATGATAATCATTAATGGGCTTGGGGGATGAGGGGAAGTCAATGAGAATGCTTTTCATTCCCCTCTTTAGGACCACTGAAGAGCAACGGGTCTCTCAGTAGGCTGTTGTAATGTGTCATCAGGGGCTTCTGGGAAGCTACTGCAATGAATAATACGTTTAATGATGTTTGTTCGCTGTGATGACACATGTGCTGGGTAACCACTTAGTATCAAACCAGCACTCAACTGTGGGCACTCAACTACTCACATTACACTCTTCATTTTGTTATTCATGCGTAGGAATTTATTACATGCCATAATATTGCTGTCCGAAATTTATTCAATTTCCCACAAAATTATAGATGATTATGAATCTTTTTTTTTTTTTTACTGTCAAGTACCAGGCAGTGTGAGAATAACTGGAATCTCATTTCATTCAAAGTGCCTCGAATTCCAAATAATATGACCTTTTTAATATGCCCTCCTGTTCCACTGCTGCATGATGGTCCAGCAGGTTTTTGAAAGGTGCAATTGACAGGTGGGCACAATATGCCTCGGTCTGAATGGGTGCTTTCATTGAAATCACACTTTCAATGAGCCTGCGAACCCAAATACCATCTCTAATTTCCAAATCAAAGACTATAAAAAATAATAATGGCCAGTAGCCAAAGGGGTAGTGGAGTGATTTAGTTGCAGCGTTCCTTTGACACAAGGGACGTGCAACCTAAAACACACACAAAAATGTGAGCACAAACTAAGACTATGTAGAGTTTTATATACATTTTGCACATTTACTTTTGTCCATGCATTCACGAAGCACCGTTTTTTTTGGATGTGAATAAGTGTCGATCCGTTTGGCGAGTAGTTTTCTCCACTCGCTGGGAAAGTTAGTCTGTAGGTCAGCCGGTTAGCCGTCGGATCAAGAGAAGCTAGCTGGAGGACATCTTTCCTTGGACGATCGCAACCGCCTTGTTTTCCTGTGCAGTTATTTGTTTTTTTTGTGCTTGGCAAAGGATTTGGATTTATTCTTCGTCGTTGCAGCGCTGTAAGTAACTGACCTCTATTTCTTGCCCTGAGCTCCATTGATTGCGTGACTCTTACACACACACACACACACACACACACACACACATTTGGTCGGCCCTTTTACCTTATTGCATTATTACACTGTGCAACTTGCTTACTTATTCTCCATGGGTGTATTTCTGATACTCATACAGGTTGTGTTCTGTGTCAGAAGCATTGCTTAGACTCTCAGTGTTTACCCCAAGAGAACCATATTTACCCTAGACATGTTTATGAGCTTTTCATCGGCATTCCTGTGCACTGTAGGGTTATATTTAAAAATAGTTAAGGTTGGGGTAAGGTTTGGGTATTGATTAAATAAGAAACTTTTTTTCTGAGAATTTTTTTCATGAGTTGGGAATTGAAACCAGGTCATCAGAGTTGAAGGTGAATGTATTCACCCATCGACCACCCGGACCTGCTCACTCACTCACTTTGCACCCAACTGCTTCAGTATCACACCTCTGCCTGTTTCTAGTTGTGTGTCTAGTTATGTAACCTTTTCGTGGTGAGGAAAACATATTTCTCTCCCACACACGTTTTTTTTTTTGCATTTTACAGCCGATCTGTAGCGGCTTGTCTTTCCCAACTTGATTGCCTACATATTGACACACCACCACCACCACCGCTGCCATCATCTGTATCGCACCTCTTGAGCCACGCGGCATACACATATATCACAATACAAAAAAAAGAGGTCGGAGGTGCTCAACTCAAAAAGCAATGCAAGATAGAGTGAAGTGCAAAAGGCTTGAAAAAAGGCGCTCTTGAAAAATCAGCAACGCTACGAGCAGCACGATCAACAAGTCACCAGACGCCCATTCGCTTCCTATATGGAGCCGAGCAACCCGGGGGGAACTCGGTTGATGATGCTCAACGAGCTTGTCAGCCCGAGAAAAGTCGGCCGCGGCTGAACTTTTCATTTCATTGGCTGTCTGCAATAAATCAGAGGACTGCAGCGCTTCCTTGATTCCCTACCAACGCGGTTTCCCTGCAAGAACAATGGTTCCGCCTGGCGAGTGCAAAAATCGATGAGAAGTTGATTCCAGCCATTTAAAGCTTCCCGGTTCTGTATTTGAAAGGCTACAGGAGTTAATGCCTCAAAAAAACGATGTCTGGAGAACATCTATAGTCGGGGGTTGATGATAAAACTAATTTTATTGATTTTTCTTTTTGTGTATGTTTGATTAATTCATTGAGCGGTGAACACTTTGCCGCCGTGCAGCTTTCAGCGATGCCGACGAAGCCCGCGGTGTAGTACGTTCCCTATACCTCCCTCGCAGCGCGGTGACTGCACACTTGGCACCGGTAGTTAGAGGAGGAAAATGACAACAAGAGGGAGAACAAGGGGTCAATGCAATTAATCCCATAGATGTGCTTACCGTGCTGCGGTTTCTGTAGACGCTGCAGTGTTTACCGGCTTTGGCTAATCACGGCAAAGGCTTGGTGTTCGGAGCTTAAAGCGCCTCCGTGGAAGCAGAATGTCGACGTGATTATATGGTAATGGATGGATTGTGTTCATTTCAATTATGTCGTGGGGTTGGGTGGGGGTGGGGTTGTGATTGATTGCAGAGTTGAAAGAGGTTCAGTCCAAAATAGGATATCTACCATTACTCCCTGTACTTACAGAATGACTGCTGACATGGGAATAAAAGGCATCACGGGTTATTATTGAAGTTTTAAGTTTAGTTTTTAAGTTTTTAAAGTTTTTAAGTTGTTTTGTTTCTAGAATAGTTATGATGTTGAGAATGTTTTGAAATACCACGATGAGTTTCAGGCAGCAAAACCTTTCTGAAATGGATGTTTCCTATCAATTCATATAATAAAAAATTTCATAGAATAAAAGCCTTCAGTTTATTGCAGAAGAGTGGATGGGAGTTATTGTAAAAGTAATTGTATGTGAGAAGGCGTCCATTGAACATTTGCTGCCACAAAAACAAAACAAAACTACCAATAATAGCACTTTGCATTGGCCTGTTCCACAGTGTTAACCTGAGTACTGACCTATAGAAGGGTGTTGGAGGTGTACCATTATACTGTTCACTCCCTATTTCACTATGCACTTACATTAGCAGCAGCAGAAACACAACAGTGCATGCACAATATATACAAATTTAACGTTTGCACTGACATATTGCGACCTTGTAAGTATATTATGCATTATGGAGAATTTCATTAAACCAAGTATTATTGTGCACAATGATTTATTAATAGGATGGATGCAGTGAAGTGTGTTGGCATAAACACAATACATATATGGAGAAGTTTGTATTTACAGCGTGTTGGTAGATCTGAGTCTAATCCCCCGGAGATGGATAACAGGAGCCCGGGAGCTTTTAGTTGGGAGGTGATCAGTCCGCGGTGATATTGGTCCACACTGCTCCATCATCTAAACCCGAGCTGGACCAACGCTTTGTGCATGCTAAACGCGCTCAGGCCACATCTCAGCCTCTCTGTTTCTTTAAATTGAGTTCACGTCAGCTCTTGAAAGAAAATCCCATCTAGCGTGTCCTTCATAACATATGGAATAGATGCACGTGCATGTTTGAGTTTTGATGCGGAGAGGAGGGAGGGGGGTTGGTGTCGGTTGCATGGAAATGCCTCGGAAAAAGCCTGCGCGGCTGCAGTCAAACACAGAGAGCAAGGCGAGGCATGTAAAATGCATGATCTGTTTAATCAGAGCACACACACACACACACACTGGAGATAAGACTGTCAGTCAACCAAGGAAAAGGCCTCGGAGGATGTTGTAGTTTGACACACAGCAGATACGGCCGCAGCACGGAAATGCCGTCGACTCTCTTTATCGCAACGTGTTTTCTTGCATACATTACCCCGAAAATCGCTTTTACAAATTCATGCAGGTTCGGGTCAGCGTTGAACTCGCCTCGCCCGCGAGCGCTGGATTGAGATCTTTTCCCGCTGCAAATAATGAAAGCAACTGTTCCAATTATTTGCACACTCATCAGCTGTGTACAGGCAAACGTCGGCGATCGGCACCAATAAGAGCGCGGCGGTGATACTGTAACTCAGCGGGACAACCCTCGCCAGTTTTTGTTGCACTCAAACCAGCGCTATTGTAATTCCTTGTTGTTGCGAGTGTGCGCGCTCTCATACATAGTCATAAATGTGATGCGTTTCCTCCCCGCTATTCTTCCGTGTCAGCTGTCAAAGTTCAAAGCCTTTGAAATATTTCCCGGAGTCTCTTTGAAGAAATTTGAATTTTACATGCCCTGTTGATTTAAATGCAATCAGACAGAATATGGCTGCGTTTGCACAACAAAGGGGCGAACTGTTAAGTAAATATACACCCCCCTACCCCAAAAAAAATAAAAAAATGGAAGTAGCATTAACGTTATTTTTTGCTGCTGATTTCGTGTAACACCTTGCACATCTCTCACGGCCGGTGGTGAAACCTAAGAGCGCTTGTGTTTGTCTTTTCTTCCCAGAGTCGAAAGGTGCTAACCGGCTTAACTGTGATTGTTATTCCTCAGAATTGGTACCGCGTCGCAATTTAAACTTGCAGGCCTCAACATGCGTGTTCACGTGCACTCTGCCTCCTCAACATCGCGGCCCACATTTTGCCAAACAGCGTGAATTTTTTGGGTTAATGTCTCGCGACGGGTTTTCAACACTCATGCAGTGGACATTACAGTGTTGTGACATACTGAGCAAACATATATGTTTGCTCGGGGGGGGGGGGGGGGGCCCTCAAGGCTGCTCCGCGCTCTTCATTAAAACATGTGGGATCAAAGCTTGCAGCAGCTACGCGTTACCGACGGCTACGCAGCGCGAACCGCACACTGCGAGACGCTGCTGGCCACTGTGTCCAAATGAGTAACAAGGACGAGCGAGGGCGAGAAAGAGAGAAAATAAACACACACTCAAAGACACACACACACACAGCCATCGACCAGACAGGCAGACACACACACACACACAATCTGTAATCCCTGCCTCTTACCCTGCTGTTGTTTTTCTCGTTTTTTTTCTTTTTTTGGGAGGGGGGGGGGGGTGGGGGGTCTAAATGGTTGGTCCCATCTCGACAGCAGATGGGGGGGCGCAGCTGGTGTTCCCCCGGTGCCACATGAGCGGTGCCAGTGGAGCTGGATGTTGACGCCTAATGTATGCCGGCACACAAAAGCAATCACACTCACACCGGGAAAAGAGTGAAGGGTGAGTTTGTCAGAGACGTCTCTCTCTCCGAGTGGAGGCTTGCGCGAGAGTTGCAGGGTTGTTCAGGGATCCAACATGTCACCTTTCCCCACCCTCCCCCGGGGCCGCCCAGTCCACCCTCGCCACCAGGATCGCCCGCAAAACGTTAGGAGTGGTTGCCAGGCTTGGCTGATTGAACGCCGCCACCACCCAACCCCTCCCGCACTAAGTGGTCAGGTGAACCCGCATCCTCTGGTGTCGCGCATCCACAACCCGAGACCAGCTGGTACACCTCGCGAGCGCTTCCCATTTCCTCTGGCCCCTCTCCCAGCCATTTTAGCCCCGGGGGAGGGGGGGGGGGGGGGGGGCACAAGGTGTTTGTACCCACGGCTTCGCCTCGCAGCTGATCAGGCCTCACACCCCCGTCCCTCTTTGATCGAGTCAAAAGCCCAGCTGCCTCCCCCGCCCACAGAGGGTGCCCAATTGATGTTAATCAGCTAATCGACACTGGGAGCAGATAGGGCAGGTTGACAGAGATGCAGTGTGACAGTGTGTAAACGCAGGGAAACAACAGATTAAATGCAAGATGACACAAGGCATTAGCGATAAACACCCGATGTCAGCGGGTCTGAGGATGTTGAGGCGATGCATTCCAGGGCTGTCTCCGCTGGACTCCGGTCTAAAGGGCGCTCTTATTTTGACGTCTCTCTTGGACTTGTCTCAGTCAAATCTTACAAAATTGGCAATTTATTGATATTTGATATATTTTTCTGCGCACTACAAACAGTTTAAGGGGGTTTACCTGTAGGAACCTAGTATTTAACAGTCTTTGAACTGAGCTGGAACAACAGATTAGCGAGAATTGACTAGCTAGGATAGATCTACACGTCTGAACATTCGTAATCACGATTTATTTTTGCGTGTTGAAAGACGCGTTCGCCTGTTCGCACGCAGGAAGGTTTTCCCTCCGAGCGCCACGCGACATGTGTCCAAGAATGTTCGCTGTGGGGAATTGAATCAGCCCTAAATATACTTTCTTCTGTACAAGCTAGTAAACTAATACCAGTTTATAAATGTATTTCCATTATTATAGCGGTATTTTCTTTCCCCCCACAAGCTCACTTTGAAGTTGCCGCTGTGAAAGCCACTCTAATCTGCACTGATTTTACAGCAAAGCATGTTTTGCTGTGAGAAACAGCAATGAAAAGGGCCCTTTGAAGCCCCACTGACGAACACATTCAGATTCAGACCCAAATAAAAATAAGTATGTTTTTTTTTTTTTCTCCATCTTTCCCTTCTCTCTCTCTCTCTCTCTCTCTCTCTCTCTCTCTCTTTCTTTTTCCTCCCCTTTTATGTTGCAGAGACTTCAAATGGCCGCCCGCTATCTGATAGCGATCCAGATCAATGTGTGTCAAGACAGCATGAGTGGACTAAAATGGAATCTTTTTTATACGCTATCTCTCGGCGCGCACCCCTCGCTGTGCACCTCGGGGCGTTTATACGCAGTCACCAGACACTTCAGCCCCGCGTTCAATCTCATGCCTTTACCCACCGAGCCCTTTTCAGAAGAGACGCTTGTTTATTTAACATTTGACTTGCGGCCCCCACGAGTCAGATTGTAGATACATCTGGAATTTTTCTCTGATGATGAAAAAAAAACTATGCTGAGATGTTGGCTGCTGTAAAAAAAAAAAAAAGGTATGATTCAGGTGGAAAGAGAACAAGGTGAACAGTAAAGCTCCTACGGCAAAAACACACATTTTTGGCTATGAGTGTCGACTGGAGTAAATCTTAGTCCAGCGTTTACGCCTCCTGACGTTTCTAAAAAAAGCCGTCAGCGTGAGGTTATTCTGGTTTTGAATACCATCGCATTGAAGGGAAAATCCAGCCAAACGTTGAGGAAGCAAACGCAGATACAAAGCTGTCTAAAAACATCGACGGTAAATGAGAATCAGAGAAAACGGGCCTTCCTTTCTAGTCTCCACCATTTTGCACTGACGTTCAACAATCATACAGGGAGAAATCCATCGTAGAAGAGGAAGAGATACCAGTTTTTCCACCGACAGAATCCGAGATAGTCCAAAATCCAATGCAGCCACGAGACAGGATGTTTTGACTAACTACAAACTCTCTTGCTCTTACTATTGCTAACACAATCACTAGCACTATTGAGCTCTCCACCGACGGAAAAAAAAAAAAAAGGACAGCTGGATGCAACAAGTTCACACTTAGTTCTCCGGGGGTTGTCAAAAGGCATTATGGGAAATGTAAGAAATCATTGACTGAGAAGTTGAGAAGGCAGGGAAAGCGGGTACACCAAATTCACAACACTTCATCACAAAGTAACTCCTGGGATGCATTGAACTTCACAGATTGAAGATCCAGAAAAGTGTAAGAGTATCGGAGAGTGGAGTTTTTATTTAACACCTTAACCTTTCTGTGCTATGTCTATAGACCAGAGGGCTTGAATGATCAGAAAGTTGCTGGTTTGAATACGGGGCCGTATGGGAAAACGTGGGCAGGCAAGGGGATGAAAAAAATGATCTTCTTGACCTCAACAACTACAGCCGAGCTGCTGTTAAACACCCAACTGCTTCAGCGGTGCCCAAAAGCAGATGACTCTAGATGTACCGGGCAGCTCCCAGGGGTCAATTTGTGTAACTCTATTGCCAGAAAAAAAGAGCAGACGTGCTTGGTTTACTTTCCTGAGTGAATAAGGTCCAGGAGTATCGGTGGTCGCTCCCTCACCTGCAAAGATCTTTATGTGCTTCCGGATAAAAATGAAGGTAAATGGTGATGATGGTTTGTAAAAGCTTTTACTCCTTTAGTTTGGTTGGCAGGTCAGTCGCTCTCCTTTTCCAAACTGTGGCACGGTTCATTAGGAGCGAGAACGTAAGCGAACCAAACTGCCAGGAAACGACCCCGAAATGCAAGGGATTATGGGTAGATGAGGAGATAGCCAGGAGGTTGCCCATGCTTGCGAAGCTTAGCATAACAAAATGAAGCGAGGGCAAAAGCCGCAGTCTGGACTGATGCTCGTATTTCTTGATGTGTCCTTAACCGGTGTGAGCGTAGATAAGCCAGTCACGCTCTGCTGACGTTTACCGGGACTGGAATCAGGTTTTTGTTTTGACTCTCTTCCACCACCAAAATCCACCTCACCTGGCAGGATGACAGCTCACCAAAACTCCCGTCCAATACAATTTTGTGAGTCTGTGTGTTTTAAATGAGCCAAATGCAAAAAAAACAAAAAACAACAAAATAAACTTTTCCATTGCGGTTCAGGCCAAACAAAACAAAGTGTAGGTGTGAGTGCAAATTACCTCTGTGCAAAAAAAATTCTCGTGCGCTGCAAAATACTTTCACAGACAAATACTTTCACTGTTATAAATGTTTGGGAAAGCCTGCGTCACGCTAAACTAATTTATCACGGGGAGTATTTTGGAACTTAATTTCCCGTCGATTTATGTCCGTACAGCGGGTTAGAAAAATCATTATCTTTATGTGATCATGCCTTGCTAATTTCATTGGGCGGGCCGGGCCTCAGCGCACAAACAAGCTGAGCTCAGCAAAATGACAAAGAGGCAGATTACAGGATGCTGCGGAAGGCGGGGGGGGGAAGGAAAAAGAGAAAAGAAAGCATCAATGATTTATAGTGGTGGTATCAACAGGGCCGGGGGTTGAGGTATAGTCAGTTGTTGCGCTCCGTCCTCCATCCCCCCGCCAGTCGAACTCCCCTGTCACTCGCATGCCGCTCATTCGCAGGCGGCAACGTCTCGGGGACGGCCCAGCGGGGGGGGGGGGGGGGAATAAAAAAAATGAATGAAGTAATTTCATCTTGTATTGAGTCCTACAATCTTACGGGAAGTGGAAGTGCGCTCTCTCTACTTCTGACACTCAGCAGCCTCCACCTGCACTGAGCCACGTTGTTGTGACAGGCGCCATTTTTCATAATTCTGCGGTTTGATTACAACTGCGTCGTGATGGATGAAGCCCACCGGTTGACTTGAACGCATCGCGGAGGGGCCTGTGGGCGGTACGGGCAGGTTGACACGAGGAAGAAGGGGAAATCAGAGCGTCGACACACACACACACACACACACACACACACACACAGACAGATTGAAGAAAGAAATCGCAACAAGTAATTGAATCTTGTGTTGAACGCTAAAATTCGATTGAGGTAACGTAGCAATACCGTGAGTAAAGTTGATTTTTCAGACATAAGTGCTCATGTTTTGCATCAGGGCGGCTAAATGGCTAAAATACGTACGTAATATGTCACGTCACATCCACTCTACATGCTGTGTAGTATATGAAACATCTTCAAATTCTAAGTTTTCATCCCAAAGTGACATATGTAATGATAAAAAGTGATACCTACTCTTGCAAACTGTTTGATCGCAAAACTCTAAATAAATATTGATATTTTTTAAAGGATGGTGGTTAGTTTAGATCCTCGGTTTGCTATTACTATTACAGGAAACACCGTTACACACTTCTGTCTCTGTGTTTTAGAGGTAGTGAATGATGAGCTTTGCCAAGAGGGAGATACTCCATATCTTCCATCAAACGCTGAAAGCTCCTCAGGAAACACTCCTTCCCCAAATCACTCTAGTTTACTCTCAAGTTTAAAGACTCTTTTCCTCGGCTATCTTTCAGCTCTATATGTCTCTTTTCTTTCCTAAACGCTTCTTTTTTTGCTCCTCCTGATCTTAAATGACGATTCACAGGAAAATGTGTTTTATATTTTGTTGCATGCTGGGATCGGCTCCGGCTCCTCCGTGAGCCTGAACAGGAATACGCAGGGATGGAAAACGAATGAATGAATGAATATTGTTAGGGCGCTATGGCTTTGAACCTCCGGATAAATGCCTGAAAACCATGTAAAGTATAAATGGAAAGCTGACGTTTACCAATACCACAATGCATGTGTATTATTTATAGCTGACTGTAAAGGAAGAGCTGCATGCCTACAGCGGTTGAACCATTCCCCCAAAGGCAGGCAGGAAAAGTCTTTGGCTATGCAGGGGAATATCAATGTCAACAGTGTTCAGTCACCCTGTCTGGGCTTATCACCTTACCCTTTTCCCATTTCCACCTTATCAGAAATAATTATCTTTATTCTCGGGGCCCTCATACGCTCAGGTTTTTTATTTCCCCCCGCTATAACCCGTTATCGCGTGTTGACTGGCACGCGGGATTTATGTCATTCATCGGCCTCCTAACATGCAACCCAATATGGTTTATTTCTCAATCTCTTCACCGCCTCGTGGTCCCTGCCTGTGTTATCGAGCCCCCCTTAGCCGCTCTGAAGGTACCGCCGGACGTTCGCGGCGGTTGCCGTTCAAAGGCTAGGAAGCCGAGGGAGTCGTCTCGCGGGGTCGCTCTGGATCGGCTCCTGCAGTATGAAAGCCCCGAGTCTTTTAATTGAACGTAATGAGCCGACAGAGAGAATGATTTTATTTATACCACCCAGTGTGCCATGGCTCTTCTCTGACCTATGATGCATGCATAGATACTGCATATCGCTGTCATCGTGTGAAAACCTTGTCTCTCACAATTTTGGCTGTTTTCATGTTTTTACTCCAATTGAAGGATTGCATCACTATGGGTTTAAAAAAATTCTACCATCTTTAGGTTTATAAAACCCCTTCAAACCCTGTTGGATAAACTCAAAAATATATGGCGGTCAAGCTAAATGAGGCTCAAAAGAAATTAGCTCCTGAAAAATTGTGGGGATACCAGGTTTTCTGACAGTGATGATACAGTCTTTCCACACAATAGGTCATAAGTTAAATGTTCATTTAGTTATTATTTTCATGTCAGCAGTCATTGTGTGTCAGTGTGATACCACTGTTAATGAAATATCACCCAATTAACGTAATAGACCATTAAGGTAGCAGCAATTTGGAGCTTATAGGGTAATAATCCTGTTAACATAATACATTTCCCAATAATGTGATCAGTTATCCACTCCCTTACATATTCATCATTTTTCTTACATGTAGTGTTACTATCTAAATTTGTGATCAAAGTTCAATTATTACAGCCTGGATCACTGAAAAATTTCAACCTTCTTTTTGTGATGTAGTGAAACTGAAAAATTTAAAAATTATCAATAGGAAAAACGTTAGCTAACTTTTACTACATTAGTGGGAAATTAATAGTTTATTATTGTTTATATGACAGGATTATTACATGATTAGCTGCAAATTGCTGCTACCTTAAAGGGGAATGCCAGTATTTTTAAACCTGGGCTCATTTATACCACAAAATAGGTACAAAAAGTTTTTGAATTGCTGCGGTAGATCACCTCAGTCTGCAGTCGCAAAACAGGCTGCTATGGCTGCAACGTAATCAGCAGGGGCAAGTGAGCCGATCGAAGTACGTCCACTAAAAGTGCTTGTTTTTGCCACTGACAGGCTCAGATTGTTATTGGAAGTGTCTGACAACATTTTGTTTAACCTCTTCCTGCAACAACTCACCTCATCTTTCAGATTTCAGAGCGAGACTTCTGTTCCCCTTTAATGGTTTTATTATCTTAATGGTAACCGTCTCATTTTGGACCGAAGCCGTCCAAATCTGAGTGCGATGACGTAAGCCGGTTGATGATTTCAAAGTGTGGAATACAAAAGTAGCGGCGGCCTCTTTTTTCTTCTCAACACTAGATCCTGTAGATATCGTACGTTTTGACATATGGCTTCCTTTCACAGGCTGACAAAAAAAAAACTGTCCAGGAAGCATACCATTACTATTGTCAAACCGGGACTGCAGTTTATAGCTCAATAATGCCATCATCACTCATGCTGTCACTGACCATCACGTGTTTCACATTAGCGCCGAGTTTGACACTGATGTATTCCACCATCCTCTCAGCTGCTGCAGGAAAAAAAAGAGAGTAAAAAAAAAACAAAAAAAACCCAGTCAGCATCTGTTGTGCCAGAATGTCCTCTGCCAATATTGTATTTTAGTGTTAGCTTTGTTTCTCAGAACTTCCAAACTTCACTCGCTGTTCTTTAATGGGGTTTGGTTCAGGTTCTGATCATTTTCCTCATCTTGCAGTTACAGTATTGTGGTCACCCAGCTCCTATCTTAAAGGGTTAGAGAGGGAAGGGCATCAGATGTATAATCCAGGCCTTTGCTGCACTCATCTGTGGCGGAATACCCCATAAATAATGTGTGACAAAAGGCTGCTCGGGACACTCCCAGGCCCGCTCGTGTGACCTTTTGACAAAGAAAAACTCGACAAAAAACCCCCGAAACAACTCCCCTTGACACAAGGACGCAATCTAATACGGTGCCCGAGTAGCTGAAACAAGGCTTACCATTTCCAGAGTCTTTCGGGGGAACTGATTCCAGCTCAGCACACCCACATCAGGAGAGGCGCATGGAGCCTGAAAAGAAATCAATGAGAAAGGGTTTTACAGGCTAACCATAATTGGGCTCATACTCCAGACCTACCGTGGTCCTTGGAAGCTTTGTAAATACCAACAGAGAATAACAATCTGAGAGAAATAGCCTGTGTCTGTCTGGATGTGCCTCATTGATTTTTTCGGGGGTTTCATTGTTTATTTTTTTTCTCTGTATTTTGTGCATGCTTTGGAGCTGTTTAAGGCTGAAGCGAAAGTGGGAAGCCTGGCGAGATGAAACTCATCACATGATGCAAATGGTAAGGTGAGCACGTTGTGTTTTACATTGTGGGCGTGCACAGAGATGAAACAGTTGCTGTGTTTCCGTTCCCAAAGGCCAAAAGGCCATTTATGAGCTCTATGGGTTTTTTTCTGAATGTAAGTAGCCCTGATGCAGGACCCTTTGGGAGTCTTTCATCATATGACTGTTTACCTCTCCCGTAGGGTCCTGTATTGCTCCATTGACTTTTTACCGCACAAAAGTCAGCGAGCCCGATAACGAAACCAATACTTCACTTTGCGTCCGCGCAATATGCACACTGCTTATTGCATGGATGCAAAATGCCATGGAAATGTTGGAGTCTGTCTTTAACAAAGTATAAAAGTTTATTTGTGCATAGGAGATGGAGCCGCCATGCAAGTAGACAAGTGAAGGATTATGGACATCTGTTTAGGTCAGTGAAATTCAACGTATTGGTTTCGTGAGCAGGACAGGACCCTATGGGAGAGGTAAACAGCCATATGATGAAAGACTCCCAAAGGATGCTGTATCAGGGCTACGTTGTAATGTAAAACATGCTAACCTTAATCTACCTGTCGTCTCTATACAACTCCAGTACGCTGATGCCCAGCAGCATGCCTCAACCTTTCAACCTAATCAAACCCAAGTATAGTCTAAAATGTTTTCCTCATACAAATACAAGTGTTATCATTTCTATTCATGTGTGCTGGTTAAAATGTTTGTGGAAACGTGATACTATAGGTGCAAATTTTACACAGACATAGACAGCAAAGAGGGAATTTTCTCGCCAGTTGTGCCAAATAAAGTTCAACTTGAGCTGCTTAACTCTCCATGACTACTATTCAGAAAAAAATTATATTTAATCAGCCACTTGTATGTATGTTTGTCTTCTGATCATGCAAACATTTGATGTGCACGTGTGCATGAATACATTCCACTGCCAAATAAAGTAAATTCCAATAACAGTACAAAATAACAGTATTTTTTTAAGCCTCATTTCTGTCCCCGTTCTTTCCTCACGACCAAAGTACATGAAACTGCTGGAAGAATAACAGTATTGCGCATTAACACCAGCAACAGCCCAGCGATCACTAGACACCTGGTCTTGTTTGTATCACTCTTCATTTCTCATACTGTCGCTGACATCATTTATTCATGTGCTCTATACATCTAGTGCTGTTAACACCTGCACCGATGATGACAAACAATAATTCATTTGAACAAATCATTTCAATCAATCAGACTGCACGTAGGTTGTTTTTTTTAAACTTACAAGCAGTGTGCTTAGTGGATTCAGTGTCTTCCACAACTTTCCTTTTCCATGTTAGGATAGGAGAACCACCAAAACCATCTCTTGTGTCTCTGGTAGATTTCTCTGTCCAGTGTGTTCAGTGACTGTATGCAACTGGCATCGTCTAATGTAGGAAGATAAACCCTTTAATGATCCAGAGTTGGTGTTTTTTTTTCAACCAATGGACCATTTTCCTTTAACGGACTGTCTCTCTGCTACCAAAATATTGGTTGGTAGACACCTGTCTGTAATATCAGCATTTTTATCCTGCACACATTTAAATAAGGTCATCCATACTTTTATCTCATCTCATTTTAAGCTTCTGTAACTCCTACTGAAGTAAAAAGTCTCTCTCGGGTCTCCAGGGCCAAGTCTTTCAAAACCTTTCTGATAGGATTTCAGCAGGTTTTTGGGGGTTTTCCAAATGGATAAATGAGATCCCAGTCATTCAGATTGGTATTTGTATTTGGTAATCTAATCTAATCCTACCTTTAATTAGTCTTAAATGCTGTTTCTGTCTTTTCTTTCAAAACTCAAGACAGAGATTAGGATAGTTTTGATAATGTTGATCCCAGTGGGAAGGAGGATTCAGGATGGATTTTGAGACACGGAGGGCTTCGTATACAACCAGGAAATTGTGTTGTAACTGGTGAGGATGTGGGGGAAAAAACAGCCTATACATCTTGGACACAGATTCAAAATAATATTTAATGGTTTACATTTTATTAAATGAACAAAACCTTCAACAACTCACACAGTCTACTGACACCAACAACCTGACACCGCCACCCACAATATTAATCCAAATTTCCACCCAGCACATTTAACCACAAACCAGTCTTGATATGAGAGGCAACACGTCCTAGCATATCTGAACTAATAAGAACGGTTATTTGACGGATACTGAACGCACGCAGTGTAAATGAGTGGCGCGCTAGAAAATCTAACGCCCTGAAACTAAAAAAAGTAACATAATAGCTATCCGCAGCAGCTCTGTAATACATTAGTGCGTCTTGTGTTCTCTTTTCCTCTCCACCCAGTTCCTTCCGTTCATTATTTCCTGTTTACTTATTAATTCTTTATTCCCCTGAAAAGTCTCTGAAACATTACTGCCAGATGGCGTCCTGAAAGCTTTTTACTGGCTGATTCTTAGACGCTAATACAGTGCTTTGCTGTCCATCACTAATTACTGTCACCATAATTTCCTGCCTGCCTAATTAAATATTTATGAACACTCTCCTTTTTGTCTGGAATCACTATAACAAACATGAATTTATAATGAATCACTTCACAGCGGCGCAGGAGACAGCTCGAGTGATCACACGATGATTTGTTGTCACAATTACTATCCATTGTTTATGTAATATGATGTATATGGAAAATAAATGGAGACAACTTTTACATCTATGCAGTGTTTAATCTGACTGTTTTCACATGCATGCGCCACAATTAAAGCTCATTTGCCCCCGTTCAAATCCAAATGGCACAGGAAACAACTCCCGAGAGACCATGCCTGTAGCTACACTATATGTCCAAAAGTCAGTGGACACCCCTACTAATGATTGAGTTCAGGTGTTTCAGCCACCCTGTTCTTCAGGGTTTGGGCTTGGCCCCTTAGTTCCAGTGAAGGGTAATCTTAATGCTACAGGATTCCAAGACATTTTAGCCAATTGGACGCTTCCAACTTTGTGGCAACAGTTTGGGGAAGGCCCTTTGCTGTTCCAACATGACTGAGCCCCTGTGCACAAAGCCAGGTCCATAAAGACATGGTTAGACCAGTTTGGTGTGGAGGAACTGGATTGGCCTGCACAGAGTCCTGACCTCAACCCCACTGAACACCTTTGGGAGGAATCAGAACGCCGACTGCAAGCCAGGTCTTCTCGTCCAACATCACTGCCTCACCTCACTAATAATCTTTTGGCTGAATGGGCACAAATTCCCACAGACACTCCAACAGCTTGAGGAAAGTCTTCCCAGAAGAGTGGCGGCTGTTGTAGCCACAAAGGGTCCAACTCCATATTAATGCCCATGGTTTTAGAATGGGATGTCCAGCAAGCTCATAGAGGTGCGATGGTCAGGTGTCCACTGACTTTTGACCATATAGTGTAGCTTTGAGCCAACAGTCAAATGAGTTTTAAAGCATTTGTACTGCAGGCTTCTTGATCTGTACAGGTGTGCATTGCTGTGCGCTAGTCAGCACATGCAGATAGGCATATCAAGGCAGGAAAAACATACAACTCTCGTCTCTAGCTCATATGTCAATAAAGCAATGGCAATATAAGGTGTTTCTAGATCATCGGGAACATAAGAACTAATAGCGCCGATGCAGGAGCCTTTGGGAATCTGTCGTCTTTGTGGTTGTACTCTGCTTCTGAGTACCGGCGAGGAAATCGAGGCATCTTTGATTTCATTTCACTGGAGAATACTTGTCTATGACAAAAAAGTTTGAGAGATGTAGCATGTGCCACAGCTGTGAAAGCAGACAAGTGAATGACTAAAGACATCTGTTTGGATGAGTGAATTTCCGTTTTCTTTTTTAAGTTATATACTCTCAGAAATGTTAATGGAGCAGCACAGGGCCTGGATCACGGCTAAAGAACCGATAGCCTTTTTCATATTTTGCAGTGGGGTATGCAGCAGTCATTGCCAAGTATGCTATCTCCTAAGATACTGCCAGGTCAAAGAAAAATTCAAAAAGTGATTGTTTTGTTCTCAGTGGACATACAAACCAACGGGGAGTCAGTAAATTAAGTACAACCAAGTGCTCCGCCAGGGATTTCAGGCCCTGTGAAAAGGTATCACATTGGGCCCCAGGTCACCCCAACCCTGAACAATTGCCATAACCACCTCCAGACCGTAATAACCCATTCAAAGCTTTAGATTTGCAGCTCTCTTGCAGTAATACTTGAGTCTTACTGGCAGTGAGCTATGGGAACACTGTGCCGTGTTACATGCATGCAAGTCTGCAGACAGTGGAGCTCACTTATCATGATCTGGGGAACTATCACTCACTAAACGATTCCTGAGTTATGTTTCATATTTGAAATGGAAAAAGACTACCCTCTGTTTTTCTATGTCTAACAGCCTTGAGTGTTAGACATAGTGTTAATTAAATATGAATACTAACAAATGTTTTTTATGTCAGGATATGATGAAGTATGCTAGCTGGCTAGCACAGTCTAAGGAGTTAGCTAACAGGTTAATTTGCACCTCTCACATTTCTTTGTGAAAAATTGTGTTAGGTGTGTTGCCCTGAGCCTGGCATTGCACTGCACTCACACACTTACATGTTCACAATGTTTGTTTTGAGTCCTTACAGTTTTTCTCAGTCGCTTTGGTACATTTCTCGAATCATCCTTAAGATTTGCAAAACAGTAAGCGCATTTCTCGAAACAACTGGTACAAACAGCACCACACAATGGATTACCTGCAAAAGCCCGTAACTTGCTCAAAATCCTTAGTTCATCTCTCAAAAGTAAATCTTTCCGTCAACGAACATGTCAGTGCCATCAGAATGACAAGTCCTTGTGTCATTGAGTACAAACAAGATAGTCAGAATGCTTAGCCATGTTGTCAATATAACAGTTACTCTGATGGAAACTATGGCAAAGGGTTTGATGGCAATGATTGAAAATACACAAAGCTGCACTTTTTCTGTATGGCATGTATCAATTTCAAAAGACATATACAACCAATAATTGTTCAAATTGTCATAATTGTTAGTCATTTTCCTAAATGTGCTAAAACATTTGCAAATGGTAACAAAGAGAAATGCTCTTTCTGTTGTGCTCAGGTAACAAAATGTTGTCTTGGCGACTTCAACTGTATTTCTAGAATTGAGCCAAATCAACTGAGAAAAACTGTTGTGAAAGTCAAGATTCACTTGAGAGCAATTCATCAATTCAGGACACAGTTACAAAATAAGTCTAATAGAAATGTATAGAAAATATGCTTGACAGATTATGACAACTGGTTCAACCATTTTGCATGTAATGCAACTTATTCAATGAACTAATGCCTAGATGTTCTGGGGGGTGAGACTATTCAACAGAGAACCAATATAATACATTTTGATCAACATGACATAAACAATTGATAATGTAGGAAACAGCAGACAGTTGGACATAATCATTTGCATGAATGTGCCAAAGCATTTGCAATTTGTTCAAAAGAATGAGAAATTACTTTTATGATGTGAACAAGTGACTAGATGATGTGGAGGTTGAACAAGTAGTTTTGAGAATTTCAATTCTGATCTGAGAAAACGACCAAAGCGACTGAGAAAAACTGTAATATCACCCATTTTCAGATATAGAAAAACATTTAAAGAATCAAATGTAGGTGTGATGTTTGATTATTTGACTGTATTTTGACAATTGCGCTACACTGTTTTCTATTCTTTCATTGAGTGGAGAGGGAAGGGGGGGCATTTTAATTGGTCTGGGAGAACATCAATCACTGTGGAATGATTTGTGAAATTGACTAAAATGTTTTAGGACTCGCCTTTTGTCAATTACAACCCGGTCAAGCCAAGATACAAACCAAAGCAGGATACTTCTGCCAGATAGTCTGTGAAATGAAACTGAAATTAAAGTTTTTAATTTTTTTTAAATTGATATTTTACATGATTGCAGCTTTAATTTGCAGCCTTCTTCTTCACTTATCACTAACATGATAATAGCACAACATACAGTAGATTAGAAAAACAGGAAGGTACCTGCACCCGACATCCTGCTTGACACTGATCTATACTCACATGAACAGATTATTCCAAAATAAAAGTTTTAATCCAACACTAGCATGTGAATTCCCTTGAGTCCTGTCAACACTGCTTCTTTAAACAGCTGTAGCCTACTGACTGGTAATAAGTGTTGCTGACCAAGCCTGGGGGTGAAACATGTTCTTTGTCTCTGTGAATGCATTATTGCTCTAAAAATAATGGCACAGGTCTGAAGCCTTTCACTAGAAGAGAATACTTTCATTATTGTGTGGATAATTACTTGTGCTCTAAACAACACTGGAGCATCTCTGTGCACAGGTCACCTACCACCGATGGATTGTTGGAGCAACTATGGTGCTATTTGACCTTGTTTACTTGTTTGGTTTTGGTTTGTTTAGTTTCAGTTAGGTCAGAAGTTAGAGATTTTTTTGGGGGGGTCAAAACAAATCCGATTCCTGTCCCTCTTAGTTTAGCTAAACATGATGGACCTGTCTGCACTGTTAACGTAATTCACCTTCTCTGGTGTTCATTGGTGGCACTGCATCAGAGAGTTTTTGAGCACCTTTTGTACTCTAAATCTTGGAGAATTTGCCCTGCAAAAGTAAGACTTGTCTTAAGCTGCAAATCCAATGTGTGAACAGAAATGAAATCCATTACCCGTTCAATAAATTTGTACATATTGGAATGACTGTATTTAACACCCGAGTGGAACAGCAGCAGCTACCACTGCTCTGATGTGTATAAGTGCCATTGGTGTTTTAGTGTTGCTGCCTTATACTGCCTTCAGGCCATATCGGGGGAACGGGATGACATCTCATAGCTACAACTTGCAAGCGTTTGTGTGTTTAACTCGTTTAATTCCAACATTCATACCTGTAGGACTTACTACTGAGCACACATCTCTTTGTTGAAGACAACAGCCTACAACAGCATGCAACAACGTAACAAGGCATAGTAATAACTGATTTTTCTGCAAGAGTCTCTTGCAGCTCACCATTTAACAAGACAAGATACTCCGTTAGTGGCCACGCGGAGCACAGTTGACATTTTTGCACACAACTGCAGGCCACCACTGGAGTATGAAATAAGGCGTCAGCTCCTCAGAGACTGAATGGCTTGTTCTGATTGCTCAGATTATCACCTCTCTGTCTCGACTGAAACATAATTTGTTTTCTGTCTGAAAAATTTGGAAAAAAAACAAGGGTGAACAGGAAGTTGGTGACTTATTAGAATGCAAATGTGCATCGGAGATGAGATTTTGCATGCCGTTATCAGCAGCCATCATAGGAAGAGAGAGAGAGCTACCGCTGTGATCAAGGAAACATGACATTTAGGAGATAATCGGTCTGTCTTTTTGCAATTGCTCTTTTCAGCTTTTCAGCAGTGTGAAACCCTCACCGTTATTCAAAGGCTATCTGAGCTGCAGAGCAAGCCGTGCCCTGTCCTCTGGCGAGGCTTTGCTGAAAAAAAATGCACTGGAATATGAGCATGTGATAGAAATCCATATCAAAGTGGTTTAAGTTTCAAATGTACAGAGTGTGGATCCTGTGAGCGTCCTTCACCACAGCTATTTTTGAAATGAGGAAGTATATTATATCATGTTGGCTCATAATAATGAGCTAAATCTGAAATATGTTCATGCACAAGCATGATGAGGAGACGGCAGAGGTTATATGGCACACCCTCATCTTGTGTGGGATGTTTTTTCTTTTTTTTCTTTTTTTTACAGTTGACTGTGTGGTGAATTTAGTTCATCACTGTGTCAAATACATTTCCAGGATGTTTTTTGGCCCAGCTGCAAAGTGTGACATAGCGTTATTCTCCCATCAGAAGGCGAGAGAGAGAGAGAGAGAGAGAGAGAGAGAGAGAGAGAGAGAGAGAGAGAGCACTATATACCTCTCACTCTGTGAACATTACATCCCAGACAGTTTGTGCTGCATGATTTAACTCCATGTGTATGGAAGCATATAGTTAACTTTAATTCAAATGTTAGTGGATGCATGCAAACGTGGAAAATTAAAATGCTATTCTGGTATTTTCCACTTTTGCATGCATTATTTGAGTCAATATGAAAATTGGAACGCAATCATCTGAATTGCATTTGAATTGTGTTTTATGTTTTCGGCAACAACAGTGGTTTGTTTGGATTAAATCTAAAAAGAACTGGGTAGACAAATAAAAGAGCGCCAAGGAGAAAGACATCACAGTGCTGGACACACTGTTTGATTGACAGGTGATCTCTGGGAAGTGCAGTGCAGAAACACCACAGCGAGGATGGAGACTTTTTATTGAGACGGTCAAATAAGTATGGTCTAATTGTATTCAGAAAAGCAAATGATATGTGAACATGTTACTTTGTCACACATGTTTTGTTTTTACCAAAGAACTAGTACTTGAACTGGTATCAGGATGGAAAAAACTACACCAAGCCCAACACAAGCAGAGCAGTCAAACCCAGAGACACCGGCTTCAGTTTGGACTCAGACCCGTCGAGTTCAACCTTTTAATACTGACAACCCCGGGCACCATTTTCCATGACATGATGGTGCCGCGGCTTCTTAGACATCTACACTCCAGGCCCATTTTAATGGGCCTCAGAAATACTGGCAGTGAAACATGGCCATTTGGTGTGATCCAAAACTGAGGGGAACCCAGGACTAGTGGCTTGGGTGGCTTAGTGATTAGAGAGACAGCCCTGTAACTGGAAGGTCAGTAGGATTGATCCCTGCAGCAGCCAGCGTGTCCGTCAGCAGCCTGTAGAAGTGTCCTTGAACACAACACTGAACCTGCTCACTGCTTGCAAGTAAGTCCCTCTTAGGGTGTCAGCTTAATAACTAAAATCCAAATGAGAAGCTAAATGTCAAATATACTGTCTAGGCGTGTATAGTTCTCCGGTGTGTTTTTTCTTGATAATAACAAAGAGAAACATTGACATGAAACTGAAGAATTTAATTACAGGAGCCAATCCCTTTGTTGATCATTATCTTTGTCTGCTTCTTTTTTCTTGCCTCTGCAGGATGAACAAAACAAACCTTTAACAGAAAAATAACCCCAAGAAAAAATAATCTCGGATGTTGACGGGCAAAGCTGGAGTTCTGCGCGTGGGCGGGCGGGGCAGAACGCCGATCGCCGTAATAATTAAAGCTCGATCCTCCCCCGCCTCCCGTTAGGCGTGTACGTACAGGGGCCAGGGGTCGGCGCCGGGGGTTGGAGCCCCGGTTAACGAGGTTTTTTGCCGGTGAGCGGCGGCGGCGGCACTGCGGCGCGGTGCTTTTTTTTGCCGCGCCGTTTTTCCCCCTCCGTCGGGCCTCAGCTCATTACTGCACACGGAGAGGAGGTGACAGTGGCGCCGTGACCCCTCCCCCCCACCCGTGCTCCAATTCATTACCCTGCATCCTGCACCCTGCCTCCCCCAGGAGCGCACCACTTCCACAGATTCAAGGTGACAGCGAGAGATAGATAGAAAGTGGGAGAGGGAGAAGATTAAGTAGGGAAACGAGGATATATAACGTCCAGCGCGGGGGGGGCAGGTTCTCACTTTATTTAGGGGTGCAATTAAATAACGCCCTTGCTCTTTGACCCCCCCCCCCCCCCCCCCCGCTTATGAAATACCGCCGGTGTTCAGAGCCGGTAGAGTCGGAGTAAAACACCAGAGGGCGTCATTGCGAGGAGAAAAAAAAAAAAGTTGGAAGAACTGACGGGGTATCGTTTAAACATCAATCGCACATGCAGACGATGTCACGCTGTACGTTGCGGTCGCAATACGCGGACAAGGGTGCGTTCAAAGACCGTTCAGCACGCGGCAATAAGCAAAAATGCTGAGAGGTCTGCCTGCGAGCGCCGGGCCCGTCCTGCGTCTCTGGAAGTGTAATTAGATCGGCCCTCTCCGTGCGACGCGGCACAGCGAGGCGCGGAAAAGCTCGACACATCATCATTCAGCGGCGGTAAATTAGCTTTTGGAAGTGTCATGTCGGAGTTGTCGGACTCGTCCTCCGCAGGATTCCTTCCCTTCTTTTTTTTTCTCCCCCCCCCCCCCCAGCCTGTCAGCTCCCATATCTCTGCCACGGTGTCAGACGAGGCCCCTCGCCCCGCCGAGCACCGCCAGAGCACCGCTCCTCTCTCCTGGCAGCTTGTCACCTGCGTACACCCGCGCTATCACTTCCTCTCTCTCTCTCTCTCTTTTTTTTACTGTCTCTTTCTCTCTCTCTCTCATCTTCCACTTCCCTCTCATGTCCTCTGAGCGTGTTTAAAGCCAGCAACAACAAATGACCTACACACTGTGCCGCCCGGTGACCTGCTCCAACCGCCCTTCACTCCTCGCCGCTCTCTCCCCCCCCCCCCCCCCCTCTCTCTCTCTTCCTGTCTGTTTCATCCTCTCCCACCGACTCTCTCCTTGTCCACATGATGGGTCGTCCTCGCTTTCGGGGTCGGCGAGTGCGATGACACCTCGCGACCGCTGCCGGAAAGCTCTCCCTCATCACCCTCCTCGCCAGACACGAGGAGGATCTGCCTTGTTGTGTCGGGCGCGTGAAGCAAGGGTAACTCGATATGTCTGGTGTACGGTGTCCATAACAGGACATCCTCAGACCTCAGAGTAAACGGCATCATTCCTCAGACTAAATGTTGTCAGTTCTCGTGTCTCACAGTAAACGGCATCGTTCCTCGGACTAAAATCCTTCAGTTGTTGGCCAAAAGTTGTCAAGTCTCAGGTCTCCTACCAAACGGCCTCAGTTCTCCAGGAGATCTGAGGCTGTTTGGTCTGATGTCGTTTGGTAGGAGACCTGATGCCGTTTGGTCTGATGCCGTTTGGTAGGAGACCTGAGGCCGTTTGGTCTGATGCCGTTTGGTAGGAGACCTGATACCGTTTGGTCTGATGCCGTTTGATAGGAGACCTGAGGCCGTTTGGTCTGATGCCGTTTGATAGGAGACCTGATGCCGTTTGGTCCGATGTCGTTTTTTAGGAGACCTGATGCTGTTTGGTCCGATGCCGTTTGGTCCGATGCCGTTTGGTAGGAGACCTGAGACTTGACAACTTTTGGCCAACAACTGAAGGATTTTAGTCCGAGGAACGATGCCGTTTACTCTGAGGTCTGAGGATGTCCCGACACCGTACTGGTGCTTTTTTTGCAATGATGCCACCGATGACTTCCCTCTTCCTTGAGTCCTTTCTGTTTGTTCTCCCTTGCTGTGTTTTTTTCCCCCGTTCCTAGAAACACCTTTTGATCACTAGCGATGGAAAAGGTGTGCGTGAAGAGTGCAAACAGCAGGAGCAGGCAAGGGAGGCTAAACAAGACTTGCGCGGGGTCTCCCTAATAGGGTGGCAGCCTCGTAGAAAAGGGAAATCATGCAGGATGTTAGCTCCCTTTCTCTTTCTCTAATGGGCTGGTGCATGCCAGGCAAATGAGCGTGCTTTGACTGTCCAAGGTCCTGCCCCCCCCTTCCCCCTTCACCCCCGCCATCAGAAATGATCACGCTCATTACCTTATTTAGCTCCCGGGTCAACCCGAACAACACAATCCGCGGTTTCGCCGGCATCGGGGTAACGAAGGCAATTTCTCCTGCTCTTCTCCTCCTTTCTTTGGCTTTTTTTTTATTTCCCTCCGGGGATGTTATGCCATCTGGTATTGTCTGTGGCGGCAGCGAAATGGGGGAGAGCAGGCGGTATCAAAGGGGCCTGTCCCGCAGTTGATCAAGGGGGAAATCCTGCAGGTGGTTGGCTGCCTGTCTCGGGAGGAACATGGCCGGAGGCAAGGGATCCGCAACAGGAAGGGTTAGATGATCGTGATGAGTGTTTCCTTCTGGGTGGAGCGACGGATGAGAAGAGAAAGAGAGAGATTGGTGGAGAGGGCGAGAAAGAAAAGGTGAGGAGTAAAAAGATAGAGATATTGAAACAGAGGGGTAGAGAGAGATAAAGTGAGACCGAAAGAGAGAGAGACTTTGGTATTGGGTTTTAGATGTGGTGATATTTCCCCCGTGTAGACTTTCATATCCATTACCCGAAGTGCCTGGCAGTCGATGGCACAAATGGAAATCCCAGTCTCTCTTTATCATTTCTCTGACATTCAATATTAAAAATACATTCAAGTATGATTGAAAGTTTGATGGCGTTATGCCGTGACTGATCTAAGATCCGGCAGGAAAAAAAAGAAGAAGAAGAAGAAGAAGTGCCGGCTGCATATCGTTTGGGGACTGATGTGTTTGTAGGGGCAAACATGCAAAGTTACCACTGCAAACAGAAGTTACTACTGAGGGGTTTTCATCTTTTGTATTTGTTGTTGCTGAATTTGTGTCAACAAGCTGACGGGTGTGAGCGCGTGGCGCCGATCACACGTCTTCATCTCCATCGTGACCTCTCGCTATCTCCGCATCAAAAGCCGCAAATAGAAGATCAGCAAATGAAGGGCGCTGGCGTCGTCACTTCAAATCACGATCTACTGTACACATGAACCACGCTGGCGAACGCCTCGCGGCTTTTTGAAAAATGTCCATGTGGTGAGGTGGACTTTTTTTTTCTGAGAGGGGGAACGGGCGGCAATCTCTCCAGGAGCTGAGCCCCGTTTCCAGTGTCCACATCAAATGAAAAATGAATCATTCCGCGCAGAGGGAGAATATGAGGCATGACTAAAGGGGATGAGGAAGCTGGTGGGTGGGTGGGAGGAAAGAGCTGGAGGGGGCGCTCTAATATAAACTCAGGGGTGGAGACGGACCACCAGAGACCGAAGTCAAACACTCCCAATATCTCTCCAGGTCCCTGCCCTGCTAATAGAGACGCTGATGTTATAATGTCCCATCAATAATTAACAGGTAGCTGGTTATTCTATGGGGCTCGCTTATCTGGGAAAGCACTCGGATCGCACATTGATTCCTCGCAGTTCTCTTGATCGTTTTGCTTTTCACTTCGCGGGCTCCTTTCTGCAAACCGTTTTACCATTTTTTTCTATCCTAGTGAGGTATTTTGTCCGATCGGGGATGCCAAATGGCTGAGGGCGAAAGCGACGCGTTGTGGCACGGGCTTCCCACGATGCATTCCCGACCCCGGCGAAAAAATCGTCCCGCTCTGCCGACTAGAGTAAAAAAGAAACTCCGCTGGAACCTCTGAATTATGGATGCAGAAGAAGAAGAGGGCATAGTATCACGTTTTTGACGGATATTTTAGCTATGCATGAGTGCATCAATTATGAATCGGGAGCGGTTGTCTTCCCTGACAGGGGGCCAGGCCATGTGTTTTTTTTGTGTTTTTTTTCATGTTACGACTCAAGGCGCCGCGCCATTATAAT
The DNA here is from genome assembly GCA_034670385.1 of Hoplostethus mediterraneus. Lineage (NCBI taxonomy): Eukaryota > Metazoa > Chordata > Actinopteri > Trachichthyiformes > Trachichthyidae > Hoplostethus > Hoplostethus mediterraneus. The sequence continues at coordinate 1,586,694 of JAXDDW010000033.1, read as the reverse complement.
GACCACACTCAAACACTCGCCTCTTCACTCTGGCAGCATCTGGAATAATGAGCCTGCTGATGAGTCATAGCGCTACAGCTCAACAGCAACTCAATTACCCAGCAGTCACAAACACAGCGGCGAAAGTGAGTCTTGCGGCTTGATGATCCCGAGGAGGAAACAACACAACCTCGCGCAAGCTGTTCGCGGCGGCTTCGAAAGCTTCGTTTGAACATTCCTCCTCCTCCTCCTCCTCGGCGGCGCCGCCAGGAGGAAGACCGCCGCTCCTCCGGCGCCATTCATCTCATATTAATGAAACTACGGAGGGTTAAATGCTCAATTTGCCTCTGGCTCTCACCTTCTCGTCTCAGGCGAGCGCGAGGAACACGGAGGCTTCGTTTCAGACGTCGCCTTTGTGCTTGGGATGTCAACGCCATGTCAGGCGTGTTGCACACCCCCCGCCCACACAACACACACACACACACACACACACACGCAGCTGCACAAATATGGTGCACTTGCAATTTCAAGTCAGTATGTGCATTAACGCATAATTTGCCTGCACATATAGATAAAGCGTGGACATGTGCGCGCACAAATAGCACTCACTCACACACACACACACACACATACATATCTGTACCACTACTACTACTGCTCTTACCCTAACCTAAACCTAATCCTAACCCTTAATCCAAAAGTCCTAACCCCTTAAATAAGTGAGGTCTGGCTAAAATAATCTCACTTTACAAAAATGTGCCTCACTCTGAAGGTTAAAACTCAAACTTGCTCTTGCAAAGATTGCAAAACGACTACACACACACACACACAAACACATGCACACACACACACACCAAATTTCAGTCCTTTCCCATTACACAGAGCGGCGATCAGGTTCGTGCGCACACACACACACACACACACACACACACAGAAAGGATGGTGGGTGTTGATTAATACAGGACATCAAATTCAAGTTGGCAGGCCCAGAAAAAAAATAAACAGTCCACACTTTAATTAACTCCGCAGAAGAAAGAGTATGACTGAGTCAATATTTATCATGTCTGGAGAGGGAGGCCCACGCTGGCTACCCCCACTAGGCCCGGTGCTAATTACCTGGAGGCCAACGGGAGAGCTACTCAGAAATGATGAGATGTATGGTGGACCGTTTCTTAAATTTCCCCCAAGTGCTAGGATAACACAAAGTAATCACATCAGGGAAAACACACGCACACACACACACACACACACACACACCTTTTCAGTAATTGGCTGTGTCTATTACAGCACTGAGGGCAGAAAACACAAAGAGTCTGAATAGATGCATGCTTAAACAGGAATTTATTTATTTATTTGTGTGGAATCAAACAAACATCGGCGAGGCGGCGGCGGCACACGTGCAGCTTTCAAGCGCGATGACGGGGGGGTCTTGTTGAGCTTAGCGCGTCGGGAGCACCGCCCCCTAATTGATTGCGATGCGTCCAAATAATAAAAAGCAGGGAAAAAAAGATCAGAGAAATTGCAGCAGCGACTCCAGAAGATGTGTTCAAGTTTTCTTTGACTAGCCTGGACTAAACCTTTTTTATTTTTTATTTTTTTCCCCCTAAGAACTTAAAAGAAGCGAGGACTACAGAGATACCTGGGAAAAAAATATGTATCTATGAAGGTTGCCTGAATCTGTCAAGCATCAAGTTCGCAAGGGTCACGGTGAGCCGGCGCTGTGAGGCCAATCATCCAGAGAGAGATCCTTTTTTTTTTTTTTTTTTTATCATATTCCCTTTTCCCCAGCGTGAGGCCTCGCCTTATCCGTCGCCGGGCAAAAAAAAAAAAAAATCTTTGAGGGGATGATTTTAATTAACTCTCCGTTTAGACGTTTTTTTTGTGTACGGTATCTTTGGCTCCTGTTCCCCTCCTCCTCCTCCTCCTCCTCCTCCTCCTTTCTCTTTTCTCCCCCCTCTGATATAAAAATGGTTTCAGGCACAACTCGCTCGCCGTAATTGTCTCCGGGATGACGCCATGAAGGTCGACGCCGAGTAAGGGTCATTGGAATAATTTGATTACGGCACGTTTTTTAACCTGCAAAGCTCTTAATCCTGTGGCGGCCGGGGAATGTTAATGAGTCACCTGCCTTGTTGTGCTTGTTGATAAGAGAGAGAGAGAGAGAGAGAGAGAGAGAGGGAGTGAGAGAGAGAGAGAGGGGCGCCATCATTTTGTTTTTCATTTTGTTTGAAGGAAATACTATCTCCAATACAGATGACAGACAACCACACACACATGCACGCACACACACACACACACTGATAGAAAGGGTGAGCTCTTTAGGGTATTATTTTCAACCAAATCATAATGGCCCCCAGCTGTTTCACATATGTACAGCGATAACTCATAAGCAATTAATGAGACAATGTGACCCTACCAGATAGAAGTGGAGGGGGGGGGGGGGGGGCTTCACTCTCATCAGTTATCTGCTTCTTAGCGCCGCTTTAAAAGTGGAAATGGAGCTTCTATCACGCGCCGGGGTATCCAATTTATACTCTTGAACATATCAGGGGCCTCAAATGCAGAAACTACCCACAAAAGAATAAAAAAATGTGCTATTCACTGCGAAATTGGTTTTTTGGTGAGCCTGTAAGTGCAGTCCTTCACGAGGTAAAAGTGGGGCAAGCCCGGGCTGGGAGAGGGAGAGGTGGACCTATCGGACCACACGGCGGTTCGCTGTATTTAGAAGAAGACACGTAACAGTGATTTGAAGAGCCTCGATCTGATTATCTTCTTTTAAAAATGTCTCATCCCAAATAATAATAAAAAAAAAGTTGTAAAAGCCAACAAACGGAAGTACAGCGGTACAGTCCAATTTCTTTTCAAAGCACCTGAACACATCAGCTCGTCTCTACTGCACAGTGATTAACAGCCAGGGGGAAACTGCTCACAGATGGGCAGCACACATTCTTTGAAAGTCATCATTTCATAACTTTGGGCGGGGAGGGAGAGGAGGGGGGGGCAGTTTTTCACACTTTGTTAATTTGTATTCATTGTGAAGCTGGAAGACAGAGACAGCACATGAATTTCCTCCCTGAAATATTCATCAGAATCCCGCAGGGCTTGTACCACCGAGGCACTAAGCACAGCAGAGGAAGCGAGTAACAGCCCCGCTGAATTCCTTCAGGGTAAACATTTTGCCCTTCCAAACAAGTCACAATTACGAGTCACTTTCTCTCGGCGTCGATTTTTTTTCCATCCAAAAAAAAAAAAAGTATATATTTTTTCCCCTTTTCAATTAGGAGTCAGTTTTACGATCCCGCCCTCCCCCCGGTTCATTGGGATGCATGCTGATGCCTGCGACTGCTGCAAATGTTCCCATCCAGCTTTTAAACATTCAAGATTGAATACTTTTTCATCTCAAACAAAGTTGCCCAGTGTGCTCAAGATGAAGGCAATTATTCCTCCCCCCCCCCCCCCCCCACCCACCCACACACACACACACACACACACACACACACCAGACCTGGTTACACATAATTCATAGCGCTTGTTTTAACCTGCTTGGCGTACCGAATAGGCGGGGGGGCTTTACCCGCATCCGCACAATTAACAATTAACATGCCGCGGAGCGCGGAACTGTCCAACTTCTTGGCACCCGCTGGCCTCTTGGCTGCGGTCGCGCTCGAGACGGGCATTAATGAGGCGAGCCGCCGCTTATCGTGCGCCCGCATGCGAGCCCGGCTTTATTTTGGACTTCAAGCTCCTTTTCTACCTCGCAGTCGCCTTTTTGAAGCCAGGGGAGTTTTTTTTGGGAGCATCGCAAACGCTTGCCTTTGCCTTCCTCCGTGTGGGAAAGGATGACAACTCCTTTTTCTTCCTCATCAGAGGCTCATCATTGTGTGTTAGATGATAATGGACACAAACAAAGGCGCCGTGTTAGAGGCTCTAAGTAACAAGCTCTATGCAACCCTTTAACCACTGTGAGGCTCTTGACTGGCGATAGCCTTGCTGTCAACAGCTGACCATGATGATGTCAGTACCATAATGAAATGTATTGGAATGCAACGTATTACCACCTGGCAATGTATGGAAGTATGCAAAAAAAAAACCATTTGCAATTACTACTGGTAATTGCAAGTACTTTTAGTAAAAACTATTCTCATGCCTTATGCCTGTAAACTGTAAAACGACTACTGCTGTATATTGGTTTATTGGTTTATTGGTTTATTAGGATCCCCATTAGCTGTTACAAATGGTAACAGCTACTCTTCCTGGGGTCCACATAGAACAGTATACAAACAAACACACAGAAAGCAAACTACATAGTAAAGGTAACAGAGAAAAATAAAAATAAATAGATAAATAATATACTGCAGTATACAATATACTGTATACTGCTGTGAAATCTAGTCGTAGTAGTAGAGCTTGCAGCTAGTCGAGTTGAGCAGCTAGTAGTAGTGTGTTTATCACAGTGTGTTTAGCGTAACGCCACCTCTGGGTGAAGGGCTGCTGCAGACGAGGGCTGCTCTGGTCCGAATGGCGCTGAGGTACTCCATCACCGTTTCCAAGTTGCCCTCCTGGTGTTCGCTCCTCCCGGGCAACAGCATGTGTGATGTGTACTGTCTGTGGTCTACTGTGTATTTCTACACCGCCCCCTTACATTGTCGTTCCTATAGTATGCGTTAAAAGTGTTTTAGGTTAGTTCCTATGGATACGTTCACACTGCAACTGAAAGTCTATCCCAAATCTATTTTTCTTTCCACTCACACGTGACATAGATCTGATCGGTCAGCCTGAATGGATTCGTTCAATTCTGATCTGGACCACATGGACGTACAAACTCTGACCCCCCCCGAGACCTCATCAAATCGGAATGTGACGCCGTTGCCATGGCAATAAGTGAATCTTACATCATTCACCTGAGACAACAGTCAACTTGATTGATATTTGGAGCGACTTCTCAATTCAGTCAAAACTCAAATGCAAACTTTTTGACATGGCCGTCAGTTCCTATCGGTATCAGATACGGGGTGCATCCTTGAATAGATATGAACAGCCATGCAAAAAAAAAAAATCAGATATTAGCAGAAATTGAATGGAATTGAGTATGAAGGCCTGCGGTGTGAACGTAGCTTATGTGACATGCCTGCTCCAGCGTCATCGTGACAAACTCCCAGACATTTATTGCACTTGGCAAATAATGTGACTCTGATCCGCGAGACTTCTCCTAGCAGGAGAGGGTGCAAAAAAAACCCCCCAAAAAAACAGAATTGACAGGTGGTAAGGGATCAGCAGTCACTTTCAGTCTTCACATTGCAGCGGTAGTGTGCTAGAGGTCGTGTGTGGTGAGGAGTTTTGACGCCGTGCACACTATGAACTCTGTCAGGCTCCTTTTTTTCTCCGTTGAATTTCCATAATAATGATCATAATAAAGCAACGTGTTCGTTTTTTCTGCACCAAATCTGTAGTAGACCCACTTAAACAGCTTCAACCCTGCATGTAATCATTTCCTATAATGTGGTATTGTCTGCAAACATAATGATCCTTAGTGAATCTGCTTGAGAGATAGTCATTGGTGCACAGTGAACAGAATAGAGGAGAATAGCACATACATCCTGCCTGCTCTCATGCACAGTAACTTACAGTGAGCAGTTCAATGTCTTTCCCAAGGGCACGTTGACAGGACACACAGACTTTGCGGGGTTTGAACTCGTTTCCTTTTGGGGTATGATTATTTTCATGGCATTTTTTCATTTTTTATGAGACGTTGGTGATCGGCAAAGAAGGATCAACAACAAAGATCATGAGCCAGATGCCAACCAACTGTCACAATTACACGTTTTTTGCGTCTTTTCCCCTGCCAGTAAACGCAACTTTTCTTGGTATAGTGACGTTGAATTCTTATCTTTAATTGCCCGTGTGTAGCTGACAGGGGCCTGCAGGTGCTGTAGGGTTGAAAAATGATTGTTTAAACAATAATAGTGTGGGGTTTTGGGATCATCTGTGAAAAATCTCATCATTAAATTAATCATGATCATGACTCTCAGCACAGCACCAAAGCAGCACCATGGGCATATTTCGCTTCCCTCACCCGCTGCTTTTGACACATAACAGTTTGCCGTTGAGAATCAATGTCTTTCAAAAAGCAGATTGAAAGCATTTTTTCCCCCCCCCATAGCTTATTAGGTCTCAAGTGTGTGTGTATCATTTTTGCTATTTTAATGTAAAGCACGTTGTGATGTTCTATGTATTTAACGTGCTATACAAATAAAACCTCACTTTAATTTAGGATGATTGTGCAGAAAGATTGAATTGGTATTTTTCTTTTATTCCATGGGGCATTCATTTAATAAAAAACATAATAAAAGTGTCGAAAATGTGAAATGATTTAATCTTTTCCACATTTTTTGCTGGTAGGAAATCACTGAAAGAATTATGAGCGTTGTCCTGTAAATCCCCCCGGTGCCACCATGGTCAAACGAGTGCAGCACCTAGGACATTTTGAAAAACCAGCAGCATGGCGGTGTTTGATCATGTTTTTGCACATCTGGCCAGTACATATATATATATATCCTTTGGTGTGTTGGCTCATGGCCATTTCAAGCTGCTCCAGGCAGTGGGAGACTGATATATTCCGACAACATCCCCTCTCCATTTAGTTGCCGAGTCGCAAAGTTGCTGTAAATACCATTCCAATCACCGGTGCTGTATAACCTCATTTATTTTCTATCAAGTCGTGTTTGTGACTCGACAATTCACATCCTATTTGTATTTGCCGTTGTTTTTGTTGTTTTAAACCAGGAAACCAATGAGAGCGCTTGACATATTGTGTGGTTTTAGGTAAGGTTGGATGATTTATCTTCTATTAAAAATTGGATAACTCGTTCATATCCAATACGCTGGGGGTTCCTCGCTACTTTTTGCTCAGCAGCTTCAGAGGTTGCAGTCTTGTGAAACCTCACTCTGCCTTTAGTGTCACATGATGGTCTAACAGCTATTCCACCCTGACATGGATGGAGTTTTTTTTACATGAAAATGGTCAAATTCAAAAGATATTGAATATTGGCACAAAATATAGATAGCGAACCTCCAAAAACCCATATTGGCCTAATCCCAGTTTCAGGTGCATCAGGAAAGGAGCGTATGAATTGACTTAAATTGGAGTCAGAATCTGTATATCATGATGTGAAGGTGGGCATGCCTTCATTTCCGTGTTCCTCACAGGTATGCGTTTTGCAAGAGGCCACTAATCCCCACACAGAAGCCCGGGTTTTGAGTTGGTGGAGTGGAGCAGAGTGTAAAAACTAACTTATGTACCACTACGCGGCACTAAAGTCGAGGTCTGAATCTGTACCGTGGCACTATAGCATTTCTACAGTTTTAATCACACCTGGTGGTGGTCCTGGCTCATTTGGTGCTCTAGGCGAGATCACCTCGATATAAATCAGGCAAAAACAGCAGGCTTTGCAGCTGCTGGGGTATTTCCATATGCTCGCCTGTGTTTATGGACAGCAGGGGGCGTATTCGATTGCATGTTATTTAGTTAGACGTGATGTCACTGACCTGGACATCGAGACAGCTGGAGAGAGGAGAGCTGCTCTTGAAACCTTCCTATACATGATTCCACCGCTGCCTCCATTTTTCATTACAGGAGGAATATAGCACATGATAAATAGTTCAATTTAATATTATCAGGACCTCTGTCCTCACCAAAATATGGTAACGATATTTAATTTGCGCTGGAATTTTTACTTAAATTAAAGATGTGGCAGTGGCCTTCTCACACAATCCAGCTGGAACTGCAGTTGCTTTGTGCCGCCCCGAATGCATTCCCATTGGCCGGAGGGACGGGAGGTATTCTCAGAAAGCCTATCCGACAGAGCCGCACATTATCTGTGACATATCACTGGGATGGGAACTAACAACAAACATCGCTGAGCTTCCGTTTGCTGAGAGGCTGTTTGTGGTGTGGCTGATTGCATCGCTTAAAGGAGGTCTTAAAGAGCGGCGGGGACAGAGCGGGACGTTTCAAACAGTGATGGGGACACGTCCCCAGTGACCCCCAGTGTAAATGACACCTATGCTTGCTGTTGCCAAATATCTGCAGAGCTGCAACTCCAACCACGGTCAACAACTCCTTCACCGGGAGAATTCCCACAGCAGTTGACTCTAGGGAGCGGGGCTGTAGTTGAAGTTTCCTTGTCAGAATATCGCTTCTGCCTCTCCATCCATACCCCAAAAATGTCCATCTGAACAAGCAACAAGTCTTTCTTCAGATTTGTTCCCCTGAAACGGCATAATGTAAGGCAGATCACTCGCCTTGAATCACGGCAATATCGCCTGATTCAAAAAGAATGGAATTCAATGAAAATAGTAAAATAAAATGATCTCGCCTCAGCCTTAAAAAAGCCTTGGCAGTATTTCCAATGGGCACAGATTTAATCTTACAATTCTGACTGGCCAAGCAGAGAAAATACTTTTCTCGGGGAGCCTTGGATCTTCGGAAACTCGAACGACTTGTTAAGATGGACATTTTTCCAGAGAAGAAGAAGTAGACTCATCCCGTCTGCCATTCGAATGACCAGCTGGCGGACCCCTGTGTGCTCAGTCAGGTTTAGCGAGAAGCTCTGCTGGGCGTCGAGGAGAGTGCAAGACCTTAACACTGAGTCAAAATCGGTGGCAACACGTCACCGGGCCCTCAGCGGTGTCCAGCCCGGAGCTAATAAGGATGGCCAACTCGTCCTGCTTGTTAGCCGGAGCCTGGATGTTGGAGAGGATCAAACTATCAGGCGGTGAACTGTGGCGACAGCTGCGCTCGCTTGCTCCCTGTGCTGTCATTAGCACCTGCGTTCATGTGTGTATAATAGTGAAGAAAGATTCAACTCAGGCTAGACTTCACACATAGATGTGAAGGGTTTCATTCCAAGGCATTCGGAAGCATATTTGTTATCTCATGGGTTGCTTGAGTGTTAATGTCAGCAATCGTTTGCAACATTAATACACATTACAAATAATTAATACAAATAACACCTGGTGTCAGGTAGGTAGAAATCCTCTGGAGACAGGAAGTGATGTGTTTTCTGGTTTGTTTGGCATAAACAGAAGAGGAACTGGGTAGTTAGTATGAGCAGCAATAGCTACCGTGGCTGAACGGACAAAGAAAAGAGCGCCACCTGCAGAAACTCAAACTCCATCAACAGAAAATCCAAGGAGAAAGACATCACAGTGCTGGACACACTGTTTGATTGACAGGTGATTTCTGCAGAAACACTACAGCAATGAGAGCTGAGAGACAAAGATGGAGACACAAATAATACAAAACAAACAGGAATCTCACAGAGTTATACTTTAGAACGATGGATATCTCATTTTGGCGACACTATTCATATTCTCCTGACTGTGCAGGTTGTTCACCTTTTGATTATACTGGTAGTCAGCACATTACACTCGCGGGTACCGTTAAAAAAACAAAACAAGCAGACAGACAGCAGCATGTTGCCACAGCGGGGATCCATCTCGGAAAGAACTGTTGAAAGCGCCGTTGCCCTCATTCTGTTAAAAGTACAGGGCGCTACACGCTACTGGCATTTGAATGTTGAACGTGACTTCAGCTCCACGGAGCGCAGGGTTTCCTCTCGCTGATGATCTTTTACATCATTTGCTCGTGATCTTTATGTGTTTCGCGTTGCGGGGGGTCGACGTGATCTTTCACAGTCCGCTCGCACTCCATTTTCAACGCTGCGCAGTTATCACCCTTCCTGTTAGTCTCTGTTAACGGTGACGCCTTTAACACCCCTGTCCCAATTTACCCAAGGCCTCACGCTGTAGCTGTCATGCGCCGCACGTTGGACAAACGATGCCATTTATGAAATGACAGTAGAGATAGAAGAATTCAGAGGCATTTAAAGGGTATCCATCAGCGAGTCACCGATCTGGGGCGATTGTAATGTGTCTCTTTGCTACTTTCCGCCTTGAGACGGCAATAAGATCATGTTAATTAATTCCTCCTATGTGAAGCTATAACGTGGTGTCATCTGTTCATTGATATTGCCTGTCTGACAGCGGGGCTATCAAACCGTGGACATCTTTCTGACATACCACAGGAAGCTAATGATATTCCTCTTTGTAGCCGGCTGTCAAGTCCCATTCGTTTGCTTGCCACATGACCGATTTCATCCTTTTGCATAGGTTCAATTGAATATTTCGAGGTCAGATTGCGTTTTCTGAAGAATAGGAATCGGTGGCAAAAGTCAAGTAATCAGATTCTCCAGCACTGGCTTTTGACAGTGCAACCCCATTTTTAGACCCAGTGAAACAGGGTCACATGTTGTCTTCATTCTCCTCGGCACATCGATTCCTCTTTCTGTATGATATCCTTATCCATTATAGATACCAGCTGCATGCATAATTCATTAAGAGTGACGAAATGAAAACAGTGAACTACTTTGTTAAGTTGTCAAAGTGTACTCATTCACTTGTAACAGGTTAAGGCTGAAGCCGCAGTGTGATAGTGGAGGAATTGCATCATTCATAACCACCACAAAGCCAAAGGCTTTTCTAACTGATCATAAATTTACATTTTTTATGGCATTCATATTTTTATGATAGCAGAACTCTGTATTTGAGTATCCGACTCTCTGTTCTCGTAGCAGTCTGTCTTGGATTTACTCTGTAATTGAATAGAGAGTTTGTTTCATTTGTGGATTAAGGAAGGTCTAGTCATGACCAATAATCTGGAAACACTTGCTAAAGGATGATAAATGATCGTAATGATGTCAGTTTTTCTTGCATATTGTTTGGTATATTGGATTTTTATGACAAGAGAGTCTAACATTCCTTCCAGCGCAAAAGGACTTTGCAATCTCACCCGTAAAACTTTCTAGAGCTCAAACTAACCATACATTAGCTCTCGGGAAAAAAAAAAAAAGATTAAAATGCCACAATTTATTTCCATTCTCGAACTTTGAAAAGTCTGCCAGGTATATTTTCATTTCATAAAAAAAAAGAAGAAAAGTCTCATGAATGCAGATGGCAAATGCACGGTGGAAGCAGTCGCTGTTAGCCTGTGGAAAACCCAGAGAACAAAAGCATGAGCATCCATCAGGCTGCCGTTGAATAGAGCTCCCTCTGGGGAGCCAGGGCAAACAGACCTCTCTTCTCTCTGCCTCTGCTGCAGCACCAGCTACATAATAAGGATAAGCCCTCCTAGCTATCCGACAGCGCACACAGAGTAAACAATTACGTCTCTTTTTCATGCTAGGGACAAGGGCTGGAAAGCTTCAGTTGGTATTCAGCGCCGGCTCCCCTCCTGGTATTGCTGTGTTCTGAGAGAGAGAGAGAGAGAGAGAGAGAGAGAGAGAGAGAGAGAGAGAGAGAGTGAGATAGAGAGAGAGAATTGGACCGTCACGCTGACCTTGTTGGCAGAGATCTCTGGAGCTCTTTTATGACAATAAGAGTGTAACTATATCCACTGCAGGCTAATTGTGGATTTAAATCTTGAGCCCGGCCAAATGACACCGGGAGCTAAGGAATGCCAATTAAGTACACACTGAAGATGGGGAGCGCAAAAGGAAAAATGGAGCAGGAAGTGTTTGAGGAGTGCTGAGCAGCCTGTTTGGAATTCTGTTTGTTTGCGCAATGAATAAGTCATGAATGTTGAATTATCCTGCTGGTTACATTGCAAAACACAAATGTGGTAGGAGTGGGGACTGGAGGAGGGGGTATGGTGGGGCTTCTGAACTCAGCTCACCACATGATAGATGAGTCTGTAGCCGGTGAACGAGGCTTGACATGCTGGGGTCTCACCAGGAAAGCCTCAACTGGGTCATATGAGTGAAGGATGGCAGCAGTGTGCGAGGCAGAATAACGTGCTTAGGATAGCAGCCCCACTGCTTTACACTTTACTCAGCGGGGTGCTTCAGTGATATGAGACTATCTCATAACCGAAAGGCCCGAGGTTCAATCTCCGCTACAGCCAATGTTAAGTCCATCAACAGTGCGCTGAACCCCCCCACACCCACTCACTCATTGCAATTCGCCCTGGATAAATACATCAGCTAAATGCTTAAAGGAAGCGCCATATGGAGTTGTTTTTCCACTGCAGGAACCTGAACCTTTTGGGTACCTTTTTAGTTCCCCCAAAAGAGTTTGAGGTTGCCGGGTAGACTATGTGTGACACGACAAAAGTGCGATTTCATGTTCTGTTTGGTTGTATTGACCAATCGGTATTGTTCAGTACTGCAATTCCACCCCAATGGTTCCTGGTCCCCCAAAAAGTACTACCTCACTAGCCTGAACTATTTTCGGGGTCCAGGAACTATCCAAGAGGAACCTTTCTCGGGGGTAGTTCCCCTGGTGGGAAAGGTCAAAGTTCCAATAGTACTAATAGTTCCTGGATAATTTCTGCAGTGGAAAACCGACTATATTCTACACTGTTTCATGTCATCAATCTGTGATGTTTAATGCATCCTAGGAGTCAAGGTACATCACCAATCGATGTTTTCAACAGCTTTATAGTGTTTTAGGGTGGAGTTTTCCTTTAAAATGTCAACAAATTACTTTATTTGCTTCCTCATGACTGCAAAACATTGAGGTCTTTGATTGCTCATAACTGCAGAACATCGAGGTCTTTGATTCCTCATGACTGCAGAACATTGAGGTCTTTGATTGCTCATAACTGCAGAACATCGAAGTCTTTGATTCCTCATGTCTGCAGAACTTCGAGGAATAACGTACCTCGCAAGGCAAGTGGCAAACTGTTGCATTGTTGCATGTAGCTTCTTTACCTCCATTCTGTCGGGCGGCCTTGAAGCTCAGCAGAAGGGATAAAGGAGAAGAGCATATGTGCATTGTTACTGAAGGCAGACTTTTGAGACATAGGCTGCATTGTCTCCCAGCCTCGCAGGACTCCCATGGGTTTCCCATTATCTTCCCTGAGATGACGATTTCAAACCCAATCAGTTCTCAAGCTGCAGCCGGGCGACAGAAGCCACAGAGCGAGGGGAGATATGTGATTCAAACGTGATATTCTTAAGCATTTTCTTTCATTTGTTATTGAACACAATGACCGCTTTGACATTGTTAGAGACCAGTTATTTGACATTTTCCTTCAAAAAGTCTTGAGTGCTGTGGGCCTTTTATGTTTTCTGGAATGTTTTTTTTCTCAGCAGTGTGATGAAGAAAGACAGGGAATTCTCTACTAATCTTGCCATGTTGCTCTCTAGCGATGTACAAGGAAAGGAATGACTGAATTCTGGCTTTGAAAGTCATCTTGTTCAGTCACACCAGCGGGGCCGGTTTAGCCCTGTCAAAATTACAAGGCTTCAGGCCCCAGGCTGCATGTTCCTCGGTTGAAAAAAAATGAGGCTATGGGTCGGAGCTGTTTTTACCCAGACCTCAACATCAGAGTGTTGTTACTGTGCACAGACCATGCTGAGAGACGGGGCATTTCTCAGCACCTACGGCAGCGAGATAACCTGCCATCAGTGAAATGATCTTATTGGTGTTACTTGAGATCAAGCCACATATCTGCGGTTCATCCCAGCGGAATGAACGCCAGGACAACCAGACATCCTCTGTGCAGTCTGGTTATTTCTGCTACCAAGGATGCATTTTCACACAACCTCACATGATGGGTAGGCCTAACTCTAGCAGAAACATTAAGGTGTTGCATATTGTTGGAGTTTTAATCAAAATTAATAAGTTGTTATAATTTGATTGAAGTAAGGTTTAAGACAATGTGCAGTATTATCCTATAGTATTTGCTCTATTGACACATTCTTTATCAAAACAGTTCAAGTCATCCACACACGATTCAAAAGTTAAAGTCTGCAAAAAGTTTCACATGCAATATCTCAGACACCACTGGCCTGGAGCCTTGGATGCCTTGGATGAACCTTGGAGAAATTCTGCATCTTTACACTGAATTTGAAAATAAAACATATTGACCCATATAACATATTGAACATAGCACCACTTGGAGGGCAAACAAAAGGCCCCAAACGTCATACATGATATATCAAACACTACTGGCCTTTTGATGAAAACTTGAGGCAATGATGCATCTTTACACTAAAACCATGTTCAACATAAAACATTGCGCCACATAGAGGGCAGAGATCATGTTTGATATCATGTTTGATATCATGTTTGATATCATGTTTGATATCATGTTTGATATCATGTTTGATAACTCACACTACAGGCCTGGGGAACATTTGGGGAACATTTGCACTGAGATCTGACATTTACAAAATAAAACTGATTGGCTCAACATAGTGGCACCCCTAGGCTTAAAAAGGCCCTTACAGTCAAATGCGATAGCTCAGACACCACTGGCCTGATTTTGACTAAACTTGGGGGAATGACACATCTTTTTACAAAACAAAGGTGATTGGCCCACATAGCAAGTCAGGTCATGTCACTGTTGAATTGTAGAAATACAGAAATGCTAATTATAGAAATCATATAGAAAAGGTACATTCTTTTGTTCTATTGCCATATAAAATTAAATAAAGAGGGGGGGACAAAAAGTGTCATGTCCCCCCATCCCCAGTGGGAGTTACACCCATGACTGCTACACTGAATGCAAACAGCTAGTCAAGTTGATAATAGCTAAATTCTGATGAATTAATCCATACTTTGTGTGGTGACCCATAGACAGGTTTAGTTTTTGGACCAGTTTCACAAATACTGGACAGACATGGGGCAACAAATGAACAGTCTATTCTCCTTTTCAGACCAACTGAATTGAACAAGACTATTGCCGACAATAGTCTCATTAAGCTGACAGTGTTTACATGCTCTGACTGGCCTTTCACGCTGCAGATAATATTGGGAGTATTCCACGTTACTGTGATTATGTTTACTCTCGGCGCGTAATCACAATTACATTATCGGTGTTTACACAGGTCCTGCTTGCTGTCCTAATGGCATTACAATCAGGTTTTTGTGTGTGCATGTAAACACGGTCATTGGAAGTAAATCAAGCTACACCAGCGCACAGTGAAGGTCTTGCAGTTTTCTCAGTCAGTTTGTACTTCAGTCGCCTCCATCTACTGATGAACAGCTCGTTGCTTATCTCTCTCTGCCTCCTGACCATTCAAGATTCACTGCCCACCTCTTGATTTGCGTTTGAATGATTGATTCACAATGAGCATGTTAAAGGACTACTACTTTTTGGGAAACACATGTTGGTCAGGCCTTCCCCTTAATGTGATGTGAGAGGGTTGGCACAGGACAGAGAAATGTACCAGAGACAGATGATTTTGTTTTGTTTTGTTGACCATCGAGCCAATTTTTCCCCCCAAAATCGGTGTAGTCCTTTAACATGCACCCCAGTGATCTATTCTCAACCCTGATCATGGCGAATCTGCACCTAGAATTGTCCTGCTATGCGGTAAATACTCCAATGCTATCAACCTAAATCATTAATTTCATTGAAATTAAAGTCTGGTGTCAGGTATGGTCGCTTCTCCACCCACAGGAAGTGATGAACCAAAACTTAATCGTGAAATCCAACCTGTCCCCTAAACAGCAGCGAGGCTCGGTCCAGAGAAAGCCTGGACTCACCGATGTTAGCTCTTTTTCCTCTCTCTTCCCTTTGGCATCACTTGGTATAAAGCAACACAGCATTTCTGGGTGTTGAAGTTAAATATAATAACGAGGGGATGGAGACCACTTGTGCATGTACTTATCACTAGTTTATGCACGTGAACATTACAGCTTGTACATAAATTATTGATTAGCGTTCCACAACTTTCTAATGGGATGTTTTATATGATGTTAATCTTGAATAAATATCCTTACTTGCTTAGTATTTGGGTCAATTTGAGGACCTCTTTGTTGTTTAACCTGTGTATTGATGTCCAGCAGTCACCTCTCGCTGTCATTTGCAGCAGCCAGTGTGCAAAGTTGCCTAGTGTAGCTTTAATGAGAGTGATGCCATAATCAATGCATGCATAACACAGCTCACACGGCGACATTTCTGCTCAATCGTTTGATTTATTTGGCCAATTAAACACCTTAGCCTGGTTACATTCTCTTATGTGAAACACTGCAGCAGTTAACACTGAGAATAATGCCGTTTTGCAGCAAGTTGTTCTGTCAGTGCACCAACAAAGCATAGCAAAATGAACTAAACTAACCTGACTGAAATTAATCCATGTAAACACAGGTTACCACAGAGAACAGGGAAACAATCCTGCTATCATCAGTGTAAACACTTAAAAGTATCACGTTTTTTTGTTTTTTTACAGTAACCATGTTTGCTTGTAAACGTTCCCGATGAAAGCTGGAATAGCTGGCGTCGATATGAGTCCTTGCTGCCATGTGTTGGTGGCAGTATAAAAAGAAAACAGACATCAAATGCATTCCTCATTTGAATTGGATATTACTTTAAAAATCAAGCATTTTTCACTTCAGGAATGAAAACTTTTTTTGGACCAAATCAAACAATATGTAACTTGTACATGGGCTTAAGGCGTATAAGCCACGGGGAAATACAACCCTCAAAACAAAAGCAATTTCTGGGAGATCACATACCTGCAGCCAATTCCCTAGCAGTAAATCTATTCAAGATGAATAGTTTGTGTTTGCCCAATTGGAAACATTGTGTAAGCCGATCTAGCTTCTTTGAAAGCGGAAAACAATGAATTTCCTTGGTTACCCTACCAAATAAACTCTCCAACCCCGGCCTTTCACAGATTGCCCATGCTCTATCAATCCAATTGAAATGATTTCCTCTCAAATTTGGGGCGCTCTGCTGAGTTGCTGTGAGTACATTTTTAGCCGGGCTGTACTCTGACATCCTCACAGCTATGATTGTGTTGTGTTTACTATGAACGCCCCCCCGCACAAAAAAGAAAACATATAGCAAGCATTCAACCCACCCCATGTGACTGCTTGTTATAATACATCATTTCTCATATTAATTCACTACCACCGCCACTGTATTAAAATGCTGCCCTGTTCTCATCATCATAATTATCCTGCCGTGGATAAAATATGTGTCCTTTGCCCTTTTCCTTTAGAGGAAGATAATATCATGCTTGATGCTCTGACTTTATTAGATCATGAATTTTGAGCTCTAATTGTGCATGCCATTTTTTAATTAGCAAGTTATTATAGGAGGTCGCATTGCAGATGTGCGCGGCAAGTCACAATCCCGGGCTCAGAGTTGGGTATTTTAGCCGGGGGGGTCAGAAGTGTCACTCCCTGTGCTAAATACATTATTTTAGCGGGCCGGCGGTGATGACACACCTCATGCGCAGCTGCTCAGAGGCTGGTCTGCTGACGTTCTGCCTGTTAGTCAGATTTTACTTTTTTTTTTTAATGAGTCTCAGGCGTGATCGCTCCCCGCTCAATTTTAACCCTCCTCGCATTTACAGTGGGTCTGGATACTAGATCATCTGACCTCTAGTTTTTCTTTCCCCTCTTTCCTGTTGATGGTTGAGACACAGATTACATGTTGTGGACACAAATAATTTGAATTATGTGACTTGGACTTGTGAAAATGAAAACTTTACTCAGATCGCGCCACTGTCTGATGTGGCAGGTTCAGCAGTCGCCGCACCACGGGTGTTTGGTTTTTTACCTGAGTATAGTCTTGCAGGTAGGTTGCTAGGTTTTAGGTTTTTGCACTATAATAACTTAAGGAAAATGTGTATATCGTTAAGTGCCTTATATAACAAAACAGGTAAAATATTACTGTGATTTTGAGTTATACCCTAATGGTTTTACGTTGAAAATGTTTTGTATTTCTGTATGAGTGACAGTTGTGTTCAAATTAAGTATGTAATTCCAGAATCATTGCAGACTAGACGTTGCTTGCTTCAAGTACAGTTGAGTATTGCTGTAACTTGCACTATATCATTATAGTAGCCCTGATTCACTTATATACAGGTGCTAATGTGTACTAGAACATTGCTGTAAGTAGGAAACTGTAAGAAGTACACCAGAAATGTGAGATCGCTACAGCTGTGAATACATCCTGTGAGATATTATGGAACCAATTATGCACTTAAGCCAGAGTAATGGACTGAAAGACCGACACTCAGAGAAATCTTATGTATGGAGCATTTTATTGTGAATCTGAAAATAGATGCAAGCTCGATGACTAACTGAACACTGTGTCTTCATTGCTGCTGGTCTGTACCTGTTTTACAGGATTTCTCTATTGTTGCTGTGGTACCAATTCTGGGACCCGTAACAAATGGCATCCTGCATGTGTGCTCTCGCTTTAAATTCATGGAGTGTGCAGCATGCTCAAAGCGTCAACAACACTCTTACATTACTCTTAGATCAGTTTTGCGTAACAGCGTAAACACTATGGATGGTATTCCGCAGACGGCGTCACATCAAACGACAACGCCCCGAGAACGCCTTCAAAACATCAGTGGAGACGCCTGGCGCATCTCAGTCAAACAGCGGTGGAATGGAGGGCCTGTCACTCACGGCGTTTTGGACATTGCGGCTGTCAGAGTGGTTGCGAGGGACACGCTGACATGTGAGAGAACTGACAACAAACCACGGATTGAGTCTTTCTCGCTGACAAAGAAAAAAGGAAAAAGCCTAATTTCTGGAAGACCACAGGGGGAAAAGATCCTTTCATAGAATACAAAGAGTTTGTCAGGGAGGAAGAAGCGATGACACCCATGTGGAAAAGGACTATTAAAAAATGTGTTAATTTGTATGTGTTAATGACTTAAACATGTGGAAAACAAGAATTCTTAGACACATACAGTGACATATTAAGGATAGTGGGAATATAAGTATGTATAAATATAGGGAGCATATATGGTTCATATGTCTTACACATCTACTGCCCCATTTATGCCAACATATTAGAAATAAATAACATCACACGTTAGCTCTACGATTAGTATTTTAAACATAGGTGAATGATAGAAGAAGTCTGTGACAGGAAGTGAAGAACACTGAAGATGTATCCATAATCTCGTTCTCAGACGGTAAACCCACCAACCGTCTGGCTAGTGACACTAAGCCACTGTAGACTTCTAGTTTGAGTTGTGAACACACAAAGCTAAGTTATTGATAAAAACACCCTACTGCAAAAGAGAAGGAAGAAATGTGAGAACAAGTGAGAATTAAGTACCAAAATATCTCTCCATCATACATTTATTATAAGAGCTGACTGTTGACTGTATTTCTGTAACACATCGATTGTGCCTGTACACCGCTACAGTCCTGCACTTGAGGGTCTTTTGATGAATTGAATCACATAGTTTAATCACAAAGTACTTGTTGTAGTACAGCCATAATAACAGGTTATTACCCTCATGGAGTTATGTTACACTGGATTCTTTAAAGAAGCTAATTGAGTAATCGGTAGCGCCAAGGTTTCTCACAGCCCAGAAGTCAGGAAATACCACTCTCCCCATTACTCAAACCCTGACTGAAATAGCTTACAGGTTATACCAACTGCCAAAGGTATGGGGGGGGGTAGATGTGAAAGGCCTAAGTAAATTGCTACACTAATTAGGGATTCAGCCCTAGTTCCCCAACTCCCCTCACATTGATCCCCCACAAGTGAGAACAGAGCGTTCACCTAGATACAGAGAACAAAACAAAACAAACTAAAACAAAACCATAAACTCCCCATCTCATCTGGTCCACTTGGTGCAACCCCAATTCTCACTGATGGAACACACAAGGTGTAGGGTGGGCAGCAATGTCATGGGCGTGCTTCTGTGATGTCACCGCACTCAAACCAGGAAGTGGACCTCAGGAAGAGACAGGTTAAAGCAACCAAAACTAAAATGAATGATACAAGTAAAGTAAAGTAAAATAAAGTTAGAGCAGAAACTGAATATAAACAGAATGATGAGTATGTGTGGAAGGATTTTTCACATCATGTCATTACAGTCTTTATCACTAATCACGCAATTATCACATTATTATCATCACATTCTTAATTAAGAGTTGAGAACTGAACTGTCTGTGCCTCTGACATACATAGCTTCACACCTGCTTACAACATGAGCGAATTGAATTTCATAGAAAAAAATTGATAGAAAGAAGGCAAAATCACAGTCGGGTCATTTAATTGCAGTTGCACATTTCCCCATTTAAAAAAAACCCCAAAACAAAACAAAAACGCTTTACTGGTGAGTTTGGAATGATTCCAATTTCCTTTCACACCATGCTGCAAAAATCTAATTAGTAGTTTTTGTAGAAAATGTTTCAAACATATGTGTGTGTGTGTGTGTGTGTATTTTAACTTCTGGAGGGATTCTGAACTGCTTGACTCACCTAGTCACCTTGACTCACCTACTTAGACTGCTTCAATACTAGTTAGTGCTTTAATCAATAGTCTATTGTTCTCGGAACTTGGAAAAAAGTTAGCTCCGACACGGAAAAGTGCAATAGAATATTCAAGTCATTTGTCATTCAAGTCGGAATTCCCACTCGGAACCTCAGGCCAGATCCAACTGGTCCGAGTTCGCAATATAGTCACAGCAATATAGCGGCGCACATCGTGAACAGTAAAGACAATTCCCTTTGCATCAATTTTTACTTCATATGTCATTTTTGTTACTAGCCTACTAACGTTAGCGTTACTAGCTCACTGATATGATAGAAGTCTTTACTAGCGTGTGGTACTAGCCTACTAACGTTAGCGTTACTAGTTCACTGAAATGTGCCGTTTCTCTCCACTAATGGTGCTGTAGTAGTTGATGTAAGTCCTCTTTAGATGCTTGTGAAATTCAGAGACTTGCCATACAACATGAGTTTGCTGCAGACGTCCATGTTTTCCCGAGCAGATGCATAGGAACGCATTTAGATTGGAAGTTGGGAATACCGACTCGGAACTATCGACTTCCGAGTACAATGGATTGCACCAGTAGTTTCACCTAAGCTAGGCCAATTGCCTGGCAGACAATTAGCAATCAGTGGATGCAGTCTTACACCACTACTGCTTTGAAAGTGTCAGGCAAACGAAGGCTAGGCGAACAAAGGCAACAGGCGACTTCAATCGACAGCCTTCAAAGATTGGGTGCTTCTTCTTTTCATATTATGATTTAAATTCTGTCGTTGTACTGTGAACTACCGTGTGTTTGCTTCCTATTCCCCTCTACTGCTCTTTGCCAGTCGGCTGTGCTGAAAGTTGAGTTCATCTCAGGCAACGCATCCTTGCTCTCCCTCAACTTTCTTGCATTGACTGAGACTTGGATCACCCCAGAAAACACTGCCACACCCGCAGCTCTGTCAGATGTGTGCTCTTTCTCTCACACTCCCAGAGCTGCGAGGCGAGGTGTGGTACCTGCTAATTTCCCGCAAATGGAAATACTCTTTTATTTCACAAATCTCTCCTTCCTCTTTTTGAATTTCATGCTGTCACAGTTTCTTATCCAGTCAAGCGTTTGTTTATCGCCCACCTCTTGGTGAGTTCCTGGAGGAGCTCGACACACTAGTCTCCCACTTCCCTGACGATGGCTCTGGACTCATCCTTCTCGGTGACTTCAACATCCACACTGAGAAGCTTGACTCTTGTTTCTTTCCTCTCCTCCTTCGACCTATCCCTCTCCCCATTTCCTCCTACCCACAAGGCTGTCAACAAGCTGGACCTGATCTTCACCAGACACTGTTCCACTGCTAACCTCTCAGTCACTCCCCTCCATCTCTCTGACCACTACTTCATATCCTACTCTCTCTCTCCTCTCCCCCCTCACATCCTCCCCCTTCCCACATGGTTTCTTCCCGTCGCAATCGCCGCTCGCTCTCCCCCACTGATCTTTCCTCTTCTGTTCTCTCTGCCCTCCCTGGCCCTGAATCCTTCTGTCTTCTATCCCCTGATACTGCCACTGATCTTCTTCTCTCTACTCTGTCCTCATCTCTGTCCCCTGACCTCCAGGCCTGCACGCCAAACTCCACCTGCCCCATGGTTGTCGGACTGAGCGCAAATGGAGAAAAGGCAAAATCTGATTTGTCTAATTAAAAAAGTAGGTATATAATTTATTTTACCTTAATACTGGTTCTGCTCTTAGATGCTTGTTTCGGAAGGAAATGCACTTTTTTTCTTTTTTTTAACTTTTTATTGAAATTTTTTGCATTATTTTACATAACAAAACATTTCTTGATATAGGACCCCAATAAAAATAAATTAATAATAATAATTCATAAAAATACAATAAAATAAAAATAAAAAGGATACAAATTATAATAATAATGAAAAAAATTATAATAAAATAAAAATAATAGGAAATGCACTTATGATTTCTAGTGACTAGTAGTTCTCTTGCCTACCTATGTTGAATGTACTTATTGTAATGCTAAATGACTGTTATGTAATGTAACATAACATGCAATCTCTATTTGCAATATCCTTTGTTGTCTCTAATAGCTGTATTTTTCATTCAAACACTCCCCAGTTGCCATTAGTATCCTCATATGATGTTTCTTTGTCCGCCATCAGGCCGAGGTCTATAAAGAAGACTTTTTGAAGGAGCGGCGAGACGGAGAGAAGCTCAATGAAACATATAGACCTTCATAGGAGGTTCAGAAAAGTTCATACTGAGCTGCTCAGGTACAACATATCTTGATGTGCTCACCATCATTCAACACAATATCTGCTATATGTCTTTTGGATTGGATAAAAAAATTGGATAAAAATTGCTTTGGATAAAAGCGTCTGATAAATCCCTGTAATGTAATGTAACATATACCCTACTATGAGAAACAGTCTTGCAAAAACACAAGTCAAGCTCAGTATTTTCTCAGTCAGCACATCACAACCTCACATATTGCACTAGAATGCATTGCTATGTCTTCACCTTGTCAATCAGCGGGATTGAAAGACGGTTTTTCCCCCGGTGATACGAGTCCAGCGCAACATACCGCTACGTTGCTCTGAACTAGCTGACCTTGTTTACATCAGCCAATCGTACCTTTTTATCTCTTTTTTTTTTAAAGCTTGTCAGACGTGCAGCGGTGAGACTGATCCCGCCCGACGGATGAATTAATCTTGACAAGCTTTCACATCAAAACTGTCTCGGTCAGGTGAGCTTACTGGGGGCTCCCCGAAGGAGAAGAGCTCGCGTGGCGGTGAAGCGAACGTGGCTCGCGTGAAAGACGAAACGCTCGCTAATTCACGTGGAGGAACGAACCGACGCGCAGAAAAAAAAAAAAAAACAGAGCTCATTAGTAATTCAGACAAGCTTAATTGGTTAATTATGATGGCAGACACCCGTATCTGCTTTAATAACCTTTACGTGGCACTCGAGTGTGTTGTAATGACGGTATTTAGCAAGCCGCGGCTTATAAATCAGCATCGCCACTTTCGCTGTCTCCTGTCTTGATTGTGAAATATCCCAATCAACTTCACTCATATGTTTAAATTGTGCGGATGATACACCTGTTTCCCCTTGAATTCGCTTCTGTGGGTGCATCTGTTTGTGGGTGCAACACTGCAGTTTTAAACACTGCGGTGCTGAAACTATCCTAATTGCGTTTTCTACTTCAACCTGGTCTGCGGGCAACCCAAACCGCTTGAGCATTTCCCTCATTTACCAATGCAAAACACCTGATGTAACGATCCCATGTGTTATTAAACTAGTTTGTGCGCCTGAACAGAAAGGTATGTCATGGGAATGAAAGGTGGATGAGAGCTGATATGTCATTAGGGTTATGAAATGGGCACCTCCCATCACAGATGTTTTGTTGAAATAGGTCCAAAAAGGTTCTGCGGTGAATTCATGAAACACCCCTCCCCCTAATTAGAAGGAGGCCCGGGTTCAAACAATCACCAACCGCTGATTTGCTCGGCTCAAGAGACGAGCAGTTAGCCTCTCTGCCTCTTGACTCGATCTGTGACACAGCTTCATTACCCATTGACTAAAAAGGATTTCGTCTCTCCGGTGGCTAACATATGATCAACAGTCCCTGGTAATCAATGTTTGCGCGTGTCTGTGTATGTATGTGTCACGGCTTTATTGTCCCCATCGCTCATTAAAGCGCTCCTCTAAGGGACGCGGTGGCAATAAACTAAAAGAGTGGCGGCAGGGAGAAACGCTTGCCGACCACCGTGACGGCAGGATCGATGGTCTCCGTCGCTGGGGTGACGACCGCGGGGTCACTCATCACATCAGGCGGCTGATAACGTGGGAGGATGCAATTGTGGCCGACTGAATGGGTTTTTAATTCAAGCTTTTTTATTGGAAACAACACTGTGGTATTGCCCTCCAGGAAGTACCGCTCAGCCTGTTTAGAGTGACCTTGGTGCACGGGGGTTGAAGTTTCTTCATTGTATCTTTTCCAAGTCCCACAGAGCTCGGGATGTGCAATAATTGTTTGCCTCTAGTGCTGTGAACTACATTCACAGAATTTAAATTTTGCTGCCAGATCCGCAGGGGCATTGAGACAGTGTGAATGTGAGTGAACTCATCAACACATACACACACAAAATAAATAGAAATACAAATTTGAACAATAGGGAAAGCAGAAAGGGAACCTCTCTGCACAGAGGCTTAGCACTTAAGGCACAAATCTCCTAGAAACCGCAGATCCTAGATCCACTGGAGGATTGGCAGGAGCACAAATAATGTCTAAATATATAACAAGAAAAAGAGAAACACCTGAAAAAACATTGTTGTGGCGTGTGTGTAGGACAGTTCAATAACTTTGTAATTAAAAGTGATTTGTTGCAAAAATGAGGTTACTGTGACACAGTAGACAGTGGGGGGGGGGGGGGCGGGAGAGCTGCCACCACCAGATCGTGCAAGCTAGACTGAGAGACGTAATGAGCAGCATCCCAGAGAGTAGGTGAGTAGGACAGAGGTAGTAAACTTGAGAAATAGTCAATAGTTATTAGCTTTGTAACTCGCCAGGTATAATGTTATTATTATTATTATTGTTAGCAAAAATGACTGAAATGTCAGCTTCTCTCATGATAACCAAAAAAGTACATATAACATAGATGTTTCTCCATAGATGGGTAGAAGAAAATACTTAATGAAAAGCAGCAGAACCACAGAAAATGTACAATCAGGCAAGATAGATGAGAGGAACCTTTTGAAGTAGTACTATTTCACCATGATGAGACTACAACAGCTCGAAGCTGTCCATACAAAGGCAATGGATCCTTTCATTTAAACCTAACACACTAAAATCAGTGAAAGGACCCAGGTCCTCTCCATGGTAGACCAGTCTGTTTCTCTGGGCTGAATGTATCACAGATCTCTTGTTGTATCCATACCTCCTAAAAGGCTTTATGCACTATAATATAGGAAAATATTGTTGAACTTAAAGCAAATTTGTAGCATTTTTCTAGTAATTCATGAGGAAAACTTTATAATATTCCTATTTAGCGAGTTGAGCTTCGTTATGAACGATGAGACTATTTAGTCAATTCTAACAATTGACAACTATTGAAGTTATTCTTCGTAATTAATATCTTATCAATTAACACTCTTGGGGCACCACCAGTTTACACTGGAAGTCTCTTTATAAGGATATCAGTCTAATAATCACAAGAAGTGAGCTCTAGATTACAGTGATTTTCTACCTTCATGTCCAGGATATATCAATGACACACAAAAACCAGTTCTTTATAAATGCAAAGATTTTATTAATTATGTAAATAAAACACCAATAAAATGAATAAATGTATACTAAACTAAAACAGATAATGGCAGTAAAACGGACAAATAAAGTAGGAAGTAAAACAGTGGCAGAGGATATATCAAATAAGATGGCAAGGAAATTGGCACCGACAAACCGACCTGAGCTGTAATACGTCTAATTGCGACCATGTGGCAACATGGAAGATGGCTTGGAGGACAGCTGACAGTTTCTGGGAGACTTGGGACAGAAGGACAGAGAATAGTGGAGAGAGAGAGAGAGAGTATTCTAACCTCACTTTCACAGTTCAACACTGCCTTGGCATCACCCGTGCATCAACAAGAAAGTTGGTTACCGTCTGGTTTGCCGGGTGTCAGCGGCGTCCTCGTCTCCGTGGTAACAGTCGCAGTAGCCAGGTAAACACACGCACGTGTTGGGCTGGGCCGGTCGATGTCCGGAGGGCCGATGTGGAGAGCGGTCCGGGGCCGTGGTTCGTCAGGGTTGTCGTGCCAACAGTTCACCTCAGTGAAGATAGAGGGAAGGGTCGATGTGTTGGCACACGTCGTTCAGGTAGCAGAGTAGCGGAGCGGCTGGCTTCTGACGTGGTTACGTAGTCTTCTGGATCAGGTTGAGTGAATTCGAGCGGACGCCTTGTCGATATTCACCGTAGAGCTGATCTGGTAGTTGAGCTTGGAGAAGAGCTTGGAGCCAGGTTCAAACTTAGTTTCAGGACGGGCTGCGGGACGGGCTGCAGGACGGTGGAGTTCTGTTTCTTGATGTTTCTTGATGTTTCTTGATGTCCTTCCGCCTGAGTTTTTGCCCGTCCGCCCGTTGCAGGAGTTGTCCTGCTTTCTTCGTTGGTGAGATTTCGTGAGAGAGAGTGAGCGAGAGAGCCAAGGGCTCAGGGGGCTTTATAGTGAATCAGGCAAATGGGTGTTTCCCCTATTTGCATGCATTCAGATTTATGGCCTGGGGCTCAGTGATTAACATTCGCCAAAAACTGCTTTTCCACCTAGGTTTGAAAACATTGTTTTTCTTGTCCCTCCTGGGATACAAGTGACATATTCAAACACCTTACCACAAATGTGTCAGTATGATACCAAACATGACCGTCTTACCACACAACACTGGCACGTACAACAAACACCTTAATAACGCATGCTGTGTGCTTTGACTAAGCAAGATAATACATTGGGAAGTAGGGTACATCATCTGCCACAGGATGTGTTATTCAAATCTAATAAGACATATAAAGAAAGTCCATTTTTGCTGCACATTCCAGAGTTTCTTTGTTCTCTTAGTGTGATTCACTTGGTGACAAGGTTGAGTGCAACTTACTCGGCACTTATCAGTGACCCCCAGTGCCACGTGGTTTAACCGGCCCTGGAAAGTGTTACTTTTAGCGGTTTTATGGAGAGAGCCCCCTTGGATGAGAGGGGGGGGGGGGTTCCTTGGGACTGTCACGAGTTCGGCAGGAGTCCTGACCTGATCACGAGGCCTTGGGAGGGGAATGTGTTAGTCTTTGTCTTGTCGTTGTGCATCCTGTCTCGTGAGAGAGGAAGAGTGAGGAAGATGATGTCTCCTGCACACACTACACCTATAACATTCCTATAGGAACGTCTATGCTTTAGTTTATAGTGACCTAATCCTACTTGATAGTATTTTGTACTGCTACGGTATTCTTATAATATTACTATGGGGTCTTATAGTTTTTCTATGATATTTGTATACCTAGTATCCTTCTAAACTCTGTTCCAGGATACTTTAGTACCTGCTCCTCAGTGGTTTCAGTGAAACCTGAGTGTCATGGAGAGGATTTCCTGTCCCCTTCTAGAATACAAGAAGTATTGTATTGTTGTATTGTATTGTTAGCTTGCTAACTAGCCAGCATGCTAATTTAGCATAGCAACTTATGTAAATGTTAAGATTCAACAAGTAGCCACTACTACGATTAGCTTCTACTATGTTAGCTAGTGAGCAGATGTGTTCAGACTGTGATGGTTCATGTTAGCTGACCAGATGCTGTGGTTAGCTAGGTTTGACACTAACTCAACACAAAATCAATCAGATGTATCAGTGGTGAAATGATCAGTTCCTAGTCAAAAACAGTACAGAAATGAACCATGTTTATTCAATTCAGTTTAGAAACGCAGTCAGCTTTTAACAGCCTGTTGCCAAAGAGCTGAAGACCTCCAATATGGCTGCCAGAGGGTGTTACATCACCTGAAAGTAGCAGTCCACAAGAAACGCAGCTGGCTCCAATTCCTTCCCTGCGAGTCTAAATTGATGCCCATGTTAAATGCCAAATGGAAAGAGAAGAATTATTGTCTCAGTGAGATAAACATCGACCGCATTGTGTGAGAAAATGCTTATTTTTTTTGAACAGCGAAGATCAGTAATTATCCTCTGATGTCTCATCTCTGTTCCCAGCCATGCACATGTACCTTAGCTACATCGCGAATATGCGTCAGGGAGAAGACGACCCTATATAATTATTGTTCCTGTTGTTCACAAAGTCCTGTGTTCAAGGCTTTGTGCACAGGTTCAGAAGTCACTCGGTACGCGGACAGTGCATTATTAATTCAGCCGTAGATAAAGCAACTATCAACCTTTTAGAATAATTTGTATGTCTAATGTCTCTGTCATAACCATTGAAGTACATTTCAAGAGAATAGTCTTAATTGCCCAAGATGACTAAGCACAGTGAAAGGCTTTCCAAATGTCATTATGGCACATTCAAATTCAATCTACTAACAAGCAAAGACTATTACAGCCAGCATGGATTCTGATTACTGATTATCTGCTTTGATGACTTCCAACTGCTTGCCTGCACCGCTTCTTGCCTTACTTCACATAATTGGAAGGAAGCGAACAACCTTTAATATCCATAACTTTATTGTTACTGCTCCCTCTCCACCTGCTGGAGCGATATCTCCCGTGGACTTCCCACTTTGCGATAATGGATTGCATGGGGATGCACAGTTTTTTTGCTTACGGAGGCGAGGAATGCGCATCTGTGCTCTGCCCGGTAGAGCATCCCTAATGCGGGAACTGTCCAATCACAGGGCCTGAAGAATGCAGCGAAAGCCAGGTGTGAATGGACATTATTTGTGAGCATGAGCGGTTGACAAGGAAGTAGAAAAAAGAGGTGTCAGAAAATACAGGAGGAAAATGCAGTCCGGTGTTATATTGGACTCCTCGGCAGTGACCATTGCTGCCACTCACAAATAATGAATACTGGCACGGTGGTTAGCAATGTTGCCTCATAGCGAGATGTCTAACGTGTGGCGGTTGCATGTTTCCTCGGCGGCCGCTTCCTCCCACAGGTCCAAGGTCGTGCAAAGTCCTGCAGGTTTTTTCGACACTGGAAATTGCCCGTAGGCGTGAACGCGAGTGTGTTTGTCTGGACCATCCAAGGTGTTTCCTTTCCTTCCTCCCCCCCCGCCCTCGTGGCATGCCGGGAAAGACTCCGTGACCCTGAATAGGAATAAGCGGCGGGTATGTGGAAATGAACGGATGAACACTGACCTTGTTATTTAGATATTGGCGTGAAGAGAAAAATTGACACGGTGTGGAAAGCCAACTGCAGCAGAAAGCCACGGTCGGTCAGGAGCAGCTGGACCGTGCACGGTAATAACCGTATGATGACTGTTTTTCATGCTCCAGCGGCGCAGGTAACTCTCCGATAGTAATTTTATCAGAGTTGCTCATCTTGGCCGAGGCTTTGACTTTCCGTTCGCATTTCTCGACAAAGCCAGTGTGTAGTAAAAGATTACACAATTAGGGACTGTGTCAATTACAATCTGATCTAATCAATAAAGAACTAAAGGGACGGTTTGATAACGTTCCTGGAAGTATGCACGAAGGCACCGTTCTGTCTCCCTGTATCCAAACACCCCCCCCCCCCGATATGCTACGAGTAATGGGTTCACAATGAAGAACATTGCCCGTGTCCTCATCCGCTGTGAAGGTGGCGATAGAAAGAAGTAGGAAAGCAGGGCAACGTTAATGTCAGTGCACTGTGTAGGTCCAGGGCAACATCGTGTCCAGCTGGGATAGTGCAGTCTAAGCATAAACCTGACCTGGCTATTATTGCCATTTTTTTTTTTCCTGTCGGGAACATTGGGTCATTGAGTAACACTTGAGGAAAAAAAAAAAGCTTGAGGAATCAGAGAAGAAGTGGGTGGTAATTATTTGCACACACACACCAAAAAAATAAAAAAGTACGCACCCTAATCTTACGTAATCTGCACTGCACCGCAACACAGTGGTTTGTCTTCATCCCTGGCTTTAGCAGGCCCCTAGTATCGTGTTGTCGGAATCACACGGAAACAGGGAATGGAGTGCACCGCTTAATCCCTTTTGTTTTTTGCATTTAATTACCCGGCACTCCAGAAACCTCACTGCACCCCGGCTGCAGAACTGTTTACAAAAAAAACAGAAGAAGCTAGGAAGTAAGACTACCACTCCACGGTGCACGGTGCACGGTGCCACCCCGGGGAGAAGGGCTTGGCTGAGCAATTGTTCATATTCCTCACATACGCGTCACATTAGCATATCTGGCTGCCTGTGCAGACATTAAATGCAGGTGAAGCACAACCGGGGGTATTATCACACTTTGTTTCCAACACAAAAGGGAAGTGTGCGTGCTCTTCACTTCCCTGAAACGGCGGCGTGCTTCGCATCCTGGATTCTGGACCCGTATAATCTTTGTTCTCTTTCGACGTGTCCTTTTCTTTAGATGTGTGTTGTGCTGGCGGGCTCTTGTTTTGCCGAAACACTTGTTTGTACAATGACCACGGGTGTTTACGTGGCTGAGTGTCATCTCAACGCCGCCGAGTCAACGATCTGGCGGCGTGAGAATGGCCGATGAACGAAGAAGAAGTCGCGATGATAGTTTTTCATCGAACCCAATCAGGAGTCGGGGGGTCAAAAGCGCTAAAACCCCCCAAAACATCCTGTGAAAATAAGATATTCACCTCCATGGCAGTTCTTTCTGTGGATGTTTCTATCAATGCAAGAGTGCGATGAAGCTACAATAGCGGCAAAATTATACCTATTGTCAGCTCAAGGGAGAAAGGAGCAATTTGACAGTTGGAAAATTATCTCTTTTGAAAAACAAAAGAGGCCGTGCGAGGATTGATTCAACATTTTTATTTATTTTTTTTCACCCAGAAGCGTAGAGGAGCTGTAGTTGTAGTCATGGATAACAATGTCATATCGGTACAACGGCTTCCAACCCGGGGTAAGCCGGCAACGTGAAGAACGGCACTCGACTCGCGGGTCACCGCCGATCCAAGAGGAGGCGTTTGAGAGACGAAATGAGCTCAGCGACGCCCATAATTGCATGTGTAAACACCAAACTAAACATACCCATCTTCAAATCCTTCCCCCGGCCTCTTCAAAAAAAAAAAAACAACAACAACACAGCCATTTTACAGTCTCATGAGTATGATTGGACTATTTACAACCCCCAGCGCCGGCAGTCAGAATACACCGACAACCCACCGTCTAATTAGCGGCGACACCTCTTAAGCGCAGGGGCTCGTGTGATGGCGCGCCGATTACCGCAGACGACAACGCCCCGATAATGCGATGAGTCGTCCGTCACGTCTACCGCAACGCCCCGTCGCCACGCTTTCCCCCCCCCCGCCCTTCAGACCGCTATTAGTCATGTTTCAGTCAGGTTAATCCGTGAAGGGTTTTGTTGTGAGGCTACAGGCTTGTAATAGGATCTGGAGGGGGGAGGAGGGGGGCGGGGGGATCTGGATCTGGAGTTCACCGGGAGCTGAAAGCCCCTGGATGAGGGCCCACCTCGGCAAATCATCTTAATGGATAATGCTGGATGAAGTAATAATGTGTGAACGGATAACATTTTCTCGTTACACACTAAATTAAAATGAAATAAAATAATAATAAAAAAAACAAAACGACTTACAATGTGTGATAAAGGAGAATTCCACCCTCGGATGCTCTCACGCTGTTAAGACATCCATCTGTGATGTTCAAAAAGTGTTGCAATTACATCTTTTTTTTTTCTCTCAACCTGCCTCGTCCTCTTCTACGTCAGTTAGCGATTTCCTATGTTTCCCAGAATGCCTTTCAGCAACGCCCAGAGAGAGAGAGAGAGGGCTTAGAGAGAGAGAGACGTGTGGCGTGCCAAACGTTGTTGTACAAATGAAAAAAAAAAAAAAAAAAACGCCGTCGGAGAAAGAGAGAGAGAGAGAGAGAGAGAGAGAGAGACCGCTTTGTATTCCGCACGCTTCGCCGATGACAGATCTGCAAAGTTGCAATCTGTGGCTGCGTTGCGTTGCTGGTCTATCTCGGCTACTGTCTTGGGAGAAATTGGCGTCTCTTTTTCTCTCTCTCTCCCCGTGTGATTGTTGAGCGTCGGTCTAGAAGAGAAGCCCCTTGCTCTTTTTGATTCGGAGGGGGCTGACACAAAAAACCTGCAACATTTTCTACTTTGCACCGTTACCGTCTCCTCCTGTCAGCACTCAAGAGGCCGTGTTGCTATGGATCCTTGCACGGCTATGCGACGGCTCATTCTCTCACACTCACACACACACACACACACACACACACACACACACACACACTTGTCTCCTCCACCTCGCTTCCTCTCAGCTGAATAACCTCATTGATCATAGGTGCCTCTCTCATTCAATACCAGCCGTAGCTTCCTCACCTGCTGTCTGGCAGAGCTAAGCAACCTTTCCATCCCCCCGGCCTGCGCAAATGCTGAAGTATGCTAAGTTTATCAATTAGGCCCAGGTAGACGTCTAGACGCGGGGGCTGGGCAAGCGGGGGGCCCCCCTCAACACACTGGCATTAACGACGTAATTATGTTTTAGATGGATAATGGCTTATTTACCAAACCCAGTCGCCGGTGAGGTCACGTTCACTCCGGATGAAGCAATTTGCTTTGATGGACCCGCACCGAAAACCGCTTGCGCATGCAAATGGCGGCATTCATTAATATGTGACTGCTCCCTGCGATGGCGTAGCGAGGCTATTACCACCAGACACTGGGTGCCATTACCAGACAGAAGGAAGTGAGATGGATAGGCTCTCGCTCCTCGCACTACCCCACCGTTGACGTTATTAATTTCGGGTGCACGTCTGTGGGCGAGGTACGTGTTGCCTTTCACCCCGCCTCCCCCACCACCCCTCCAGCTGGTAATTGACTAGGACATCTCGAGTAGACTTGTTCTTCTGTGATGTTTTGACCGCGCAGCTAGCACACACAGATGGGGGGGGGGGAATAGTTAGCGGCGTAGCGATGTAGCGCTAGGAGTAGAAGCACACACACGCACACACACAGTCGGCGTCAACACCGGACTCGATGACTCATTAATCACGAGCGCCGAGAGCGGGGTGACAGGCGGCTAAGGGTGTACACGTGAAAACTCGACGGTGTAATGACACACGGATCTACACGGAAGCCTCGCCGCCGGGCGGTGACGCGGTAGCTGGAGTGCAGAACAAGCTCGATAACCTCGGGGACTACGGCGATGACGTCACCGTGCCCCGGCCCCCCCCGAAGAGGTGAACCGTTAGCGGTGAACCTCAACAGTTAGCGTGAACCGTGCACTTTGACCATGCAGCATTACTAAGCGTGTAATCACCAACAACTCATTTTGTTTGGTCTGATCCAAAAAAAATGACAAAATGATGACAGAAAAAAAGTCACATGGGCTGAAAAGCAGCTTGATTATTGGACAGAGTTGATTGAGAACGAGAGTTTATCTCAGCTTGATGCACTCGTCTGTGCTTTTAGATGTAATTTACCTCCTCTGGTGTTCATACCAGTTAAGAGCACATGAAGAAAGAGGAACCGCTGGCTATTAGATGTCAAAATCCGTCTCCAAACCATTTTGGGGTTATTTCCAGTAGTTGTGTTTGGATTACTCATTCCTAACGAAGCGCACAGGAAGAGGACAGCGACCGGCATTCTCAGACATCTTGATGTGGTTATCTTGGTGCGATTCAAATGGTGATCTCACGCAGCCAAACAAACCGAACTGAAGGAGTAAAAGCTCCGGAGGTTCAAATAAACCGTTCCAAACATGACATGTTTTGAATGCGCCCTAAAAAAAAATATTCGTATTGGCAAATTTTTCTTTCAATAAATCAAAGCAGCTTGAGCTGGAAAGTGAGGTTTTTGCAGGAATGCGGGCTCAGTCGGGCTTAATGCGAGCTTAATATATCAGCGGGTCTCCAACAAGCTTCTCAATAACACACCGGGGGGACGAGGAGCGAGCGAAAACATAACGCATTATCGCCTGGTATTTCAAGAGTCATCGCATCAGCTC
Organism: Hoplostethus mediterraneus; assembly: GCA_034670385.1. NCBI lineage: Eukaryota > Metazoa > Chordata > Actinopteri > Trachichthyiformes > Trachichthyidae > Hoplostethus > Hoplostethus mediterraneus. Next base: position 1,552,840 of record JAXDDW010000033.1, on the reverse strand, counting down.
CGGTTGACAAGCGGCATATGTCTAACGCTGGTACTGCCCTTCCTCACAAACCCACCCTCCCTCCCCCTCCTCCCCGCCTCCCTCCCTCCCCCCCCACACTGCGGCCCATGCCAGAATATAAGTCAGCATTCTCCAAGGACTGAGCAGGTGGGGGAAGCCAGGCCGGGCGATGGAGGAGACAGAGGGACAGAGAGAGAAGGAGAGAGAGGGAAGAGAGAGGGAGGAAGTACTTAAGAGAAGATGAGAGGCACACTTACATAGGTGGGTGGGTTGGGGGGGGATGGATGGAGGTAAAACAGCAGAGAGGGAAGTAAAGAGGCTGGCAACACCAGAGGGAGTATGCAAAGGTGGGACTGGTGGTCAAAAACAACAACAACAATGTTGGGTGGGGGGATGCGAGATAAAGCAGGGGTTATATATAGACTGAACCATCTATGGTGGGGCGAGAGAAAAATGAGTGCGTTTGGAGGGAGGGGGGGGGGGGGGGGGGAAATCACAGCAAAAGACCTTGTCACTGGAAGCTCCAGTGTGCAGATGTTCCCGCCGCACAAAGGTCCCCGTCGCCCATGATCACCAGCAGCTGGACGGCGGGCGCCGGGGGTCTCGGCGGAGCGGTCAGGTGGGCAGCAGACAGATACAACAGGACGGAGGTCTAATGAAGCGCCGGCGTTCCCGCAACCGCACATAAATACAGCGCGTTACGACGCTCTCGCGCCTGACAGGAATTGAACGGCCCCGCTCAGAGGTAATGGAGCGTGAAAAAAACCTCTGGCCTTTGATATAAATAAAGATAGCATAAAAATATAACGCTGGCCGTAAATACTCCCTCGTGGCACTCGGTGTGTGTGTGTGTGTGTGTGTGTGTGTGTATGCGCGTGCATTTGCGCTACAGCGTCAAAACATGCATTTAGTTCAAACAATAATAGGGATGCATGAATTAACACGTTCCGCGGCTAATGCAGTTTTAGTACGACGCGTTAATAAAATAGGTCGGGGTACGTTGAGCTCTGCAGGAGTAAAAATGTCACGCGACTTAAAACCCTTTCATTTTTTTGTCTTTGCTAACTCATATTTACCGCAGCGTAACATGGCGTTCATTTCTCTTCCTCTGAAAAGCATAACTGCACAAGTCAGATTGATTGCAACTCAACACATTTGTGCGCTGTGGGTGTGCGTGTGTGTGTGTGTGTGTGTGTGTGGGTCTCTCATAACGTTTTCTTGGTACTTCTCCGCGGTCGATTTTCCCGGTATATGTCTTGGCTGTCATCCTGTCTGTGGTGCCGCTGATTGAATTGACTTCTGACTCTACCTTGGCTGCTCTTTTAGATCCTCTGTGGGGTTTGAAATCCTGTTTGTTCTGCGGCTCTAGTCCTGGGGAATAATGATATCTGATCTGTACTATTGGAAAATAAAAGCACGTATAAATGTTTGAAATAACTACATTTAAAAAGATTAGAAATGTGATGATATTGGGGTTTGCCACAGAGCTAGTGGTACATTTTACCCCACAACCACCATTTATTGTACCTTTATAAAGATGTAAACTAATAAATAATAAAGTCTCAAATGTATAGGCATCCATTTTTGCCCTGATGAAACCACCAGATTCTTTTTGACCTGACTCACTAACTGTTCATTTTGTGCACGGAAACAAGGGGTAGCTCATCTTACCCACCGGCTCAACTTACCCCGCTCTCCCCTATATGTGTAAACAGAGTGGATTCACATACTGTAGCGTTGTAGTGTTGGCTCCCCAAGGCTTTTTTTTTTTTTTTTTGAGACTGACAACCTTTCTGTTTTGTCAGTTTGATGCGTTGTACTGTCAGAAATGTCATGCGTGACAGTCATGTGGTTACAGTGGGCAAGGCGGCCGCAAGTTCAATCCAATGTACCCCTGTCAAAGCATCCTCGCGTGTGGAACAGATGCCCTTACCTGCCCGTAAACTGCAATGCATGAGAGCATCAGCTAAAATGTAAATGTCATGGCTTTGATTTAAAGCCCCCCCCCCCCCCCCCATTCTGTAAACCAGCCAATGCTGCATGCTGGCTAAAGCAAATTCCTGATTCAGGTAAAGAGCAAAAGAGCAAGTTGGCGGTCTTCTCCCGTTCCAGGCTTGTGATCACAGAGAATGTATAATCATTAGCAAGACACTCTTAATTTAAAGGTTTCACCTCAAAAATGCTCTATATCCATTTTTGCTAATAAAGCACAACCGTAAGTTCATCTATCTCTATCCTCTATCCAGTCAGTAAATAGTCACTCACTAATATATTGTGTTTTTAGGTAGGTGTTGCTTTCTTTATCTTATTTTGAAAGGAAACATTATGTGTGTGCCTCTTGGCTGTAGGGGAGCTGCCATGTGTGGTGATGAGGTTGACAGTAGAGGAGCAAAAAGATATATGCTCCTCCCATACCTCTCATCATAGCTGTACCATTAAGATACTACATTTCTCAACGCGTGACTATAGGGCTTTTCCTGTTTAAGTCCCTGGCTCGGAGTCACTGATGGTATTTTCAATCTTCCTGCAATGAGGGCCCTGGGGTATTCCAGTACATTAGTGCTTTGTGAGAGTAGCTTTAAGCCTTTTACCATGCCACTGTGTTTGAACTCAGCAGAAGTAAAGAGATTTTTTTCTGTAGTCATTATTGGATCTTTCTACATATAGTAGTATTTATGGAGTACATTGTACTGTTATGATGGTTGTAAGGGTCAGGTATCATACACTTACAAGTATATGGGTTAGTATCATAGCTAGAACTCAAAAGGACTTCAATTGTCACTGATATCTTAACCTTGCAGTATTGTATATCAGCAGGTCTCTCATTCTCCCATTCACTGAAAAATCAATTCATCATAATGCAAGAGATTCCTTCATTCAGCTGAGCTGAGCTGAGCTTGCTTAATCAAAACTGGATCAAACCTGAGAGCTTCCAATTACAGGGAAACATCTTTGGCAGTGTTGCCTCGCCGTAAACACCAACACCAAGATGTTACCATTGTAGGAGTGTGTGCTAAACTATGGCTGCACAAGAAAAACAACAAAATCAAGGTTTGCTTTCATATCAGACATTGTAAATTACAAGGAACGGACAAGCAGAGGATTGGGGCTTTACAAACAGTTCTTGGAGGCGGAGCTGCTCTGGAGGCAGCAATTATCTCATTGGTTGTGTTTAACCTCAGTGGGCAAATGTTACGCTAAACTGTAACGTTAAACTGAATCCCAGTAGAAAAGGTCAATATTATGAAGCCTAGTGTGCTTGCTACTAACTGAATCTAGCAATACTAAGTTATCTAGGTTAGCTAGTTAGCTAGCCTACTGACCTTCCAAGATAATGAATGCCATGGTCATGAATGAATGAAAATAAGTCACATTTCACATTTTTCATTTTTGCCACTGAAGTTTGCCAGTTAGCTAACTTGCACACGAAAAGACTGTGGTTCTTTGGCTCCGCCCATTAATGTTTAACCCCACCAATGAGATTATTTCTGCCTCCAGAGCAGCTCCGTCAGAGAAATGTTGGTATAACTAAAACTAATCCTCTAACAGACAACTGGTTGGTTGGAGATATCAAAGTTAGATAGATATCACAATATACTAACACTCAAAAAACAATTGTTCATGATAGATGCAGCATTAATGCATGAAGCTGTGTCTCGATATTGGGTACTACTGCGTGAGTGATCGTTTGCTTTATGTGTATTGATTTCAGGGTGGCCAGAATTGTCCGACCTTTCACTGTAATGAAACCCTGTTCACATCCATCCAAAGGGAAGACCGACTCTTCACAAATCACAGGAAAATATTCAAATATTCATAGAAGAATAAAAAAGAAAATGATTCAAATTCATCCTTTCACATTTTCTCATTTTCTTCTCAACATCAGATAGCTGGCGAAACCTCAATGAGATGAGTGTCTTTACAGTAATATCTTTCAAGTAGGAAGAAATAGTTCCAGTCAGCAGAAATATAGAATAATATAAGAAATACATTAGCCTCGTGTTCACTAGGAGAGGGAGACGACAGACAAATGCACACTGACAACCTGAAGCGATATCACTGTTTTTTCTTATAATGCCCACAAATAGGAATCTGCACTGGACAAGTCAGATTTTGACTACCTGCTGTTTGTGTTCCCTAAAACTAATTTTCAAATTCTCAAGAACACATTGTGGTGTGTTGAATTCATCCAATCTTTATTTATACAAACATATGACAACAGCTGAATTGTAGTATGACTCTCAGGGGTGCAGAAGGGTTAGGGTTAGGGTTATGCATTCAACTGTTTACTGTGAGCATCAACTGATACAACAAAGGGACCAAGGAACTCTCCACTTTTACCAAAAACTGCAATTTATTGAATGACATTGTATAAAATTCAGAAAATAGAAAATAGTCACTTATGTGCAAGTGGGAAGTATGAAAAGCCTTACTTACTGAATGGATGAGTAAAAAAAAAAAAAAAAAAAGTGTGGAAAAATAGCGGATTAATAAAGACATATTCTATTTGAAAGTGAAGAGTGTCATGGTCCTCTTCATACTTGGATTCCATTTAAAGTCCTATTATCCAAAAGCACCTTCCTGTTACTACTTTGCTATTTTATCTCACAAGAATCCCAGTGGCGCTCTGTCCCATTCTTTTTTTTGACATTGAACTATTCATTACAATGGATTTAAAGCAGGCCCGCCAGGCCGTTTCATCCAGCCCTGTGATGTTTTGTGTTCAAAGGGATTTTTTCTTTTTTTTTCTTTAAATTTTTCTTTTATTTTCTCGCATTCAGATAATCAACTAGCGTATGTGCAATCGGTTTCCATGAAGTATCTCCATCAGCAGGAAATAGGAAATGGGGAAAAAACACGTTTTTGTGGGGGAGAGGGGAGTCTGGGTTGACAAGCCGTTACGGCGCTGACAAGCCAGGGTGACGTTTAAACCAAAGTACCGAAAGATGACAGGCTTTGCGTCAACAATACTTTGTATGTTTGGGACAACATACCTATGTGAGCAAGCTTTCTCGGTGATGAACATTAACAAGTCCAAACTGCGCAATCGGCTGACACACGGACATCTAAATGCCGTCATGAAACTCGCAACTGCCCAGAACCTGGTCCCTGATGTCGACAAGTTGGTAAAAGACAAAAAGTGTCAGGCATCGACCAGCAAGTGAAAATGTAAGTAGCCTATTTTTTTCCACACTCAGTTGCACTTATTGTAGGCCACTAAGCCCATTGGCAGAATCACTCACTCCCATCCCCTCTCTGTCTTCTTGTCTCTCATCTCTATAGGCTAGCACACGGGATAATCTGACCACAGGGCAGCAGCTGGATTAACCACAGTATCATAGGTCCAGCTATTTTGGACAAAAAATGTATACTCAGATTCATGTTTATTTGTTTTTATTTATTTATTTTACTGTTTTTGACTGCTATTCTGGACAGACTTTTGACGTTTCATAGCTATAATCTGCATTCAAGACAAATATGAATATGAAATATGAATATGATGCTTGATCGATTTTGATTAATTGTATTGCACTTCTCTCTTCTACTTGAATTGGCAATATGTTGCATGGATAGGAAATGCATTCTGTTCAACAGTTCTTTCTGCTTTATGTCAATGTGACATGTCTTATAATTTATTTGTATCTGTAGGCCTTCTTGAATTATTTGAAATAAAAGTAAGTAGCCTACATATCAGTGTTTATTTAGTTGCGTCAAATAGATTTTAGCAAAAAATAATCTGGCCCCCATGAGGTCTCATTTGAACAAATCCGGCCCACTACCTAATACAACTCTGACACCCCTGATTTAAAGGATAGTTAGGATTAGGATTTCAAGATACATAATCTGTATCTATATATTTGTGATGACTCTTTTTTGTTCTATCCAAAGCACGTTGCAGTACTATGAAAATTATATATATAATGTGTAGAATATATAGAGCATTTTTAGCATGGGCGGCCCCGGTAGGATTCAACCCACTACCTCATGCTGTGTTAGTTATACTTCACCCTCCGCACTACACAGGACCGCTCTCTACGGGTTTCTAATGAATAGTTCATTATGTGGAATCCACTGCAATCCACGACTCGCAGTGACGTCACCGCCATCCTGACTCCCAGCTTGACTCCTGACACCAGTCACAGTTAGTGGGAGGAAATTCCCACCCTCGCGATTTTAATAAATAATGCCCTTTACTCACCGGGTACCGACTACAACGCCTGTCATCGTGTTGTGCTGTCGGTTGTAACAGTCGTGTCGAGTTTCATCATCATGTTAGATGAAGTGGTTTTGGATAGCTCACGCTCCCTGAAATGTAGTGGCAAAATGTAACGGTAATTTCCCCAAATGTCTCTGCGTTAGGTCTCATATCGCCCAGTATCTCTTTGGCTGTGTACTGCCCAGTTTTAGACCAAGCAGTAAATACATTAGTACATATTTAAACAATGTAAATACCGCTGTAAATATAACTTTTACTTTTAAACCCTATGCAGCCTCATTTTAGCAGTGTAGCATACGTCTTGGAATAAGACATATAGCAGGTTGCATAGATCATGAAATGCCAGATCGGGGAGTTTATCTGCAGATTCTATTGGTGTCAGCAATGTTGGTGGCTCACATCCTCCAAGGACTGTTTTTTTGAATATATCTTTACTTTAGTCAGATGATATGTTTGCTTGTAGATGGCTGTAATGGGACGCTGTTTGGGACTCAATATGGCGACGTCAACAAAACACATGGATGGATACATGTGGTGAGGTGGTGATAGGGAGGAAAACTGTGGATGTCAGGGTAGTCAAAGAAGCCTATAAAAAGCTTTTTTTCTTTTCACGAAAATGTTGCATTGCTGGTGCATCAAATCCCAACATACTTTTTGTTGATTTACTTCTTTAATGTCACCATTGACTACCTGGTCTTACTTAAAGACTATTGTCAATCCTAAATAACTTCTTGTGTGTTCAGAGTTGACTGTACTGACGCTCTGAGGAAAGTGACTGATAGTTTAGTTGGTGATAAAAATAAAGCAATTAACTTGTCAGTGACTTGATGTGATAAGTAATGTAATAGTAAAAATAAAACTGTGACCTCCTCCACCAATATGAATTATTTTCTCTATATATAAACAAATAATCTGCTTTTCCCCTTAAAAGACCCCATCCTCAGAGCTTTCATCGGTTTGACACCACTTTCTACGACGTGTATACTATCAATTTATGTCTCCCCGGTAAACTCTGCAAACCGAGTTCAGGCGTGTTTACCCTCCACCGCATCTCCCGGTGATCTCTCTCTTCCTACCGCTGATGTTCAACTGCCACTGCCGAGCAGAGACGCAGCTCATCCGTGGGTTTTCGTGGAGTTGGGGGTTATTATTCCAGTTCTTGCGCGCGTTCAAACCATTTGCACCTCAATTTGTCTTCCTTTGGTCTTTTGGAATTGAGTGTATTTGTCCCACGGAGATACCGCCCCTGCCTCGGTATCTGCATCTGTCAACGCGAGCCGAGAGAGATAATGTTCCGCAACACGTGGAATGGTGAAGGGTTTCCTACGAGTGGGAGGCCCTTCCATCCTGCAGCACGGTGCAAATAGCTCGGTCTCCTAATGAGGGAATCAGACCGGGGAAGATGTTCATCGCCCCGGTGATCACACGGAGGCTGCAATCCGCTGAAAGCCAGCCAGATGAATTACCTGAAAAAGCCAAGCATAACATCAACATCTAGATACATTTCTCTGGCAGGCTTTTATCGACCCTAGCAAGAACCAGGCTGCGTCCGCGGAGCTTCATACGTCTGCTTTTGGAATTTATTGCTACCAAAATAAAATACAAAATAAAACTAAATGACTGAGAGTTTGGTTGCACTGGTTAATATTATTTTCACCAAAATACGATAATGGAGCTTTTACTTTACAAATGACAGACATGAGAGTCACATGGGATTGTTACACATCACGGGACGTCCCATTCGAACAGGGTTACGGTGTTCGCATTTCACTTTCTGTCATGTTTTACATTACAGTCATTTAGCAATGTGGGGATCGAACCCACGACCCTGAGACTGAGAGTCTCATACTCTACCGACTGAGGCATGAGAATAAAAAAAATAAAAATAAATTACTAGTACTCACATGGTTTCTGGGAAGAGTCACAAGTTAAATGGTCATGTTGAAAGGGGTTTTCATTTTTGGAGTGTGTGCTAAAGGCAGTCTGGTGAGATTCTGGATGCTATCATCATTAATTGGCTGCTTGCTTTTGTGTTTTTTTTCTCTTTTTTTTTTGTTTCGGTAGTGAACATTGCCGGCGCCGAGGGAAAAACAACCAGTGGAAGCGATAATAAAGGCGAGTGTAGGAGGGTTTCCTTTATTTGTTTATTTCCTTCCCAAGCATCATATTAAATAAACTTCCCTGGGAGACTCGGACGCTCAGCTGGGACGCCACGAGGCGCCGCGCAGGCTCAACGTATTAGCTGCTGAGAGGAACGAGGACGAGATTCTGAGTGCGGCGTGATTTCAATGTCATCCGCACACCCACGCGGAGGCGGCAAACATTTCCCCCGGGTGGGCTGGGGGGGTCTCGGAATAGGAGTCTGGAGAACCAATTGTGCTGCACATGATAATCAAAATGATCTGGGGATCCTTGGGGAAATCGCTCAGCACTAGAAAAGGTACTCATTCTTTGTCCGTTTCTATTTGCCGGTGAGCAATACATATATATATATATATATATTTTTTTTTTTTTGTCGACTCAAGTATTTTTCTGCACCATAACAGTTTATGCAAAATGCTGCAAGACAGGAACACAGGTAGTGGATGCGAGAGCACTGTCTGCTCTGATGTTCCCATTACAGTTGCCTCAAGCAGAAATAATAACCCACAAAAGGATTCCTCAAATCAGTTTGTAAACAACTTCTCAAAGCCCCTTTTTTTTTTAAACAATGCCGCCCGTACCTGCTCGCTGCTCCTTCATTAGCTCCACATATCCAGTGTGTCTTTTGATCTTCTGAGGGCCTTGCTCGTCTTGAAAGCGGCGAGATGCTACTCGAGCGCGGAGAGACTGCCGTTCTTAGCCTCTCTTAAACACGCAGTCTGAAGCCGGGCGGGGAAGTGCGGTGCGGCGTGGGGCGAAGCGCCTCCCTCGGGGCTTGTTTTCCTTCTCTCTTTTTTGTTTTTCATCTCCGGATGAGCGTGGATAATGTAATAACAAGTCCCCGTGCGAGATCGCAAACACCGCCGGAGACGGAGGCCCTCCCAGTTACCTACGGCACGTTTGTTGACTCTCCCCGCAGGTGTCGCGGATCGCTCCGAGTGTGTCCTCGCTACACTTCTCAACTCGGCAAATACCGGCAAAGCAAACCGACTTCAGTGGATCTGCCGTCTTATTATATGTCGGATATGATGGAGGTTCCTCCCTGAACACAGCTACATAAAACAGTCCATTTTCTTTGGATGTTTTGTGAATTTGTTTGATTGTTCCATAATAAATTGGCTTTTCAAAGGTAAGTAATATATCCCAGAGTTTAGATGCCTTAAACAGCTGCTAACGCTAAAATAATTTCATTAGTCTGGTTTCAGTGGAGAGTTTCGGCGTCCCATGATGGTCTAAATGTTTCAGAGGCTTTTCCAACCTGCCAAGAATAACACTTGGGATTTCTTTGGCACGAAAATGGCAAATTTCAAGATATTGGCAGCTTCATCACAAAAAAAAAATCAGTATCGGCCTTCAAAAACTGGTCGGTCCCTAACCGGGGTACACATCTGTTGCGCGTTGTACATAGACAACGTGGCAGTGCGCTGCAGTACTTGACCTCTTATTATCCACCGTCGTCTATTACCGTTATCAACCGCCTCCTTTCCCGAGCGTCACTTTGGGGGAAAGCTCGGTGGTTTTCTCTCCCTTACGAGCGTCCCCGACGGCAAATCAATCAAAGCGGTTTATATATGCCGTCTCTCATTCAGCGGAGTGTCAGGAGCGCTCGACGGCGTCTCCCCGAAGACCTCATTATCCTCTTAATTTCCAATTATTTCAAAGACAAATGAGCGCACCTGGCATCGCAAACAAACCTGTCAGTGACGGAGACGGGAGGCGATACCAGCCGCCGCCTCTCTCACCGGAGATGAATGGGCTGACGATCAAACTTTTCCTTTTGTTTTTTGTTTTTTGTTCACATTTCAACTAGGCTAGACTTCACGCAGAGCTTCCATCTTGCACAAAAACTTCCTTGCCAGCCATATCCTGTCGGGCACGTCACGCCGTGCAGCTGGTCTGAGATCAGATGTGTTAAAAGTGATCGTAACACGAGAGGAGTGTGTTTGAAAGCGATGTTTACATGCATCCTGGAGGCTCAGTCGGCCGGGGTGCAACTCTGGCCTTGGACCTTTTTCCTCCCGACACCCCCTTCCCATCTTTCTTGTCTCTCTCTCCTAGTTTAAACTTTGGAATCCCTCTTTTTCCCCGGAAAAAAACAACAACCTGGCATGTAAAAACCTTCAATGAACTGGCTAGAGGTTTTACTCTCTATTGTTTCACGTTAATCAAAAAGTAGCCAAACGTTTATTGGTCTGGAAATGTCGTGGATTTAATTTCATTATTAATTTAAGTGAAGCATCGCAGATGACAGCTGATTTCAAGCCGGATGACAGATGGATGACATCTGCTCATGAAAGATGTCAAACTAAGGTTACGCAACATTTCAGGAAGCATTTGAACTTGATTGTTTCTGATGCCTTTACCGAGATATGTCGTCTCGTGCAACTAGCCCTCGCGCTGCTAAACTAGCGTGAGCAGATGTTAATGTTTGAAAGAAGTGAAGTTCAACACCGAGAAATCCTGTATCCTGAGTGGAGCTGGAGCTAAAACCTGCAGGGCAAGGGGTTGTATTTGAGGACTGGGTTGAGAACCACTGATTTGGGCTGATAAGAAAAACAGATTTTTAACATGAAACTCTCAGGAATGGTAGTGTGGGTGAAGGCTGGCATGCCATCGAGGTTATCAAGTGGGTACCTCCCATCACGCTTCGCTGCATTAGTCCTGCACTCACTGACACTGCACCTACAAACAGGCTTACGCTAAGCCCACACGGAGCCGAGGTTATCGAGTTAAACACACAGCACACGGCGGTAAACCACGGCGACTACCTGCTGAGCGCCGGGAACAATGGCAACGACACAGCGGGACGCCCGATTCCGCGCGCGTTGTTTTGCACTGATTTGTGAACGGCGAGGACATCCTGCAACACCCGGATAATCCGCTAATGTTCACAATATCTGCTCTGTGATGGTTCATTTTTCAGACGTCTTTCACGAAGCGGTAAACTCGTAAAACTATGTGTTGGGCTCGCTCCATCAGGGAGAAAGTCTCCGGGAAAATGATGTAAACACACCGAAGAGTCTCCATCCTGACATCGCAATTTAATGCTGCGTTGACTCCTTCAGGTTTTTTGTTTTTCCCTGCCAGCGGTGAGAGACGCCACAATTCAAATCACTTCCAGAATTTTTCTCAAAGGTACAAAAAAAAAAAAAAAAAAAAGCTTCTGCCATTTGAAAATTAATTGTATTTATTAATCTTGAAACAAGCGCAATTATCTCAGCCCACCGGCGGATACGTTTCCTCCCAGGACACAAAAACAAGATTCAATTCATTTTAAGATGGAAATTTTCTTTTCAGCGGATTCCCCTGATTGGGATTTAAACCTCACCAAGCCGCACGTGAAGAAGCCTCAAGTTCATTCACGTTTCAATAATCGCTAGGGAAGCCAGTCAGCAGCAGCCTGTTGCCCCTCCAGACCCCCCCAATAAGTTGTCAAGGCTATCTAGGTCATCTGTCTCGCTGATGGTGGCATTTTGAACCCCTGATTTGAAATTCTCACTTGTTTATCCTCCCTCTGTCTCTCTCTCTCATTTCATTGCAGATGATTTCTGCAGAGGCGTACGCTAAAACGCTCCAGACTGATTTCTCTTATGCATGAGAGCAATGCAGGCACATAATCGCTCCATAAAGTGTCAATTATATCCAACGGGTGTAAATAAGACTCATCTCATTTTCAAAAAGCATACATTGTTTCACAAACATCACGCGGGTGAATATTCCTCAGTGCTTTTCGCAAACAGCAAACAAAGCCCCGTTGCAGCTTCCCGAAGTTTGGCTGAAACAACTTTAATGATGTTTGAAAGGTTTTTCTTTTCTTTTCTTTTTTTTTTAGTCTCTTTGATCTTTTCTTTCCAATTCACCTTCGGATACTCTGGAGTCATGAACATTTATAAGATGCAAAGCCCTCTTTTATTAAATCACGCTGCGTGTGGACGCTTCGAGCCTTCAGTCTTCTTAGAAGTCTCTGACCTCAAGTACCACCAAACGCCCCGGGGGCCGTAGCTTGCACAACCCACTGGGAAACGCCCCCTTTTACACACACACACACACACACACACACACACTCAACACACAACCAGACAGACAAATGCACGCCTTGAATGCGCAACATGCAATCCGCCGTCAACAGCCTCTACTGTACTGACCCGTGGTCTCTCTCTCAGAAGACGAGAGGGCGCCGAAGGTGAACGAGACGCTAAGCATCGGCGGAGGCATCGCGCCGCGCTGCTACGAGTCGCCGTTTTGTTCGCTAATCCATCCCCGCTTCTTTTGAAGGAAGATAAAAACCTCGGCCGCCTTTTTCCTCCCCGACACGTATCCTCTCAGAGCCTGTGAGATATGGCCCCTGCCTTATCGTAGAAACATATGGGGAAGCGCTTTGATAGATTGTCGCCTCTACAAGGCAGAAATCTTTATTCAGCGGAGCGATGATTTAATTCCATGTAAACTCTCTCTCTCTCTCTCTCTCTCTCTCTCTTCGGCGTCTTCTTTACCGTATTAGCTCGATTTTTTCCCGGCGAGCGAAACTCTCGGCATCGGAAACTTTCCCAGCCAGGTTCTTCAATTAACTAAAGTTTTTGAGTTCATTTCTCAGCCGCAACTTGTTCAGTGAGTGTCATGTATGCTTAATTACCTAACAAGTAACTAATTGCCTCGAGATTAGTTTTTCCAGTCATGGATGAAAAATCGTCCCTCTTTATTCCGCACTGGAATTTATCTTCCGCGCAATTTGCCCGGCTCAGGAGTGGAGCGAGGCGCCCACGCTGTGTACCCGGGTCGCGCCGCGTCGGCCGGAAGCAGCGATGTCGATCTCACGCTATCCATCCGGCGCGAGAGACGCTGCGGTGTCATGTTATACAAACCGCATTACCCATCAGGGGTCAAATTCATTTGCCTTCAGGTGGAATGGGATTCTTAATTACACACAGTAAAATTAGCCAATTGTGCAACTAAATCAATTAGAGGTGGCAAATGCTTCCCTGCTCCGGGGCAGACTTGGATATGCTGCGCGTGGACTTGGAACTACCAGCAAGAAGAGCCTGTTGTCATGGGATGTGAGTACTACTGTAATACTGTACTTGGATGAATAACGACAAATGATGGATACTTTTGTGGAAGGATTCTCCAATCTGACTACTGATAACCTATCACTGCTGTCAGGTAAAAAAACATTATAAATGCACTTTGTTTTCCCTCAATGTTTTCCCTCATTCCTTTGTGCATTTATAATAATTATAATGCTTATTTTCTCTCTTCTTAGGCTTTTCACACTTGAATATGTTAGCCCAGGGTTAACTTATCTCACGTTTCACACTAGTTTTCCTTAACCCTGGGCTAACAATTGACCCTGAGTATTCAGTGTTCAGGATTTCACACTGTAAGCTTGTAGACCCTGGGTTAATGTTTAATGCTAATGTTTAACTCGCTGTTACATTCTAACCTGTTACATTCTAACCCCTGTTACATTCTTACCCTGTTACATTCTAACCCGTTACATTCTAACCTCTGTTACATTCTAACCCGTTACATTCTAACCCTGTTACATTCTAACCTCTGTTACATTCTAACCCGTTACATTCTAACCTGTTACATTCTAACCCTGTTACATTCTAACCCCACAATGTTTCACACTATTGTTCTTAGCACCACATTTCGAGGATAGCACCACAAAAGCGGTGCTAACCCTGCTTCGTAGCAGGGTTTGTTAACCCAGGGTTAAAAGCGGTGTTAACCCTGTTTTGTTAACCGGTGTTTCAAAAATGTACATGTGAAATGCTGCTTAGCCCGGGGTTAAATTCGTCCTTAACCGAGGGGTTAAGAAAGACGTTAGCCCGGGGTTAAGTGTAGTGTGAAAAGCATATCTGAGACCCATATATTTTGGAGGAACAGGTCTCAAAGCCCCTCAATAGATAAATGACCATGTAAAAGTTTGATTCAAAGTAGAAAAACTGCACTTTACAGCAGCACTGTACCATTTAGAGCTTGATACTACAGCAAGTATCACTAGGTTCCTTCTTCTAAAGCTGTCTCCATAGTTTCCAGCTTCCACCTGTTTCAGCATCTCGTATACTCGCCGCCCGAGGCAAGACATTTCAACACCTCGGGAGACATCGGCATGATCTGGACGTTGCAGTTGTTTGTTGTTGTTTGTCTCCTCTGTTTCAATCCAATTGCGAAAAGGAAAAAACAACAGTCAGAGTTACACTGTGGGCAGGAGGAGATAACGAGCAAAGAGAGAGAGACAGAGCGAGAGACGGGATTGTTATGGAGAGGGGGAGAGTAGTGATGTCAGGAGGTGGGAGCAGAGGGTCTGTAAAACATTCATCATCCTCCCCTTCTTCTTCTTCCCTCAGACCCCCGTCAGTGTTTCTGAAGCAGCCGGGACCCAGAGGTCCGGCGAGCACGCCTGAAATACCCAAGTACGTTTTGATGGTGGGGCCTCGATAGTTTCGTCACATCCACGATTACGGCGTGTCGTCGTTCTAACGTGAGTAGAGGGGGTTTTGTTGCAAAATCACCATTTGTGACAGCTATTTTTACAAAACGCTACAAAATTAGCTGAGTTGGTAAATGTAGTCCTTGGTTGGCAACATGGCACCGCTTTAACAAGACTACAAAGATCCTCTATATTTCAGGGATGTGAAATGATGAATGTGAGGCAATGATTTTTCCCCCCAAAATGAACTATGAGTACAATTCCTCATCTAAGGATCATGAGGGATGATGCCGTTCCTGTCATTTTATGTTAAATGTCATGCAGATATAACTTTGAGCTGCTCTGGGCAAGAATGGCACTTTCTCAGCACGGCAAGGCAAGACTTTACCATCGCACAAAAAAGACGTGCAAAGGGAAACGTGACATAATTTAAATTGCTATTGTGTTAGAACACCGAATCAATGTTTGCTAACAACTCTCCAAAAGCCGCAGGGAGTCCATTAATTTCATGTGTGGATGGTCAACAGCCAATCAGATTTCCACACCCCCTTGTTTCCCTACTGATGTGATTTTGATACAAGCTGATTCCAAGCCATTCGAAGCTTTGCCGTTCTCTACGACTTTTATTCTGAAGAGAACAGGAATAAACATCTAAAACAAACGGCGCTTAGAGAAGGTTGCGTCCGTCATCGGGGTCGGCGGTTAACTCAAAATGACGTTTTCAACGTTATGAAAGGTGACACCAAAAACAACAAAACAACAGAAAAACACATGACTCGCAGCGTGAACGCCCTGTAAGAACCTCTGATGTCCTCCAGCTAAATCTGGAGGTGCTCTTATACTGAATAAATTGGAACCTTGACTATAAAATGACCCGGGGGACTTTTGGGTGGATAAGGGTGAATTTTCTGGTCCAGAAAATCAGCAGCTCTCATTATCTATGGAGGAGCTCAAGACTGTACATCTTGACAGGATCACAGGTTGGAGCCCGGGCTTTACGCTTTCTGGCTTTGATGCTCACATTCACAAGATTGACAGGACCGCCCTGGACTACATGGGTCACACGTATAGAATACTTGAAGCGAGTAGCGTTATAAAATGTAGTCGAATCTCCCGATGGGAATATATGTGAAGTCATATATTCCCTTTAATGTCATACACATTTGCAATAAATGAGACAAAACACTCATTTGACTCTCTGATGGAGTTCAGGCTCAGTGTCATACTTTATGCACTGAGTCATGAAAAACGTGGCTAACGCCCTATGCCGAGATACTGCATAGCGTATATCCATTCTCAAAGGAAGAGAAGTGTACACTTTATCACATATATCCACTCATATGGATTTCAGGACTTTATTGAGCAATAAAAAATATACACCGAGGAAAATATCATTTTCCTTTTTCCCCTTATAGTTGTTTTTCAATCTCAAAGTCTTATTTAATACTTCCAGATGAACGACCCATGATCCAAAGCGACAAAATGGAAAAAAAAAAGTTCAGTCAGTTCAACGGCAGAAGTTAGAAGAACCGGAGCAGTTTGAAAGCATCGCTGTTTGTTTATACTGTTTACTGTAAATTTGAAAAAAAACAAAAACAAAAAAAAAACAGATTTTGGTTTTAACAGGAGCGGAAATCACAGACTAGGTCGTCACATCTGAATCTGCCTCCCCGTAGAGTTCTGCCAATTTCTGGAACTCGGGCCCCCAGTCGTCCAGGTAGTTGTAATCCTGCTCCGAGTGCGTACCGGGGGAGTCTAAAGAACTGATGGATCCCGTGGGCGAGCCCTGGCCCTCGTAGGCGTAGGTCTGGAGGGAGTCGTAGGGCGGCACGCTGGTGTCCATGTCGGCCTCCACCAGTCTCTGTTCGATGAACTCATGCACGTCCACCTCGTCCAGCTCCACCGAGGGGCTCCGGCGGCCTTGGGGCGGCCTGCAGTGTTGCCTGGCCTCCGGGCGGACGTCCCGCCGGAACTTGAGCTCCTCGGCGGCGGCGGGGTTCCGCAGGGCGATGATGTCAAAGGCCTCGGTGTCCTCCTCGCCGCCGCCCTCGTCGTCGTAGGTGACCACGTTCTCGCGGATGTCCTCCTCGGAGATGATGAGGGGCTCTTTCTTGCTCCGCCGCAGAGTGATGAAGAGGACCACGATGGCTGCGAGAGAGGAGAGAGAGAAGACAATGAGATAGATGGATAGATAGATAGAGACAGATAGATAGATAGACAGACAGATAGATAGATAGACAGACAGACAGACAGACAGACAGACAGACAGACAGACAGACAGACAGACAGACAGACAGACAGATAGATAGATAGATAGATAGATAGATAGATAGATAGATAGATAGACAGACAGACAGACAGACAGACAGATACATAGATAGATAGATAGATAGATAGATAGATAGATAGATAGATAGATAGCTAGAGAGATAGATAGATAGATAGATAGATAGATAGATAGATAGATAGACAGACAGACAGACAGACAGATAGATACATAGATAGATAGATAGATGGATAGATAAATAGATAGATGGATAGATGGATGGATGGATCTCATCATTTCCCAGTGATGAGAACATCAGTTGTCGGGAGAAAGAAAGAGAGAAAGAAAGAAAAGTGCTTTGTAAACAATGAAATTAACAACAACAAAACGCTTAGCTGGGCAGCATCACATCATAATGGCACAGTTGGACGCGGTTACGACGCTCAGTCTGTTTTTATGCCGCTGCCATTCACTGCGCGCCCATGTTGTGTGTTAATTCATAGCTCAGAACGGCTTAACACGTTGTGGCTCGTAAACAGCTAACCAAATCAGAGGCGAACATTAGCCGCCTTTTTTTTAATTTTTTTTTTTATGTGCATATTTATCCGATTTTCCATCAGGACACTAAAGCTAGCCAAGCGGCAGAAAGAGTTGTAAATCAATAACACACATTAGCCATCATTAGCATTGTGGCTGTGATGGTTGTTTGAGGGGGAAGCTGCTGGGGAGGAGAGTATCCCTCATGATCATCACATGCAGCCAAAACGCAAGTTGGAAGAAAGTGAATATGGCACACAGTGCGGGGTCTACTAGTTTAGGTGCGCCCGGTAATGGGAGGATGGCACCGATTTTACCGCAGCACATGAAATGTAGCATGAAGCTGATAAGTCGACATGTGGAAATTTGATCTGACTCTTAATAAAGTCATGAAGCAAAGTAATATTTGATGACACGATACAGCACTCCAACTTGCTCCTACAACTAATGAGAGTCATGCTTCTTGAGTTAATGATGACCGCTCTACAATATGTTGGCGCTAACATCCATTTAATAAAATGGTACATTTTTCCAGCAGCGTGATATCTAAAAGCAGTTCATTAAGCTGCATTAGCGGCGACGGCCCACATAGATCACTGTTCCTGCGGAGGCATTTAGCGCCGCAACCTTTGCCTCCACATCAAATTATAAAAGAATATGAGCAGTGAGAAAAAAAAGTCACGGTTCAAACGAAGAAACAAAGCGGGGAAAAGTGCTCGGAAAAAAAGAAGTCTCGTTCAACAGATGAGACGAATGCTCCACGCGCCTCGGTGCTTTCGCATCACGTCTATATTCATACGAACAGCCACGCTGCGTTCAAGATCTCCCCTCTCAGGAGGAGACACCTTCTAACACAACACCGGCGAGAGCTTTCTCATCTGTGACGCCACAAACCCTGAAGCGCTTTGACAGTGGGTGGACCTTTTACTATCCGACACCGAGAGACGGAGAGAGAGAGAGAGAGGGAGGAGGCGGAGGTTGAGGGGGCTGAAGCAGAGGTTGCAGCTTTCACAATAAAATGCGATGATGTATTTTTTCTTTTTCCCATGAAATTAATTTGATATTTTATGGCATACTGTAGATCCACTATGGGAATTAAGTCTCAGGCCCTTTTCAGAATAAAGCAATTATAGAGATTTGCCAATATCTACATATATTTCACTTCTCATTACAGGGTTTTGAGGAAACGTCCCCCCCTGAGTACGATTAGTCCATGCTAAAGTCCCGACTTCACTACACTCCGCTCAGGCTCTTCCTGCCCAAGTGGGGTTGGGGGGGGGGGGAAGAAAAAAAAAAGCAATATATCTGGGACAGTGCTTATCAGGACACTGTTTAAAGCGACCAATCGCACAATGCGAGGATGTGAGCGCGTGCGAGGTAAGCGGGGTCAATCGCTGTGAGCGGAACTAGGAAATAAAACTTTTACAATTAATTCCTCGTGCACTTTTTTTTTTGGGGCCCCCACTATCTACCAGTTTAAGACCCCGTTGTGGTCCAGAAGTGAGTCATCCAAGTTGATGAAAAAGGTAAAATGATACCTAGACATTGGGTTAATGGACCTTTAATGGTTTATTTGCCAACATCTCGTACGCTTCACTGCTCTATCTATAGTTTATGATGAGCAATAATCTAAAATATTTTTAGTAAAGTTTCCTACTATACTCACTATGTTGCTATACACTCTACAGTAATGCTCCCTTAATGGTTTATTCAGGTCGTTTCATATGCCTGGCGGAGACCAGTTGAGGTCTAACTGTTGCTCAATAAACCACTTATTACACCAGGGAGCATTAATCCAATCTGCAGATATCTATTTTGTACCGTGGTAGCCATCGCAGGAGTCCCCCTCCATGCATTTATCCTGCAGCTATCCTTCATCGGTGCTGCAGAGAATTCTCTCTCAAAGGCTGTACGGATGAACCAAAGGATTGTAAAGCGAAATGTAATGTTTCCTTGTAGCTTCTGATGGTTCAAAAGAGAGCAAACCTTATTTTTCTCAAAAGTTCCCTATTGGGGAAACAGAAGTGCTGCATTCATTCACTAGGCATCTAAAAAGTGAGAATTACAAAATAAGAGCTACGTTTGGCGTAGGATTTAATGTATGACTAGGACTAATCAAGAGTATGTGACTTGTGATGATGTTCCTGTACGTTTGAGCATTGGAGTCCATGAGGAATTATCCAGACTTTTTTCTTACTTGTCCTTAACCTCTCTTAAACTTTGAGATATAAGAGTGAATCACAGAGGAAAATAAGAAAGCACAATTTATCAAACCTTGAGAAGGCCCTTTGGCTCTGATTAATACAAATATTGACTAACTCCTAGCTGTACAGTAGCCCTAGCCTTCCATTCAATAGGAGACTGTAGGTTTAACTTGATCCCTCATTTAGCCCTTGCAATTAGTCCTGTAATATTGATACTGATCATTTCCCTTTGAACCAGATTAGTTTAATCCAGACAGACTATTTTAAATCACTCTAGTCCAGTTTAATCTAGAATAGGCCCGATGCGTGTCTGTGGCCCTCTCTGCCTCTTAATTAGTCTGGTTTAGTTGAATGTACAGAGATTATAACACAGAGGTGAAGAAGTGCCTTATAAAAAAAGCTTTAAAGGGGCCTTGTAAAATGTGTCTTACCTCAAAAAAACAAAAACAAATCATGATGACAAGCAAAGGTACATCTGAGCTGAATCTCCAAGACATGTTTATGTAACTGAGACGATGTATCTGACACAGACATTGCTCTTTCTGCCTCTGCCACCTGTTTCTCCACCGCCGCCTCTACCGCCGTTTTTCTAATGCTTTTCTAACACTTCTTCAGTAAGCACGTCTAAATCCATTTACTCTCTCGCTACACCCTGTGCACAGGCCTCTCTCTCTCTCTCTCTCTCTCTTTCCTCCTATCTGTCTCTTGAACTTGGCTGGCACCGAATAACCATACCAAGATGCCGGGAAATGTGGGTCTTCCACCAAGCAGGATGTTCGTTAGCAGTGAGAATGTAATCGAAACCAACGTGCAGGAGTCGATCCCAAACCCTGAGCGCCGGCGGTTCCTCGCGCTGGGAAACCCGAGCGTAACAAAATCAAGGGGCAAACCGCAGTCTGGACTGAAGCTCACAGTGGGCCGTTTCTTCATGTGTTGTTAACTGGTATGAACACCAGAGAAGAGCAGACAGGTCCATCATGGTGGATGAGGTTACTGGAACTGGGATCAGATTGGTTTGGACTCCCCCCTTCCAACAAAATCTCGAACCTGGCGAGATGACAGGCTATCAAAACTCCAATAAAAAAGCTACTTGTGAGTCTATTTGACGTTTATGATTCAGACCTTTCTCTCTCTCTGTCTGTCTATGTCTCTCTCTCGCCTTCCACACATCTCTCTCTATCCGCCTCACGCCGATGATTAGCGATGCAGCCTCTGTCTCTCGCTCAAGTGTTTACTCCAAACAGTGGCGATGGCCTTTTCGTTCCTCCCAGCCACAGGCTCCGGCGTCGAGTAGAGAGAGCGCTGATAGGAATATGCATAACCTTCACGCGCTAATGTCTGCAGACAATCACTGAGGGGAGGAGGAGGGGGAGAAGGGCAACGGTGAACTGTGCTAATTGTACACTTTCTCTAACTGTTTCCTGCTGTGATTTTGTTTGCACAGGAAGATATTTGTTTGTACGTGACATTTTCCCTCCCACCGCCTGCCCCAGTTTTGGCTGATGAGATTGTTTACTTGGGCAAGTTTAATGAGTTCCATTTGATCTTTGACTATGAACCCTCTCATGAAAATCCATACAGCCTTATAGTGGGAAGAATACTAAGCATGAAATGGAGAGGGGAGAACAATGTGTGATGATAAGTGAGAACCGAGAGATTTTCCATCTCCAAAGCTGTTCAGGCGAAATCCGATTTGTTTTTCAAAACTGATCTTTAAGGCTGATTGTCCACGTTGTCGTTTACAAGGAACCAGATCGGATGTGTGTGTATAGATGGTATCTGCTGCCATCACGACACTGGTTGTCATAGTAATGATGCAGGCATGCTGCCTAAGGGGTCGTTTACAAGCTAGTAACATCACACATCGCTCTTTCTTATTCGTCATTAATAATAATATGAATGATAATAATAATAATATTAAAAAGCACTTTTCAAAATAAAGCTACAAAGTGCGGTACAGAGCAGTAAAAAACAGATGATGATATAAAAACAGGAAGGGTAAGATATCGAAAATATAAGCTATACAAGTAAATATAAATACATACTATGCACTTATAATTGTCTATACATACATACATGTACACACACACACACACACACACACATATACACATGTACACATAGATCAAACAACCAAACAAGTTCAAAACACAATGGAAACAGGCCATATGTAAAAGGGATAAATAAATAAACAAATAAACAAATAATGAAATACAAGTGATTCCAAAGAAGATACTGATTTGTCCAGCTTGAGCTCCTCAGACAGATCGTTCCAGAGTCTGGGAGCCCTGATCGAAAAAGCCTGATCGCCTCTAAGTTTACAATCTTGACTTGGAGACAGCCAATAGGGATCAGCCTGAGGACCTCAGGCTGCGATCCGGCTCACATGGAGATAAAAGTTTTGTGATATAGCTTGGAGCCAGACCCATCCGTGCCTTAAAAGTTATCAGCAAAATCTTAAAATCAATTCTAAAACTAAAGGGTAACCAGTGTAGAGATGCTAAAATAGGGGTTATATGAGCTTGTCTCTTGGTGCCAGTAGGAATCCCGGTTGCTGCGTTTTGTACAAGTCGGAGATGAAAGCGGGACTTCTGACTAAGGCAGGAATAAAGAGTTGCAGAAGTCTAGCCAAGAGGAAATAAAAGCTTGGATGACTTTCTAGATCACTGCAGCATAAAAAAACGGCCTAATTTTGGAACTATTTCTCAGGTGGAAGAAGCAGGATTGCACGACTCCTGTATCAAAGCTCAAATTGTAATCAGAACTGATGCCCAGGTTTCATCAGTGTAACAGAAATGTATGTTATATGCCAATAATATGTCCAAGTGGAAGCGTGCAGATTGAGAGTAAGATGGGGCCCAGGACTGAGCCCTGTGGGACCCCTACAGGTAATGTTTCCTGAGGATGATAATGAAATACCTACTGAGACTGAGAATGTTCTCTTGGAGAGGGAGGAATTGAAACAGTGGAGAACAGAGACCAACCCAGTTTCGTAGGCGGTCAGGTAAAATGGCATGGTCCACAGTATCAGAAGCAGCACTGAGATCTAAAAGAATTAAAATGGAACATTGCCCAGCATCTGCAGCTAAAAGGAGGTCATCGGTCACCCGGAGAAGAGCGGTATCTGTGCTGTGCAGTGCTCTGAAACCAGATTGGAATTTCAAAGATGTTCTTTCCTTGGAAATGGGCCTTTGCAACTGACTTCCCATTAATTAAGAAACTAATAGAAGAGAGGGGAGAACATTTAAAGACAGGTTTGTAGATAAGTGCCACTCCACCACCACCACCACCACAGTTTGTGAAAAGATGAATAATGGTGCATAGTCTCCCTCACTCAGCCACGTTTCAGTTATCATAGAGTCTTGTCCATGTCTCTGCTCACTCTCCTCCGTATTTGTTGTTGTTCTTGTTGCAGCATGTGATGACAAATACAACATATGGCCAAAAGTCAGTGGACACCCCTACTAATGATTGAGTTATGTTTTTAGAATGGGATGTCCAGCAAGCTCATATAGGTGTGATGGTCAGGTGTCCACTGACTTTTGGCCATATAGTGTACATGTCGGATAGGGAGTGACAAAAAAAACCCTCAGAGTGATTGTAAGTTTCACTTTTTGCTGGATGCCTAGTGAATGAATGCAGCACTTCTGTTTCCCCAATAGGGAACTTTTGAGAAAAATAAGATTTGCTCTCTTTTGAACCATCAGAAGGTACAAGGAAACATTACATTTTGTTTTACAATCCTTTGGTTCTTCCGTACAGCCTTTGAGAAAGACTTCTCTGCAGCACCGATGAAGGATAGAGGCAGGATAAATGCATGGAGGGGGACTCCTGCGATGGCTACCACGGTACAAAATAGATATCTGCAGAAACACACAAAGACTGAGTTGTATTTTCAGAGATGCAATTTGACCAACGAATGTGGTTTAGATCTGATCTGTTCAGACTTTAGAAAGTGTATCAGCTCTACAACATTTCTTTGGATTTGAGCTACCTGTCTGAACATAGCATTAGTCTCCTCTGTTCTCTGCCCAAAGTTCATCCGCTGTGGGATTATTCAATGTTCTTTCTTTAAGCCTTTCTCAAATCATACTGACCCCGCAATCTCCATTCCCCTCTTTGCTGTCTTCATCTCCTTCTTTCCAATCACCCCTTTCCCAGCCTTCTCTCTCTGGCCTTCTTCCCTTTACCATTTATATCCTCCCCCCGTTCTTCCATCCCCTCTCCCTGCCACTTTCCAGCTCTCTCCATCCTCATTCTGAATTCCACCTGTGTCCTTACATGTCTATTCATCCCTCTCCTCCTCTGCCCTTGCCCTTGTCAAACCCCCCTCGACCCTTCACCACTCCTCTGTGGTCCATCACCTCCGTCCAGAGCCCCCAGGATATTTGCCCCAGGGCAGCTCCCCTACTCCCCTGCTGCGGTCCCCCCACACCTGTCCCAACTCACCCAGCAGGATGACGATGCACAGCAGGATAGCAATGAGAGCCCCTGTGCTGAGACCTGCCGAGGACAGGAACGGCTCGCCCTGGCACGTTCGGATCCTGCCGTGGCGCTGGCATGGGCAAACCCGCAGGGTCAGGGTGCTGGTGCCGCTCAGCGATGGCTCCCCGCCGTCCCACACCACGATGGGAAGCTCGTACAGCTCCTGGTTGAAATGCCGCCGCTTGGCAATGATGTTGGCGGTGCTGTCTGTAATGAAAGAAAGGAATTCATTAAGGGAAATTATCCCCCTTGGCATTGAGCACTGGGCAGCTCATATTCTGGATGGGTTTCTCTTTGTTCTCAATTGCTTCATTCTGTCTGTGAAGTTCAAGAATATGTAATAGCCTATTTCTACAGATGGGCATTTTAATTGAGGGTACGGACTCTCATCTAAATACAAAAAACAAAACAAAAAACAACATTGCCATCCCCCTTGCTTTTGATGTATCACAAACTGGTACATTTCTCACTCTGCCTCCTGCTTCCCTCTTTGCTGGGTGTAATTAATTTCCAAGGTGTTCATTCGCTATATCACTGTGCTGTTGAGAGCAGTTCACCTTGGACATCCACAGAAACACTCTTCTGTTAGTGGAACATGAACTAGATAAATAGAACCAAAAAGGTGGAGAGGAAAAGCGCAAATGAAAGAGGGCGAGAGAGAGAGAGAGAGAAAGAGAGACGTAATGAAAAGATTCGGCAGAGACAAACATAGACACATACAGACAAAAACACAAACATCATTTAAAAAAGATGATGGAAAATGAAGTAATTGATAGTGCTAGCTGTGGTGAAGTCCTCCCTCCCAGATGGACTTCTCCTTTAACCTGAATACAAGGTCTGGACCATCTGCCAGGGGCGGCCTTGAAGCTGCTACATCCCAGAAATAATCAGGAGCAAGATTGATGAAACATGGCCGCCTAATTGGCTTGTAGTCATAGAAAGCTGTTGTGCTCCACCGCTGTAGTACACTCCAGTATCCTCTAGAATCATCTTTTTCAAAACGAGTGAATCTGCGGCGTCTTAGTTGCAGCTTTTATATGATGGGGGGCGTGGAGGGAGGGATTGTTTGAGTGATTGACATATAAAGTAACCACTAAAAATCCCAGGAAGAAGAAGTAATGCGATTTTGATAAAGAAATGCAATATACAAGGCATTTATTGTTAATTAGGTGTACGTTGTGGTATGGAGAGTTAGCTAACAAGGCGGAACAATATTTCTTTCTTTTCATTGACTCTTTAAAACAAAAATGAAACCCACCCACCCAATTTATTCAAACCACAGGAACTCAAAGAACAGCGATACCAATGGGGAAAAAAAAAGTGCCAAAGGTGGGATCCTGCTCCTCGCAGATGTTTTTGGATGACTAACTTCCTGTGCGGAGCCATTTTTTTCCACGGTGAAGCAAAAGGCAGACGATGCACAGCCCTCTGATGTATATCCGAACGATGTTTCATGTTTCCGGTAAAACACTGAATCATGACTGGTGCAGCCTTTTTTTCTTTCTCTTCCTTTCCCTTCCCTGTGAAAACACCTCCGCCGTGCTGTAGTATCATATGGCTGCTCTGAGACCTCGCCTCCCACTCCAATCTCTGCTCCATCTATGAATAATTATAATGATCGACAGTTGGAATGACAACATGCACTTCAAGCTTTATTAAGTCAAGTCAGACTCCCAGTATCACCGTATCAGCAAGCAGATGGGCGGGGGGGTTGGAGAGAGGAGAGTCTGAGAGATGCAAATAACAAGGAAGAGAGATGGGGAGTTGGAAGATGAGAGGAGAAGGGGGAGGTGGGGGGGGTGTTTGTGTGTGTATGTATGTGTGAGCCAATGAGGGAGAGCAGATAGCTGCAGAGAGTGAGAGGGAGGCTGAGGCAGAGTGTGTGTGTGTGTGTGTGTGAGAGAGAGCAGATAGATGCAGAGACAAAGATGCCCGAGTGTACTTGGTATTCACCGTCACAGCCTTTGCACTTCCGAGCACAGCTCCGTGGCAGCGCGGGCCCTTGTACCGACCACGACGAGGAAGTGCGGGTCAATTATGTCACGCTAATTTTGCATCACACCCGCCTCTTTGTTGCGTTGCGGGTGCACGGGAAAGCTGTGCGCTCGTGATTAACACCGCGGCGAGATGAGCCATCTGCACCCACCCAGCGTTTTTGCGTAAGAGGGGAGACGGCGCAAAGTGTCACGGTCACAGTTTAACGGTTGTGACAGACCACGCTCTGCCCAGGAGAAGAGGGGAATATGCGTAAAGATCTGAGAGCGTTTTTCCATTCAAAGTACACCTGAACATGAATGTTGATGTACCTAGATGTTGCAATTCGCTAGCAACTAAGTTTCCAGGGCCACGGGAAACGCTGGGAGTACAAATCCGAAATGTAGCTGGAAGCCACAGCACAGCCTTATTTCGGTGTCAATTTGTTGTGTCTGTGTGCACGTGGCCGTGTCTGCACGAAGAAGCATTAGCCTAATCGCTAATGCATTCCTGTGCGTGCACGTACGGGTACGTTCTTCGCCACCGTGGGGAATTCCCATATCACCGGGTTCGTTAAGCCGGAGTATGAGCCACTCACTGGCAAATGGCCTCATTTTTTCACTTTTCCGAAAGCATGAGAAGTGAAATATCACTTATATCACTTATGCATTCCTGTCTCTCCATCTCTTATGAAATTAAGTGAGACTTTGCAGCAACTGATAAAAAATGGTATTGGTAGAAATGTGCAGAAATGAAGTGCTTGGGAATTCTTGCCCTCCGCATCTCGATCTGATATACGGGGGCTCTTTCTATCTCTCTTTCTTCGTTGGCTCATCTCTCTCTCTCTCGTGGCTTGTTTCCATGATAAACAGGGGTTAACAGGTCATATACACCATGTAAAACTGATTGAGATGATTGATGGTGAACGCCGCCATGTTTGTCACAGAGCTGTCACAGAGCTGTAACACATATGGAAGGCGAGGGAAAGCAAAACCGAAACAGACACGCGGGACACACGACTCCATCCCAACAGATTGGTACCTTGCCTACACATGCACTCACCCAGGTTCTTTGTGCACTTTGGTGGGTGTGTGTGTAGGTGTTGCTGATGGGATCTCCAGCTGCCATTTGGAGTACGAAACACAGCGCTACGGTGGCACTATTCTTGGACAGAATGTAACTTGAGGTCACACTCTGAAGGTGGATGCCTAACGTTATGGATTCCTATGATGGTACAAGCCTATACTGACTGTGCAATGTGTAGGTGCTGCAACCCTGTGCTTGCACAGCGCTAACATTACAGCTGTTTTATAACTCGCTGTAAAAGTTTCAAGAATCCATTATAAGTTGCTACCGGAGTGTCAGTGAAACGCTTAAAATATAAATGCATTTAATTTGGTTTATTATGGGATGCTGCAATGCAAAAGTGACAGCATTACTACCCAGCTGCCCTTAACAACATCAATGCAATTTAGGCTGTATTGGTTATTGGGGTGGGGGGGGGGGTGGGGGGGGGCAGAGTGCCAGAAAATAGTTGATGCTCTTATCTAGAACCACTCACACTTGAGTGAAGGAGTATGTGTCTTGCTCAAGGACGAGGTGGAGCTGTATAACCACACTGTAACAGTTAATGCAATATTGATACAGTGGCATCATATCCACATATATATGATGTACAATTTCAATAAATCATAGCGTACACTCCTTTGGATATAGATCACGTCAGGCAACGAGACTATTGGCTGCTAGCAATGCGCTAATGTTGCTATGGAGGCATTTGTCACTGCGAGTTCTCTGAATATTGATGAAAGGCTCAATGTTGTCCAAACGCTAATATCATTTTGGATTGAAATAATAGGGCTTTCATGCAGAATAACAAACAGCACATCAAGGGACAAATGGAAAATCTCCTTTAAAAGAAGCCCCAGTGTTGAATATGGATTAGTCTGTCTCAGTAAGGTATTGCCCAGCATTGACAACAATACTGGATCACAATCAGGCTGCTTGTAAACAGCGATATGTTTTCTCCACTGCACTAGTGTATAGAAATACTCACACACAGTGTATGTGTTGTTATGCATAGTTCAGTGCATTATGGGTAGAGAATTATGCTTGTTAGGAAACAATCAGAGAGGGCTGGAAAGGATGTTATGCTGCTCTCCTACATGAACAGGACCAAATAGGCTCAGTATTCCAGCGTATAATGGAATACAATATAATGACAGCTCCAATAAGACGTGAGCCACCAGATGTGCTATTTCTGTTGCCGAATCATCTGCATCTCCAAATGCCAATCATCCAATGATGAATTCATTTCAGTTCATATGAAAATAAATAATTATACTTCAGTAATAGGAGAGAAGCCATCACATGCCAGTGTTTAATATCAGTGAGCTCTTCAAGCTAAGGGTTTGTTGTGCATGTCTTGACAAACCCAGCATGAGAGAAGCTGCTCTGCCCACTTTTCACGAATCATGCTGCTTCAGCAGATAATGGGTGTTTGGGAAACTGAAGTAAGAATGACATAAAAGCTAATTAAACTTCCCACATATCAATGGCTTGACAGCACTACTTTCAACACAGCTGATTAACTGTAGTATTATAAGGTTCTCTGTGCACGTAGTGGGGGAAGATGCCTTCAGAAATCAATTGATCTATTTAAGTATCTTGTGTGTTCAGAGATCATAGTTCCTGTTTAATTGCCTCTTTAGAAGCGAATGTCACGACAATGTGACAGATAACGAGATCAAAGAGGCAATCCATTTTCAGTTATTGTAAAGTCGGCATAGTCGAGTCAAATGTTTTTTTGAAAAGAGCTTTCACCAGAACAGGTTGGTCACAAAGTGCTCTCCCAGAGCAGAACAGTGGAAGCGTCATCCTTGTTTCCCAGCTTTAATGGTTCCTAATATGCTGTAGAAGAGCTTGACCTGTATTTAACTAGTACATTCAGCACCTCAACTGCAAAACACATTCAAATTATTCCATGTTTCAGCAGCCCTAAACTTCATCTCCACAAACTATGGCTGTAATTTGACATCGAGGAAGATCCTTAATCTCAATCTCTGAGTTGACGCGTTCATTCCTCCTTAAATCAACACCGACTAGTTTCATTTGAGACTGTGAAACAGAGCTGTAGTCTCCCTAGGAAAAGCACCAATTGAAGATAACAGTTGTTGGAGAATCAGATGTGGTTGCATGCAGAAAGAAAAACTAGCCTACTGAAAAAGCCATAATGCTTTAGGTAATGAGTCATTTTAAAACTCACAATTGCACCTTTAATGAGTGAGGGGAGGTGGGAGCAATTGCAAAAATCATTAGTTATTTAACCAAAGCAGAAGTCTTAACACATTGTCTTGTTTCTATGAGAATTTTTTTTCCCCTTGGTAAAAAAAAGTATGCGCATACAGCCGCAAACAATCTGAAGTTCAATGAGGAGCCATTAAGAGCAAACAGTAACTGGAGGAAAGGAGGTCACCAGAGAGTTAGCTGTCTGAGTGAGTGGGAGGGATTTTCATCAGTTGCACAACAACAGAGGGAGGCATTAGACCCGGGCGCAGACCAGCTACCAACTGTCGGTCTGCTGCAACGGCAATGAAAGGAGCCCGCTACAAGTGTGAAGAGCTTACTTTAATTATCAGACACAGGAGTCAACAGTATGGTGTTATTGTTCGCCGCCTCTCCCTCGCCCGGATACTGTGAACGCAGCAAATAACTTCTAATACGAATAGTGACAGTTGAACTTTTTTTTTTTTTTTTTTTACGATTCTGAGACCCCTTTCAACTGCGGGAGGAAAAATAGGCTCCAACCAACTGGAGATGCCTGCAGCAGCCTGAACTGGGGCTACAGTAGCTTAACAGTCAGATGGGGGGGTTGGTGTTTTCACTGATGTTAAAAGGACCTTAACATCTGATGAGAGGATTGCCATCACAGCTCTGTCTTAAGTATTTATAGGCGTTTAGCAGTACACAAAGTATGTTTTCTATGGCCTGTAGATTCATAACTTCTAACTAATCTCAGTCTCCGTCATTAACGAAGTCCATTACGAATCAACAGCACTTTAGCTGTCTGGCTAATGTCGCTAACTTCCTGTGTAAACAAAATAAATTATGATCGAAGTCTCACAGGAACACTGATCTCTGGCCATTCAAGGTGTATTCTTTTTGTTTTATGTCTATGTGTATGTATATGTCTATGTATATGTATATATGGATTATTTTATGTCTATTTTATCAATCCCCTAAGCATGCCTGGCAAGTTTAGACACTGAAAGCATTTAGTGTCTTGCTCAAGGACGAAGTTGTAGGGATTGAAACTGTGACCATTCAGTGCCGGGACTGACTGTAACCACACTGTAACAGTTACTTCCATATTTGTGTAAATACATGAAAAATAACTAACCATCCAGCCTTAGAGCTGTTACAAGTTCCCCATTTCTCACTTATGGGGTAATGCTAGTCACCTACCCTAACCACCTAGCATACCGTATGGTAAAGAGAGAGGGCTATCAGAGATGATTTTGGTGCCAATCCTCATGTCACATATTGGATAATCTCAAAACCTCATGCAGTCCTTTAAATGTGCCTTTGAGCAAGGCACTTAACTGCTCCAGTGAACTAACTCAGTACTCAGGTGTAAACAGTACAAGGCTGTTGCTGTGCATCTCCCAGATACAAATAAGAGCATGGTCTTTAACCTGTAAAGAAAAGGGTGCAGAGTACTAATACTTACTGTAGTATCTGTTATCGATGTGTAGTATCTGTTATTATTAATATGATCTACTGTTCTTTACTGTACTGTAATGTCACTGAAGAAATAATAATGCCCACCTTAATGTATCTTGATTAATTTGTGTGAAATTCACCCCTTTGAATGTGAGCCTCTCTGGTGAATGGATGAAGGAATTATGTTCTATTTCCGTGTCATGCCACATAATTAGCCCATCCCACATGGGATTATATCACACAGCTACAATGAGAAAAACAACAGCCTGTGGGATGGTGCACCGCAGGGAGCAAAAACCCCAAATGAAAGGAGGTATTACTCAAGCAAGATTTCCGTAAATTGCCACCAATCCACCAAGTGCCACCAGGTGAAGGCTTTCTTTATGCACGCTTTGGTAAATATTTTGCTACCAGAAAATCATCTGTGAATACTTCAAAAACACAAATGGTTCTGTCCTCGCAAACAACTTAATTTTAGTAGTAACACATAATTTACTGTACTTTCATTGCCAAAATCATTTTAAAAGAGTCAAACGGTGGATATTTCATTTTGGAGTGAATCTCATGGTCAAGAATAATCTCTGGTCAAGGTTAAGTGTTTAATTTCCACTAATGCACGCAAAGTCGATTAATACTTCATCACTCTGTGCAAAAGAAATGACAGGGTTTCTACCGGTACTACCGGGGGCGACGGCAGCCTTAAAATAAGTGTGCTTGCAACTAAAAGGTCGCTTGCTCAAATCCTCTACAAAATCCAGTTGGGAAAACTGAAGGAGACACACAACGTCCCTCCCTCAGAAACTGCAGCCGAGGTGCCCTTGAGTGAAGCATTTAACAGTCACGAGAGCAAACTTTGGCCACCACTTTACCACTCTGTGCCCATACTTACATGTGGGGCTATGATAAGCTGTGTGGGGCATAATTCAACCTTTGCTATTCACACACACACACACACACACATATATATGAAATACTCCCATACCCACATATGAAACTATTAAGAGAAAGCAGAAAACGAAGCCAAGGCCTTGTGGCCGTTGTGACGAAGAGAGATTGTATAACTGTTGCTGCCTTGACACCTTGCCTTGGCAAACTGACAATTTTCCCTAATAGTTTTTGACTCCAGCATAATCCTCTAACGTAGCATGTAGAAAATGCTACGTGGATTGCATGCGGTAGAGGAGATGTTGAGTCTTAACAGAGGTTGAACTGGCTTGCCTCAGCTGTAGCAGACAGCCAGTATTACAGGGCTTCCTGTGAGAATCTTCAAAATAAAAATTACCGACACGCATGTAGCCATAGAAAGTGAAAATAAAAATGTATTTGATGAGGAATCTGTAGTAAATAACATTACAATTGTGTTTTTAATATTCTTTTCACAATATACGTACATTCATACCCATGAAGGGCTAAACAAAACAATACCATTTAGAAAAAAAGGTAGCATTACGGCTCCTTGGTTAGCACAGGGCCTCGCAGTAAAAAGGGCCCCGGTTTGATACCTTGGTCCCGTTCTGTGTGGTGTTAGCATGTTAGATTAGAGGAAACTTGCAACAGCAAATAGGAAACATCAAAGAAAAGTGGATGAGAAATGCTTTCCCCTCCCTGAACAACCATCAAGGTGCCCTTGAGCATCAGATTTACTCCCAATAGCTGCTCGCTAGCCGCCAGTAGACTCCTGTATGGTCATACCGGGCACGCTCAGTCACCTTCCCTAGATAAATATAGAGCAAAACAAAGCAGATACGCTACCAACACATTCTCATTACCTTTCACACATTTTACCACCTTCTCTTTAAGACAGTGCTGCAGTCAGCCCTCGCGCTGTTGCCCTCTGGGACTGGAGGGGAGGTGAGGAGTGTCTGTGAGTGCCACTTTGATGAATGCTGCAAAACCTGCCTCTGCACCGCGGCGAAAGAAGAAGCAGACGACGGGAGGTTGATGGTGCGAAGCTACTGGACCAAGGGCTAAACAGACTTATCTACTATTATCGCATTGATTTTTTTGATCTCTCTCGCTCCCGCTCTTTTGTCTCCGTCCCTTTGTACCTCTCCCCGGCGCCGAGATTCATCTGGAGTGCCGTGAACTCCTCCTCTCAGTGGGAACCATGGGATCTTCTGACTGAGAGCTTTAAAAGCCCCGTGATTGCCGACGGAGACCGTGCTCGGCGCTAGGTATTCACCTGAGAGTGGGCCGGTTGCCATAGTAACACCCACTGTTGGCCCTTTGCCGGAACACAATAACGCAAGCAGGAGGAGGGGAGAGAGAGAGAGAGAGAGAGAGAGAGAGAGAGAGAGAGTGCCAGAGCAGGTAATTCGTTTGACAACCCAATGGGCAAACACGCCGTGACTGTTGTGTTTCACCGACACCCGACTCAGACCGGAGCCCAAAAGCATTCGGGTCTCCAAATGTCAACGATAGCCCATTGACAAAGCGCATATTTGTTATTGCCCCTCTAAGGTACGTGGAAATCACTACGGCTTATTGGATCTTTGAAAGTGAGTCATGAGGATGGAGTCCTGGCCAGAAGGCAGCGTGCAAAAAAAAAGAAAAAACTCATAAGAAATGCAAACAAACATATTGATCACTCTAATTACCTTCATTGTCCTTTAGGGTGAAATTGGGATTAGCCGGTAACTGGCTCGGCAGAGCGAAGGAAAACCGCAGTCCGTTGGCAAAGTCATCCTTA
Organism: Hoplostethus mediterraneus; assembly: GCA_034670385.1. Taxonomy (NCBI): domain Eukaryota; kingdom Metazoa; phylum Chordata; class Actinopteri; order Trachichthyiformes; family Trachichthyidae; genus Hoplostethus; species Hoplostethus mediterraneus. The sequence goes on along the minus strand of JAXDDW010000033.1, from coordinate 1,519,168 downwards.
TCCACTGCTGTGACAGTCTGGATTACCTGGAGTTTGGAAGAAACGAGATAAACAAACCAATACAACAACAACTTTCCCACTCTAATTACACGGGGGTGCAGGGGTGCTCGCTTTCTGATACACGCGTCACGATTTGCTGATTGTAATTGGTGCACGGGCTCATCAAAACAGGCCCCTTTTGACCTGCAGCCAACTGGCCTCGTAACGCTTCCTCCCTCTACCTGCGGCGTGGCGTGGAGAAGGGACGGTCGCCGGGCGGTGGGATTTGCGAGCGCTTTGGCTTGTGCCAGGGGAAAGTTGGCATCGCACGGTGACAGGGCGCGCTCTCAGGGCAACCCCGCTGCCATTGTTGTCAGCTTGTTACCCTTAATTGGTACGAGGCTCGGTGAGAGCGGCGAGACAGCGGGGAAAAAAAAAGACCCTAATATCCCCGGCCACTGTGAGAGCTAATCTACAATAAGAGAGTTGTAATACTAGTATTCTCTGACAAGCCTCCTCTTCTCCACTTCTTCTTCTAATTCTTCGACTATTCAAGGTCACAGAGCGGTCCGTTTTCATTCATTTGGTTGAGTTAAAATGGTATTTATTGAATGAATTTGAGAAGATTGTGAGAAGAAATCGTTACAGTGTGAAGTGTGTGAAGTGACCAATTGAGCTTCACGGATGTCAACCCCGAGACTGCCAGAGAAGCATCCCAATCAAACACAACACTACATCGTCATCTTCATACCATTGATAAAACATCATGAAGAAGAAGAGTTGTAAGGAGACGAGGAGAGAGGATAAACCACCACACACCAGCACCTCAGCCTCTGTGTATGTGTCTGTGTGTGTATACAGGTTTTCTCCTGCAGTATTTAAGTGTTTAAAAGATCCCCTCTATGATGTTGACTTTTTGAAGTGGATCTGGCAGGAAGTGCTGCCGTGGCCCCTCGGTGGCCCTACTCCTCATATCTCACGAGTCAGACTGTATTGAAGCAGCTCACCCAGGCCTGTCTGAAGGAAAATATGCCGTTTGAATCGACATGAATCATAAAACACGGTGTTGTTTAACCTCTACATCATCTTTTTCTTACCCAAATACCAAACCTATTCTCATACCGGTGTTGTCCTTTCTCATTTCACATATTGTACTACACCTCACTTAATCCCCTGAAGCCTTAATGCAAACTTAAATTCAAACTTTTCTCCCACTGGTATGAAACTATTAAAAATGTATTTAGCAGCATCTTCCCGACTCTTTACTCCATCATCCTTTGCCCAACCACCCTTTCAGCCATTTCCATGCTGCTGATTGCTCCATATCTCAGAAACCTCCTTAATTCAAATGAATCAAAGGCAACGGAGAGCAAATTGGAATGAGCTTCGATTTAGAGCTGTCATGGTTTGCTGCTGAGATACTCATTTTGAATGAGGGATGATTAACCAGCTCCCCCCCCCCCCCTCCCCACAACGCCTTTACACTCTCTTATTGCTTGGCTCTCAGCGAGCAACCCAAACTGCTAAAGGAAACAACAGTTCACTGCATAATGCATGTGGTCAGGACAGCTGGGGAGAGAGTGGAGATAATGCATAGCTCTCGGCACCTTCCCTCTGAGGTGTGTGTGTATGTGTGTGTGTGTGGAGAGAGAGAGAGAGAGAGCAAAAGAGAGAGAGAGAGGATTTTTTTCTAGGTGAATCCTAGATGCTCACCTGTCCCGGCCTTGAGCTCTCACACACAATGACCTCCTCGTCGGTAGCTATTTCTGGTGGGTTGTCGTTCACGTCCAGGACCTGCACCGTCACGGGAACGTGACTGAGGAGGCCGGGGTTGTCTGCGGCAGAGAGAGAGAGAGAGAGAGAGAGAGAGAGAGCACACGACGAGAGAGGAGATGAAAGTCAAACGTAAGCCGCGGTAAACCACACACACAGAGTCTCGGCATTTCTAAGTGGGACACGCTGTGCTCTTCTGGTTACGAGACAGCCCCGGTCCTCGGGTACTCCGCTATAAAAGGCGCTGAGGATAGTTGCAGTCGAGGTACATTCTTACCGCAACGTGTTTTTGTTGTTTGCTGCAGTCGCTGGGCTTTCGCTTTGTCGTCGTGAGGTTTTATTTCGCGCGAGCAACTCGTCGGCACGCTGCGCCGAAGGGTGAGCCCTGTTTACTCACCGGGTGTAAATATACCGCACCAGCCACAGCCACCTACACCTCTGAATTACAGGAAGATATTACAATAAAGGGTTTCACTATCAACGGCTTGAGGCGCTTGAATTCAGAGCATAACTTATATAACGTAACATTTCGGTGGGCGCTTTTTATCCACAGCACGCTGCACAGTGCCATGAGTGTGTACATTGTACTGTGTATGTGTTGAACTATACAGGACAGATGATTCTTGTAGCTCTGGTACTTTGTGAAATCATTTTGAGGAATATGGGTAAAACTTCACATATGCACTGCTCATTGATTAGCTGCATTTTTTATATTATGACCTCCTAGAGTACATTTTAACACTAGAAAGGCCAATGGATTTGAGGGATTTGAGAGAGGGCCAAAAAGGCGTCAATATAAGAATAAAAATATAAGTATAACTATAAGTATAACTATAACTATACCTATAACTATAACTATTTCCTTGCATGATGTGGCCAGCAAAGCCACAGAGAGACTTGTCCTACATGGTAGTTTGGGTGTCAGATTAATTTCCTCAATGTGCCCTTGAGCAAGGCAATTCACCTTCAACCTTCACTGCATTCAGTGACCAACAGTAACAAAGTGTTTTTACCGGGCAGCTTCCAGGTGTGAATGTGCGTTACTGTATAAATGTGAAGCAGGACAGTGCTAAAAAAATAGCATGCGTGCTCAGCAGAACCTTCCCGGGATAAATAAATATTTAAAAAAAGTGGAGGGAATCAAGCAGGTGCAACAACCTCACCATTAAATTAATGTTTGTAGATTTTGTATTTACTTCATCTTGTGCATAGAAAGTTCAAGGCGGACCAACACACCGCCTTTTATCACGGGCTTCTGAAGGGTTCAACATTTCACACTGCGCCTATTAAGAGAGGGCTGTCCTACCGGGACGAACCCAACCAAACTCATCCTTCCTTTGGAGAGTACGTATGTTGGACATGCAACTGTATCCTTGCATGCTAAAGAGAGGTGAAGAGATAAAGAAGCATCAGCATGCAGCACATTGGTCGGTTGGCGGGGGATTTGCTTAATTGCGATTATAAATTAGCCAAGTTACCTGATAGGAATGCTCCAAGTCAGCGGGGCACACGTTGATTTAATTAATTTTCAATGTACTACTGAAAGGAGAGGACATTGAAACAATAGGGACTAATTTGATTTGGTAGTTGATTATAATGAAAATACACTCTAACCTTATTTGAACACCTTCTAATCAACTTGCAAATGTTCATCCTTGTTTTCACCACACACTAATTGTTCATTTCACTATTTACTTACTTGGAATTGGGCTGTGTTCAAATCCTACCCGTGTTCATGATATTACTGTTAATAATGTCATTAGAGCAATTTCCTGTATGTTCTTGCAATGTGATTCAAGGACCCTGGTGGGCAAGCAGCAGTCCCTGACTCGCCAAGTCACTCGACATGGAAATGAATGGAAGGGGCTGCTACTCACGTGCCCCCACACACACACACACACACACACACACACACACACACACACACACACACACACACACACACACACACAGCAGCACGCTGTGAAACACAGCCAAGCAGACCTGGGACCAGGTTGAGGTCCGTCATAGATTGATAGTGTTGTTAAGTTACACCACTAGTCATCTTCAAGCAAGAGATTGAAGCCCTTTGGATGAGAGTGTTCGCTTAGTGCCTAAAACGTGTTGCAGTTCATACAGTCTAGATAAGGTGACCGTGTGCACTTCAGATCCATATGGACATCCCTTTTTATGGAACCCTTCTTACTCTGGATATTGATTTTGACTCCAATTTCACAGACTATGAATCTGAACCTGGACTATTCTCCGAATTTAAACCTGGGACTTTGCGATCCCCTCTGGATGTCTTGTTATCTTGCTGGGAAAAAAACAGCCATAGCACCTCCCACAGAACCACTGGGGCTGCTGTTTTGTATTGTGCACATATCGTGCTGTTCTGGCACACCACTGGCCCAGACGTTGACTGCCATTAAGATGTTATAATGCCTGCCTTTAGCTTGCAGCTAAGAAAGATCACAATCTCCTCTATCTTTGGAAAACCTGGTTAGAATATAAAGGAACCTGTCTTAAACTATCTATCTATCATCCATCCTTCAGTTCTTCCATTTACCCATCTACGTATTTTTTTTTTTAACCAGCAGTGCTATTCCACCAGAAGCATCACCACCACCATAATATCTTTTATATTGACTCTTCTCAGGCTCTCTGAGTACCTTTGAGAATGCTGAAAGTAATAGCAAATCATTATTTTTTCAAAAGGGTAAAGGAAAGGCTAATAGGTTTGATAAGATCAGACTGAGATCAAAACAATTGATCAGCCCTCACCAGACCTCATCTGTCTATGAGGTTTAACTCATCATTACATTCAGGCAAACGGGCTTCGTAGTCAAGTAAGGGTTCCCACATTTCCCTTCACAAAGTGTCCCAGACCTAAATTTTGGCACTGAATTTGACGACATTGGTTGGCGTTGCATGGGTTATATCATGACTGTAGATCAGGCCCTATATTTGAAGATTAATCAAACAAAAACATACTAAAAATATAGATTTCAATGAATAAAAACCTTCCAGATATGTTAAGTGACAATGTTGAAGAAAACCTCAAAGCATGCCTGCCATCACATATGCCCGTGCACACACACACACAAACAAACAAACACAGCAGGGGCCATATGTATAAACCCTTGTGTATATTTAGGTGTAGAAGTCTGTTTATGCACAAAACAGGAAACATGCATACGCAGCCTTTTGGGTCAGATTTATAAAAACTCTGGTTGGAGAAATCGAAAAAATGAAATAAGTTGAATGGCAAAAACAACCTGCAGCAGTAAACGTTGTAAATTCTGAGCCCCGGACCCGACCAGGTTAAGAAGTGATGTGACTTCAAGCGTGACGCCCAAAAAGCGCATTACTGCACACAGCGCTAGTGTGAGGGCCACTGTAGGAGGAGAGGGGACCCCACTGGAGGAGGAGGAGGAGGAGAGAGGTTTTTCTTTCACATCACAATGCGGTGAAAGAAAAAAACTCTAAATAAAATGTCACCCACACTTTTGCCCACAATATCACACTAATCAGACTCAAAATACTGGTCGGCTACGCACGGTGTGAAAGATGTGTACCGGTGGATTTTTCTAAATCCCGAATCCTGCATGGTTTATACAGATGGCCCCTGGCGTATTAGATTTACTAGCAGACTTGTAAACATTTGGTCTATGGAAGGCAGCCTGGGTACCTACCAACCTCCGAGGCCATCACAGTGATGTTGTGCCAAGGCATGTCTTCTCTGTCAAGGGGCTGGGTCGTCCTGATCACTCCACTGTCCTCATCGATGTTGAAGTATCTAACTCCCTCCTCCGCACTGTCCATGAAATACCTATTCATAAAGGAAATACGTGATCATATGTACCCACTCCCAAAAGCAGAGCGATGGATGAAGTATTTAACACAAGATGGCAGTGGATACTTTGCAGGCTGCAGGGAGGGCTGCCACATAGTTACAGAGTACATACTGGAGCAGAGAAGTGACAGATTCGATTCAACTTGTCATCCTCGGATACTGAGCCCCCCTACCTGCTCAAAGTCAATCTGAACAAGTGTGTCAGAGAAATACCTAAAATGTAAATGGTTAAAATGTGGGAAACACTAGAGCTATGGTGGTTTTGTACGGATGTAAAACTGTGGTTCTCAACTCTGGTCCTCAGGGCCCAGGAGTACTGCTGGTTTTCTATTATGCCGTGTAGTTAATTGCATTCGCCTGTCGTCCCAGGTCTAACTAGTCCTTGATTGCACAGCTAGAATGAAATGAATGAATGAAAAATCTGGGCCACGAGGACCAGAGTTGGGAACCACTGATTTAGGATACTTGATGATTGACAACCCATCTGATACGATCTGAATAGTCCTGGCTTTAGTTTCCATTCCACTGATGTAATGGTCGATGAAATTCACTACCACAGATGGACAGTAAATCAAATGCTAAGTATTTGAAATTTGTATTTAATTATTTTTGTTAATTTCATATTTTGCACTTGCATAACGGAAAAAAAACATCCTTATGAAACAGACAGCTGTAAAATTCAAGCAAAATGCCTCATATCGGTGCAGAATCCAAAGGGAATGGACCTTGGTTTCCTTGACTTTGAAAGTCTTGCACTTACCCTCAAACACGTGGGTAGAAACATCCCTATTGCTTTAAAATCTACTTTGGACTTTGTCAAAATGTTCTGAAAATACAAGTCAAGAGCAATTACCTTGAATATTTTATAATGACAAAAATAAGCCGACGTTCAGCCGGCAATGTTTACACTGTTGTAATGGCTTTCTAGCCAAACACAGTGATTAAACTAGAAGAAGTAGAAATGGGTTCAGCTGCTCCATGAAATGAGCACTGGCTGTGTATTCCCAAATTTATCTTTTAATGACCTATTTACACCTTCAACTTTCAATTGACATGGAAAATGAGAGATGGAAATGGTATGGGGATATTAATACCAGGATTGCATTCATTTCACATAATGAACTATGTTCTAGCCTGGCTTGCTTATAAGTGTAGCGGGCACCCTCGGCAGAAATGCTGTCACGGGTTATTAAATGCTCAGACTCATGAGAGCGTAAAAAGCTTTCCAACTGTAGAAGGTGCAGGTTCAGGTGCTAAGCAGTGACTTTGTCAAAAAGAAAAGTCTAGTGATTTTGTTTTGTTTTGTATGGTTTAAACGCGATGTTTGCTATTACACTTCTACAAAAAGTTGCAAAAATACCAGAGATAGCTTAGTTTATTGTGTATTACTGCTCTTTACACCACAAAACAGTTCAATTAGTAATAGTAATAGTAAATAGGCCAAGAAGGTGTTTTTTTTTATAGGGGAATGAGGCACTAGGACTTTGTTTGGCTATTCAGATGAGTCCATTTCAAACCAACATTTGAAATGTCACTTCAAAAATATCTTGGATGGACCGACAACTGACACCGTCACGATCAAAGCGAGACGACTACTGATCCCCGCTGCATTCTGATGCCAACGCAGGGAGCAGTCGCGTGTGCGTTGTTAAGCTTCTTTCCGGGTTCAAATGGATGTCATCGAAACACTTCCTCTCATCTGTGAACGCTGGGAGTGATTTACTTGTAGGAATGGACGAGGAGGAGGTATCCCACAAGGAGAACAGTGGGGCTCTTTCATATGTAGATCACCTTCTTGTTTACTGCAAATCTTTCCTTTCAAAGTCTTAAGCTTCTGACATGAATCAAAGGTTCATTTTTGCCCCTCCACCCTCCATCTCACTCCCCCACCAAATTGCATATAATTTATCAAGGAGGTAGAGGTAGAGCTCACCTCTTCAGAACATGGAGGACAGAGATATGGCCATAATAAGTCTCTGTAATAACTGCTGTTGAGGAAATCCCTAGGCTCCTCGACGAATGGCAAGGCTCTAAACAATGATCCTATAACATGTAATAGCATCAGAAGATTGCAACTTATTGATGTATGAGAAAGGCCTCTTCTCTCAAGGAGTTTCAAGATTGCAGCTGTTCCATCATTTAGAGGGGGGAGGGTACGCGGAGATTGAAATTAATACAAGCAGTGCAGAGTGGCTTGAGTGTAATGTCATGAAAAATCACACCCGTCCAGTGCACAACATAGTTCCTCCACCGCCTCAGGCTAATGTCAGTGCTTTTTCAACAGTGCACTAGCATGTGTTTAGTGAGCATACAAATGTGCTGAGCAGTTGTATTGCCCGAGGTTACTTGGTGCACTGTCATACAAACTCTCAAATCTATTTGATCCTGGCAAAAAAATAAAAGATTACTTTGCACCTATATATATATATATGGCAGGTGTCAGGGATGAACAAAATGGGGTCTTGGGTGTGCAGTTACAATCATAGATATGAGGCATTTTTTTGCTCTATGTAATGAAAACCCCAAAATGACAACAGTGGGCGGAGCCAAAGACACAGTTTCCCAGAAAGTTTGCTAAATGGTAAACCTGAATAGCAGAGAAGGATATAAAACAAAATATAAATCAAAAATAAAATTGGCAATGACTTATTTTGTGCTTCATTCATTTATTTATGATCATGACATTCATGATTTTGGAAGGCAGCAGGCTAGCTAACTAGACTAGTCAACTAACTAGCTATAGGCTAGTATGGCTAGTTCAACCTTGGGAGGTAAGCTAGGCTAACTAGCTAACCTAGCTAAGTTAGTATTGCATTTTCCAGTGCAGCAAAAACACTAGGCTTCATCATTTCAGCTAGATCATCTCCTACCCCTTGCCTTTTTCAGTGGGCTTCAGTCTAATGTTCCATAAAAACTGTTTTTTTGGCTCCGCCCCTTGGGGTTCATCTCAACCAATGAGAATATTCCTGCCTCCAATCAAATTGCGTTTACCTAAAACTCCAATCTTCAAAAGAGACCACTGAGCTAGGGCGTCTTACCTGACCGGGCTGTCCCTGCTGTCGGGATCCCGAGCCGTCACACCGCCCACCTCTGTGCCAGTCTGAGTGTTCTCATGAACATCCATAATGTAGTAATCCATAGAGAAGACAGGAGGTTCGTCCACATCCCCCACTGTGATTTTAAGGGTGGTGCTGTCTTTGAAAGAACCAAGGTAGGCAAAACGAGGATCCACGTGTGTATTCACGCCATCGATGTGGAGAGTGTAGGTCTTCTTCCTCTCATAGTTCAGTGGCTGTTGAGACAAACATGAAGCATTACTGTTCACAGAAAAACATATAGTTGTGGACATTTTGTTTGTGCTATTTGTTTGTCCTATTCAGTTTTTTGGGTTTAAATGTTTGTGCAAATTAGTATTTTTCTTCGCTCAGTATTTTGGCATTGTTTTATTTCTGTGTTATTACAATCGCTGTGCAAATAAAGGCAAAACAAACAAGGCCAAATTTAACCAAGGATAAAACTAAAACATATGTAACTGAAAACGTGAACAGCATGGGCTTACATTTACAGTGTCTTAGCAGTTGGAATAGCAGTTCTCATCTGAGATCTGCCAATTTGTGGCCATATGAGCTGACCAACAATCCAACATCAGTGCTATTCTCAGAAGCTTCACGCGCCATTGAGTTTAGTCACCTCACATCAAGATAAATAATCAAGCAAACAAATTAAAGCACGATAAGAAGCAAACAGATACCTGAAACAGAAAATAGAAAAAGACAACTAAATAACTAAATAAGACAACTAAATGACAACAAAACTCAAAACCAGACAGGCCCAGATCACTGTTCATTTATATGCCAGACACACTAAAAGTAACAGTGACACAGAGTAGCAGAGGAATCAACTAAAGATGATGAGAGATGTTTACCAATTTGCGTCCTTTTACAGCAAATGACTTGATGCTAGATACGGCGTATATATCAATGCAGTATCTAGCATCAGTCATTTGCTGATTTCCCATAAAACTGCCCAGAGGAATCTTTTGAAAAACCACATTTCTGTTCTGAAGACATCATGCACTCACCTTTTTGAGGCTGATGATTCCCTCTCTCGTGTCCCTGTCTGTAGATATTGAGAACGTGTTGGCCCCTTCCGAGTTAATGATGCTGTACTTGATCTCTGCGTTGATGCCAAGGTCCTCATCATTGGCTTTGATTTTCCCTACGGGTTTCCCCACTTGAGCTGATTCAGGGACATACAGCTGGTAATTTTCTGTGGATGAAGATTGATATGCACCCATTCAGAGACAGCGAATACTGATTTAAAAAGCTGATCCGCTCCACCTCTTTGAATGTTCTTCTGCAGGAGCTTAGCTAAGCATTTTGACTCTGTCACCGTTTGTTCCTGGGGAGGGGGGAGGGATGTCATTAAAATAAATTCTGCAACGCTTCAATTGACATTAAATGCTGAACTGGGTTTGGTAGCACCGGAATGGAGCAGATCAAACTCTGGGGCAGATGATAATTCAGAAAATGTTGATGGTTTTGTAATAGTTTTCACCGCAGCCCAAAATGAATAACTCAGAGCCAAGAGGGATTGCGCTTGATGAGGTACTTTCAAAGACAAAGTATCATAACTTTATCATTACTTACATTTATTATTAATATAGAGAAAACCTAGACGCTGCAAAACAGAGAGTTTTGATGGATGCTCGTCTAACTTTGCTAACTGTGGAAAATGAAACTGCAATATTAGACTATTGAGTCATAAGATAATGACGCAGAATACATAATAGTACGGAGCGCTGAATGCATCATGACTGCTAAGATGGGAAGCTTTCAATGATTAGCTCTGTAAAACTATCTGGTTAAATGATGTCCACATACAATAAAAAATAATTGGTGACAAATGAAATATTGTAAAAGAGCATTTGGTTCTGATCTGGGTGCAAATACTGTGCATCTCTGTGCACAAGCATGTGAAGAGCTTTATTCCACAACGAGATACCATTGACAACTCAACGATGATTTTAAAGGATAGTAGGTAACTTAAAGCTGTCCTAGGTACGTTATATAAGTTGACATTTTGTTTGAATTCAAAAGCAATTCCCATGTTGGGTGAGCATGAATTAGTAAGATAATGGGGGTTATTTTCGTGAATCAATCAATTGCACACAGCACAAAGGTGCACGGCAGGAGCACACAGGTTGTAGCAGCTGAGACAGGCCATTTCGTGGCCCAAGGCGCGTGACGCACTCATGGTGCAGCTGGAAACTGGGTTGAATTAGGAGGAAACAGTATCAGTAGGTGTGGTACGCCTATGACCAATCAAATCACCTCTTATTACAGTGCACTCTGCCATGGTGCTCTGACAATTTGGTGATGGGAAAGAAGAGTCAGGAGAGGCTCCACCACTGCCATGTGTTTATAGTTAGAATGAAAAATGAATGAAAAATCATATTTTTTCTTATGTATTTATAAGTCAAACTGGCCAAAATATAATCCAAAAGGTTTGGTAAGCTTTGAATAGGATCTGTTCATGCATTTCATCCATTGGTAAAGCCACGAAAATAGCAGGCAACACGCCTATGCATCGTGGTGTGAGCAGACTGGCAAGTGCAATTCCCCATAATCCTTCACAGCAAAATTGCCCTGCGCTACTTGATTATTACTGACACACCCCTTATTGTGCCACTTCTCCCACTTAAGCACAGTCAAGTCCACTGCAAGTCAACAAAATACCAAGCGGACGCCAAAAATATGTCTGCATTGTTGATAGTGCTGTTGCTGCTATTTGCCTCAAGTGGTCAGATGGCCAAGTCACAGAATGTACTTGGAAAGCAAACTCTGGAGCAGGAGAGCTTTGCTCCATGTTGCCAATCAGCACACTCACTGCCACCGGTTCAGTGGCTAGTGGAGCGAGGAGGGGATGTGTGGGGGTGTGTCTGTTCGTCTCCCTGTTCCTTCAAACGTACCTAACCGGCTTTAAGTCCTTGGTCAACAAATTACTCATGTCCAAAATGGATATGTAGAATTACGAAATAGAAGCTAGAGATCTAGAGGCATTTCACGTGACATAACACAACCTCTGGCGGCCATAATGGAGGTCCTCGGTGGCTGTGAACAGCTGACATTCCTAAATGTACAATTTGGCCATCTCAACAGAATTAAATAGACGTGGTTAATTTCTGTGCTGTTTCTGACTGAGAACTGATCATTTCCTCATTTAATGTGTTTGTTTAATGACAGCTTGTTAGCTAGCAAATTATAGGATCTGTTCAGCTAACTATCACTGTCTTGTTGTAAATACATCTGATTAGCGCACTAGCTAACAAAAAACAACTATAAACTAGCAAGAATAGTGGCTGGTAGTTTCATGTTAAAATTAACATTAGTTAGTTAGTTTTGCTAATGTGGGCTGGCTAGTTATCTAGCTAACAGTTTGTTCAGGTTAACTGTTGTTGTGAGTGTTTTGGAGTAGAGACGAGGGCTGTTTACTGAGTCACAGTAAACTACATTTGAAACAAATCTACCTTATCAGACGATTCACTTTCAGTTAGAAGATTGCAGAACTGACCTACACCATACCATAGCCATCTTTTTCAGGTATTTCTCTTTTTCTAGCCTTGTTGTTAGTGCTAGGGTCAGCCATTGTTTTCCCATGGTCCTCCATAATGGCGCCGCTGCAACTGCAAAGCCTCTATTTTCTTGGCTACATAACTGTCATCTTCAGATATTATACCGTACATACTTTGGGGAAACTTGGGCGGGTTGTCATTGACGTCCATCAGAGTGATGTTGATAGTGGTGGAGCCGGAGAGGCCTCCGATCTGGCCTGCCATGTCTTTGGCTTGGATGACGACAGCGTAGTGTTCTCTGGCTTCCCGGTCCATGTTAGCTAAGGCAGTCCTGATTATTCCTGCACGGTTGGAGGAAAAAACAAAACCGTGTGAGCTCAAATGACATGCACGTAAATATTGTCTGCATGAAACCAAAAAATAAATTGTAGCAAAATGAAAAAAATACAAAAGAATAATGAAAGAATGAAAAAATAGGTAAGTGAAAAATGAAAGAACATGAAAAAAACTGTTGACGTTGTCAGTGGAACACAGTTGTAAACAATAACTAATGCAAGACTTCAAGAGAACCCACGCATGCATCCTATATTGAAATCAATAGTTCATAATGATGGTTTCAGCCATTTCTTCAACCCCCTTGCATGTATGGATCAGCTCCATCAGTTAGTGGTAAACAGTAACTATAAATTATGAAATATAGCCAATTATCATAAAGTAACTATCATAAAACATCTAAATATTGAGTGGGGTGAGAACAAACACAGTAGAAATACACACAGGTAAAACAAAAACAAATAACAATCATGTTTTTTCCCAGAGAACATATCCCTGTTGAAAGGGAGAAGATGTCAATACATCGGCACTGTCATTATTTCAATGTTTTCCCACACCAAAGCATTTGTGAGACATCCTTAGACACTCCAGTGTCACACTTCCCTTGAAAGACTAACATCATAAAAGCGTGCTCCTCCAAAATCCGTTCATCTTTGATTTTCCCAGTCCCTCATTGTCAAGGTTAGTCTTTTCCCCACTTTTCATTATATTTCAAATGACTATGCAACCTTGGTGCAGCGCAGAATGCAACTTTCTAAGGCACCCATTCAATCACATTTATTACAACAATAACACAGAAAACACAGCCATGAACTTTCACTACGTGAGCCCAGTGATGTATGGCCGCACCCCTGCCCACTATGGAGAAATGGTATACAGGTAAATTGCAAGCGAGCAACAAGCCAAAAAGACAGGCACTGCAGTATTTGGTTCCTGTGTTACTGCATTCTTTGTGATTTATTGAATACAATAGATGCATGTCTAGCATAATATGTGTGTGTGTGCGTGGTGTTTCCCTCTGTCTCTCTCTCTTTGAGCATGTGTGTATGTGTAGAGGGTTAATTCGCCATCTTAGCTCCTGAAACAACATAACCGCATGGAGCCTGATTTAATATGAGCAACCCGTTACATCAGTTTACATAGTAAATCTCTCTTTCCCCAGAGCCAAGACCCTCTGGCAACCATTGAACTTCTGTTCTGGTGAACTTGTGAACCCTGCAACAATACACAACAGTCGACCAGGAACAGCGAGATCCCGGGGAGGAGATGGAAAGACATTGATCAAAAGGGAAATGGACTTTGCTGCCGTTGCCTCCTGTCTTTGTTATTGGCAATCACAGACATCTATGATAAGATTACAGGAGCCGAACGCGCCGGCGAAGCTCGGTGAAAATGTTTCAATTTGAAGCGCAATTCTTTCCAACGTGGGCTGTTTACTTTCAGAAAAGCATTTGTGAAGAGAATCTCTCGTCTGATTAAAGTGGTAAACAAGGTGTATAATGTGATTCACCCTATTTGTCCCCTATAATAAAAGAAATAATAATATAACAAAAGAAACCCAAGAACACGATATGACTATATGACTAATACATGTTTGTGTCGTGAGAGCTTGGTATTTCTGATGTAATACGGTGTAAATATTGTCAATATTAAGTTAAGAAGCAACACAGTGACAGCAGGCGCGCGGTAATTCATTTAATCCGATCTGGTGTTAGTCCGGTGTTAGTACACGAGGGGAAATTATTAACTATGGACTCAGATGACTGACTCTCTATGCCCAAGGTGTTGCTGGTATTCAGCTTCCAGGGTAAACCTTAACGGGAACTTTATTCTACAATAAATTAATATACAAAGCGTGATTCCCTGTTTTCACAAAAGAGGTAGTGATGTCTGCTGTTCTACAATAGACCATTTTTCCCCATTTCTTTCTTCGGGACTCTATAGGCAGAAAGTAATCCAGTCGCCTCAGGCAGAATAATCATTAAAAGTGGGTCAAGGAACAAGGCAAGCCAGCAGTATTAACATCCAGGGGATCTTAGGTTACACGTCATCTGTCACACAGGGCGGCGGCTGAAGTCCCTTAGATTGCCTGTGAACTCTTGGCCGATCCGGCTAGGAAAGCTGCATCGACGCAAATGGCGGAACTAAGAATAGTAGGTAATATCTGCAACTACCCAAAGGCCTTTCACAAAAGGCTTGTTGCAAGGCACAGTCGACAATGACGCTCACTCCACAGTCAAGGTAATCTCAACCTTTCAAAATGTAGAGAGGAGATTCTGAAGTTTCAATGAATGAATGAAACAGAATTTTCACTCTACAGTACGAATCAACCCTAACCTTTTCCTTCCTCTCGCTCACATTTCTCTAGTGTCTGCTATTTCCTTTTTTTCCCCATTAAAATACCAGTATCAGTAGACTGTTAAAGAAAGTGTCTTGAAATGTAAAATGTCATGGTCATCCGTGCCGCCAGCACCAGCTCCTACACTCCTGGTGCTCACCGCCTACACACCGACGCTGCTTGTTGCATGTTCAGAGAGGCAGCCATCGCTGGATTGTCGACCGTCTCGCTGACTCTTCTGGAAGTGTCTACAGACCGCATGGTGTTCTGTGTCTATTAGTTCCACTCGTGAATGAACAACCGTTAAGTGGGGCAGCTAACTAGAGAGACGCTAGTGTGTTTGCAGGGCTTTATTCCAGCGGATATCAAAGGAAATAAAATGTGGTATGACTCTGCTGCTAGGTTAGGAAAGATCCAACCAGCGGGGTAAAACATTCAAATAATGGAGGTTCCTCCCCGACCGCATGCACATAAAAACATGTCTTTTCCATTTTATTCATTCGTTTAATTGTTCGATAATGTGTTTTGGAAATGAATTCTTTATTTGAAGGTGGTAATCTATCCCAGAATTTCTCATGCCGATGAATGGATGGGTCACACTGCCTTGAAGGGCCGCTACCCTAAAAGAATTTCATTAGTCTGGGCTTCAAAGGAGATTTTTAGTGTCTCATAATGGTTTGAATCCTATCAGAGGCTTTTCCACCCCGCTGAGAAGGAAATTCTGGGTGAAACACGGAATAATTGTGATTTTTTTTTTTGGCATGGAAATGTATCCATATTGCTCAAAGCCTTGAGCAGTTTTTTTCAGTTTTAGATGTTCCAGAGGAGAAAAAACACACAGGAAAAAGGGAATATATACATATGACAGCATAGTGTGAACCATATACAACAGGTGTATGAGGATGTGTGAGTGTGACAATGTATTGATCCCCCATAGGGAAATAGGGAAATTCTCTTTTTGTTTGTCCCGTCCACAGGGAGGTCAGAACAGCAACCCCTGGAACTGATGAGGAATCAGTGCCTTGCTCAAGGACACTTCAGTAGGGCAGATGCTTGGGGATGAAGGGGCTTGAAGCTGTCCCGCACCATCATCATGGCTCCTTCCTCCTCATCATTCAATTCATTACTTTTGCTTATTTTGCTAAATCATATTACGTTCCTGAACAATCATAGCGCCATTGGGGGTGAAACTATGACAATGCCATGTTTTTAAGACATGATAATAAAATGTCATTTCAATGTATCGATTCCATACAAATCTGATCTGACTGAGTGGAAGCAGATTATGTTGTCTTTTTAGGTACACACAAAAAAAGCCCACTAAAATTGTAAACACCAAAACTTCAAGACATTTCAGTTTTTCAGAGCGTGAACTGTTCTTAATGTGCAGTGAATCAGCACAATGTATGTTGAGTGCTTTCAGAGCTCTTCAAATGCCAGGTCCCTGCATGGGTGCGCTGCTTTTCTTTGCTTCAGAGTGTGATTACGGCGCTTGCAGCCACTTTGGGCTAATGATGTGGGGGCCCTGCACACTTTCTTGGAAGTTCTTGGATATTAACTGGAGCCTTAGCATTACTTAACCTAGGGTCCTTGAGAAACAGAGACCTTGGCAGGCGGCCACACTTTCCATTAAAACAACACCAAGACGGACGACGTGACCTTTTGAGTCTCTTATTACTCCTTTGCTCGTGAAGTCGCATCGCTCCTGAGCAATCATTCACTGCAGCAAGTTTAGGAACAATGAGCACACACCGAAAAAAAGTACGAAATGTCTTTTGGCCTTTGGGAATTTTTACTGCCCCCCATCTCTTTGTATCTAACAGATGGGGGGACACCCGCTCCCTCAGATGATCTCCTGTCATTCAAAACAGTTTTGAGTCATACAGGGAAAGAAAATACACTCGATCAACAGGTCTGCAGAACCTCCCCGTATGGATGTGTGGAACTACTTCACTACTGATGCAGTGCAACTCAATTGCGATGTTACAATGACAGAGTGGCATTCACTCCAAAGCGCAATTCCTGAGCAATACTGCAAAGGGCGTAGGTGTTTTCTTTGGAAGGTTCAAGGACCTGAAAGGTATCTCAATACCCCGACACCGCGATCGCGCCCCCTTGACTTCCACTCCCGGCCATTTCCGAGCCTTAATACCTCAGGTAGTCTGTGCCAGATCTCTCTGCAACTCGCCGGTTCATTTAGAAAATAATTGAGAAAGCGCCGACTTCCTTGAACCTGGGTCCGTTCCGACACAGCGAGGTGGTTAGCCCTTTCCTCAACCCCCCCCAGCCTATTAGAGTTGATACCATCACACTATCCACCTCTTTGTCTGGCTGGAAACTTCTAAAGGAGGACAATCTCCTGGGTGAACAAAAAGGATTATAGGAGATTACTAAAGCGCTCTTCAATCTCTTCAGGAACCTTGGTTTTTGGTTTCATCCAATACTGGTTTATCCTTGAAGATCTGCACTAATACGGCTTTCGAAATTCGATAACAACAACGACTCTAAATAATAATAATAATAATAATAATAAAATACCACGTCATGTTTTTTTTTTTTTTACATGTATATCTGGTTTTGAGTCATTCAGTCATTAACCAGGTTGGACTGCTTAAGACTACAAGGCTGTGCGGTCAAGAACTGATTGACTGACACAGTGACAACTGTCCCGTCGATCCAATCGGGCGTAGGACTTAATCCACGAGCCGGGAAACGTCTTGATCTGTGTCAGCTCCTTCAATAAAGTCGAACGCTCCCAAATCCCAGATCAGCAGAGAAATTAGCCTATTTAAGATGCAAAGGGGACTGAGAGGCAGTGTGTGTGTGTGTGTGTGTACAGATGAGGGGTGGGGGGTTGTGGTGGGGCGGGGTCATCCGACTACGAGACTCTAGAGGAGCATCCTTGATGTCTCTGCGGGTAAGAGAGAGATACACGCTGGCGACGGCAAAGGCAGGAGTTACGACCCGACTATAAAAATAAATGCCGTCACCCGCGGAGATAGGAGACTTTTGCTGAGATGTAGAAACCTCTTAGAAAAAAAACAAAAAACGCTGGCTTGCACTTTTGAGATTTGCAAACCATGTAATCTTGTAAATCCTTTTCGCCCACTGTTCTTTAAACGGCTAGAGTGTCATTTAGCTTGCTACATCATCAGACCCGGTCATATATCCTAATATATATTTTTTTACTTTCACATTACAACAACAACTGCCGCGGGGCACCCAGCGCCTGCCGGACCACTACGCCCATGCATCACTTTCAGATTAGGTTATAGAGCCTCCTGTCCATCCGTCGAATGCTGTGTTGTCCTTGTGCATCGGCTCATTCTTGACCACAACCCCCGGAGACGCCGCAAGGTAAACCGCAGGTAGGGGGATAAGTGTCTCTCTAACTCTACAGGACACCTTGCCACATGGCGTCATGGATGATGCCGATGGACGCTGTGACATTTCCGTTACGGGCCAACCTGCGTACTGCTTTTGAAAGATCATTTCACAGGAAGCACAACTGATTTTATTTTCATTCCTGATGACTCATAAAAAATGGAAGGGCTTGCCTCGGTATTTCCACTAATGGAAAGAGAGTGTAAGAGATCATACTGAATAAATGAAAGCTGAATTAATGCACGGCTATTGGCCATAAATATGGGTTGGGAGTGATGTTCATGTACGTCTTCAATCCCCAGAACCTCATTGTGCAGCAAAATTACTTTATGCTTGATTGATGCTGCGATGCTTTCAAGAATGATAATTCTTTTGTGTTTTTTTCCCTTTGCAACTGATCTATTATGCTAATGAAGCTCTGAGGGGACGTCGCAGGGGAAATAAAGATTAAAAAAAATAAAATAAAATAAAATGACTTTTGTGTCTCACAGTAGTTTTGCATTGCTATCATATGGAGATGTACGTGTGTGGGACCCCCCCCCTCCTCCCACCCATGCAAATAGGCTAGCTAACAAGAAGAAAGTCTGGATACATCCTTGAATTACATTTCACCGGCCTTTATATAATACTGGAGACACAATAGAAGCGTTGCCTCACACACACATGCTTTTTTTTGTCTCAGTCGTAAATATGCTCACACTAGCCGGTTAGGCAAGGTAACACTTAATATGCCTAATACAACCATATAGCTGAGAATATCCTGATAAGTCACTGATGACGGGACCTCTTCTCTCACAGGAACTCGTGCAATCCAATGTGACACAGTTACGGAATCAGCCAGCCCGGACTCAGCTCTCGGTGACTCACCCCACCGTAAGCTCGGCTCCCATTGGCTATTGGTAGTCCCCCGACCCGTACGGATGCTGGGTTCGTAAATATCGAGCGTGTTTGATATTATCGGGGCGGCCAAGGCCAAATCTGTAAAATCCTCACGCCACGAGATAATCACTGACCATCGGTCCCGAATCCCGAAGCCCGAAGTCCTCTAGTGTGTAGCCTCAAACACACACAATATAGTATACACTATATGTCCAAAAGTCAGTGGACACCCCTACTAGTTATTGAGTTCAGGTGTTCCTCAGGGTTTGGGCTTGGCCCCTTAGTTCCAGTGAAGGTAATCTTAATGCTACAGGATACCAAGACATTTTAGACAATTGGGCGCGTCCAACTTTGTGGCAACAGTTTGGGGAAGGCCCTTTGCTGTTCCAACATGACTGAGCCCCTGTGCACAAAGCGAGGTCCATAAAGACATGGTTAGACCAGTTTGGTGTGGAGGAACTGGATTGGCCTGCACAGAGCCCTGACCTCAACCCCATTGAACCTTTGGGAGGAATCAGAACGCCGATTGCGAGCCAGGTCTTCTCGTCCAACATCACTGCCTCACCTCACTAATGCTCTTTTGGCTGAATGGGCACAAATTCCCACAGACACTCCAACAGCTTGTGGAAAGTCTTCCCAGAAGAGTGGGGGGGTCCAACTCCATATTAATGCCCATGGTTTTAGAATGGGATGTCCAGCAAGCTCATATAGGTGTGATGGTCAGGTGTCCACTGACTTTTGGCCATTTAGTGTACATGCATACAGACAATTTTTCTTTGCAAAGCTTGTCGTGTTCGTTTACTTCTTCGGCTAGGTAAATCTACTGATTTGATTCCTCTCTCCTATCATCACATTCAGTACGACTCCACCGCAGATGCACCAATTACACTTTTACATCCATGATTGCACCTTATTTCCTGCGGACCTGCTGTCTTAATGCTGCTCCCTGAGTTAATTAAAGCCGGTTAAGAGATGTGTGTCGTACTTTATTAAGCTATTAACTAGTCTATCTTTGTTTTCTTCTCACTTTGAAATGCGGGGCTGTCAGATGGAATCTCCCTCCGGTTCAGGACGCGGTGTCGCGTTTCAGAAAGGGTGAGACTAGGGATTCAAGGTCTGGTGCAAGGCTAGACCTGGAAAAGAGGAATCAGAGGTATCAGAGGATACTGACAGCTCTTAAAATAAGCATGTGTTTCTTGTTTGGCGAACGTTTTCACACAGGAAATCTTTTAAGTCGGGGTCTATGTCGCATGTTTGGCAACTCTTCCTCTTTGTATCTCGCTGAAGATTTGGGTCAAGCCTGAGACGTGGTCTGTGGGGATTCCTTCGGCGCCATATGTGCAGGCCAAACGCTATCATTACCCTCTCTCCTTAAACGATCTCTTCTTTTACCTCACGGGTCTTGTAAAAATCTGTCTCCGCTATATCAGCCCGCCGGTAACAAGCTCAGAAGTGAAGGGTGGCATATGCGGGTGTGTCTGTGTATTTATGCTTTGCTCTTTTAATCCATTTCGTATTATGTGAACTCCCTGTGATGATGTCACAACAATTTTGGCATGGGGGCGCCGGATGCATGTGGATAGGAGGATGTCTCGGCGAGCTAATTCGCTGAAAGAAAATGTGCTCAAATGTGACAGCATGCCAACGCAACCACTTTAAGGCTTCACTCACAATATTACATATCGCATACGAGTGCAACTGATCCATGTGCATCTTATCCAATGACCATTAGAGCTCCTAATTTGAGGGAGTAGGGTGGGTTTGCCAGAAGGGGAAGGAAAAAAAAAACAACAGCAGACTTGTATACATTAATATGAGTGGGTGTGAATAGTGCTGTGCAGAGAGTGCAGCTGGCTGGGCCTTCCATCACGTCCCCGACTCCCCTGCACGCCCCACACACTGAATTACAATGCAGACAAGATGCCGAGTCAGCACGAGCAAAACAACCCCGGTCGGTGTGTCCGAAAGCAACCGGTGCACACGGAGAGGAAAGAATGGCTGCGGAATATAATGTTTTTTAAAGCTCCAAAATCTGATTAAGCGCCGTTTTTCAACTGCAGCACCAATGCAGAGCTGATAATACAAAACCATCTAGTCTACATTTTCAAACCAAAATTGATATTGCCTCTGCCTCGCTAACGCCGCGGTGAAATTGCTCCGCCAATCTGAACCGGGTTTTCCCTTGAGAAGAAGCCAAAATATTCAGCAATTCATTTGTGTTGCTCATTCAGCAAAGCATCCGTGTTTGACATGGGTTGCGCGTACTCTCAAAGGGGCCAATCGCTGTTCCAGACAGCGATGAGTCAGTTCATACAAGGGGATTGTTGTTCATGTTAACCAGCAGCAGCAACATCGAGGAGCGTGCAAGAGTTCACACATGCACACATACACACACACACACACACACACACACACACGCAGAGCACAAAAGCACTCACTCACTTACTTCTTTATCTCTCGTCTTTCTTTGTCTCTCATACACTCACATATGCATGCGTGCACACACACACACGCACAAAGGTTGTGTGTGCATGCATTTTGCTCACATCATATAAAGGTTATATATCTTGCACTTTGGAAGGTCTATTAACATTTAATAGATTCTAGTAGGAGCCTCTAAAACAAAAGATGGATTTGGAAAACAACTCGCTCTGTCTATTGTGTTTTCCACTTCCAGAAGGTAAGAAAGGACAGCCCGCTGAAAGCATCTCTACAAATGTCTCCTTTGACCCCTGAAGAGTTAGTTATGGCCCAGAAAGAGTGGATGTGTGCTCTACAATATAGCAGCATTATGGGTAGTCCATTACTCTATTGTGGCTGCATTAGCTTTTATGATCTCAGACGTGCTATAATAACACTGCAGGATGTTTGCTGCCAAAAGAATGTGGTGCACAGACTTCACAGCACCATATATACACCACTTTTCAACAACAGATGTTATAACAACGGTATTATTATTCAGCTCCACGGTGGCAATTATCACTGCTGCGAGAACACAGGCATTCGCTTTGTCGTAACATTTTTTCCCAGCCATGCACATTTATACCACACCTGTTTTGGGATCGACAGAGAAATATGGCTGCCCTTGTAGAATACTGTAGACTATTCTGGCGCTGTTTCCATAGGTGGGATCGTCAGCATCGGTTGCCGTGACTTGGAACACAGACGTCCCTGAAATGAAAAAAAAATATTTTGATGAGCTTCTGTCTATCTAGAGGCTTTGCAGTCGTGTCACAAATCTCCTAGCAACCACATCTGCCGCCATCATGGAGGTCCATTGTGGCTGTGCACAATTAATGCCTACATGTAACAACCTGGGTAGGAAAAAAAGATTGTTAGTGTTGCTATAGGTCAATTCGGTAATGTTACAATTAAAAGTGAATAGTCTGATCAGGTATTTTTGTTTCTGAATTTCAGTTAAGAGTACCTCTTTTTTGTAGTAACTAGTAACTTAATGCATTAGTTTTTCAATACATAGTAATCCATTATGAGTTCAAAATACAATTTGTTACTTTTTAGTTTTAGTTCAGTAGTTGTTTCATAAGCACCTCATGCAGACAACACGATAAAACACAATCTCAGTATGCTAGGTATGAATAAGATTGGCTTACTGTTTTAAAAACAGAACAATAGTCTTGCATTGCATTTTGAACCAATGATTGATAACACAATTGGCAGCACAAGCTGTTTTTGAAGTGAGTAACTCAAAAGTACTTGAATGAGTTACTTTTAATAAAGTGTACCTTTGAAAGGTACGGTAAGGTGGAAGCGCCCAATTGGCTAAAATGTCTTGGTATCCTGTAGCATTAGGATTACCTTCACTGGAACTAAGGGGCCAAGCCCAAACCCTGAAGAACAGGGTGGCTGAAAATCATTAGTAGGGGTGTCCACTGACTTTTGGACATATAGTGTAACTATTTATTTTTTAAGGGAAGTAACAAAGCTGAAATAAAAAACAACACTGACTGTGACCCAGTAAGGTTCTTGTCTTTAGTCCTTGGCCCTCTGGTTCTAGTCTCTACTTCAAAACACTACAAGTTATTTCTTAAGAAGAGTCAGCTCAGTTAATCGGCTAATTTAGCAAAGCATACTATATATACTATAAAGCAACTATATGTATGTTTTAATACTAGGGCCTGCAATTCCCCAGGACATTTGCTTGGTCCATTGGGAATTTAACAAAGTTAAACAAGTGAAACTCATTGCACTTTGTCCCACTAGAGATTTTTTTTTCTTCTTGGAAACCTCAAGGACCAAACTGAAATGCCAGCCATAATGAGCCGTGTATTCCACACTATGCTTGAGTACGCCGAATCATTCTCAACCTTAAAGGTAAAACCACACTGAGAATTATTCGGACTTAATCAGTTTTGGGATTGCTTCGAAAAAGAAAGCTGGGTCATTTCCAAATGACCTGTCTACGAAAACAAATTAGTTACCACACAACTCCTGAACCTAAGAGTTGTTCTTTGATAGCAGCTTTGCAAACAGAAAATCAACGGTGACCTTTAAGATTAATAGTTTATTACAGAATGGTTACATATATCAGTTTTGGGAGAAAAACCTTGATATGTATCATTCAATATCTCATAATTTTCATTTGATGGATACCTCATTTTGGATTGAAACTCTTCAGTTATTATATAGTTATTATAGTGTTATAACACTGTCATAACAGATTCCTAATCTAACATAGCCTGTTGTGGTTACAGTGCACTCATAATGCGCCCATAATACATTTCTAATGTGCTCATGATGGCTCCCAATGCACTTCAACTTAAGTGTCCAACTGTTAAAACATGAGGAGCATCATATTAAACTGCCTGACTACTCATCGAAGGGTGACCACTCTACAATGTAAGTATGCAGCGTGTATTTTCTGAACCTTAAAAAACTGTCGTAAACCTCTGCTGGAACTGGGGTGACAAGATTGCCTTGTTTCCAAACTTTTTTCATGTTAGGGACTCCCTAAAGAGTAGAGACACTAGACCGCAGCCTCGGATTTGCTGAAGGTTTCGACTGAGGGATCCCATTCTAACAAGATTTGTTTTTGGTCTGTCTATACTCTGAGCGGGGAGATAACAGCAGGGGCCGTTAAAACCTCTCTGCTAGTTATAATTTCTGATGATTACAATGATCACAAAATTAGCCTAATCCCGCTTAAGGGCCCCTGGGAGTCCCTGGACCTCGGTTAGGAACCACTGGCTTGAACCGATTAGAAAAGATCCAGTAGGTAAACTGGCAACTTCAAAAGGCTTAAAATAGGACTGACATTCTTCAAAAACACCACAATGTTTTTCACTTGGCTCAGCCTATACAGCAGATCATCTTTTTCTATTAGGAACCCAGTCACATATCTCATCTTATTCTTACCCCCAGCTTGTCTGTGTCCACTTTCATCACCTCCTATTGGTTTCAATCCATCTATCTCTACTGTCCTAAGTTGACTTATTGCTGTGGCCACAAAACATAATGCACTTTTAAAAGCTCAAGGTTGGTCTTCTGAAATAGGATTACAGCCACCGGGCTCTCTTCATTCTTCCTCAGTGAAACGTAACCTTGTACAATGAAAAAAGGCACTACTTCTGTCAAAGTCAACGTCCTTGTCCCATTTCAGAGCTTCTACGCTTTCATTTGGTTGGAAAATGGAAAAAAAAAAAACAGCCGTGATCTGTGCACTGTGGGAAATGGCAATTAGTTAGCAAGATGTATGTGAGCACATGCTATGTTGTGAACCAGTATTAATGGGTTGAAAGATATCTTAATAGGCTAAAAGATAGTAGAAATACACCACCAGATCTTTCACAATAAGAGCTTTGGAAATACTTCTAAGGCTTGAAAAGTCACCGCCACTATGAATTGAAATTCCTATATGAAGCAAAATCTCCAAAATGTTACTTTCATAAAAATATGGATGGAGGAGTGTAAATCCACTCCAATTTACACAACTACCTTTATCGCAGGTCCTCTATGGTAGCATTGATCTGTGTTTTATGATGGATTGCAGTATCTATTGGAAACTGCATTTGAGAGGGGCAAATAGAGGAAAAATAAATCAAAATGTGTGTTCAGTCCTCTGTGTGGAACCCTGAATCAGTTTTCCTTTGCTTTCTAAAAAGGGTTGAAAGAGTGCAATATTTACACAATCTCCTAACATCCCATAATAGTCACTTAATCGTAACTATTCAGCGAACTAAACAAGCCACCGGCTCTGCCTCTGCTTTCAAAGCCTTTATTAAACAGCAATCTTCCCAGAAGTGAAATGGTTGACAGGAATGAGGGCGAAAAAGAAGCATCTCCAGCATGTCCATTTACAACATTTCAACCGGGAGAGTTAAAGGAGTAGGAAATTGATACCCCTTTCATCTAGCACTCAAAAAATTAGATTCAACGGGAAGGTTGAGGCAGTAATGTCAGAGTACCTGGCACGTGCCCAGCTAATCACTTTAGACAGGAAAAATGAACATCACGACCAATTAGCTGCCACACTCCCAGACAACCCTTCCTGCGCTTGGGAGCGCCAGTATTGACAAATGCTGGGGGATTAGTGCTCTGGAGTGTGAGGACAGTTGATTGTTACAGCCGATTTGACGCCAAGCCGAAGAGGAATTACTTTAATGGACACGAGCAAAAGACGGGGTGGGAAAAAAAGGGTAATTATTTTCCCCTTCGCAGTCCTTGATTTCCTCCCTTGGGTCATCAGTGGTGATTGATTCTTTTTGTGCGACCGATGATGAAGTTTGCATCCAACGTTCAAACCTTTAAAATGAGTATTCTTGTTGCAAGGAAACAATAGTTGCCACTACAGTAGATTGGTGTTGCAAGGAAATGTTCATTACTGCATCATCCACACACTCGCTACTTAACAGTACCTGATGTATGGAAGAAATACAACATACTAATAATAATAATAAACTTTATCAACTTAAAACTCATGGATGCAGTGCTCAATGACGTGCCACTTTTGCAGCACCAGAACATCAAGTGCACTCAAAGAGGAGATTAAGACGTGCACTTGACACATTGGACAAACAAATGACAAATACTGACTGACAAAGCTGCATGTGTGGCAGGCACGTCTGTTTGTGAATATGCGCGAAGGCATCGAGGGAGATATTGACTGTTTATAAAGAAGACGCCTACATGTCTATTTGGAGTTTGGATATTTTACCCCGTCTTCTTGCTGCAAGAAACCCGAAGAAGCCGCTCAATTCCTTGTTGATATATTTCAGTGAGTATTCTTTTCAGCAACTAAAAGGATTATTTTAGACTTCCTATAAAGTATGAGCACCTCAAATCAACTATCCAATATTTGAAGCTATTGTAGCAGGTTGGGGAACAGTTTAGACAACCTACATGGGTTTTCAAGGACCACTGTGAAGTGTTTGAGCGCAATGCTTGTGAGGCATTGCGCTGTGAGGCAGAATCCACTGGACTGAGAAAAGGGTAGCTTTTGTTCACCCGAGCTAAAAACAGAACGGCGGAATAAAGAAATAAAAAACACGATGCTTGCCACATGACATGCTAGGAGCAACTGTCTCAGAGGAGGTGGAGAGAGGCTTTTTTCCTCCGTGATGCGGAGGACTCCACGGCAGGGATGCTGGGGAGGCACTACTGAGTGCTTTATAAAGTCCTGCCCACCTGGACCCACCATCACAGAAGCAGAAAATACACAAGGAGTAGCAACCACTAGCTTGCAGGAGATAAAACATGGAGAGAAGCAACGTAGAATATTGCAATAACCTTGATAGTAATGGGATATTTTATCTTCTGTTGAACCGTTTTAGTAGAGCAGGTCACGATTCTACTTGAAACACACATGGTCTTGCCAATGGTCCTGCCATATATTTGACTCTTTCCTGGAGGTTATCAAAATAGATTATGAGACTCTCTTAGAATGGCTAAAAGAAAACAGTGGCTCAGAGACAAGTTATTACATTCAAACAAAGCCCTGCTGCTACCAGGGTGCAATCACTGGAAGGTCCGATTAATTGGTCAGCGCTACTCACCAACTTCAGACATTTCAGGCACCAAAGCTACAAAGGGTCCATCTGGAAACTTTGGGGCATTGTCATTGATGTCTTGGACTTTGATGATGAATTCCGACTTTGGTTCCAGGGCCTCCTCCGTGTGGCGGTCCAGGGCCTGCGCATGCAGGACGTAGTGCGTTTTCCTTTCCCGATCCAGGCTCTTAGTGGCATGAATATCTCCTGTCACTTCGTCGATGATAAATATACTCCCAGCACCATCCCCGCTCAGAATGTACCTGACGGATCCGTCCCCTTTGTCTGAGTTTGAGTGAAGCTGCAAAGGAAATCAGACAAAAGTATGTGATTACAGAGAATAGAACATTACACTTCTAAGGGTTACTTTGGCTTCACGGTTTTCACAGTAAAAGTTACAACGGCCTTGCTTTTATTTTGGTGCCGCAAAGCCTGGTTGTATCACCAGGCTGGGAAATAATTTGGAGTATGATGGTTGGGAAATTACAGTGCACATGATACCCATGTTACTGAATTGTATACAGCCAGAGCATATAATGAGACTTTTACAGATATACAGATTTAGAAATCCCACCTTTGGCTGTATGCTTGCTGAGCTACTAGTGGTATAATATATCTGTTTTTCACCATCCCATGGAAGAACAGTTTGGAGAAAATCAAACTCGTATATATATATCTCATGTTATATAACATTCTGCAGTACAACAGGACATATAGTAAATGCATGAGGAGGGACTGCAATGGTTACCGTTGTGATGTCCGTATGAAGTATAGATCTGGGCTGAATACGAGTCTCAGAAACATTGTGATCCATATCGAATACTCTTCAGGCTCTATCTATCGTATGAAGAAATCCATGCTTTATTATAGTGGTATCTTTTGCAGCGTTACCGCACCGCACAGTGGTGCCCACCTCTGAGCTTCAGAAAACTAATAGCATAACTCAGATAGCATTACATTATGCAACATTTCACTCTCAAGCTTTACTGTACCCAAGCATTTCTGAAGAACCGTATCTTTGGAGATTAAAGTTTTTTAGTGAAATCCTTACAAGACTCTTAAAAATGGAAATAGTCTCTTTCTCACCAGGAGGAAAAAGAAAAAACGGGGTAAACTGAGCCACTTGTTCAGCCATAATTGAAACCAAGAGGATTAAGACTTTCATGCCAATTGCTCGGCAGAGTTTCAGTTTTAAACTTCATAAATATATTTTACAATACCACTGAATTCCCAAACCAGGGCGCCATAGTAACATCGCCATTCAAACAATTTCCTTTTCACCCATGAATAAAACATGTAATGGAGTTTTTATTTTTTCAGGGGAATGTTACGGCACAGAACAACAGAACAATCCATATATTTCTGTGTGTGTACTGGCAACACTTCGGATACTGGCGGTAAACATCCTTAGTATTGCAGGGGATGGCTCAACACCTCGGCCACATTTCATTCAAGATGCATTCAATAGTTCGGAGCAAAGGATGCATTGTATCATAACGTGGGTCTGCCATGCTGTATGCATAGAGAAATAGTACAGTATGTTTTTTATTATGTTAAAAACATGCTGGAAAAGCACCCACATGTACTTGGTACTAGTACACTTTCAAAGGGCGCTGGTAGGGTTGTCATGAACAGGACCACAGCCACTCAATGATCCAATGGAAAATAAAAGGTGTGCTGATACTGTACCACAACCACAGTAGGCCCAACAGAGGGCTCAGGTGATGTAATGCCATATTGGAGGTCCTCAGCTGCAACAGTGGCTGTGAACAACTGATTGTGTTTCTCAACATACAACTTGTCCGTCTCAACAGAACTCAACAGATATGGTTAATTTCTGTGTTGTATTTGACTGGGATTAGCTAGCTAATCATGGTATCTGGTCAGCTAACCATTACTATCTTGTTGTAATCACTGTAGAAGCTAGCATTAGTAGCTAGCTAGTTGCATCTTGCGTCAACATGCGGGTTGCTTGCTATGCTTTTAAAATCAAATCAGGCTAACGGAGCTGACTCTTCTCAGTGTTTTTGGAGTAGAGACTAGGGCTGAAGACAAGATAGTTTACTGAGTCACAGTAACCTACCTTTGGAAACAAATCTATCTGATCAGACTATTCACTTTTACTTCCAAGATTACTGAATTGACCTTTGACATGAATCAACCTTTTCAGCTACTTCAGCATAGCAGGTTTCAGGTTGTTATACATTTAGCCAGACGTGACTGCTGTGATATTTGCGGCGCGACTGCAAAAGCCTGAAAAACCACAGTACTAGTACCACAGTACTGCAGTGGAAAAACTCAATGCATTACACCAGGGGTGTCAAACCGTGTGCCATGGAGGGCCGAGAGTATGCAGGTTTTCGTTCCAACCCAAGTTCCACTTTTACAAGCGATGACTGGTACTCATGAAAATGTTGGGTCACCATTAGACCAATGCAAAACAAATTAGGATGCCCCACCACACACACACACACACTTTATTTAACGAGTTGAGCGGTGAAGGTTCTAAGAACAAATCTAATCAAAACTTGGACAAGCAAATGAAATGGCAATTAGGAAGCTGCCGTTGATTGCAGGCCTGACTCTTGATGAGAGCAAACTGTCCTTTCTGTGCTAAATATCAAGCCCGTAATTGGGTAAGGAGTCAAAGATCCTGTTGAATCAGGTACTTAATCAGCTGTCTGGATCGGAGCAATATAAAACGCAGCCACCAAAGCATGGAATCAAATTGCAGTGTCATCAATGGCAGTGTAGCCTGGACCAATTACTGTGTTGACATAGAGAGGCTCATTTTCCCATTTATTTGAACGGTTTTGTCCATTTAGAAATCTTCAGTAGTTGTAGTCTGATCATCAATTCTGACATTTTAGCCTATCGAGTCTAAATGCAGACACCCGGTTATTATTCAGGGGTCGTACACTACTCTCTTACTATCACAAGGATATATCCACTTGTGTCTTAAGGAGCACTCCACAACACTGGCACATAAATTAAATTTTGCCTCTGGTCAGAGTGCTAATTTAGCCATTGACTTCCTTTGCAGGAGCTAATATATCATGCTCGGCAAAGTGTGAGCCACCGATGCATACGGTGACTACTTGCCTTCCCAAAGCTACGGGTGATTAAAGTGTCAATAGGTTGCGGGTCATTAGACGAACATCACATGCTGAAAGTGAAGCTGAGAATGGAACGCGACGATGTTTTTTAACTACCCAGAAATTGGTGTGACGTGACGGTGAACGCCACATGGCACGCTCCACGTTTTCCAACCCGGGCAGTCCTGCAATGCTTTATACTAAAAGTGACGAGCTCACTTTGGAAACCAAACCCTCCTTTTGTGTGTACGGATCTGACATCAGCTTATCCAAACCATACCTGAGCTCGATTTATTAGAAATGACTCAATCAAAGCTGAGTGTAGAGATAGTGGCTCGGGGCAACCTTCTGTCTCATGGTTTTCGAAGACGGGGCTTCCATTTCTCTGCAGCGCGGCGCTCCTAATTCATTTGACTTCAGCGCTCGGGATCTTTTATTTATAGTTCATTAATTTTGATCACACAGAAAATTTCATGACTCTCCGCCTGAATGTAATTAGTGTCAATTTTGTTAAACCGCAGAGCACGCCTGATATGAGCTTAACATATATCACCGCCGTGTGCGACAATCCGGCGATGGGAAAAGAAAATGGCTGCAGTGTCCTACAGTAGGAAGTGAAGTGGCGGTCCATGTAATAAAGAAGGAAGGGAATGTGGAGATCCCATCTAACACAGACTGATCATTGAAGGCAGATGTGACATCATTAGAAGAGGGATGACATGATTGCTTGCAAAGGGAGAAATTATGACCTTTGCAACCTTGTTTTTTTTTTCTTTTCTTCATCTGCCCACAAAGACTTAGAGGGATCCTTTTCCTCTACAGGGCAGCAGAACAAAGGATTGTGTTGATCTCTCCCTCTCTATGAGTGACTTTATTAAGGACTAGTGGAATAGATGACTGGCATGTGGCTGGCGGCTCACGGTCTGGCAATGCATTTCTTGGGAGTTTAAAGAGATCAGCAGAGTCTGGGGCCCTAAAGTCGCCGGTGAGAACACGCCGATCCCGAGGAAAAACTCGGTTAGAATTCCGTCAGAGGCCCGCGGAGAGTGTATCTTTACTTTCTGTTGTCAATAGCCACACATTGTCACCAGTTGGGGCATGATTCGCTGTGCTAATTGTCAAGTGCAGCCAGACAAGCTAATTGATGCTTATACCTTTGTACCTAAATACCATTGGCTCTGTTATAGGGCTTAACAGGTGCCAAAGTCAACTGCAAGGTGAGCTTTGAGGAGGAAGTACGCAAGCCAGTGACCTGACATAAAACCAACAGTGTTAGTTTAGCAATGTGGAGTAACATGTCAAAATGTAATATAAATGTCACTCTGAATGGATCAAAAATAACAATGTAGGAATTGTTACTTCATAAGGAGAGTAGCATATTTTACCTGATGATGTCATAATAACCTGGGCTAATAATGTAACAACTCGAATTATGACATTCTATCATTAGTCGTTATTATTATGACATCATCCGTTAAAAATATGTCACACTCCTTATGAAGTGTTAATACCTGTGAAATGTGAGTGATTTTATTACATCATCTGGGAATTTATTACATTTACACTTTTCTCACGTTTTATTTGATTACATATTGACCAGAATTATCCAGCATTTAATACATTAAGTAATACGCTAATGTCATTGCATTATCCAGCTACGTTGACAGGTTTAATTACTTTTAGAACCCATTTAGAGGGACATTTTATTACTGTTATGACATTATCTGACTGTTATTACATGATTGCTACATGTTGCTACATGACAATTTTTTTTTTTTTTTTTAGCTTGGCCTTATTCCATGTGCAGATCTAGATAACGCATGTGCCTGGAAAACTAGCCAAGTTCACTCATCGGTTGTAATACAAGACGCTGCTTTGTTGCTGTAATGTCCTTTTCATTACGATCCCTGTAGCTAGGAAATTCAGAAATTGAAGCACTGCATAAAACTCTCCCGACTCCTTTGCTGGCTATTATATGGAATCCAGAATAAAAGTTTATACCAGAGTATTTCAGAGAGAGGACATAAAGTATGTCATAATATAACCATGGTGGCTACACTGCAGCCGATTGATCCCGTGTTGATTTATGACAAGATTTTCCAACGAGTGCGAATTTCAGCGGTCCACAAGCACTCTCTATCTGCGCTAATCAGGCAAGCACTGGACAAACATTAGTGGCGTTTACTGCGTGTCGGCGGGCAACTGTTCATTAAAACTGCGTCACTTTGATCTGGAGAGCAGGCCTGCTGATGCCGAAGTGAGAGCTGCGGTAGCTGAAGGTGGGAGCGACGGTGTGGAGCAGTTATTCCATCAACAAGAGGGGTAGGGTGAGGAAGGGGGGGGTGATGAGAGAAAGGAGAGGCAGGAAAGGAGGTGCTCTGGTTGATGATCAGTGCCTGGGCCTCATATTTGCAATTAGTGAAGGGGGGGGGGGGGTTCGTTTTTGATTAAATCTCAGATCTTATACTTCACTCAAGAGGACTTAATCACTTTTTATGTGGGTGTGCTTGATTGTCTGATTATCACCACGTTTTGGCCACGCTCCCTCCCAATCAAACCCTCTGAGCCCCCCCCCTCTTCTCAACGATTGATTTGTAACAGTCACAGCGAAGCCTGATGATGGAGTGCGCGACTAATGGCCATACATCAGGAGATAGCGACGAGGGGCGTGATAAAGACGTGCCGTTGATGCAAATCGCGCCGATCCGCCCTAATAGTTGTCCTCTATTTTGACTTCTGTGGGGGGGGGGGGGGAATAAAACGAATCGTCGTCTCCCAGCAGGATGGTTGACTTCTTGATGTACAGTAATGAGATTAGTAGAGTCCCAGAATCAACCCTGACACTCCTTTAATGGCGTTTGCCTCACACTGCTGCGGGATTTTGATGTTTCATAAAGGCGGGTTAATGACACAGAAATGAAACCGTCAGCAGATCGACTTTAGAAAACATCAAGATTAGGCCCCTTTTTGTGCTCTCGCAGGGAGTAAACGCCAACGATTTTAATCTGAAGTGTCTGCATGGTGGTAATACGATTGAGCGCCGGAGTTGGAGGACAAGGGGGGACGGCCTCTCTGGAAATCGCGCACGACCACGCAGCAGACGCGAGCTTGAAACGCTATTTTCCTGCAGTCGCCGAATCAATGCCAATTAAAACTGTAATTCTGTTGGATTGCGTTCTTTGTTTTGCGATCGTGTTTTGTTTGGCCAAGTACGAGGCATTGCAGATTCCTAATAACGGGACGCGAGCGAGGAAAGCGTGTTCATGCAAATGGACTGAAACGAGGGTGTGCGGGGGAAAAAAATCAATGTGTGCACAAACCTGCGCGCGTACTCGTGTCCCCGTGACGCTGCATTTATCAACTTCCTGTTTTCGTTCGCAAACGCACAACGAAAATCCTTTTTCTTTTGTATAAATATTCAAAATCTGCAGGCGCTCGATTCCAGCATTGCAAAGGTTGAAAAGCAATTTAAAGTAAAAAACCCTCGCTTCACTTTTCCACCCCCCCACTGTGGCGCTATTAGGTACAACGAGACAGTTCCCTGATTCTGTCACGGCGCGATCTATTTTTACCTGTATGAATAAAACATTTAGGCACCTTTCTCCGAGGTTGCCACTTTGCTCTGTAAATGAACATAGCATAAGACAACGGGGGTATTCCTTGTAGTCTGGTCTCAAGCACCCATTCTGTCAATTCTCCCCATAGTTACATTTCTGTAGCGGTCCGCCGAGCTGACCCAGCCGCCGAATGAGAGCTCGATGGAAAGTTTCCTGGCGTCAGATTGGGTTGTTTTTGTCCCCGACAGCCGCGATGCTGAAACTTCCACCAGACACTTCGTATGCGTTCTGCGAGATGCGGCCCGGTTGGGATTTTTTTGCCTCGCCTTCTGAGAATTGGTAAAACTCGTCTATAACTCGGCCCGGCCACTTCAAAGCGCCACGCTGAGCCGTGATTGACACAAAGACATCCGCACCTCCCATCGGGAGAGTCGTCTCGTATCGGGACGAGGCCTGTCCCCCGCCGCCACGCGCATAAAGCTGTCATTTCCCAAATGCATCAGCATGCCCCCCCCCAAGAAGGGTGTCACTGGGGGATTATGGGATACCTCGGGGGGGATTAAAGAAATGTTCTTGACAGACTGGCCGCTCCGCTCATTCTCAGAAGTCAGTCTGTGCTGGCCCGCATCCATTTTCCCAAAGAATACACGGAAGATGGACGACTGCCAAGGCGAACTCTCACCTTGATACTTGAGCTGTACATTTGATGAATGTGACGATCAACAAAGGGAGGAGCGCTTATTTGCTGCTCGATAATGTCCAGAGTTTTTAATCAAGGAAGGGGAAGCAGAAACACACCGCAGAAGGTGCCCAGTGGATTAATCCTCCTCCTCCTCCCCCCCCCCCCGTCTTCATCTAATTAAGGGTCATTCAGTCTCCGGGCCACATTAGGACATCGCGCACCAATCCCAACACACATAATTAAAAAAAAATTTTTCGTACCACCCATCGGGACACCTCGTCTCTTCAAATGTGCATGTCAAATGGGTTCCTTAATAATGTTTGTTTCTTCTCAGTGCTTTATTATCATCCTGGATTAGCTGTTTGTGTTTCATCAGCACCCCCCCCCAAAAAAACACCCCTAAGGTAGGGACAGACAGTCAGTTTTTAACAGGCCAAAGTGAAGCAAGCCCAGCAAACCAAACAATCACAAACTTGAAAGACGGCGGCTGTATTTACTGTTAATATAATCCCGGGGAGTAATTACTCCTTCATGCAATTAGCGCCCCGATAAACTGCCATTATAGGCTTTGGAAATACTGTAAATTCCTTCAACACTCGCGACACAAAGCCACGTAAACGCCGAGGGAACGTTCCTGCCGGCGCGTTGGGATGTCACGGTTCACCCGTGCAGCTAATAATATTAGCAACAAACATGTTTCCTGTTCTGCTTTGTCAACACGGAAATTACATTTGCGATTAATACCCCGGTTCTACGCTGTGTTTTAACAACCGGGAGCCTATTGTGTTCGGATGCTGTTTGGCTGCCGTGTGTGTGTGTTTTTTTCTCTTCCCCTCACCCCTCTTCCCGACTGTGTCATCTCTCTTTTCTTTTCTTATTCACTTCAAATTGTACCGCCGTTGACATACAGACATATGTGCAGTCGGAGGAGCAACGCCCGCCTTTTCTCATTCCCTTTCTCTCCGAGTGCGGTTGAGGGGATTAGCCTGTGCCTGAGTGCCTGGAATAATGATCACTGCAGCGGAGCAACACATTTTCACATTTCAGGAGATAAGGGCAGGCAATCTGCAAGCAGAGGACTTAACCAGGTCCCTGTGGCTTATTGTGGAACTAGCAGAAAAGTCACCACCAACCAGACGTGCAACGCTACTCCCCCCAACCCCCAACCCCCAACCCACCGCCCACAGTTAGCGCCATCTCTTCTTCCCCGCTATAAGAAACATCATTCATTCTGTAATTCGGTGATATTACATTCGGAGCCGTAAAGCGAACTGGCGTGCCGTGTCCCCTTTGCAACGCCGTCCAGTTTTGCGTTCGTTTCCCCGCAGAGACACCAAGACGGCTGTTCTTACGTTCCACTCTTGCAGAGCTGACTTGCCAAAGTGGTGGACGTGCTGAGAATAACTCCTTAATTACAGGGAATGAAGCTTTTTTTTTTTTTTTGGTCCATTATCATGAGAGGAATTCAGTCAGACATGGTAATGATAAAAAAAAAAACGTCAGAAGACTATAAAAAAAAAGCACATACGAGGCCAATATAGCTCGAGAGAAGAATTTGCTCCTGCCGAAACACATCCCTCTAAAAACAAGACGAAGAAAAATGCCAAGTAAGCTCCTCAAAAGTTCAAACGATCAACAAAATTGCCAATTCAACAAAAAAAACCTTACCTTTCCCACATACTGAGCTTCTGGTCCAAAGTGTTCTTCTAAAACAAAGAATTGGTTCCAGATCCAGCCACGCTTGGGCCTGTGGTGCACCTCCGTCTCCCCGCTGGCCAGCCGGGTCTGGTTCTTGGAGAGCACTTTGGCGGGGGCGTGGTGGCTCGCCCCGCAGCACCTCTGGATGAAGCAGAGGCAGACCAGGAAGGGACAGAGACAGGAGGTGGCGGATATCCTCATGGTGGCGCGCGCCTTTGTAAACGTATCCCCGTGTCGGCAAGTGTCAAGGTCCTCCCGCCTCCGCCGCTGCCGCCGCCTCCACTAGCCACCGCTGCAGGCTTTCGAAAAGGTGGTGGTGTAGCTCTAAATCCAAAGCGAGGAAAAGCTGGTCCCGGTAGATCCTCCGAGGTTCATGGTCCACGGGTTTGTGACGGGGAGGAAAAAAAAAAACAAAGCTGAGATGCGTTTACATCGTGGAAATTCCCGCGACGTGAGGACGGCGCAAAACGTCGGATGTCGACTTCGGGGCAGTTCTACCAAGAGCAGAGGTTAATCCCGGCGGCCATTGTGTAGATCCTGAGAGAGAGAGAGAGAGAGAGAGAAACACAAGAGTTAAGAGATTAGTTTGATGGATACTACAAATTAAAAGTCCACTCGTCCCCCCTCTCCAATTACAACGCAGAAAGACCAGGAGGAGCATTTCAAACCGGCTGAGTGCGATAGCGTGAGTGAGTACAAAGAGGTCACTGTTCGGCATTGTAGCCGTGCACGCCGTATGGAGATGACACAAACAAGCTCGGGTCTGATGAGTTACTATTAAAAGGTTGTCTGCGCCTTAAAGGTCAACGCGCTGCTCGGTGAGTGATGCCGCCCAATGAGGTCGGGGCCAGTGACTCAAAAGATGGCTTTATTAAAAATATCACAGAGAGGTTTTATGTAGTTCTTTTGAAGACTGGCAGGGCGTACTGGAAGGCTTAGCCCGCGCCTCGCCACACTAAATAATAACTGTGGCAGTGAGAAATACATTTATAAGGAGAGACATTAAGCCACTCTAACATAAGGCAGAGGGTGGTTTTAGAAAGCACTGCAATGGGGTGGAAAAAAATTCAGTTCTGGCAAATTGAGTCAAAATTACATGTTAAAATAAAGTGGTAGAATAAAGGTATTGTCGGATTTTCAGTGAAAGCGCTGAGAGCCCTGCGTCCATAGGCACTACACCTGCAAAGGTACGGTCCATTATGACAACGATCTGGGGCAAAATGGTGAAAAAAAAAAAAAAAAAACCCTGAAAGAATAATAATAACAATCACCGCCTGAAATCCCATTTGACAGGATAGACACACAAAGTGCTACTTTGCGATAGCAGCCTCGGTGGGGATTACTGAGGACAAACATGTGAATTTGATATTTAATAGGATATAAGAACTGACACACTTCAAAGGATGCTGCTCTCCATCGGGTCTCACAATGCATGTGACAACATTTGGAGAGAAACGCTGAAACGAGGCATTAATGCAGTTACGACTGTCGCACACTTTGGAGGATAATCGCCAAATTATTTTTATATATATATATATATATATACGTATATAAATATATAAATATATGGATTAAAATATGCTAGGGAGCCTTGACTAATCCTCATGTTTCAAATATCTCAACACGCAAATTATGCAGCTCAACTATAGTTGTCGGTGATGTTCACAACGTGGAGTGGATGTAATGTGTAATGCCACTGAGAGGCTGTTCCACATCGACTTGGATTAAGGCGGAGGTGGATAAATACTGAGCCACGCGCTAAACGTTTCTAATCTGGGACGGGATTCTAATCTGCACAGGTACACGAAAGCCGCGCCTGGATATCTCGCTTTCACGCACTCTTCGTATAACTGAGCAAATTGTGACGTCCAGCAAAAAGGAATGAGTGGCATAGGTGGCAATGGAACTCTTTCAAAATAAAAGTTTTTTTCCGGATCCGAGTATTTCTTCAACAATATCATCATTCAACAATTTCTTACATGGGGCGAGTCATCAGTTTGGCAGCCTGGCTACCTAAGTGAGTTAAACTCGGTGTCAGTATGAGAGTATCTTTTCCGATAGTTTCGCCGGGGCCTCCTGGGGCTCTCTTCAATCAGTCTCCTAATTGTCTGATTATCATGCTGATTCCGAGCAAAATACATTTCAGGGAGCCATGAAATCAACAGCATCTGGCTCTGTCAAACCATTTCCCCCCCTTTTATGATGATGATATTGTTTTGAGCAGCCTTCTGCCCACATCATGTTTATGTATGTATGGCATTTAACAGGATGCGTTATGCGCTACGGCGGGGGTACAAAAGGAAAGCACCGCCACACAGGTTTTTTGGCAGGCTCACGCGCAAAAGTGGCTCGATGCATGTAGATGTCATAACTCCTTTGGAATAACCCTGTTGGGAGAAAACCAGGTTGAGATGTCTGTCTAGCTCGCTCAGATTTTTTTTTTTGACGTTTTTACTGTGGTGATGGAAACATCTTTCACTCCTTTTGGTCTGTGCAAAACTCGGGACTCGCACGGCTTTGTGGGTACACATTGATGTCAACAAAAAGCAGGTTGTTGAGATGTACTTAGGGTTACTATTACCACCGGGATCATCTCTCCTTTCCCCTGTGCTGCTGCTAAAGCACTACTCAGTCAGACGAACCTTTTCACACCTTGTCACTGACTTTTCTATTCCTGTAGACGGGACTCCACAGGTGCAGTCGTGGCAACGGGAGGATAATCATTTGCAGGGTATTTGCAGATGCATGTAAACGGCTTAACGGGAATAAGACTTTAACCGGAGTAGGGCCAGTAGCATGACAGCAGATAGATTGAGAGAAAGAAAGACAAAGAGAGAGAGAGAGATAGCGATAGAGATACACCCTGATGCAGCGAGAGACGCAGAGCCCCGTCGCCTGCCGCTAATAGCTAATGTTTTGGAGTCCCGCTGAGTGCTCACCCACTGCATTCGATTTCACAGCATCAGCTTTCTTGCGATGTCAAACGGCAGATAGCGGAGGAGTGGGGCGGGTCAAACACATATCACTGAACCGCTGTTCTGTCCTCAGAATAAAGAGGGCCAGCCATGAGAGAGAGTGAGAGACTCTTGACTTCTCACCTCTCCCAAATGGAAAATAAACACACACAACATTTTCCCATTTGTAGATGCCGTTTGGCAGCCGGCGTGTTCTCAGGCGACGCTTCGCTGAGATCAGGTAAGTAAACAAGAGGTGTGAGGTACGGGAAGAGACGAAAACAGAGAGATGAAAAGAAACAGTGACAAACCAATATGCATTTATGTGAAATGAGAAAGTAACGCCACTGTGAAAATGTTGCACTGTGCCGAATCTGGAAGCGCCATCCATTTAATGTTGGCAAAAATGTGTGTGCGCGCCGATAAATGGTTGGTTGACAGCCGGTTTAGTTGACAGTCGACAGCAAATATTATGGTGTGACAACACAAGCAAACGTGCGTTTCGATTTCGGTGCACCTACACTCTAAAAAATTTGTCTATCAGGTGATGTGACCCAGCCCACTGGTGAAAGGGAGCAGATTAGGGAGGGTGGGGGGTGGCGGCAATCAATTTGGTTTAGCCGAGCAGGCATTTCATTTCCATATCTTACTGAAAAATGATGCTGAAAGAAAACCACCTCACAAGAAAGCATCAAGGCTACCGCGGCTGAATACATCTTTTCAACCATTATTTAGTCTAAGGACGACTCGCAGAGGAGGTGTGCTCTTTTCCAGCAACGTCCTGCTTCTGGTTAGACGGATATATTCGCCGATATTGTTCCGTTCAGACAATATCAGATGTCAGTATATGTACGGCGAATCCTCCCTGACCACAGCTACATGAAAACAGGGTGTAAAACCTGCAGCTGGGGGGGGGTGTCCTGGACGTCTTGGGCTTGGATCACACACACACACACACCCATTTGTGTACTCCGTGCAATAAAGCAGAAATGCCATAAAGTACTGCAATACAATTTTATCTTTGTACATTTAATTGTTCAACTATGTGAATGTTTTTTGTGAATTCATTTTTCTTTTAAATGTAATGTAGCCCAGAGACCATGGACCGGTGCGGTGGGTCACCCTGCCTCAAAGAGCTGTTAACCCACCTAATATATCATTAGTCTGGGTTTCAGGAGGTTTAGTGTCCCATGGTGGTCTCAATGCTATTTCAGAGGCTTATCCACCCTATAAACCTCTGGGGGAAACACTGAATAATTGCATTTTTTTTTTTTTTTAACATAAAAATGGAAAATGGTGAAATTTAAAGACATTGAATATCAGCACATCGTCTATATCGTCTGACCCATATCGGTCCTGCTTCACACTTTACACATTCATAAAGCTGTCCTGCATTACCACAGTTGCTGGCTACTGAACAGCTCCACTCGGGCAGGTGGGAAGTGCCTTGCTCAAGGGCACCTTGATTTGTTGTTTGTTGAGGCGAGGGAGAAGAACGTCTTGTTCACATTCCCCGTCCAAATATATCCCAGCTGGGATTCAAACCAGTGACCCTGTGGTCACAATCTTTTGTTTCCCTCATATCATAGTTGTCACCACTCAGAGGCTGTTAGAAATATCATTACAATGGATTTTCATGCACATTCATTCAGATCAACGCTATTTTTTTGAAAGTGCACGATCGACAATTTCCTCTCACAATTGACTTGCAGAAAAATGTTCATCTTGTCAAAGTGAGATCTGAGGAGGGATCGATTCTCCTCTTTCCTGAAGTGATAGGCGGAGAGTCATTTAGTTTTCAGGCTGGAGATAAAAAATAAGAAAACACTTGGTTGTCAACGCGCCTCACGCTGCAGCGAGTGTAGGGACAGTCGAAGTCCACCCCCTCTGTGTGTAAACTGTCCAGAAAACACACAGAACTACGCAGCTACAAAACGAAGCTACAATTAGACATCAGCGGGAATGCATAACACACCACTTCCTGAATCCATCTTGCTCTGCTTGCCTCTCTCTCAGGCACAGACACACACAGACAAACGCTGCAACCTCGCATTTCAATCTTTTTTTCCCCAATGCTTGTGGGTAATTAAAGCCAATCAACAGCAGGTTTTAAACACAGATTAAGCCTGGAGGTAATTAGGCCCGTTGCAGTAATGACTCCCACTGAGTCATGTGGGCAGGATGGTGTGTCAGTCACCCCCTCCCAGCATCTCTCCAAAGTCAACAACGCCTTGTCCTTCCACCCAACTACCCTCCAAACGCCATCTGTCCTAACCCTCCACCGCATCAGCCTTGATTACCTCGACTCCACCGTCCTCCTCTGAGGATGAGGACGAGGTTGCCCAAGATGAGAGAGTGGCC
Organism: Hoplostethus mediterraneus; assembly: GCA_034670385.1. Lineage (NCBI taxonomy): Eukaryota > Metazoa > Chordata > Actinopteri > Trachichthyiformes > Trachichthyidae > Hoplostethus > Hoplostethus mediterraneus. Next base: position 1,477,723 of record JAXDDW010000033.1, on the reverse strand, counting down.
TTTGAGTTAAACAACCTTAATTATATCTGTGAAGGAGGAGTCCGTTTTTTTTTTTCCTTGTTGTCAAATTAGAAAACATCTCTGCACTCGTCAACCCCACTATATGTCGTTTGGCTGCTTAATGAGAGCTGTGTGGGACATGGAAAATCCCCCATCTGTTGTGTGTTTTAATGGCTGGATTCTTGAGCGCTCATCATACAGTGGGAGTGCCAGGATGGTGCAGACAGCACCCATCTGCTGGCCACTGCAGGGAGAAAACACACAACATTTCAACTCTCATCATCATCTCTCTCTCTCTCTCTCCCGGCTCTCGCTGCAGCGCCGCGGCAGAACATGCAGACGCGAGTCCATCATCGTTACGCACGCGAGGTAGAGAAAACAAGACGAATGCGCCGACGGACATCTTGACGCTCGCTAGGTCCATTTGTTGAGCACTTTGCACCGCAGAGGGTTATCCCGCCTTGAGTAGTCTACCAAATGAAGGAGGAGAGAAAAAAAACCCAAACGAGACGGATGCAGGGTGGTAACATATTCATATCACCTGCAGTGCTGAAATTCTTTTCATGTCTGGGAAGCCGAAAACTCTGGTTGAGGCTACTGGAGTTTGGCAGGCTTCACCATTTCACACATGCTAAACACACAAGAACGGGGGGGGCTTGTGCACTCATGCACAAAGTAGAGCCGAGGCTATTCACATTAGCTTTGCATACACAGATAAGCTCGCTTTCTGGCTGCCAGGTAGATTCCCTCATGAGAGGATGAAGGGTGAGAGATTTTTTGCAGCCACTCTCTGCACTCTCTGCTTTCCAAGTGCCGACAGAGCAACAACTGGCAAATGTCACCTCATGGTCGGTGTTGGAAAGGACAAGGGAGGGAGGAGAAGGGGGTTCGGGGTAGGAATATGAGGACAGTGGTGTTGTCACGATACCGCACTTTTGACTTTTGACTGTTGCTATTTTGCATCGACTGTTGCAGTCCGCTGTCAAAGAGCTTCTCCGGTCCTTCTTGAGCGGTGATCACATGGGACGCTTTTTTTTCTTCTCATGCTCAAACGCAGAGCACAGACGCGTGCATCGCTCATATCGGAGAGCTCAAAGGGCTGCGGCTATCTAATTAGCGATAGCCGCCTAATCTGTAACGAAGGAGACAGCGCTGCTGAAAATACAAATGAACACGAGAAAGTTAGCCATCGCTGTGCTTGTTAACGAAGGAGAGCATGTGGAGCCCATTCCCGAAACAGAGGAGGTAGAAGTGGACGTCCTTCAAACATATCAACAAGAGCCACAAGAAAACTATTCAAAACAACCCAAGAATGACGTCCAGAGATCTGCAAGCCTCCATTGCAGCATGTGATGTCATGGTGCATCAATCAATAAAGAAGAAGCCTGAATAGGAATAGAAATAGAAATTCATGCAAGAGGAGCCAGGAAGAAATCTGTATGGTCTAAAAAGTACAAAGCTCAAAAGTCTTCAGCTTGCTTGTTTGTCAGGGACGACCTGGACAAACCTCAAGATTTCTGGAAGTCTGTTCTCCGGACAGATGAGGCCAAAATTAAACGGGTCGCAATCAAGAAAATGCAAGGTTTGATGACAACCCAAAACTGGTCTCCACCAAAATAACCTTCGAGCACGGAGGTGTACCATGGTCTGAGGCTGTTTTTCTCCCTCTGGACGACTTGAAATTGCGAAGGGAACCGTGAACTCTGAGGGGAAACCAGAGAACTCTTCAACACAACGTCAGGCCGCCAGTCTGAGGTCTGAAGCTGGGCTGAAACCGGCTGTTCGACAAGACGACGATCCTGAACATTCAAGCAAATCGACCAAAGAATGGCTCAGGAAGCCGAGCTCTGTAAGGAGCAGTGGGAGAAAATCACTCAAGGGAGATGTCAGAGATTGATCAAAGACGTGTACTCCCAAGTCATGGCTGCTAGATGGAGTCACAAGTAATCGATGGAAGGAATTCACATATTTGTGCACACGGGGGATACCTGGGGATACCAGTTCTGTCTAATGACCAATGACATTATATCACATTTGTGGATTTTCATTCAAATTTGAGGTTTAGATGAAGATTTTATAAGGTTAATCCTCTATAATAAACTTTGGAGCACGGCTGTACTTCCCTCCAGGTGCTGCAATTTTTTTTTTCCTGTTTGACATTGGCGTAATGCACAGCACAGCTAAAGATGAGACACGTTCAACTTGGTAGCATCCAGGCCAGCACCCCAAAAACACAAGGTTCGGAGGAGATGTGCACCTGCCGCGACCAAAATGAAAATAACTGCGGGAGAAAAAAAAAAAAAAAGAAGGTGCAGGTGTGTTCAAGAAAGCATCCTGTGCGATCATGGCCCCTCCCTTCTTCATCTCCTTCGAACTACTTCAATCCACGTGAACTCTCTGAATGCATAACCTCCCCTCTGGAGTCGGCGGCGGTGATGAAATGGAATTCCAGCTCGCAGAACACATTTGATAAAAGTATGTTTTTAAAATCCAGTATTGAATTAACCTCGGTGCTCGGAGAAGTACTGAAATTCTGGTCATCACGACAACGCTAGTGGACAGCGCCCCGCGGCTCCCCTCTCATCCACCTCAGATCTGCGAATCAATAGAGACACCCTGTCCATCTACCCCCCACCCCACCCCCCCCCACCATCACCACCACCACCACCACCACCACCACCACCACCCTCTCTCGCTCTCACAAAGCGTCGGCCTTATTAGCATCACTCTCACATCCCCTCGCCTCGGCGTCGCATGTGCAGGGTGAGCAGGTCTGACAGGCACACCGCACACTAATGTTTTATCAGTGCCACACATCAGGGTTTCTCTTTGCACTCTAACACTAACACCAACAACTAACTGACTGGGCTCCCCCCTTCCCTCTCCCTCCGTTAGATGTTCCACTACATGGCCCGTCAGAGAGAATCCAAACTCCGGTGAGTGGAATATTTTTATATAAACACAGTCTATAAACACAGCAATTTTTTTCTGCACTCAATATTTATTTTAGGGCTTCATTCCAAAATGCTATATATCAATTCTGGAGAATAGAGAGGATCCCGTCTGTAAATGGGTTATTTTGTCAACCGACAAAACGACGATTCGCTACACCTTGGATTTCTCTTGTGCTATCAAACATTTTGCAGTGTAGGTGTCACTTTTTTTTGTCAGATGGATGATACAGCATTTTGAAATAGAATTCTTGCAGAGCGGACTAGTGGGTAGGGAGAGCGTCATATTATCACACATCCTGTTGCCGCACCGCAACACGCCTACCAGCTCACTCGTTGTAAATTGCCGAGGATTAAAAGTCTCAGCAAAAAATGCCTACAGGCGTAAAAACAAAATAAAGGAAATCTAGAGAGGGTTGAATATGATGCAGCACGTTCCCGGGCTAAACAAAACAAAGGTGTTTCCTTCAGAAGAGCTTGAAACCTCCCCGAATGAGTCCAAGAGGCATTACCCACCACACCCGGCGCTTTCAAAGCCAGAGAACAAAATAAAACACTGGGAGGCAGCCCTCAGGATTACATAATGATAATTCACCCTTAAGAGCCCTATAAAAAGGGAAAAGTCTGTGAGCAAACACTCTCCAACGCGAGAGGGGAATCCAATCCCCTAATGGTGCATCAACTATTCATGAAGCATATTGCCAATCAAATACTTCTGTTTTCATCATTTGGAAATCCACTTTCACTCCAACAGCGAAACACTGGAAGAACATGTGCAGGCCGTCTGCATCCCGCCGCAGCAGCGTTTTCTTTTCTCTTACATCACACTGTGGAGGCTTTGTGACTAAACGCTGAGTCTGTGCTATTGTTTATATTTGGAACCGCACAGGCCTTTTTGATTTTGTTTGTATTTGTATGTACATCTCTCCGACTGTACTACATTGAATCTGTCTGTTTCCGCCGTGATCGAACTTCCTTTGAGAGCGCTGAGTGTCCTTTAAGGAAATGAGTTGCCGCCCATTTGTCACTGACAGCGCGAGCGGGAAGATGAATCGCTCTGGTACCGCTGAAGGAATCCACAGTGAAATAATGTCAACGTGACGCCGGGCTGCCCCGCGAAAGTCAGAAGCCCAGCGTAGTCGAGCGCCGGCCTCCTTCCCGAACGCTATCGACAGGGCCGAGTGTGTTTTGGTTTGAATCAAGATCGCCGTGTTCCCGATTGATTTTCGTTTGCCTGAAAGCGGGAAGAAGCGGTAACCCTCCGAGGCGTTTCTCGATGATTTCTGAAGCATCTGAATAAGTTCAGTGTGAGATGCAAAGACAGGTTTTCAATGTAGACATGTGAAATTGGATATTTACACAATAAAGTAGCCACAACGATCTGTGCCGTACCATAGAATACATGACATGTCTACAGGGAATGGATACAGGGATAAACATGATGATGACACGAGGGCTTAATTGGCGATAGGTAATAACAGTGGCAAATATGATTGGCCCCGGCATGATTAATGAAGGCACCCAGCTCGACGTAGTGATGCAGCTGTAATCCTAATCTTAGAATCCGCTTAATTGGACATCGCATCATCTGGAACATGCAGGAACATACTGGGAATCTTTCAACCCACACGCCGGCGTCAATATGATTTAGTCTTCCGGTCTTACATGTTTACGGCAGAGCAATACTCATCCGTTTATAGTATTTCCTCCAGAGCTGCTGGAAGTGAAGTAACTATGGACACTAATAGTAGATCTTATTGACATTATCAAGTAAACACCTATATCTGTTCATCAGGTCATAATCAGAGCAAGCACAACCCTAGATTTCTGCTAAGTCGTTTGATTTATTAAGGTCAAAGGTCACCCAGACGCAGTGTTTATGAAGCGCAGTGCAGTTGAGTGGTAGAGTGGTTATGTTATTAGAGGAACTGCATTATTTCAAACCACGTAAACGCTGTAATTGAAATAGCGCCTTAAGCTGATTACTGCAGGGTACTGGTGTGCATGGAAACATACTCAACGTTTCTCTTTCAGGATGCCTCGCTGCAGATTTGAAAACACCTCACACCAGCGGCAAAAGAAAATGAAGTCAGTTTCTTTAATTTTGGCAACGTCTTTGGTGCTCAGCGCTCATTGCTGTGGTTTTTCTGCAGAGATCACCTGTCAATCAAACAGTGTGTCAAGTGATGTCTCTTCTCCTTGGATTTTCCTGTTGATGGAGTTTGAGTTTCTGTAGGTGGCGCTCTTTTCTTTGTCTGTGCAGCCACGGCGGCTATCCCTGCTCATGCTGACTACCCAGTTCTTCTTCTGTTTATTCCAACACAAACCGCTGCTGCTGTCAGGAAAACATAAACCGCATCACTTCCTGTGTGGCAGAGGAAAGACCTAGCAGAAACCCGGTGTTTAGAACAGCAAATATAAAAGCTTCATGAACTGGTTATAGGCTGACTCACTACTCTGTTGTATTAATCAGTGATAGAGTAGCAAAACAGACTTTTATTTATAGGAAAAAATGCCAACCGAGATAACAACCGCCAGTCTTCACCAATCCGTCAAGAGGTGGCTTGTAAGCCGATATCGATCCTCTATCAATAAGATATCAGTAGGATCCAACCACATCACACTAGAGGTATCGTAACAATAAACTGCAAGTAGCTTAAAAAAAAACAGCTGTCAGAATTTCAGTTAGATGTGTTAAATGTGACAGATGTGTGAGTTGGGGTGTTATTTGTTGTGGTATGTGTGTGTGTGTGTGTGTATACATATTCCATCATCACCATGGATGAGCGATTTAATGGAAAAAAAAATTGCCTGCAGCAATTACACATCAAATACAATAATACACAATAATCCATCACAATGCGGCGTTAGAAACCGTGGGTTATTTCACTTTAAGTTGTATATTGGAGTTGGAGGAAGACGGCGAAGGAGTGGCACGTGGCGATGAACAGTCGCCTCTCCTGAGCCATAAATCTGACTTGCAAAACACCCCCACACTGCCAGCCCTCGCCAGTGAACGACCACTTTGGGTTGTCTATCTGGGAGGAGACTGACTGAGATGGGCTTGTGTTCATGTTTGGAGAAAAGCATGATTCATCTTTTGAATGGCCCTTTTGACTGTGCTGTTTGAACAATAAACCACTGTTTTTTTTCTTTCCCCCCGTCTAGGTCTACCAGGGAAATAGGCAAGGATGCTATGGCGACCACAGATCACGTGTTAGCTACCTGGGGTGAGCCACTTCTGCAGGGTACATTGATTGGGATTGATTAGCTGATTTTCAGTACTGAGTTGACACCGTCCCAGGAAAGGTTTACTTGCACCCGTGCGTGCATCTGTCCTGCAAACCCTTAATGACACAAACGGTCCCACACTGCCCGGTTTAGTGGTACTTGTCTTCACATGATATGAAAATATCTGCGTCCTGTTGCACCAGCTGAACATAGTATCGTAGAGTTGAAACACAAAAGCTGTCATTGTTTAGTTGTATAATGGAGACTTAATGTACAAGGTAAATAGTCGAGTGTAAGGGGAAAACTAACCACAACAGTGACATTTTCACCCCCTGAGGCCAATAACATGTGGGCCAAAATCAATATCTCCTGCCCCAATTAACAGCTGCTAATGTAATATTATTTAATTTAGGCAATAGCGAGAGAAAATGTGAATAAACCTCGCTATTTCAGAAATGTCACAGAATGTCACCAAATCGTTAAACTATCTAGTACAAGGTATAAGGATGAATTTGTAGTTTGTCTCCCACTACAACCACAGACATAAATCATTACACATCTAGATAGACAACAATAGTGACATCTAGTGGTTCGCCCATTAATTTCAACAAGGCAAGAACTATTATTTTATTGTTAGCTAGCTAAAATCTTTTCCTGCGGGTCCTCCGGCAATTCTCTCCATCTAACAAATTGATGCACCATGCCAGCAGCTGTTTTACAGAGGACTTATGTCTATGTTGGAACTATTTCAGGTGGTGCAACCGTTAAAATTTAAGTCATGTGTAAGATCTCTTCCTTTCAGAGTTTTTTTTTTGGCTTGTTTTGGGTTTCCTGGCTTGTGGGTTTGCGGTCAAATTGCATTGAAATCTGCAATGCAAAAAATGACCACCTTAACAGGTCAGTTAATTGTGTATTGTGCCTTAAAATTGTATTTCTCTCAACACAAGTGAGCAAATAATGACACCTTTTTCCCCCCAATGCAGTTTCACTTGTTTCGAAGAGGAATTCCTTGACTCCCTTGGGGTTTTTTTCAGACGTTTGTTGAGAGAAATATAACTTGAAGACTCAATACTAGATGAAGTGACTTGAGAAGGACAACTTCTGCAGTGTGGCCTGGGTGTAGCAGTGGTGCAGTGGGATGCAATATATGAGGTTAGTGACTAAATAGGTTGTTAGAATGATTGTCAATGTGTCATCTGAAATTGAGCCTGGTTTGCTAATAATGGAATCATTATTTTGCAGCGTTGACATCATGCTCAACAATATATACCCCTTTTGAAATGTCTTCACTGCGTGCTGTACATGAATTATAATAAGAAACTAATTATTGCACACGGTTCACACTTCACTTGATGCCACACTTCAGTGTTAGGTGCATATTACTGGTGTCAAATCAGTAATTCCTAACATGCACAGTTTGGTCGGTATGCAATTATCACGGTGCAGACTTTGCACCGACAGTTAAATACGTCACACATTGGAGTCTATTTGATGAATGCAATTGATTATGTATCTGAATTCAATGGGATTCAACACACTCTAAATCATATACAAGGGTGTGGACTAAATAAGGGAAACATCTAATCAACTAGCTAATAAGGAGTGGGGCCACCCTTTGCCTTCAGCCCTCCTTGGCTTTGCTGTAATGCTGCACCCTGAACTGGCTTCATGGAGGTGGAAATCAGATCTTCCCATAAATGTTAAGTGATGTTTAGATCTGGTGGCTGGGGAGGCCGTGGAAGGCGTTTCAATTCATCCTGGTGTTCGTGAAACCACGCTTGAATTGGTCGTGCGGCGGGGGTTTGGGAGCATTGTCATCCTGGAATATGGGAGCACGATGAGGGAACAGCATGTGCACCCTATAGTACAAACACTGTAGGCGATCATCAGACCTAACAACTCCCACGGAACGGCTCCCCATACAACTACACCTCCACCGCCGTGTTTAACAGCGGGCAAAAGACACGGTGGGCTGAAGGTGTCCGTTGGCTTCCTCTACATGCGAAACCCAACCACAGCAGAGGGAAACGGTGAAACACGACTCATCAGACCTGATATTACAGCCCTGCCATAAATACCAGCTTCGTGAAGTGTACAGTTTCTGTTGAGATCGTGTCACAGACGCGTTAAAATCAATTTGTCGGTCGTTTCTGAGGCCATTTTGTAGCGTTTAGCAACCATCCTGTCAAGTGTCCATCCATATCCCTGTGAGTTTCACCTTACAGCCACTGTTGCTCTTTGCCAATGCCATTTGTACATGTGTGGTTTGGGTCATGATTTTTCAGACCGTTCCCCTTGCCACATTAAATCATTTAGCAGTTTTGAGACCAATACACCTGCAATTTGGGCACCAATGATGTGGCCTCTTTGGAACTCTATTAGCTGCCTCATATTGCTTTGAAACCTAATATAACCCGCCTGCGTGGCCGACTTTGTAATTGTGATTTGGTTATTTCAAATCCTCTACATGGTGTTTCTCTCATTTTTTTCTACCCCGTTTCAAAAGCTGGAAAACAATATTGTTGTATATGTGAATACATGACCAGCGAAAAACAAATGATTGACCTGATGGGCGGTTGTTCAGTGCAGTGCCTTGTCTGTGGCTGATGCTGTGCTGCTACCTAGAGTGCATGAGGTATGCATGTTAATATTGTCCACAAAGATCTTCAAATTCCTGATGCCGAGTCCACTGGCCAATAAAGTCTGCATTGTAAAACCGCCGAGAACACATGCAGCATCACGTCCACAGCTCTTTGACATGGTGCATCATGCTGTTGAATGACATTACACATTACACAGCCATCTGTTTCCAAAACATCCGCACACACATCAGTGATGCCAATGCTGCCTGGCAAACATTCAACCCTATGAAGATGATGTAACCAATCAATGCAACATTAACAGGGACAGCTACCACCCTCCACTCCGCTCCTACATCTTTCTACATTGCGCGCACGCACGCACACGCACACACACACAGTAGGACGTCAAAGCATTTCAAAGACATCCACTCAAAACGGTTCTTTTATTTTCTATGTAAAGATCTTGTAGTTATAAAGGGCTGGAATCAATGTTTGGGCTCTTGATTCCTGCAGTGCACCTATATTCCAGCCTGACTAGTAGTCATGTATCAGCGGGATCAGATCACCTCCAACTCACACTCCGTTGCAGCAGCCCGTCTGTCATTCATAACTCCACTGAGTGCAACACCCTGGGAGAAGAAACAGAGGTAGGCGAGCGGCACCAACACTCATTAGCACCGCAGAAATGACTGGGGAGAAGTAGTCCGTCCCTCCTGCCCGCTTCTTTCTTCTCAGAGCCTAATTCCACGCGCACGCGGGCGCAAATGCCACCCCGCGCGCGCGCGCGCGCGCGCACACACACACACACACACACACACACACACTCTCTCACTCAGACTCGCCGCCGTACAGCCGCGCGCGAAAAAACGCACACATTCTCTCTCACTCGCAAACTCCCTTCTTGTAGGCGCGCGTGCATCTAACGGACACTCTATCAAACTTACGCGCGCGGGCGAATACGCACGCACTCTCCCTCTCCCGCAGAGACTCACTGCTTACGAGCGCGCGCGCACGCACACACACACACTGTCTCACTCAAGAGTCACTGCTAAGACGCGCGCACGAATACGCACACATAGAACCACACATCCACTTGCTTCTTTTTAAAAAAAAAAGAAAAAAGAAAAGAACCACACACATTCATACACAGTACATATACATGGTCACACGCGCACTACAAACTCAAAGTCACGCACACAGGTACAACTTATCACACATACACAAGTACATCAGAGAGCGAGCCAAGCTGCGTAAGTAAAACTTGTCCTCCTCTTACCTGTTAGGACTCCCTCCGACAGACATGACAGCTCTTGGTTTCTGAAGAAGATGCAGGACTTTCAATACATTCCTCATTTTCTCCCACTCTCCATATCTCTCCCTCCCTCTGTCCTTCGGTTTCCTCCCCCTACCGCCGTCACTCTCTCTGGGGCAGTGTTTAGCGCGCGGCTTGCCGAGAGCCGGTACTCTCCCGTGTGTGTGTGTGCGGGCACCGGGACGAGTGAGCCAAGCCAGTGCGTGTGTGTGGGTCCCTCTGTGAAGCATCCTCCAATCCCGCCTGGCTACCGCAGCGCCTCAACCCGAGGAAGAGAGCCGATTGGTCGGTTTTCAGCTCGATCCATGTCTGTCAGGCTTGGACCAGCCTCCCTGTGCTTCCCTTTACCTCTCTCTCCAGTCTCTCTCCCCATCTCCTCCTCCCCTCTCTCTCCCCTGCTTTCTGTTAACACGTGATTATAAGGGATCGTGATCAGGAAGTGATAAGCCTCAGAATAAGAATGAAGCATTGCTTGTTTTTATTTTTTTTTTAAATTGTTTTTAAACTAGAATAAATTAATAGGCATAAATTAAGGAATGGCCCTGTGTCTATGAGGTAAATGCTTTCATCTTTGCTTGTTGAAAATCCAGAGTGGTTCATAGCAACTTTAATTATCATTTGTTTTCCATTGACTTTAAAAGCTTTGTGGACTAACTACTTAAATGAGCTAATAAGAAGAAACAACATCCTAAATCTTAGAAAATATTAAGGCAGTTGGTGATGAGAGCTTTAAAAGCAACAATTATTTGATTTTCAATTATTTGTTATTTATTTATTTTATTTGGTTTTTTTTTCCCTTTTCAGCGATATTCATTTATGTTCTTGTTAACGTCTCGTACTTTACAGAGCTCCTTAAGGGTCATGGTGGGGATTTTTTTTTTAGCTACTTTTGTGTTCCCTCACAATACCTTTGCATTACCTCACAATAAGTTTTGCGTTACCTCGCAATACATTTTGCGTTACCTCGCAATACATTTTGCGTTACCTCACAATACTTTTGCATTCCCTCGCAATACTTTTGCAACTTCTAATGGGCTAACCAAAAGCCCGTTGATTGACAGTGCTTGCTTGTAAGTTACTGTAATTAAAAGTTTAGATGCAGCAATAACGAAATGGCAGATGTCTTCACACAAGCGAACACACAGGACTGAAACATGGCATTAGCGTTAGTTGCGTGTAACTGTCGTGAATGTCAAACTTTGCGAGGTAACACAAAACTTGTTGTGAGGTAACACAAAACTTGTTGCGAGGTAACACAAAACTTTTTGCGAGGGAATGCAAAAGTAGCTAAAACAACGAAATCCCCACCATGACCCTGAAGGGGCTCCGTACGTACTCTTCTTTGTATAATGGTATTGTACTTAGTAACTTATTTATATTGGTTAATTGGTTAATTATTTGCAGCATGTTTGCCCTGTCTTTTTCTTCACCAATATGAAATCAAAAATGTACTCAAATAATTCACAAGTTGTTCAAATTCAGAAGTAATTACTGGAACAGTGGAACATTTTTTGGCCAGGATTTGAATCCTGAAGAGTGGAGTGTTACTTTCATCTTGCAGAATTTTAATAGCACCATCAGTAAAGGGAGCCTACCAATTACTCCAGTGAGTTCAGAAGATTTACGAGAATATGATCGACTTCTCAGCGATTTTTGAGGAAATAAAGCCCAAAAGATTATGCACCTATTCTATTCTAATGCCAAGTTGTGAGAGGGCTATGTTAAACGCCTTGTGCAGCTTTCAATAGTAAGAAGAGAAATCTGCACGTAACTTTGTACATACTGGGCTAAGGGACGTCTCAGAGAGCCTTGCACACTTCAATGCTCCAGCACGACTTTAATGGACAGTGTTTTTCCAGCACAAAGGCTCTTTGTCGGCTGCCACACCCAGATACTGTTATAGACTAGATGCAACACGTCACAGGGAGTAATGGCACAAAATCAGTTACAAAACCATTGTCAATGGACATCCGAAATGTAGGGGTACACCATAAGGGTGCTAGAAAAAAGTCATATTTACACAACTTACAATATATATATATATATATATAGGCAACACATAGGAACAGAGCATATAAATAGATAAGGAATTTGAATAGTTTTTCCATAGGGCATTTCCTGTAATTGGAGTATTGATGATCTAATCGAAAAGGACTCATCTCTTTATCATGAATGTGTTATATATGTGTATATATATGAATGTGTGTGTATATATAGTAAATAATGTTAATATGATGTTTTTCTTGTGTTTTTGCATTAAGGTGTACCCCTACATTCCAGATGGCCATTGACAATGATTTAATAGGTGATTTCGTGCCATTACTCCCTGTGACGTGTTGTATCTAGCCTATGAGTCATGAGTTTCGCCAGAGCCCCTTGTGCTGGAAACATTGTCCGCTGAGGTTGTGTTGGAGCTCTTTCCTTTTTTCTATCAATAGCACCATTCTTTACCGAGCTCTGTAAAATTCTCTGAGAGAGAGGATGGAACATTATCTATGGCATTTCTATTAAAACCGAGAGGGTTGCAAGATAAATGGCATTCCCCTCATCACCTACAAACAGTTGCTGAGAGAATGTGGCAGTCTCTTAGATCTCCTAGATTGTTGTCATCAATTAAGAGAATAAGTGGATGGATTTCATGGCCAGAAGAGGCTATTTAATCTCTGGCTACATAGGTGAGGTATGCCATGCTTAGGCTCTGGCTAAAGCTGAGAAATTTGGTTTTGGCTGCGATGCTACTTGAGGCCAAAAGCATTTTAAATGAAAAAGAAGTTAAAAGAAAGAAAGAAAAAAAATACCATTACTGACCTCATCATCTTGAGGCTGCTGTGCTACACCGGGGCACTCGGCAAAGGACGGCGTTTTGTTTCGAGCCACGGGATGGGATTTCAGAATGATTTCAGAGGACTGTCTGAGCTCCGAGGCTCTACCTGCAACTATCTACGTATCTATAAATAACCGCTTTCCCTCTGACGTGTCAAAACATGCGGTGTCACCGAACATCAGGAAACCTTGCAACCGACTATCAGTGTCTCTCAATTACAGACTGGACGAGCTGAACTACGGGGGTGAGCATCATCTGCAGGCTGAACAGACTATTGGACACTGCTTATTTAAAATACAAGCCATCGTTAATAAAGATGATTTTTAATACGTCTTGCAGTTAACAAGTAATCTGAAAATTAAACCTTTAAGATAGTTAAATTGAATATCAAACTCCCTAAAACATCTCAGTGGCCAAATGTAGCCCCTGTGTGCCACATCATCGATTCCTGTTTAGTTACGACACCACAAAATTGGATAAGCTTTTAATCAACAAAATAAGTTGGCACAGTGCACGGGCATGAATAGAGACAGAAGCAGCACTGTACAGTATAAGCGATACTTGCCAGTGCATGCAGTTCTTTTTGAGCTTTTATCCCACCTCAGTATGTGTCCCGGTTTTCAGAAGGCTCAGTAAAGAGAGGAGGGAGGCGTACCTGCGTGCCATTGTATGAGCTTGGTGGGAAGTCACTTGAACTCAGTTCTCCGGTGTAAAGGAAATGCTATCCTCCATCCGGTTCAAAAGCCGATGTAGCACAGACGTCTGTCATAATAACGAGCACCAGCCTTGGACTGCACTACATGGAGAATGTCCTCACAAGAGTTCTTCTTGTGAGGAAGAACTTGACTCGTTTTGTCATTACAACCCCCAAAAAAAGCAAAAAAAAAAAAAAAAGGCTAAGGCAAGTAATTGGTATAAAGGTGATCCTCCAAAATAAGAGCGGTGGTTTGATGGAAAAATTGGAGTACCCCTGAGAGAGTCAAAGAAAATAGTTTTCATAGAAAATGGGGAAAATGGACCATTTATCAATGTTTGAGAGAGTAACTATGAAGGAGATGCATACATGTCTGTTTGTTCTGTACAGTGTTTTTCTTCTCTCTTAATTGTTAGAACTCAATAAAGGACGTCTGAATGAACCTCTTTGGATGATGCCATTTGGTGTAACCTAAAAACACATCACAGCAAATGGATATTCATTCGCAGGCCTGTTTATTCTTTCAACAGAATGCTAATGGCGTGTTAAACCTTCAATCCCCCCGGTTTTCAAAGCCCAATGACGCCGCTTCAAAACCCTCTCTTTTAACCGGTCACTCTCTTCCTGGCGCTCGCTCATTCTCTTTGTTTCTGACAGTCGGTTGGTCAGTCCGTCTGTCAGTCAGTTATTCCCTTTCTACTTCCCCCTCTCTCTCTCTCTCTCTCGCTCACTCAGGTACCCTTGGGCCAGCTGTTGAGTGTGCCTCTGAATTCAACGATGCTTTCACTCTCTCCGAGTCCAAAGGGAAACTTAATGAATAATGAACAGAGCAGGGAGAGAGTAAGGTGGGGGTGGCAGCAGGGGGGAGGAGGTAGACGAGATGGGCAGTAGGAGAGAAAGAGGCCCTTCAGGACCATGACACATTGGAGAGATGGGGAAAGGACTACTTGCAAGTGTTCACCCATCAATTAGGCCCGGGAAGGAGAGACGAAGAGGGAATAGAGGGCGGCGCGTTGTGGAGTTTGGGGGTGTAAGCTAGAGAGAGGGTGCTCGGTGAAGAGACAGATTAGGCTCTGGAGACCAGGGAGGCGAGATGAGAGTCAGAATGAAGCGGACATGGAAAGACGGGGGGTCTCCGAGACGCCACCGGCTCCTCAGCGGCGGCAGAGCCTCCAGCTTCATCTATCATCCAGGCCTAGTTCTCCCTGCCAGCGCAACTGTGTCTCACAGCCTGGAGTTGGCATGTGGCTTCAAAAACTCTCTAAAGAGGATGTGCTCCGTGTACATAAAAAAAAAAGACAAAAAAAGAAGACAAGTCTCCTCCGAACAGCAGAGCTGGGAGGAGGTTCAAAGACCTTCCCAGGGTTCAGCGTTTTAGCATTCCTTGCCATACGCCGATCGATTCCTTGCCCCCGCGGAGAATCCCTCCGGAAGTCAGCGCGTCCTAAGCATCTGGGTTAAGTCCGGTTACAGTGCATGAATGGAGTCCGCTGATGCTTTATTGATGAGGGTCAAGAGAGTTTCCGTCTTCATACATGACTGTGAGACTCAAAAAAAAGAAGAAAAAAAAACGCAGCACCGTAAGGTAGGAAGCACCTCAGGGGTTACTCAGGTATCGATCCGAAAGGGCCATTTCTCCACATGGTGTCCATTGCGCTGACGGGTTTTTAATGACAAGCATCTAAATCATTTCACCGGGAGGAGGGGGAGGCGGGGGGGCGGGGCGGGGCTAATTGCCGGAGAGCCTTTTAATGATACACCGAGATAACAAAAAAAAAAGCGATGCCCGGACAAGATTGCAAGCGATTAACTCGCGAGGACCGAATAACTTGCGGGGGGAAAAAAAAAACACAATGTCGGGTTTTGTGATGCAAGCCGGTCGCGCGGTACCCTCCACATAAGAAACATTCGGTCAATTAATCACAGCTAAGCAGAACTCAGGGATTATGCACTTGAGTGAATCTCATTTCAAGCTGCTGCTTCGGGTGTGTGTGTGTGTGTGTGTGTAAAAAAAAATGCTGGGGACGCAGACAAATGGGCGAAGGCAGCAGGGCTCTGCCGGGAACTGGGAGACGCGCATCAACACGGGTGGAAAGTGGGAATTTGTTTGCCTCCGTCTAATTTATATGTGGTGGGCGAGCACCAAGGTTACACCGGGCTCCACCATTAAAAATCCATATACTACTCCTCCCCGTGTAGAGAACATCGTGAGTACTGTTACCCCGGAGCACTTACCCAGCCAAAGAACAAATCGCTGCTCAGGCTTCAAACAAATAGTTGTTTTGTTTTTTTCTGCTCTCGACTCTCTGAAAACGTGTTGTTTCCTCGTTACGATGCGTCAGATGTCTCGCGAAGAAACCGCAGCCCCGATACTTTGCCTCATTAGAGCAGCCTTTACTGTAGTGCACTTTTTTTTTTTTTTTTTCACATTTGAGGTACTTTGCTGATGCTTTTACGCACATGACTTACAACAAGGCGAGGGGTTCAGGGTCCCCACTTCAGAGAGATTTTTAACGGGACGCCTCGCCGCTGGTGATTGGATCGCTCGTTGTGGAGGCAGAACCTGTGGCATTTCATTGTCTAACCACTAGGCTAGCTGGGGGAAGAAGAAAAAAAAGAATGAATGAATGAAAACAGCAGATGAGTTTTATTATCTTCACGGTGACAGCAGGTTATACACAGTGCTCACATTTCCTAGCCACAATTTCTATCGTCATTAGTTGATTTACTGGATGAGAAGGGAGGAAAAATGTCATGAGCCAATCTTTTTTTACACAAGGAAACATGAACACATAGGCTTATTTACACCCAGCGCATCCACTTGATGGAGAGTTCGAGAGTTTGAGAGAAACGGTGACAAACTGCAAATAACATCTGACATCTTCCAACAAAATATTAGCTCCACAACAGCATCAGGCATCCCCCTAGAACAGCTATAACCTGAAATCCTGCAGCAATCCCTCAACCAAAACATTGTTCCTTTACACTTATGCATTGAGTGGCACCACGTGACTCAGTCAAGAGTAATAATTCCTAATAGACTGAGTGCATTTCCATTGAATGATGAAACGGCTGCTAATGAAAACAAGAAGTACAATTATAGAAGTGGGTCAAAGCGTACGAGTCTCTTTCAAAGTACGGGGAAATCCAATCTCTCTTCAAATA
Source organism: Hoplostethus mediterraneus (assembly GCA_034670385.1). NCBI lineage: Eukaryota > Metazoa > Chordata > Actinopteri > Trachichthyiformes > Trachichthyidae > Hoplostethus > Hoplostethus mediterraneus. The sequence continues at coordinate 1,460,964 of JAXDDW010000033.1, read as the reverse complement.
AGCTCCTGATTGGTTTGCCCAGTCAAAATACAATGAATGTTTCTTGTGGTCTAACAAGAGGAACATTATTTATGCCTATGCTTATCGCTGAAGAAGGGTCATTCTGAGAGAGCGTAGGGTCTTTAATCCCCTGCCCAGTGAGGATCGGCCGGGCCGGGTTGGTACAACATAATGATTCATGGATGTTTGTTGAAAGGCGCGTGCTTCTGGTCTTCGTGCCGCTCAGCCTTCAACAGCGAGCTAGGTGAAAAGCAGAGCTGAAAAGAAAAGGGAGGTTTGAAATGACCTTGAAAATCTCTCTAATGTACAGTGATCAGTCAGGCTTCAATGCACTCATTCCCATCCTAGCTTACGGCTTTACTGAGGGGGGGTCAAAGGTCTCTCAGCGGGACACCATTATTCTCCGCCTCAGAAATGCTATGTCTTTGAGCTATGGAGGAATAACAATTATTGCTGGCATGGTGTTTTTTTGCTTCTCTTTCCTCTTAGATTTGTCACGTTAAGTTCCAATCAGTGAAGACAGTAAAGAAGAAGGTAAAAATCAATATCACATGAGGGACACTGTTATTTCCACCTGCAAGCTAGCTGCTGCTGCTACGTCTGCAGCCGTATGAAAATGAGGCTCTGATTTTATATGAACAGTTAGTGCTTTGCATGACATATTGATTGTGAAAAAGAGGCAGCGATTAATACTCTTATGTTACAGATTGTTAAAATGCAGTTGTTTTCTGTTGATTTTGCATTTTGCTGCTGTTTGCTAAAAATCACTGCAACTTTTGGTGTTCTTCTTTTTGAAAGTTCAGGCTACATGGCCATTACGTAAGTGAGCTTCAAGCCCTGAGGCCTGTTAACCTGTTAACTCCATTGGAAAAAGAAATCCAGTATACATGGGCAAAAAAATGTGGAAGCTGAGCATTCTTTTCTTTATTTGTGAAAACTCACCTTTTGCAGATGCGGTTTCTGTCTGACGAGTGAAATATAGCTCAAAAATGGATTGCTCAACAATTCACGCGGTGAGGTATCCGCCGTTTAGTCATGCGGCGTCATGCAAGCGTGTTTGTGTGACAGTGCGGGCGCTTGCTTGCATGCATCTGAGTAACGCTTCATTTGCAGCTTGGTGATCACAGTGCATCAGTATGCATGCTTTGCAGGTTATTGTTGGATTTTTTTTTTCCGCCGCTGCATGCTCATGCCTCCGGCAACCCCCCGAGGAACTCTGTCCTTCCCCGCATAAAGATCTCACTTGCAGACCCACAACAACATGTCAGGATACATACGCAGAGTTTTGCTTCAAAATGAGATCTCCACCATTTCAAAACCAGACACCTATTCTTACAAAATTGCATCAAATTATACTACTTTGTAGAAGATAGTAGGTCATTTATGTCCCAATAACCCATACACACAAATATTTGTCTGCATTTTCACACCATGTGTTATATATCAACATATGTGGAAACAATACATGGAGGAGAACACCACTTGAAAAAAAGAGAGACTTAAAATGTGAAGTAACTAAATCACAATGACAAAAGGCAGCTACTCGGGTAACCATGTTTAGGTCGATGCCAATTAGCAGTATGTGTCAGCTTGAAAAGAGTTCTGACAATCATTACTTTTAAATATGAGTTTTCAAAGCAACATGAGGCAACTAATGGAGTTCCATTAAGCCTATTATAGTCAGTGCACAAAAACGCATCAATTATTTAACGTGGCACGTTTTGACACCAGACATGGATAACCTGCCTTGGCGGAGGAACAGCGGTCCAGTATCGCTCTCAAAGAATAAGATAGAATTCATTTTGTATGCATTCATATTTTTGTGTTTGTCGTTATATTTTAGTCATTCTTTAAATTACGGAATTCATTTGAAAATTGAACTAATTAAGTGATATTTTAATACACTCCACTTCAATTTGTGTTGGGAAGGGAAGGGTAACACTCAGGAGAAATTCTGCCCAACGGGAATTTTTCTTTGGCAGTTGCTGGGTAGAAAAATGTTGGCGTGTCCCTCTTTCATTTCTAAGATGGTGTTTTAGGGCCACTGTTTAAAATAAAAAATCTTGGAGATTTTGAGAATAAAGTCCTAATATTACGAGATTAAAGTCATATTTCGAGAATAATGTCATAGTAGGTCTTTAACGAGAATAAAGTCATAACCTTTCGAGAATAAAGTCATGTTACGAGAATAAAGTCATAATATTTCGAGAATAAACTTGCAGTGTTATTATGAAAATAAAGTCGTCATATTACGTGAAATAATGTCATAATATTATGAGAATAAAGTCGTGATGTGATGAGTAGCAGCTTCATTATTGAAATGGAAGTGGATGATTTCGTTAGATCATACTTTAGGATCATACTTAATAGGATGTAAACCTTATCCCGAGCTGCTGACCTATCCTGGAGGATGGAGCCCTAAAACAGTGGCCCTAAAACGCCGTCGTAAATTACAGCCAATCAACTCAAGTGAATAAGAATAATTTTTTTGGATTGACCGCGTAATTAGCCAATCAAAATCTCATTTGTCAGTGGGCGTGCCAGTTTGCTAATAAAATTATGACAATTTCTATCGGACAACATTTGAGTCCTCCCCACCGAGTTTGAATTTCAGCAAGCTGGCGGTGGGTTATGGCGCTATAGCTGCAGAAAACTCAGAATAGGATATTGACATCACTATTCATCATCACTATATCACTAGCATCACTATATATGTCATTCAGAGGACGGCCAGCGACAAACACAAGACACATCCACGCAAAGCACACTATGAGGCACACTATGAGAAGATGGCATGACAGTGACGTTTTAACGCTGACAGGAGTGGCTGATGGGCTGCTTCTCGATTTACAGACCTGGGAAGTATACGATCAAACCAGCCGGGCTTCATTAAAGTGAGCCGGAAAACATTTACAGTGGCATGTATGAGCTACCTTTTCATTTCTGTTGACGTCGTGCGGTGAACGCGGTGGTAACCTGATCCATTCATTAGGCTGTGTGATGCTTAAAAGCACGTACGCTAATGACTCTCGTTCTCTCTTGGCTCGCCACGCCTGCTTGTCACTTTCCTTTCAACGCCCGGGCCTGTGGCGTCTTTGATGTGTCGTTGGCGGTAGCGTGACAGTCGGTTGGGCATTTTGAACATTTTGCCGTTTTGCTGGGCAACGTGATTTATGGCGGCGGTGTCCTCGCGCCTCAGCTGTAAATTCATAGAGGCACTGCAGGACTAGAAAGGCTGTATCTGAACTATAATAATGTGTATATAATAATGATAATATAATAGGGGTTGTATAAACTGGGATTTATTTATGTGTTTTCTGATTTTTCATTACCAACAGTCGCGGTTCACCCCTGCAGCGGTCACAGGTTGGCGATCACCTTTAAGGATAGACAGCCACTTGACACCACCAAACTACGGCCTCAAAAATGAACACAGAATTGAGCTAACACCTCTGCGACTCAGTCTCAACACAAACAGCACGTTGCGATCTTCACAAAGCGGGAACTCGATTGCGTTCGTGGAAAACTATGCACAACGTGGTGTAAGGAGTACAAAACCCAGACCCCTGAGCGATGGGAAGTGATGGAACTGATAGTTGACATAGCTGGATGGGTTTGCATTTGGAGAAAGCCAACGGATGCATTCAACCATGTCTGTCTGCTAACATGGGGGTAAACAGGGTGGTGGATCTGTAATGGTACAAGCTGTCATCTCGCGGGCGTCATTAGGTTCAATGATTGCTTTGCTTTGCATGGTTGTATAATAGCCAAGACATATGAGGCTATTTTACAGGAGCAGGGGCCCCCTGCGGTGTGAGTGCTGTTCCCTCCTCACGTTCTCATATTCCAAGATGACGCTGCTGCTAAACAAATTCAAGTTCAAATTTTCCTGAACACCAGGATGAAGCCACACCGTCCACCGGCCTCCCCAATCACCAGATCTAAACATCAATTGAATTTTCCTCCTTCGACCTCCTTGACCCCCCTTAATCGGTCAAATAGCTGGAGGCTCTCAGTATGCAGTATGACAGCGACAGCGAGAGGATTTAAGATGTTTTGAAGGCAAAGAGTGGCCCGATACTCCTTATTAGGTACCCAATACTCATATTAGTTTATCAATATTACAAAATTGGCCTATATATCGCATATATTCTACATTCGTTTACATGCATCTCCATACATGAGATGAATGGTCCTACATTCGACATGGAATATACAGCATGCACATTATGGAGCATTTAAAACAAATATATGAACATATCCTAGCACACATTATTCATACTTTTATTTTGAAACACATGAGCTTATCCCAGAGTACATTATTCATGAATACAATAACTGATATTTGAAAACATATTTGCTCATCCCAGCATATCCCAGTATATTAATCATGAATATATCTGCCTGTGTATGGCCTTTTTTTGTAATACTTTTACAAACCGGATCTTCTATATTTCTGACATATTGAATACATTTCAGGTAATAATTTTGTTTCTCCAGAAGAGAAATAGTCTTGTCACTGAGAATATTGAGCACCACCGGCTCCACCGCAGTGAGACGGGTGTTACAGAGCTCATTCAGGAGGATAATGGGGCTTACACCCACACCGTCTCAAATACTGTGGGTAGGTTTTTTTAGGTCATACGCCCCAAAAAAACAAAGTTAAGTTGAGCTGCCAGACGACTGTTAGCACTGTTAGGTATTTGCAGTTATTTGAGGAATGATGGAGTTCAGTAACCTTGTTGGATGTACAAAGAACTATCTTGGTGAGACGTCAAAGCCCCTGGCAAACTTTGCAAAATTACTGAGATTATCCACTCCAGCTCATTAATCCTTTCCTAGAAATAAAATTAAGCTGAGGTATCTTGTCGGTGATGACAGGTCCCAATTTTAAAGTTCCACACATCTAAATCCTGTTTATAATGTTATGTTTGTTTATTATTGTCAGTCGATGGCTGCTCGTGACTCGCGCTGCCCTTTGAATCATTGAGGTGATCAATACCGGGTCTGAGTACTGCAGCAGCAGATGAAATCCAAGTCGGGATTTTAATATCGGCACAGGCAGAGTAACCACAAGCCATTGACTCATCCATAATAATAGCTGGATGAGAGACTGCATGGCGGGTGACGTTTAACATCTGATGCGCCTTGAGGACCGCTGAAGTTGGGGCTCGCGACTCTTCATTTATTAACCCTCAATCCTAGTCGATCGATGCAACCGATTGGCAAAGTCAGTCGCAAAAGTGGAACACAAAGAGGCAACCGTGCTTGAATACTGTGTTGTCAAGTTAACCATCAGAACAGCTTTTCACCAGCGTCATATTTCTGAGAAAAACCAGGGGAAACAATTGTAGATTGTGAGCTTTTGCTTCTTCGCTGCACTCGGTACAAAGCAGGGTATTTTCACATGAGATATTCCCTCGCTAAATAAGCCGTCTGTAACCGTTACAGTTGTGCACCACAAATAGGAATTAAGGGAATGTAAAGTGACAGTTGAAATTGCAACCTTTTCGCACAATCGCGGGAATCCAGCGTGATCGTAAAAAATTCAAGGGACCAATTAGAATAACATGCTTTTCCTGCTGAAGGCCCAGTCAGCCCCCTTGTCTCCGCTCGTGTCCCGCACACTGCTACAAACCCACACGAACAAATAAAAGGTCCAGAGATCAGTTTCAATACGTTCTACAAACTCCGCTGGTTATAAACCGAGTTAGTTCAAAGGCACGGCTGGCGTGGATACAAGCACCATTGCGGCAGCGGCTTAAAGAGCGTTTCTCTTCAATTACCCCGGGCCGAGAGCGTTTGACGCGACGCGAAGTGACAAGCACGTTTTCCACAGCAACGCCATCTAAATGTCTGACAGCGATTCGCTTAAGAGGCCGGAAAGGTACCTGAAGCCTAAAGTAAAGTGTGAGCTGGATATGTACGTTGTCACCTGCCTTTCACTCGGGGAAAGGGCTTTGTGTGGAAACACTCAAGTTGTCTTAGACTCCCAGACTTAGAGGGCTGCAGGCACAATCTGATAAAAACACAATCTTAGATAATGAAGGAAAGCACTGAGCTCCTTTCAGCAGCAGTTATTAAAACCTTCCCCGGAGGTATAGGTACTTAGCTAACCTTTCAAGATCAGGAATGCCATGGTCATGAATGAATGGAAAAGTCAATGCCATTGTATTTAATATTTAAGTTCCTTCTTTGTGCTCTGAATAACCGTTCTTTGGCTCCGCCCACTGAGGTTTACCTCAACCAATCCAATTATTTCATCTATGTTTGTATATCTGAAATATCAATATCTCCTTTGGAGTATCCTACACAATGTACAAATACACACTATGTTTTAACCACCAATGCAATTGCCTACATCAGTCAGTTGCAGCAATAACTCATTCAGACTGATGGGATAGAAATTTGCAATGTTGGCACAGCTCTAGTTCCCTGAAGACATTATGGCGCACAAAGGTAATCTAAATACTGAAAAAGCAAATAAACAGCAAACTGTTTTGACAAACAGTTTGCTTCAAAGTATAGTGATTATTGGGCAACATAGCCAAGGTTTAAATCTATAGCTGCAGACTGTGAGACAATCGTTTTCTTCTTCGGTCTTGCTGTTTTGGTACAATACACCGACTTTTCCTTTGAGAGCGAGGCTCCATAATCTTGGAGCCACAAGATGCTCTCCCACTGAGAAGTGAGACTGATCACAAATGTTGCAAGCTTCTTGATCTGTATGCAGCCCCTGCTTCAGTTTCTCTCCCCCACACAGTGTGTTGCTCTGGGGGTGGCAGTCATTATGTTGTCTTCACTCTAAATTCCTGGAACATGTCAGATTTATTCTCAAAACCAGCTGTTTATGGTTGGAGACTAGCTGTGACCAAATGGTCTCAGGTTCAATCTCCGCAACAGCTAGCAGACTGGCTTTTTCCCCCAGAGCTGCTCTGGAGGCAGAAATCATCTCGTTGGTTGAGTTAAATGTCAATGAGTGGTGCCAAAAGGCCACAGTTGTCTGGCTGAGTAACGTCAGACTGAAGTGGTGGTGAGAGAGGAGCTAGCTAATAGCGCTCCACGGCTAACTGGAGAAATACAATCGAGCCTAAGTTATCTAGGTTAGCTAGTTAGCCTAGCTGACCTTCCTAATTCAAGCTAGCTATCGAGACTGCCATGGACATGAAAAAGATAAATGAAAAAGTCATAGAAGTTATTGACATTTATATATATATTTTAATACAAATGACTCAAAGACTTGTAAAACAGTGTTTGCAGTGTTTAACTATGTGGAATGAACCTGAATCTGGTTTCATAACGTTTCAGGTAAAATCTTTTATGTTTTTATGTTTATACCTGTGCAGTCATAGGTATTATAACATAATTAGCACTACTATGCTTTGCTCACATCCACATCATTTTTAGATAAAAGGATTATTAAAGATTTTTTCATCATACCATATACTGCATTTTATAAAATTTTAAACATTTTAAAAAGTGCTTTGCATTTTGCCCATGTTTGAAGTTATTAAAGGGAAAACTTGAGGTTAAGTCCAGAAACAGCTTAAACGGTTCAAAAATAAATGGCTGCTGGACGTAAACCAGCTGAAATTGAGGTGTAAAACTGACATATCCAGGATGTGTGTTATTTTTTTTTTTCTGATGAAACCTAACGAACCGCTTCCTTCTCCACTCACTAGTGGGGGAGAAAAAAAATCATCATCTAATGAGCGCAATGTTTGGGGAAGATGGAAATAGCACAATGAATATTTTAGAGCAGAGGCTCCAGCAGCTATTTAGTGAGAGCTAGTTCTAATGCAGTTCAGGAATAATATTAACAACATTGGGTTTGGGACGTTTGGGGGTGGGGTTGCCAGGTTGGGTGTGTCATTTCTCAGCCGTGCATGCGGTTGATTTCCTCAGTGCTAATCTTTGCGAGACAGAGCCGGGATTAGAGAATCAGGAGCGTACCGCCAGGTAATCCAGCTTGTGTGTCTCGCTGGCAGAGGTCAAGCATGTCAGCGTCTGTTGCTAAATACGGCCTCTAGCTGACGTAGCCAGAACGATAGGGAGAACCCGGCGAAGGCGAGCTTCTCAACCCCATGCTAACAAGCACTGTTTGTAAGTCAAGTCAGTGCACGGTGACCCTGCCGGTCCACTGGTAGATTTGTGATCACCCTGAAAGTGTACCTGGTTTATTCTCCGCTCTAAACCTTTCGATTTCTGGCACTGCCGACCCTGAGAAATAAATCTCAACATAAGTGCTTCACTCACAAGGGCTATAAACATTTAATAACATGTAATCAATGTGAGACTTTATGAGGTCAGTCGCTGCTCTGGCTGCACTCCTGCACAAAACAAAGACTGGACCGGCATTCCTTGTAATCTCTGAGCACCGTCAAAAAGATCAACACGTCTCACCACAGCGTCGCACTTAAACACACATGCAACCAGACCTCAGAAGCCGACGTACTCCAGACTACCAGGCTTTAAACCAACCAGGCTCTCCACAGACAGCATCCGGTTTCAAAGATGGTGAAATATCTTCCTCGCAAATGTTCCGTGCCATTTGAAGCTGCCTTTACGCCCAGCCCAATCAATATTGCCTACCCACAACACCCTGCAGCGTTGCTACACAGATGCAACACAGACGCAGCATCTTGACCTGAGCGGGCGGGGGCCCTCTTTTACCTCCCAGGTTAATATAGAAGCTGAAATAAATCCTATCCTCTGTCAAGCTGCCGCCACAGCTCTTAGGAAGTGTGTTGTTCACAACTATTCACTCATTCAAGTGCCACAGCTGCACCTCTTCACATTGAAGGACAGACAAGGAAAGGACATTACTTGCCAATCCAAGAAATAAATTGAGAGGTGTTTTAGGTACAATATATATATATCCATTTCTGGGGGGAAAAACAAGTATAATAAATTAATAATAAAATCAGAAATATGTTTTTTTGTTGCAGTTTTGCAGTGAAACTCCATGTACTACACAGGGGTTAAATAGGAATTCTGTAGGATTTACCGGCATATCATCGTAACGTAATTGCATCACGCAGTAACCTCTGACTTAAATGAAATGAAAAATGTCTACCCCAACCTAAGCGGCACCAAAAGCCCCGTCTACTAACCGGCTGAAAATTACAGCCAAATTGGAGATTTGTGGCATAATCACCAAGCACTCCATCACTCCCTCCCCAAACAATGCTGTGAGAGGTAGCGGGTGAGCGGAGTCACTCTGGATCCGGCGTGCTAATAGAGCCATCGCTATGTGAGGGCAGCGTCTTAATCTCTTACCTCATTAAACTGTATAATGTGGAATAATGTTCTTATTCCAGGCACAGAAGTTGACTTGACTTTTGGAGTCGGTACGGGTGATGATGAATCACACATGGGCAGCGGAGGGCATTGCTGTGTCGACGTGTCCAGGACCGAGCACTTCTACCAGGGGATGTTGTTAATACCTGGGTAATCCCTTCCTTATCAATTTAGGGATAGAAATCAGGTAATGGGATTGCCTTTTTATAACAAGTCTGTTCATTATGGGGTTTTTTACATTTTATATTTGGGAATTTCTGCCTGATGCCCTCAACCACTGCATCTTTCAGTGTCTCTCTCAGAAGCACCGAATGTTTGGATTTTTTTTGGCATGAATAAAAATACCAGTATCGTCCGACTGCCTCACTGAACGGCTAGAGACTGCTGATCAAAACAAATCACACAGTGTGAATGTGGCTTGACTACAATATGCACTTCCTGTGGGGACATTTCAGTGTTTGAATTGGCTTTTGTTTGGGAAACACATATCAAAGGCACTTGTAGTACGCCACATGTTCATTCTCAAGTCTTGGCTGGTTTGTCCTCCATTGAATCTGACGCATTTGGATCGCGACCAACATCCTAAATTTGGAAATAATTGGCCACTCAATGCGTTGTATACTACAGCGTCAGACATTTTCTCTCCTGTAATGGACTGATTTCCCCTGGAGAACGCGCCCCCCCGTCAAACTACGGTCCTGTGTCGGTCATACCGTAACAATTCATCCCCCGATATGGAATCACTTGTCAAATATAATGCATTAGGATACAAGCAGGCTGTCTCATCGATCCAGTCCCAAGGGTGTTTTAAATTGTTCCACCGATACAGCAATAACAGCAGCAGGGAGAAGTGTGTCCATTCACCGGCCCGACCACAGGACATCCTTAATATATCCCACTGTCTATAATAAACCATCTAGCTGCCGCCTCTCAGCGAGACTGTATAGGATACTCCAGACAGCCTTTAGTCCAGACGCCTTAAATTCTCCCAGCCTGCATTGCCAAAAGTCTCCCCAGGGCATTTGCCTGCTCCAGAAATTTCTGTAGGAATGCCTACGCTTCTGCTCTGTCAGTCGCAGTGATCTTGGGGAGGAATGGCCCTGAGGAGATAAGGCAGACGGACAATGAGCACGTCCACCTGGCGAGGAGAGACGCTCTGTCATGGGGGCCCGGGGTTACCGGGGTTACCGGGGTGTCGGTTAGCTCTCCAAGCCTGCGACGACGCTGAAGAGGTGCCATCGTCTCAATGGGCCCTGGCAGATACAGGACGCGTGCTGGAACAATACAGCGCCTCTGACCGCTGCAACCGCTACGCCCGATATTGTTCCGAAATTGTGGCCGAAATTAAAGCTGCAATAAGGAAGATTAGGAGGTAAAAAATACACCCGATTTATCAGCCTAGATCACTAAGTGGGGCTGCAACAGAGAAGTGCATCCCACCCCCAACCCCAATTGAAATTCAATAGGGAGACTAGCTGATTCAGTGGATCAAGTTTACATTCAGCAGGAAGTGACTAGGCTAGTGAACCATCCAGGCAGCAGAGAAACAGGAGTTTAGATGCTACCTACCGCTTTGTGCAGAGCAGCATAACAGGCAGCCAGTCAGGAGCCTGTTGGATACAGTCACTGTTTTGCTTTTATTTGATTGGCTCACGGTCGGAGAGCAAAAAATCAAAGACTGTCATTCAAATATTAATGTTCACACCCTGACTATACTACATTACTATTATTATACTAAAAAAATGTGGTGATGTAGAGCATGAATTGGCAGGTACAGGTACGATTTCCTTGATATTGCTACTGACTGCTTGTCACTGACTGGCTGTGCACTATGGTTAATCATGCAACGGCTGTCATGTACCTTTTTTTTTCATGGTAAACACATGACATGCCACCGGGGTGATTCCCAGATGAACAATCAAAGTCAGTCGGGTGTCTCTTTTTTCTTCGAGGACGGAGCCTCTAAGAGTAATTCTGTAACACCACCATCAATGTCTGCTTCTTGTGTCAGCGATGGGCTGAGTGCGCGGTATTATCTTGGAACAGTTGCCATCCTTTTTTCTTTGGTTTGCGGAGGATTTGGTCTTCAGCTCAAGTGTTTGCAAAACTGTTGCCCACTTCTGAAATCACACCAGATGGCTCGAGAAGCAACACAAGAAGTAGGTAATCTGGATTTATGACCTCGCGCATATGCCGAGAGCCGGTGCATCTGCTCTAATGAAAATGGGAGCTATCTTAATGAAAGCAGGACCGCCGCACTAAGCTTCCTTACCTTTTTGTGCAGAGGGGCTTCATAATGGTATTACAGAGCGGTTGATCTCTTACAGGTCACTTGCTTGGCCTTTGAATCATTAAGCCGGCTCGCATCGCGCTGCCTTCAACCTTTTTTTTTCTCGAAATCATTTATTCCTAGGGGGGGGGGCGGCGACTGCATATGCCTTTTCTGTTCTGGTATTTCTGATGTCAGCAGGTGCGAGGAAGGCTCGTGTTGCGTTAAAGAGCTCCCCGCCACTTTGAACAGCCGGGGGTTTAGCAAGCAAACAGACGCACACTCCCTCACCGCTAAACTGCTTCTCCGAGCAGTCATGGAGAAATAACTGGCAGGAGTTGTTAAGAGGGAGAGGGAGCGGTATGATGTGGGGGGTGCGGGGGGACAAATGAGATGGCGAGCTGCAGCTTTAAGTGACGGGGGGGGAAAAAAACGTCCGTCTTAAAAAAGTCATTACGGTCAGGTTTATAAATGTATTTTCCCCAGCAGAAGTGAAATATCTGCCGGTGGAGTTGAGTTAATCCCACTTTCTTACAACGCAGGGTTTTTCTGCATGGACGACTTGTTCAAAATGCATCGCTCGTTTTTTTCGGATTGCATCTCGAGTGCGCGAGTCCTTGTTCCCGCCCGCCGTGACAGACAGCCCAGCGCTTCCCGATCAAGCTATTTCCGCAAGCCTCCTCCCGAGTTAGACAAAGGGTGTTTTCTGCCAGAGGAGCGAGTTGAACTGATTTATTTATCTCTGTCACCTAGGCATTGCTCGCGTTCCCTCTCCCTGTACAAAGTTGCAATTTGATATGACAGCCGTAACACGTAATCCTGGCGTGGAGATGCCAGTGTAAATCATGTCACATTGTCTCTGAAATAGAGACTGAATAAGCAGCTCCCTGATGAGGGTCTGGTGTAATAACAACCTGCTCCGGAGTAACCCGACAGCTAGTTTCCACGTTGTTTACAGTGTTGAACGCGACCGGTTTGCCCCTGTGATCTCTCTAAACGTGACTTCATTGTTGTTTGGGGCGCGATGGAAATAACCGCCTCGCGCGTCAGACTGAGGTCTAAGCGATGATGAAAGTGTGAGCTCTCGTTTTGTCCGATTGTATTGCGCTTAAAGCTTAAGCGTCATGACTAATTGCTTGTTAAATGGTTTGAATGCAAATAGTTTCAGTTGTTTTCCTGCTCCCCCTTCATCCCCCACCCCCCCCCTCCCCATCCCGCCTCATCAGGGGAAGCGACAAAGGCAAACAACATCAACCATTTGATCTGCGATTGTTTGATTCAGATCGGGGATGTTTCAGTGTGAATCCTCATTAGTGATCTGAGCTGTCAGCTTCCTACATTGGCTAGTAAAGCCATCAAGTTTGGGTTGCTAGGCAAAAGGAAAATAAGAAAGTTGTGGTTTTTTTCCCCCCCATCTCCATTCATACAATGCAAATCCACCCCTTTTATTATAGATTTTCAAAATAAATTACCCCCTAGTTGACCTGCAGCTTATCAAATGTGGGGGGGAAAGGGGGCCAAATATACTCAACCTTCCATATATGGGCATATACTCCAAGAGCAGCTGACACAGGAAATGATAAATGAATAAAAAAACGATGTTGATAAGACAGCTGGAATGGTTTTTCCGAGGAAAAGATAAGCGTCACACTTTGGAATAACTTCAGCCGACCGTGCCAATTTCCTTCAGCAGCCTCGTCTCACGCTCCTCTTCCTGACGAGGACGCAGACTGACATTCAAATTGTAACTATAATAGCTAATTAACACAAGGTTTTAATATACTTTCACGTGCACTTTTTAATCTGACTCACTTCTGTGGTTTTCTCCTACAAAACATTAGCAATTGCTTTTGGCATTTCTGTCGTCCTTACCTACCTCTTCATGGCCCAGGGGGACCGGGGCTTTACTTTAGCATTTACAACACATCAGAATTATTGGCAACATTTCTCTTCTGTAACACCTCACCCCGCCCTTCCCCCTGATGCAGTGTAAATTAAGGGGCCACCGGGGCCGGTCCAAGCGACGACACCCTTCACCCTGAAAAGTGATCTAGAGATGGCGGGTCATGAATCTTGACCTATAAAAACCTTTACCTCCATGAATCCCCGCTCAGCCTTCCCCCCCCCCCGGTGGTTTATGTGGGTCTACGATGGGAGCAACAAACTCGGGGAAGATTTGACTTCGAACTGCAACTGCTGTTGGATGTTGCCGCCCCTTTCTTGTGTTCCCAACAAGCCTGGGAACGCAGCAGAAAGGCTAATTCACTATGTCCGAACGCTAGCCAAGCGCTTTAACATTTTGTGATTTCCCGACGGCTGGCTTGTTAAGATTGCTTTAACCACTTAGAAACCTGTCAGATGTGCCGCTTTCTCTCTCCGATGATGAACGCAAGTGTGAAACCAGATTTTTAGCCTCATCTCGCATCCCTCCTCCTCCCCCTGCTGCTGCTGCCGCCGCCGCTGTGTTTTGGATATATGCCTACTACCCATGTCCTGAGCTGTCATGGTGGATCCTTCCCTCCTTTGCCCACTTTGAAGTGCAATTACTGTTGATGAAGATCCAATAGAGGCTGTGTAACTGACAATCAAACCGGAGCAAAGTCAATTTGTTTTAATTGGTTCGAAATTAACTGTGGAACCGCCGTCGCGAGGCGCCCCGGCTTTTTGATTGCGGCGCTTCCTCCTCCTTCCTCCCCGTTCGTAATTGATCGCAGGACAGTCGCCGACACAACCGCCCGTGGTAAAACAAACCCCCCCCCCCCCCCGGTTCTGCTCCGCGGAGGGCTAGCCGGCGAGTACGGCAGGCGACGATGCCGACGACTCTCTCCAAATGTTTGGAGGGCAGGAGGCACCCGCTGCGTGACATACGCTTGAAATTAGCGGTGAAAAGGCAAACGCTCGGCGCCCCCGTCGTCTGGAAGGCGGCTCGGTAAACAGGCGGCTCAACGAGGGCTCGGCGCAGCTCGCTCCAGCCTCCCTAAAGAGCACCCGGCTTTGTATTGACAATTCGCTAATCAAATTAAGAGCGTGGATTACGAGTCGTAGCATCTGGTCATTGTAATAACAGTCATTATTAAGCTCTGCAGCGTAGCGATGAGCAGACGGTTCAGACGCCGGCGGTTCCTAGCCTTCGTACTCGTGTCGCGCAGCGTGTGAGCTTCCTGTATTTGCTCTGTCACTTTGGCTTTTCTTTACCCTCCGATCTAATTTACTTTTACACGTGCATCTGCAGAAAATGAATAGAATATTTCATTTCTCGCCTCACATTGTGGGAGGTGGGACACTTCAATCTCGCGGCTGGTGAAGACGGCCGGCCCCTCAGAGAGCTTATCATCGCTGATGTATAAACTTCAGTGTAATTTAATGAAAGTCATTTTTCCCCCACTGTGCGGCACATCGCCGCGGTGCATTATGTTCAACCCAATCTCGGAATCACAATTTCCTACGCGCGAGCCTGATTGGCCCTTCCAGGGGAGAAAGTAGCAACTCTTAATAAGATACAGCGTGTTCCCTTTTTTCTTTTTCCAAATAGCCTTTAACCTCCTAGTACGCAGGTTCCTGAGAACGGAGGATTTTGTATTCACTCCCCGCATTCCACAATCCATTAAAGCACAATAACACGAGGGCGGCGGCGGCGGAAAATTGAAAAATAAAGACGAACGTATCCGAGCGCGAGCACGCACGGCGCAATTTCAAAACCCAGTGCAATAAATAATAAGACTATTCAGCAGCAACAGTGTCATTCATCTCCTGCACAAACACCATAATTAGGTGCAATTAGTTATGGTTAGCAGGCTCTGTTAAACTCCAGTAAATGTACAGTAAATATTAGTTCATCTTGCAGTGGCGACATAGAAACAAATCTCACCAAGGTCGTAATGTTACATTGCTAATTGCCTCCAAATGAAATAAAGAGTAATTACGTTGTTTGTTTTTTTATACCACTGCTCTCTTATATAGCATCGCGCTGACAGTCGTAAGGGGACTTTACAGCTGGGATTACCAAAGTAAATCAGAAAGCTTCTTAGCCCCGGGGCCCGCACCAGCGCTAGCACTCTCTGGAAATGTGTGTGTGTGTGAAAAAAATGTTTGTTGTGCAGAGAGGTGCATGCTATGAACTCAGTAGGAACGCTCCAAATGAGAACAGTTGTAACGCGGGATTGTTCCATTAATTCGTCCCCTGCTGATAGATGCCATCTCGTCTGCCGCAACTCGGAAGCCACAAGCTGCTGTGTTTACAGTCTGTTAAATCAAGAGGTCTCCTCCCCCGGGTTAGTCGCGCGCAAACCCCGTCTCTCGTCTCCAGCCGCGCTAAGGGCATCGCTGCAATTGCCTCCTAATATCGCCTTGCATCTGTATTTGCTTTTGCTTTTAAGACCAATCAACCTTAATGAGTACTTTAATTGTTTTGCTTTTACAGTGAAGCAGCGCCACAAACAAGTGGCTTTATCAAACGCTGAAAGTGCAAATTTAGACCCTGCTACGAATGAATGCGGCGTGCCTGTCCTCTAACAGGTCCTCGGGCTCCTGCAAATGGTTACACGCGTAGGAAAGGCACGCTCAGGGCAGCGAGAAAAGACAGCCGGCCCCGCGTTTCCGATTGCCCGATCGGCGCCGGGCCCCGCGGTCGCCATCTCAGTTGGGAAGCTAGGATTACTCAGCTTCCACCGGGCGGTTGGAGCCGGCGAGAGAAGCGAGTGAAAAATGAGAGGATGAGTGACCGGCGTGGCCCGGTGCGACCCGCGCTGGGGCTAGCGTGGCAAAGCAGATGATTCCCATCATCATTCTCCTGTTAGGGTAATGGGAGTCAGCGAATGGCCCCCGTATCGATTCGCTCTTCCCCTAGCTGCGTGGCTGCACCATGAAACAGTGGTGGAAGGACGACGGCAACGTTTGTCTCGCAAACAATCGGCCACCCCCTTAATCACCGCTGTTGAGCAGAGAGTGACCGCTGCTTGTTGTCATTTGGTCAGCACAGAATGACATGATTCAGCAAGAGAGCCCTGGCGCCGTCGGAAAATCATCAGGGACATAATTGGTGTGTATATATGTGTGTGTGTGTGTGTGTGTGTTTGCAAGCCACACAGCTGTCAAGGGAATCCAAACAGGATCCCATTTACATGAGCGGCTGTCTCTTTCTGTGGTCCCAACATGGTCTGATGAGACTTGTGCTCTGACAGCCCAGGGGCCCCCCCCCCCATGTCTTATTGACATGGAGCACACAGCTTTCACTGCAGCCGCCGCCACGGTGGCCGGGCCAATCCGCTGACCCCGCCACAGAAACACAGATGCCCAATGTTTAAGAACACAGCGGGGGGGGGAAGCGATGGAGAGGGCGAGATAGAGAGAGAGAGACATTTTTTAAGTGTGAATTCTCTCCGTCTGTGCCAGGAATCTGAATCGAGAGAGAGACGCCACTTGAGAGAGAGAGACTTACCAGGTTTTCCCAAGAGATGCTATATTCAGACAGGCAGCTCAAATATGCTAGTCTTTGCATATCCGTTACCAGTCTAATATTTCTTCTAAAATGCAACAGCGAAAAAAACAACAACGTCTGATCTGAAAAACCGTATTGTTCAGATCAGATTTAAACCACGAGATTCAAATCACATCTCTGGAAAATGCAACTCAGATCCTGTTCCTCACTCCCCCTCACTCCCCACGCGACATGCATTTGATGTCACACACACACAAACATGGAGGAGAGACCAGCAGGAGGATAACAGAGCATGAACAGGTGAGGAGGTTTCCTGACTAGAAAACACCCCTCACAAAAATAATCAGGATCAGATTTGGAAAAACTATTTGGATTTGCCTGCCGTCTGATCACAGCCAAAACATATTCCAGCAATTACTCCTCATGCATGTAGCTACAGCTGAAATATACCAGTAACCACTTTCTGTCTCTAGCTTGGCAAGATGTGGCACAGCAGTAGGTGATAAAGAGGATTTTGATTTTAGCTTCCTGGTGAGCTGGCGTCGATGAACCGCCCTCTGTCATTTAGTTTCATATTTGGACTTTGAATCACATTTTTCTAAAAACAAGTAAAAAATCTGATGTTTCCAATCCAAGAATTGTCTGGAAACATGTCTCAGTACCTGGCAGGATGAGACAGCTAACTCCCAAAAAGTGACATTTGATTCTTGAAACAAGTTGATATGCAATGGAAATAAATACATTTATCTGACCTAGTTTTTCTCAGATTTTAAGAAACAATATGTCTAGTATTTCTATTTCTAGTATTTCACTATAATAGTACTCAATGCTCGATTAAATCCCACATTAAGATGGATTGTTTTTTTAAATTATACTTCAGTCCACATTACTATTAGCTTTAATAACACTGTTTAATAATACTAATAATTTGATTTAATAAAGTATTCCAGCCACACAATCGAGGTCACACATGCTGTCCTCCTTTCTGCCAGGAAAAAAGAGAAAATATCTTTTATATTGTCTTTGATAGCAGTGAGTAATAGCAAGCGCTGCTATTACAAAGCCTATCATAAAATGCAGCTGAACACTAGAAAAGGCAGATAATTGCTTTGCATCTCACATTTCATACGTGGTCTTTCTTTGACGGCGCTTTGCAGAACGTCCTCAAAACCATTTCGAGACCAAAATCCGATGTTTTCTACCATCACAAGCTCTTACTCTACTCTTTCAGAAGAGCTCGGAAGCAGCATTTCTGTCATTTCATGTCATTTTTTATTTTTTTTTGCCATTAATGTATGGCAATTATCAGAGCCCGTTATAGTTTTGACCCGTAGTTACATCACCGAGTCAGAGAAAGTAGAGCAAAGCCTGTTTGTCCCAGTAAGACCGTCACCCTCCCCTCCTCTCGCTAGTAATTGCAAAGCGACAGAAGGACGCTGCTCTTATGCAAGACGCTTT